>CM028138.1:156453125-157658437 GCA_016271365.2 Neoceratodus forsteri
GAATGGGAGGTGTGTCGACCTCCGCGCCTAGAGATGAATGGATAGTCTCAGGGGTGAGAACGACTGCTCACTCCTGGGCTTAGATCCTCAGTGAAGAGGAAGATGATGGGGAACCTATGTGGTCTTGTGAGAAAGGAACGGGTACACAGCCTCAAGATCTTGCCTCGGAGGAATGTATTGAAGAAGGTGGTGATGCCACTGCCCTGGCTTTACAGGAGGAAGAAGTCAGGGATCAGTTTCTAATTTCCTTGAGGATGCGAAGCTGGCAGAACCAGGACTGGCCACCCCCAAGCCAGGCCAGCGGTCTCAGATTGACCAAAGCAAGTAAAGAGGAGAGACTGGTTCGTAGAAAGGCAAATGAGATCTATGGTATTACCTTTCCTACCTTTCCTCGAAAAGTCTGGGAGGAGATTGAGAACTGCAGGAAATCCTGGATCTGGGATGAAGCAATGAAAAGTGTGCATCCTGGTGCCAACCAGCATGTAAAGAATAGACTGTTCCACGAAAAGTGTACCCAGTGGAAGAGAGGCAGGACACTGTTCATAGACAGAGTGAGAGTGGTGGACGGAGAGGGATGTGAAATCTCCCACTGTGTGAATTATGTGCGCCCGGATGGGGTAATAATTCAAGCCCCTGACCCCCGGTACTATTGGCCTCAGTGCAAGGACCTCCCAGCAAATGTGCCCGTGCCTACAAAATGGAGAGCCGAGCAGTGGTAGTCAATATTGCCACACCAGACTGTGAAGTGCCCTTATTGATCCACCAATATGAATGACCAGGACTCAGGTGCCCCACATTCATCAGTCTACAGTGTACTGTCCTGTCCAGCAACCATCCACTGGCCCACCAGATGACTTCAGATCCAGAGAGGACACCAGCCCAGCTGTTTCCTGTTCATCGCCTGGTAATCGGATAACGTCGGACCAGCTGTTTTCTTTTTGTTCCTGTTCCAAGGTTCCGTCTCCAGAGATGACAACTGACCCAGCTGTTTCCAGATGTGCCCTCCTGTGGTTCCTGGAAGATGTCCGCCCAGCTGTATCAGAAGAAATGCTGCCAGGGAGAGTCTTCGGCTGCGGTGCAGGTTCGTGCAGAGTATTGTACTACAAATGGCTGGTAAGTCTGAACTTTTCTATCTTTATGACATTGCAGTACACGCCCTACACTACAGACTTCAAAAATGTGTGAACTGTCCGAAAAGACTCTCCCCTTCGGGACTGTGGCCTGTTAGAACTGTGCTTCACTGGGCTCCGGCCCAGGAGAGACTGTTTATTAGACTAGCCTTCGGGCCTTGTGGTCACTAGTTGGGACTTTTAGGGCACTCCATCCCCCCAAATGTGTATTGTAAATAATGTCATTATTGTATTCTAATGTAAATACTGTTTTTCTACCTTTTTTTTCTAAAACAAAAATCTTTTTGGGATTTTTCAGTGTTTTGATGGTTGGGGTTTAGGTAGACTGTGTATGCAGATTAGGAGTGTGTTTTGTCTTTCTTTTTCTTACAGGTGTTCCTGGGAAGACAGAAGAGAAGACAAGAAGAGGAGGAGGGGCTCATCGGAATTCTTCGTCAGTGCTTTATTGTGTAGAAATTTAAAGTACTGTGGTGTTATTGTTATGGTTACTGTATTAACCCTTTCCTTCCACAGGTGTGGTTGTGGGGGTAGGGAGGAGGCAGTAATGTGGTATTTTAATGGTGTGGTTGCAGGTTGCCCAAGGTCAGGGAGGTCCCTGGGTTGTTTTT
Organism: Neoceratodus forsteri; assembly: GCA_016271365.2. Classification (NCBI taxonomy): domain Eukaryota; kingdom Metazoa; phylum Chordata; order Ceratodontiformes; family Ceratodontidae; genus Neoceratodus; species Neoceratodus forsteri. The sequence continues at coordinate 156,454,864 of CM028138.1, forward strand.
TGTTTTTGTTTGGGAATATTATGTTAGAGGCAGATAGGTTTTCCCTAGAGGGTTAGGGGAGATAGACAGGCTGTGGTCCTGAATGGCCATTGGGACTGCAGTGATGATCTATCAGGGCTATGCTCTGGATAGTTCTACCAGAGCCACTGGGTGTCCATAGTAAGTGGATAGTGTAGAGGCTGATATGTCAGCTACAGGCCTCTAGGCCCTTAGTGTTGCCTGCCTGTGCTTGCACATGGTAGGAGGGGGCCTGATCACCCCCCTCCACAGGTAGCACATAGGGTGGGATGGCCTAAGGCCGGGTACATAATGACTGCGGACAGTCATTTTCCTGGTCAAGGGCGAGTGTAACCCCTTGTTACCCGGGGTTACTAGAATCCCAGTAAGACCTAGTGGTAGGCAGGGAAGGCAGCTTGTGAAACTCCAGTTAAATGGGTTTCACACTGTCTCACTCTGTTCTCAGTCTCAGCTGAGACTGAGAGATGACATCACCAATAGAACTGTCGCAGCTACATAAGCCACATTGGAATCTGCAGCAGAGGGAGTTAGATAGAATGTTGGGAGTTTTCAAAGTCAGTCTCCTGTTTGCTTGCAAACAGGAAGGGTCAGTTCCTGTTTGCCTTCTGTAAGAGAAGGTCAGTCTCCAGTTTGCCTTCAAACAAGAAGGAGCAGTCCCAGTTTGCCTTCAGTAAGAGAAGGTCACTCTCCAGTTTGCCTTCAAGTGATGGAGACCGCTGTTCGGGTCTCAGTGCCCCCCTTCCTCCGGGGGAGTAAAGATCCCCATGTAGATTCCAGGGGCAATCCCCTAAATTCTGCCAGAAGAAAGAAAGCTGCCTATTTCAGTTCAGTCTGTGTTTGGAAAGTGGGAAGAGTTGTGATTCGCCTGTGGGGCACCTGCAACAAAAGGGTGAGTGTTTGCTCTAATATGAGAGGGCAAAAAATGTGTTTCTTCAGACTTGGCTATGTGAAGAAATCTAGGATTTGAACTACTATTTGGGAAGTCTATAGGACTAGGTCCAATAAATGGAGTAGTGTCAAAAGCTAGAGTGCTGTGTGAATTCAAGTAATATTGTAGAGGGGGTGCGACAGTTCATCCACCATTTAATCTACATTCAGAAGTTTCAGTTTTTCCAGAGAAATGGCCAGGTATGGGCTGTGGGAGCTGGAGGTGGGAACACCCCCCCATCTTTAGTAACCAGGTCCACCTCTATGGATTTCTGCTGTGATTGCTACTTGCCTCATGCGCTTGACCAGTGATGAGGGCAGTACCCAGACATGGGTTGCAAATGGGAAAATCTCTCTAGGAGTCGCAGACTCTAAGTGGTGTGGAGAGCCATAACAAGAAAATGGGTTCACTCTTCCAATGGACCGCCATTCAAGTGGCCGGCAGGGGAGCCAGGCCAGTCGGGCTGTGTACCGAAAGCGCATGCAAGTCCGGGCTGTGTGCCTGGTGGGTCCAGAGCCTGAAAACAGTATAATTGGTTCATTCTTCCAGTGGACCGCCTTGTAGTCTCTAATCTGCATTACCAGTAAATGTAGCCCCATGGGGGTCCATCTATGCTTTGTTGTGTTCAGCTAGTTGTGAATAAAAGCCACACTGTAAAATCCCATTCCTGGTTCTGGACATTACAGTTATTGCTTCCTGTGTTTGGATTTACTTGGGCGCCCCTGTGCAGAGTAGCCAAACCTAGGTCCCCTTGTGCCGAGTAACCTCATCCTCCCCGAACCCAGGTCCCCACCAAGTATTGCTGCCAGCACCAACAACATGCCACCTGTCATTTTAGCAAAAAGGCAGGGGTGAGGGGTTACATGTTAATTTTACAGCTTGTGGTGCTCAGGCACCCTTGAGAGATTAGAGGGCACAGCCACACTTGATACTGGTGAGGAATTGCATTCCTGACCAGCAGCCATTTAAATGTCTTTCTAAACGCGCCGTTTCTTGTGGCTTTCATGTCCCCTGGCAATCCATTGATCACGTTGAAGCAAGCCACTGGTATTGGTGCCATCATGTAAACTATACATTCTTGTGGCCTTTATGTACCCCAGTAAACCCTCGATTGCATTCAGGCAAGGCACTCATATCAGTGCAGTAATGTTAATTATACAGTGCCATGCCAAATATTTCCCTGGAGCACATAGAGGATTGTGTATGAGCAAGCATACACAACAAGGCAGCTGTGATTGAGAGGTTTCTGTGGTAACCAGAGACCTTGAGAGCACAGCTCGAGAGGTCTGTTACCACGGAAACCTTGAGATCTCACAACTGCCTTGTTTGTGTATGGTTGCTCATACACAATGTTTTATAGTGTATGGGCAACCATAAGCAGTACTCCGTGATCCCCAGAACAAGTCTATGACAAAAAAAAAAAAAAGGCTTACTTCGGTATCTGCCACCGCATGCTTACTTCCGCATTACTGTGGGCCGCTCAATTGCGCATGCGCGAATGTGTTCGATCTTGTTGTGCTGCACCGGTAACATACTCTGTGCAGCACAATATTGTGACGCACCGAGTGCAGCACAAGAACGCTGTTCCAGGCATGGATTTCCATGCGGAACAGCGTTCCACCATATACTATAAGGACAGTTACCACCCATCTGTTCAACAAACTCAGTTCAGCAAAGTCAGTTGTGCAAAAGTGAAGTGCAAGAAGCCATCCTGTGATGCATTTGCACCTGCAGTTCTGAGAATTCTCACCCACCCACCCGATGGACACAGTAGTATCAGGCAGTCTGTGTAATATTAGGAGTGACCCTCCCACATGAAAGCTTCTCATTCCTGCTGTAACATGCAGCAATTAAAAGTGCCTCAATGTCCTGCGGTATTGCACTGTTGATGTCCCTCAGCCGCCGTGCATACCTCCAATAACCGCTGTAGCAACCATGTCAGTAAGAGAGAAAGATAAGAGAGTCACAGGCGACACAAATAACATTAATCAGTGTGATATGGGGAAGGAAGCTGACAATTACCACCTGCCTTTCTCTCTGTCTCTCTGTATGATGAGAGGGAACAGAGGGAAATGGGATCAACAGTAGGGGAAGAGAGATACCCAGCAGTGAACGTTTGCCAGGTAGTTGCTTAATTTAGTATTTGTAAAGCAAAGTCATAGACTGCAGTGTCAGTACATCACCCTATTATGAGTACAATAAAACGATCAATTTGCTCCTTTATTCTACTCTGTATAGCCTGGTCACCACAGAGTTGTATTCTCTGAACAATTTTAACTATGGCAGAATGGAGAAAAATGTGGTTCCATGGCCATAAATAGAGGAAGAACACTAAATAGTTCCCACATGTTTTGCCTCTTATTAAAAAAGGTTTTGTCCATTTCTCTCCACATTTGGCCAATGCTATAAGCACAATAACCCACTCCAAGGTGTGCAGTCATTGTGGATTAATCAACACTCTGGATGCTGTGAGGACACTCGGTCTGCAGCCTTGTGCCTCACTACACACCCGGGGTGTTGATTAATCCCCAATAACTGCACACCCTGTTGTGGGTTATTGCTTACAGGAGCCAGGAAGACACTTAAGTTAAGCCCCATATTTGGGGGGTTGGGGCAACCCTAGTAAAATAGCTCGGTGGGGCTGCAACAGCAAGCGGAACCAATGTTTATAAGAAGAGGGTGACTAACCAACACTCAGCATTAAAAAGGAGGTTCTGCATTAAAGAAGAGGTTCTGTATTTAAAGAAAAAAAAATTATGTTCTGTTGTTTGTTCCAAGTAATTTGCAGTGCACCCTAACTGTGACAGAAAAGAGTGGATCCAGGGCCCTGAACACTTTCCGAAGTTTTGGCAAGTGATCAAGCCCTCTCAGGAAGAAAAGCCCAGTAAAACCCTTCACCTACTGGTGAGAGAAAAGACCCATGTGAAACCCTCCGCCTACTGATCAGAGAGATGACCCCAGTGAAACCCTTCACCTGTTGGTGAGAGAGAAGAAGACCCCAGTGAAACACTTCACCCATTGGTAGGAGAGCTGAGGGAGAGTGGGGCCCAGAAAAAGACTTCTTCAAATGGTGATTAACTCTATTCTTGTTTATTTCATTTGGGTGGGGATTAAGGACCTCAGAATACCTCTGTCTTGGCCATGTGTCCCCTTGACAGTCACCCCCCTGTATGGAGACACTTGCCCTTTGGGGCATGTAAGACTCAATGCGAGACACTATGCATGAAAATAATACTTCTGTCTCATGGAAATGTAGAAAGAAAAAGAACTCTTGTGTATCAGTTAAAAACAAGCATTTGTCAGTGCTGAATGTTTGCTTCTTAGCATTACATTGGAAGTGCAGGAGTTAGACAGATGCAGAATAGTAATGGCAGTGAAGTACTGAACTGACGCTACCCCCACCCCCACCCTGCAGAGACAGACAGGAATTGGGGTGTGCCTTTGGGTTATCGCCCATAACACTCACGCCGTTTCACCTCCCCCTACCCTGCAGACACGGACAAGTGTCGAGGTGTGTCTTGGGGTGTTGAAGCTTTACACTCACCCCATTTCATAAGAAAATACACTGAAATGGGTGCAGTATAGGAGAATGGGGTGAACATTGGGGCTGAAGAGTCCAAGGCCCACCTCAGTGCCTCACTGGCTGCAGGATGGGAATGGGGGTGGAATGGCCTGAGCTTTACTGTTAACAATGCCAAGTCACACCTCTGACTCCTGTCAGTCCCTAGAGGGTAGGGCATTATGGTCAGAAACCCTAATGCATTGGGGGTTTCTTGGTATTTTCACTCCAAGTTTTCAACATGGGCTTTTTGTGACCCCACCGCATGAACAGTGACACTATCAGTTTGTTAGCCGAAAGGTGATTTTGCACAGCTACTGCGCCATTTGGCACCACAGGTGTGAAAACACATTTTAAACAGGATGTGAAAGATGACAGCTGTACTGTTCATGAGGAGGTGTAAAAAAAATGGTAATGCTGAAAATCTGGAGTAAAAATATAAAAAATTGGTGAAGTCATGAGTTTGTATGGAAACTGCACAATGCACACTCGTAATGCAATTATTTTGGGGATTTTTTACACCACATTTTCAACATAGGCATTTTGGGACCTCTGCTCATGAACAGTAGCACTGTGATTTTCTTAATCTGTCCGAACATTAATTTCGCACAGCGACAGCGTCCATTGTGTGCCACAGGTGTGAAAACATGTTTTGGGCAGGATGTGAACAAGAACAGCTGTGCTGTTCATAAGGTGGTGTGCAAAAATGACAATGTTGAAAATCTGGAGTAAAAATATAAAACATTGGCGAAGTTATGAGCGTGCGTAGAAACTGTGCAATGCATGCTGGTAATGCAGTCATTTTTCAGAAATTTTTTGCCAAATTTGTGATATGGGCTTTTTGGGACCTCTCCTTATGAGCACTGTCACTGTGATTTTCTTAATCTGTCCCGAACATTAATTTCACACAGCGACTGCACCATTGTGCGCCAGATGTGAGAAAACATATTTGGGGCAGGATGTGAAAAATGATAGCTGTACTGTTCATAACGGGGTGTAGAAAAATGACAATGTTGAAAATTTGGAGTGGAAAAATTTTAAATTCTCTGTCACGAGTTTGCATCAGAACTGCGCAATGCACGCTTGTAACAGTTATTTTGTGGAATTTTTCCACCAAATTTGCAACATAGGCTTTTTAGGAGCCCTCCTTATGAACAGTGATACTGTAATGTCATTACTTAGTCCCAAATGGTGATTCCGGGTAGTGACTGTGAAACCACCTTCTGGGACCGGATAACGACATGACAGAGACTGAGTTCATGAGGTGGGGTCCCAAGAACCCCATGTTGAAAATTTTCAGCCAAAAGTCACAAAAATGGCTGAGATAACCACCTAAATTGAAACCCCCCCCATTCATGCCATTGTACAGCTTACCGGCATGTCTTCAGTTTGTGGTCGGCTCTGAAGAGTGCAGACGTGTTCCCTCTCCACTGAAGATCATCGCGCCGGGTTCCGAAGGTAAGTATAGGGTGAGGGGAGGTACAGGGAGGTGGGGTGCACAGAGAGTGGGTGCATGTTGGGAGGCATCATGACCTCGAGGGACCTTTTTAGGGAAAAAAAAGACATCGCAGGAAGTTTTTGTTGTTTCAGGTTTACTTTCTACACACTGGGGTGGGCTTCCAGCATGCCACATGTGTTTTTTTTGGGGGGGATTGAAGCTGAAGGGGATTGGGCACCCCATCGGCAAAGAAACAGTGGCTGTGTTTGGGGGGGACATGATGCCGAGGGGTATTGGGCACCTCCCCCTGCACACAAATGAACAAGGGGATATTATGCCGATGGGGATTGGGCTCCCCGTTGGCAGATGAACTGGAGAAAGGGCATGCTGGCAGGAGGATTGGGCACCCCTGATGTGGGCTTTCAGGTGGGACTGTGAGAGGCAGATGACAGCAACCACCATGTTTCTTGAAATGTTACACCAGGCAAGGCATGCCCTGCAATGAGGGGGCACTCCCTCACTGCAGTGGCACATTTCTTTCGAGTTGGTGGCACGCTTCTGAGCTACTGTCATAGACAGCATGCTCATTCATTTGTGCCACAGAGAAAAGCCCCAAAAAGCAGTGGTGGCATTGGCCACAACACTGCCGCAGCTCCACAACCTGCTACTCCAGCAAGCTGTCACAGCATGTTTTTTAAGCATGCACTTAAGCAAACATAAAAAGTTATTATTTAGTAAACATTGTTACTATGCCGTGGTCATGTAGTGTTTTTTCCTTTGCAGGGTTCCTGAACCTGGATCCACACTCCTTCTGGAGAGTCGGGTCAAAAGGTAAAAGAAAAAAACAAACAAGCAAGGTGTTCATGGGTAAAAATGTCAGGGGATGTCACTGGTGTATAGAGGTCGGGCTTAAAGATAACAGTGGTAGAAAGGCCTGGGTAAAGTGTAAATATGGGGTTATATCTAGAGAGGATATGCCAAATGCATAAAAATGAGAGAGTAGGATGTAAAGGTAAAACACAAATTACAGTTAGCTCAGCATAGTTTTATAATTGAAGTAGAGGTACAGTCACTGCATGCTGATCCACATTGCATATTTCTGTTGGTTGTTATAATGCAGGGACTAGTGAACATTTCTTCATTGAATCAAGTAGAATAACTTGATTACTTTGCCCATGGTTTATTTTATAACTGATGTGCCACTCTGGGTCTCCTGAGGTGGACCTCTCAGGAGGCCTGGAGAATTCATATAACAGTGAAGCCTTGGTAGTATTGAAATACCGGGCTATGGGGGTCCCGATTTTTTGGGGGATTATTAGACATTGGTGACACTCTCATTGCACTATTGCAGCCATATTTCTCCTTAGGCAACAGGCAGGGCAACTGCCCACTGTCATGGGGCTTGGGGTGGAAGGCTTGTTGAGGTTTGAGTGCTCACCAGGGACATCCATTCATCAAAGGCTGGTGAGTGTAACCCCATATGGGAGCTACAGTAGGTACTGATCCTTTTAAGAGGGCTTTTGCTCTCTAGAATGATGCTAACCTCTGTGCCCATGGAGGACTAGGACAGCTATGCTACCCGGGCATTCCAAAGGGAAGAAGTTAAAACTCTGTTTTAAATCAGAAAGAGATCTGAGGCAGTTGGTGGGAGACCTGTGCCAGGGACACAGTGCTATCTCCTCCTGAGTGAAAACCTTTTTCTCTTGGTCCTGAGCCCCCCCCCCAACCTGGGAGGCAAGACTATGAAAGACTCTGTACTATCATTTTTTTCCTTCTGTCCTGAAAGTCTGTTGTGCAGCAGCATCCCTTTTTCTGTCCTGTTCTTTACTGTACTGTAGGCAGATCACTTGCACTACTGTTCCTCTTTTTCCTTTTTTCCTTTCTGTCTCTCTCTCTCCCTTCCTCAGGAAAACACAGCAGGCTATTGCCGGATTTATTAGCATTCAGCTGGCTGTCATGCCAGTAGTGTCAAAATAGAAGAAAGTTCTTATTGCAGTGCTGCAAATGCAGCTCCGCTCTGTAAAACAAGTTTCTGTGTTATGAAGCACTATTGTGCTTTCCTGCACCAACGTGTGCAGGATCACAGCACTGTGCAGCTGCCAAATTGTTAATCTCAGCTTTAGTAAAAAGCAGCTTCCCCAGATATCCCCCTTCTTTTGTATCCCTTATTTCTGTGGGTATGCTGTGGAAGGGGTGTCAAAAAAAGTAGACAAAGTAAGTTAGCTTGCTTCCCGATATCAGGACTGCTAAAACAAACAAAGCTCTCCTTGTTTAAAACTTTAGTAATGAGAGAGGGAGTCATTTTAATCTTCCTTGTTCCTCTCCCTTAAAAATAGCCTGAGGTTTAGCCTAAAGGTCCTGCCTTACAAGTGTGTTGTATGTTAAAATTCGTATTACCTGTATAAAAGAAAGAAAAGTGTTTTATGTAAAGCAGGCTTGCTCTGCCCTGTGAGCTGTATTAGGGAATCTCCTGGGCAGATACTTTCTATTTTCTTTTAATAAAACCTTGGAAGTGTCTAAAAATTAGAGCAAGAACTGTTAAAAAAGCAAACATTGATTTCACACTTGCACAGGTAAAAGATTTGAAGGAGAAGCACTTGGTTAAAAGGTAATTACATTCTTTATATTTAAGTCCCCATTCATCCTGCATTATCATGTCTGAGCGCTGTCGCTCAGATTATGTGATTGCATACTGACGCAGACCCCTTTTTAGGGAGCTACTGTGGCGGGGAGTTTAAAGATCAGCCGGGGTTTTGTTTACATGTCAGAAAGATGTTTCCAATTTAGCGACTGTGAATAATCATCATTTTAGAGTAAAACGGAGCACAGGATTATCTAGGTAAACTCTTGACCCACAATCTTGTGTTTTTGAAGAGCTTAGAAAACCATATTGTTTATTAGTCCTTTAAGCATTAGCAGGGACTACAACATTATAGGTATTAAGATTTACTAGTGCTGATAGTAAACTGACAGTAAAATAAATATTTTATTCTTATGTTCTGTAGTTCCCTACCATTGTAGCTCACTTGGGTGTTGTTCTGCTGGCCTCACCTGGGTATTGTTCTGCAGGCCTCACCTGGGTATTGTTCTGCAGGTCTTCTCTTAGGGGCCAGCGCCTCATTGTGCTACTGTTTATATCTAGGCTAAACTGTCACTCATAATAGGTGGGTGGGGCTACAGAAATTAAATTTGTCCACAAAAATTGGTTTATTTGCATTATTTTTCTTATGGTGTGCCAAAATCGAGGAGGATGATATAAATTGTTAATTATATTTCACTTTGTTTGTGTTTTTATTAGTTAGAACCACAATATATTAGACAAGGAGTCTGAGCCTCACAAACCATGTGATCATTTTGTATATACGGTCCTCTTTCCAGTCTTGTAGCATATTAGTTAACCCTAGGAACTAGTTGAAGACACACAGAGTGGACCAACATGAGGTAGGGTTGCCACCTGTCAGGTTTTTTACCTGGTGTTCAGGTTTTCAGGGTTCCTATCAGGTAATCTGGTTTTGCTCTGTGCTGGTCAGGTTTTTGAGCCATTTTGAGTGCTCAGATACTTTTGAAACAAATGTTGTCATATAATTCATTGTTTCAGCTACATGTCCAGGTTACAGACAAGTTCTGTTGTCAATATAGCCTTTTGTTTGTGAATGTAGTCACTCTGGGAGGTGTAAAGTATAGCCATTAACACCATTAGCACTTACTTACCTAATCTTTCCACTGCATCTTAAAGAATCATAGCAGCACAGCTGCCCCCACCTTTTGTAACAGTAACAGAGCCAGTTGTACTCCACTTTCATTTGCTGGTTAACATTTTCATCTCAAACAGAATTTAGGTATTTTTAAATGTTTTAAATTATTTTTTTCCCTCAAGAAAAAAGTATGGTCACTTCTTTGGCTTTGAAATAGTACTGGGGACAAGAACAGGAAATGGAGCCAGAAAAAGATATGAAGTACGTATACTGTTGTATGCTATTTACAGTATTTCCCTTGTCTTCCCCCAGATCATATCTGTAAATGAGATTTCTTTTATCTCTGTATGTTTATCTGGTTAACCAATGTCAATAAATGAATAAATACATAAATAAATAATTAGGAAGAACCTAGGAAAGTAACTTTAACAGGCACAGTACAGTTTTTATTTAACCGCTGCATTAAGTGTTGTTTTTTAATGATATAACAAATGGACTACTAGGAGGAACAATGCATGATGAGTCAGGAAAGGGGTGGGGCTAGGGGTGGAGCTTAGGATCCGGTTTTTGCTTCATTCAAAGGTGGCAACCCTAACACCAGGTCCTGACTGTGTCATATTTGTTTGACTTTTTGATTTCTTTAAAAGTTATTTTATTTTTGTTTTGCTTCAATAAATTCACACTGCTGTGTGATTTCTGCACCTTATCCACTGTGTCTGTGCTTTACTCAACACCCCACTGCTACACTGGTGTTGGGGGAAAAAAAATCCAAGTTTGTGGCAGTAGCCATATGTAGAACCCTTCAAGGGGAGAGTGGATGCCCCTCCCATATAAGGAGGAAAACCAGCCAAGAAACTTCAGAGTTTCTTCACTTGAAGGGTTGACAGTCAGTGAGTTACAGTAGAGACTGTGGAAAGAGATTTCAAATTGCTGTGTTAAAGTGAAGGTAGTGGCATTAAGCTGTGCCTCAAACCACTCCTGAGGTATGACTTGACAGGATGAAAAATGTTGTCATTCAGAATGATTTCCTATCATTCATATAAAAGAGGTCAATTGAGCAATTTACTCTGAAACAAAAAGATGTGCCACCTTTGGGCACTGAACCCATTGCATGACTGGGTGCCTTAAAGCAAAGTGAAAAACAAGTTGTGCTCTATAGGGGGCAGAGTGGATCTTGAAAGTTTCTGAAGGAATTTAGGTAGCACCCTCTGATGCCATATATTCCAATCGAGTTCAGTAGCCTGATGGCTACAAACTGTATGAACATGCCAGATGTCCCAGTGAATTGGACTGCTGTTAATTTGGAAATCTGGTACCCTCTCCTCAAAGGGGGGTCAGTTTTTGAATGAGGATGGGAGTGAAAATCCAGTGGCACCTTGGACCCCCAGGGGATGTGCTGCCCTCCTTTCTCTAAATTTGAATCACAATGGGATGTTGCTTTGGTCATGGACTCTCTCCTCATGGGGTTCAGTTCCTGAAGGGAGAGCTGGAGGCACAGTCCATGGCATCTCAGACCCTGAGGGGGCTACTGCCTCCTCTTGCATGTGTAACCCACCCCCACCGGCCCCTCTTATCTAACTAGCAGGGCTGCTCCTCTCACCACATTGCACCCAAGAGAGGGATGGGGGTTGTCACTACAAACAATTTACTAGTGCATCTTCCTTCTGAGCCTGCCACACACGGTCAGGCAAACCAAGTGTGGCAACTACGTGGCACACACCTGGTGGGACCATTTACCATGGCCATCAACCTGGGTCCCTGGGAGAAAATGTTTTCTCACAGTTATACTAGGTTTGTACTTCTGGTCGGGGCACCCAAGTAAATCCAGACACAGTGGAAGCGATAACAGTACAGTGAACTCTCAGGTTCTGACTTGAACAGCGAACACTCTGGTTCTGAATGAGGAGATTGGCACACACAGCCCGTACTGGTACACTTCCCTTGACTAGGCACACAAGGCCGGTACTAGGAGACTTTCCCATATTTCATGAGGAATTACTGGTGGCACCCTTGACCACCAAAGAGCACATACAGTGTCACAGAAAATCCAACCCATGTCTGGGTAAACGGTTTTCTTCAGACACTGGCCAAATGCACTGAATGAAAACACAGGTGCCTAAACTGAACCTGGAGAGGTAAACTGGGTGCTTCAGATGGGGGGTCTCCCACCCTTTGCTTCCAAAATTTATACTCGCCCATTCATCTGGGTGATAACACCCTCACAGAAAACTTGTAGATGCTATCTTGAAAGTCTTTCACATTTAACATGCTACATTATACACCTCTGAGGTGTCAGGAAGTTAAAAGTTCTGTAATTGGCACTGTCTCTTCACTAGACCCCAACTTTAGCAGACTCTTTTAAACAGAAAACAGTCTAGGTGATAGAGTCCCTTTGTCAGAGAAAATTCACCACAAGAAATGCAGGTGTCCCAGGGCATTTCCAAACAAAAGTCACAGGTACTCACAGAGCAGTTGAATCTCAGGCAGCTTCAACACCGTCCAGATTGGACCAGTGGATTGCCCCTGAACCCTTGAATCCACCCCATCCCTCCTGGGATAGGGCACTGTGAAAACCACTTGGCTTGGTTTCCACTACTTCACCACTAGGCTGTACAGGCTCCCACTAGGGTGAGAAACAAACAAACACTACTGGTAGCTCTCTGACAGAGCTGAGGAGAAGAGATGTACTACCTCAACCTCCTCCACTGACTCCAGCTGCAGACTAACTACACTCTAAAAGCTATCTCCCTGCAGCTAGCTTCCAGTGTGGCTTATGCTGCTGTGACAGTTACAAAGTGACATCATCACTCCAGCTCAGCTGAAACTGAAAAACAGAGTCTGACACTGTGAAATCCATTTAACTGGCATTTCACAAGCTGCCTATCCCTGCCTGCCACTGATTTTAAATGGGATTCTAGTAACCCCTGGTAACAAGGGGGTTACACATGTAAAATGTGGGTTGGGAAGAAGAATGCATGAATCTTGAATGCCCTGTGTGTCCCCAAGTGTCAGAAGTGAAAAGAGACTTGAAGAGATCCCATGTTCTTATAATCCAGGCAGCCTTGAAATGCTTCACAGTATGTTTTTGTGCTAAACCATAGAAATATTCCCCCTGTGGGACTAAGAACTGGGACCACCTATGTAGTTTGTGGGATAGCCCAAGTTGAAATTTTGGAAGATTGCCATGCTAGACTGTTTTGTTTTCAAATAAAAGGATCCTATGTGATGTTTTAAAATCCATTTCAACTGTTTGGACATTGGTTAATGTGTGAGACGTCTGGTTGCTAACCCAGATTTATTGCAGCTTTGACTGGCTCCATGAGGTGTCCGTATGCTCCAGATGTCATCCCCAATCTGGGAGGTCAAGTAAGTGCATTTTGTTTGTATATGCTTCCCTTGCACTCTTTCCAAGCTGCCTATCCCTAGTAATGGGAGTGGGACTTGAACACCATACTGACGTTTTGCATTGATGCTGAACTGTGCTGATTGATGTATAAAGCCTCATAAAAAGAGGTGTGTCTACATAGAAATTGTAGAGCAGCCTTCACTCTGTCTACATTTACAACATCTTGCCAAATGTCTATTGCCTTGGTGAGAACTATTGACTAAAATGATAATACTGTTCTCCTTTGTGATTTCAGTTACATTCTCTGTAAGAGGTAGATACACAATTTACCCTTTTAAGGACTTTCTAATCTACTGTGTTAGCATATGTTTCTTTGTCTTAGTGATCAATCATAAGAATTGTCTGAAACAGCCTCATTGTTTGTGTTAGAATACCTGTTCAAACAAATTCAGGCACTGAATTTCCATTGGAGTGTCATCACTGGCCATGTAGTTTAGGACAGAACATGGAGGTAGTAATATTGGCCTTGATTTTCTTACTGTAGCTCAGGCACATGTGTACTACATCTATTGGCACACAATCATGATTGAGCACAATATAGGCATCTAACAAAATAGTGTACAGATTCACTTGATTTTACTTGCCTTTTCATTACTACCCCCTCTCCCACCCAAACCTTTCATAAATCGATCTTCCACCCTCCTTCACCACCTTACCCCTCCTCCTTTTCCCAACCCACGTCACCTCTTTTTGACAACACCACTCTGGTTGCTTACCCCCCTCCCACTCTCATCCTTCTGCCATAAACCCGCTATATTGCTGACATGTTATTTCCTACTATGGCTAGCCCTACCCTCCAACTAAAGATGAAATGCACTTTATTTATGTTAAGCTGTACCTGAAACTAACAAGTTTTGGACCTCATGTGACACTGTTTTGATTTCATGATGCTTACCCTGTGATTGCTGCCATCTGTATTGTATTGTATTGTATTGTACTGTACTGTACTGTATTGAATTGTTTTGTCCTTGACTTGGAACCTTTGAAAATGAGTCTCTGACTCAAAGGTATTAATCCTAATTGAAATAAATAAAAATAAATAAATACATAATATATATATGCAATTAAGCATACCCACATGTCATGCAAATCTTGTATTTTTGACAGATCAATGGTTGTGACCTGACACATGTAGCATAACCTTTCACATGATATACACTGACCATCAAATGTTTCTCTTTCTGTCTACTCAAAAACTGAAGTCTCGTTACCAACATTTCTAATCAACTTATCTTCAGTAACTAGAAATGTATCAGAGAGGCTGTCTTCATCATCTACTGAGCACAAGTTACCTGCACCAGGGATAGATGATTTCAATGACTTGATAAATGCAAGAGCACCATGCATATCACCTTCGGGCAGCAATTTCTGTAGTCTTCCAAATTTGTTAACAGCAGTCTTAGTACAGCAAATAACATTCAGAAAGCTCCACACACCAGTATTGTGAACAGCAATCATGTGGATATGGTGCAGTGAACTTTTTCAGACTGCAGTCAACAAACATGCCAGAGATTGACCTAATAAATCCTTACATGATCTTACTGGTCATCCTTGTATATCCTCCAGCAATTTATGTCCTTTTTATGGCTGTAGTGGGAATAGCCCTACAGATGTTCTGCTATCACTACAGAGAAAAGGGGAGTCAAAAAATTCCGAACAGTCTTTTAAAATAGTGGAGGTGAATAGCGATCACTGTGCATTCAATGCACTATTTTGTCCACTGGTATCAGTGGAGCATGGCACTGTCCACTGCATTCAACATGGCCACGTGCCATGTATGGCTCTTAATAGAGCTTGCTCCATTAGTTATGATTGGCTAGGGGAGGACATCAGAGGAAGCAGAGCTCATGATGAGTGAGGACCCTTTTCTTGTAAGTGGACATCACTCAAGCCCGAGGGATAGTCTTTGTTCTGTTTCATTTGCAAAGTCCATGAAGGAAGGCATACCACAAGTAGCAAAAGTAGAGAATGGGTTGCACACAGGCTTGATGTAGACAGTGAATATGGTTTAATAAAAGTAGGACAAACAGTGGGACAAACGGTGGAGTCAGTCTGCAAACATAACCAGTAAATATCCCAGTTAGAGTTTTCAGATTCATCAGATAAACCTGTAAGCAAAAACATTGATGCAAACTACAAAAGAGTGCTCCACAAAAGTAAAGTGAACAAGCATTTGTCAAAGGCGAATGTTTGCTTGCTGGCATTGGCATTGGTAGTGTAGGAGTTGGAGAGATGCATAATAGGAATGGCAGTGAAGTATTGAACTGAAGCCAACCCCACCACCACCCTACAGAAAAAGTGAAGTCATGAGTGTGCATAGAAACTGTGCAATGCACACCCATAATATAATTAGTTTTGGGATATTTTACAGCAGATTGTCAATGCAGGCATTTGGGGACCTCTGCTCATGAACAGTGTCACTGTGATTTTCTTAATCTGTCCCAAACAATGATTTCCCACAGCGACCACACATTTCTGTGCTGGAAGTACGAAAACACATTTTGGCCAGGGTGTGAAAAATGACAGCTGTACTGTTCATAAGGAAGTGTGGAAAAATGCCAGTGGTGAAAATCCAGGGTGAAAAATATTACAAATTCATGAACTTACGAGGATGTGTGGAAACTGCACAATGCTTACTCGTAACAGTCATTTTATGGACTTTTGTCACCAAATTTTTAACATAGCCATTTTAAGACTTCTGCTCATGAACAGTGTCACTGTGATTTTCTTACTCTGTCCCGAACATTGATTTCGCACCGACTGTGCCATTATGCGCTACAGAACAGAAACACATTTTGGGCAAAATGTGAGCTATACTGTTCATAAGGAGGTGTGGTAAAATGGCAATGTTGAGAATCTGGAGTGAAAATATAAAAAAATTGTGAACTTACGAGCGTGCATAGGAACTGCGCAACACACACTCGTAAATCAGTAATTTTTGGGAATTTTTCACCAAATTTTCAACAATGGGTTTTGTGGGCCTACCTCATGAACTGTGACACTGTCATTGTGTAAATTGGTCCCGAAAGAAGGTTCGGTGCAGTGACCGTGAAATCACCTTTTGGGGCTGATTAACACCATGACAGTGCCAGAATTCATGAGGAGGGGTCCCAAAAACTCCATGTTGAAAATTTGGTAAAAAAAAAAATTCCCAAAAATGGCCGAGATATGCACCAAAGTTGAAAACAAAAAAACATTTATACCATTATACAGCTTACCGGCATTTCTTCAGTTCGCAGTCAGCTTTGAAGAGCGCAGACGTGTTCCCGGTCCACTGAAGATCTTCGCGCTGGGATCCGGAGGTAAGTATGGGGTCGGGGTATGTGTGGGAAGGTCGATGCACAGAAGGTGTGCGTGGGTTGGGGATGGGGGGGCTAGACAATCAGTAAGGGATTTTTTTTTGGTTTCAGGTGTTTTTTCTTTCTAGGAAGATGATGCGGGACTTGTGCCATGCTGGGGTGGGCTCCCAGCATAGCAACTGAAAGTTTTTTTGGGGGGGGCTCAGTGGAGCCAACGGAGGATTGGGCACCCCCGTCGGCCATACAGACGTGTGCCACGCTGGGGTGGGCTCCCAGCATGACAACTAGAAATCTGTGGGGTTTTTTGGGGGGGTTGTTGAATGGAGGCGATGGAGGATTGGGCACCCCCGTCACCATGCTCACTTTTGCCACGCTGGGGTGGGCTCCCAGCGTGGCACCTAGAAGTCTGGGGGGGGCGGAGCCAACGGGGGATTGGGCAGTCCTATCAGCCATACTGTGTGCGGCAGGGGGAGTGCATGAGCATGCTCAGGTGGGCTCCCAGCGTGCTACTTGAGTGTTTGGGGAGGGGGGGAACTTCAAGGGAGCTGTCTATGACAGCTCCGTTCAGGATGCAGTGTTGAGTGTAGGCAGTTTGCATACTGCTGATGGCAGTATGTAAATTACCTGCCGACGGCAGTATGCAAATTGCCTACACGTTACAACCGCTGATTGCAGTGTTTTTTCTGCTTTCAACTGTATGCCACTGCATCTGAATGACTGTCATAGACAGCTCGGACATTTATTGACATGGTGCAGCTGCGCCTGCAAAAGGAAGCAGGGCATTGGGACTGGGGGAGGCACACCTACGAAAACTTGTATGGTGGTACTATGTTTCTTGCACATGCATGCAGGCAAACACAAAAATGCTGCTAAAGTGTAAATTCAGAACACTTTAATGATAGAAAATCATGTTTGTACCATTAGGTATTTCTGTGTTAGTCAACCAGGTAAGTAAGAGGGCCATTGTGCACTACTGCACTAAGTTAATGACAGCTGTGTGACCTGGGGGAGCACAGGGAAGTTGAATATGTGGCTCTAGGTGTGCCACTCAGTTGCAACTGGAAGCTGTGAGACTGCAGATGAAACCCCAGTCTGCTGAACTTATCATGCACATTCATCACAGCTGAACTGCTGTAAGCACTTTTAAACCCCTACCATTTTCTTTTTCTTCAGTGTCAGTCAGGTATTGTGATAAAATATTTGACAGAACAGCTTGTTAGTTCTTGATAAATTCAGTATTATGAGCAATGTCTGACAGATTGTTGTACTAAATCAATAGTTGTTAGTGCATTGTCTGTTTCCCCTCGAAGTGGCCAGTTGTCTACTGCTGCTTCATTTCCTATGTAAGACACATGCCACCGCCTCTGACAAACACCACCACATGTTATCCTGAGTAGAATACTATGTTCAATGTCCAGTTATGGGGACCTGTAGAGGACAGATATATACACACATATGCTGTATATGTAGGAGAGTACACTGTAAAATTAGTTGTGGGTCCAGTCAACCATGTACATTGTATGTGGCTTGGATTAGTCCACTAAACATGTATTCATCCCAGGCCAGAAATAAGGGATCCTGCTCTGTGTGGGCAGCATGCATTTGACAGACAAATTCCCATTCCAGAAAGGGATAAACATGGTGGTAAAATGTTCAGAACTACATATGTGGAGCGGGGTGACAAAACACAAGGTATATGAAGGTAAGTTTAGGGGTCCTTTTCAATGGATGGTACACCAGCTTAGAGAGGCAGTGGTTGAGGCGTTGATGAGGGGCAGAGAGATAAGTGAGGTCAACGCATGATTCAAGGAATGGTGCCACACAAAGGGGCACCACTTTGTCGGAAACTGAGGCAACTTCTGGGAAAGGGAGTTTTTCAAATTTGACAGCTTCCACCATACTGAAAAGGGAGTCAGAGCACTGGGCCAGAAATTTTACGTCCATGTAGGACATTTAAACTTGCAGGAGGGGAGATGATGGTAGGTCTAGGAGAAGCACACAGAGCCTACTGTCTCTCCCCCTCCAGTTAGCACCAAATCTGCACACTCTAGGATAACAAAAGCAGATAGCCTGGAACATAAAACCCTTTCCAGCTCTGGAGTTGACCATCACAATGAAAAGAGAGGAACTATAAACAGGAAAAACTACAAAGGGATGAACAGTAAGATCAAGGGAGGCATGACCAAACAAAGCAACACAGCAAGAGTGGTCAGCACTATGCCTCAATGCATGCAGTCTGGCTAACAAGATGACTGGCCTCACTGCCACAATAGCTGAGGCAGGATTAGACTGGGTGGCCATGACCAAAACAAGGTTCACAAATAATCACGGTTGGGAGGTGACTATCCCAGGGTACAACTTGTTTAGGAGAGATAGGACTGGGAAAAAGGCGGGGGGGGGGTAACTATTTGTGTTAAGGATAGCATCAATGCTACAGAAATGCTGCATGCACTAGGGTAAACAGAGGATCTGTGGATCACAATAGGGGCCAGAAGCTGGAAACCCATTTGGGTAGGAATAATGTACAGACCCCTAAATCAGGAGTAAGCCAAGGATAAGGAAATTCCTGGAAACCATCCTCCAGATGTCAGGCAAAGGGGATATGGTGCAGGTGGGGGATTTCAATCTGCCATACACAGATTAGAATACCCACACAGCGGCATCATAGAAGAGCAGGGAATTCCTAGTCACACTACAGGAAGCAGGCCTAAGTCAACTAGTGACATCACCCACAAGAGGTAACGTCGTACTAGATCTGATATTCACAAATAGCGATAAGGTTACAGGTGTTGAAGTAGGGAACCACCTGGGCAACAGTGATCATAACACGGTATGGTTCAGGGTAAAAAGGACTGTAGACTCCACACACTCTAAACTGAAGGTCCTTGACTTGAAGTTAAAGGTAAATAAAGCTATGGAGCCAGATGGGATACACACAAGAATACTGAAAGAACTAGGGAGGGAGGGAACTGGCAGGCCCCTTAGCAGTGCTGTTCAACAAATCATTAAGGAGTGGGCAGGTGTCGGAGGATTGGAAGAGTGCAACAGTAGTACCACTCCACAAGAGTGGAAGCAAGGAACAGCCAGGTATCTACCATCTGGTTAGTCTAACGTCAGTTGTGGGAAAAATGATGAAGGAAAGATTCATAGCTTTTTTTGGAGCAAACTGGTTAGCCTGACAAAAATCAAAACTGTTTCATGGCAGGGAGGTCCTACCAGACAGACCTGGTTGATTTTTTTAATTTGGTCACCAAAACAGTGGATTAGGATGGGACAGTGGATGTGGTTTACCTGGACTTCAGCAAAGCTTTCGACTCCATTCCACACAGACTAGTCAAAAAACTGGAGAATATGGGAATTGGGCCCGAGGTAATAAATTGGGTCAGAAACTGGTTATATGGGAGAACTCGGAGAGTATTAGTAAATGGCACTCTGTCTGTGGAGGGCAGGGTGATTAGCGAGGGTCCCGCAGGGCTCAGTTCTGGGGCCAGTCCTCTTCAACATATTCATCAGTGACATTGCAGATGAACTAGAGGGAAAGGTGCCTGTCTGCACATGACACCAAAATCAGTAACAGTGTAGACACAACAGAGGAACAGCAAAGCATGGAAGCTAATCTCTGAAAACTGGAGGAGTGGTCCAAGACCTGGCAGTTGAAATTCCGTGCCAAAAAATGCAAGGTCATGCACCTGGGAAAGCATAACCTAGGAAAACTGTACTCAGTGGGAGGGGAGCAGCTGGTGGCTACCAGACAGGAGTGAGACCTAGGGATGATCATATCAGATGACCTCAAGGTGAGTAGACAATGTGAAAAGGCAACACTGAAGGCTAGTGGTATCCTGGGATGCATAGGGAGGGGCATCATGAGCAGACGGCATGAAGTAATCATGTCCCTGTATTGGTTCCTGGTCAGGCCTTATCTAGAGTACTGTGACCAGTTCTGGAGGCCACACCTCAGGGAGGATATAGATAGGCTGAAGAGGGTACAGAGAAGAGCAACAAAGATGGTGCAGGGCTTGCATCAGAAACCATACAAGGCAAGACTGGATGACCTCAAATTATACTCCCTAGAACAATGCATTAAGTATGGGGACATGATAGAAACATTCAAATACTGGTACCTTAAAGGCAACAACAGGGTGCACATGCAGAACCTCTTTCAGGTAAAGGACTACAGCAGGACTAGAGGGCACAGTCTTCGACTTAAAGGAGGAAAGTTCAGAAGCAATACTAGGAAATTCTTCTTCAAAGAGCGTGCTGTGGAACCATGGAAAAGCCTGCCGGAGGGGGTGGTGGGAGCCAAGACAGTGGGGGAAGTCAAGCGGACATGGGACAGACACTGTGGGATACACAAGCAGGCAGCTAAGTAGTGGGGTAGGAAGCCAAGGGCAGACTTAATGGATCATATGGTCCCCATCTGCCAACAACTTCTATGTTTCTGTGTTTCTAGTGGAACATGTGTGTGCTGAAATATTGGTTACACCTCAGCTTCACATACTCCTGGGATTTATACTTCCCATCCTTTGCAGCATGTCCTGGAGATGGAATGCACACTACAGTGACCAAAGAAAGTAGGTGAGGAAAGAAGCTGCTAACTAGCAGCAGTTCATGGTACAGCAAGGTGGCAGTGGATAGAGTACTGTTCTACAATTACTGACGGTGTCTTTAATTTGACAGTTGCCCAGTTCATTCTCAAACGGCATATTTCTTTCGGTAAAGAGAACACTGACACAATACCAACACTGCTGCCAGAGCTGCAGGACAAGCAGGAAGCCAGACAGAAGACAACCAGCACATGGCTGATGAACAGTGTGCTGATGATACAAAGGGAGCTGGAGAGTCTCATGGCGAGAGACAAGATCCAACAGCCCTCTGAAAAACAGGCAGTGTCAGTGCCACCTACAGCACCAGTTACTTTGGAACACACCACACCATCACCAAGAGTCACCACACAGCTGGAGAAGGAGAGCAATGCCATCCTCTTACACATAACAACATTGCAGAAAAAAGTTGTGTCCCTGAAGGCTGGCCATGTAAGACTGAAGTACAGCAAGACAAGAATGGAGGTCCGCCATGCCAAAATAGAGGCCAGTAAGTGGCGCATTTTGTGCCTCCTTAAAATTCTGTCCACCAAGGTGTGGGCATACCAGAGTCCAGCAGCTGGTCAACGATGCTGGCATTGATTGACTGTGAGAAGCACTCAGGGCTCAATATCGTAAATATTTATTAATGCTTTTTTTGTTACGTAAATAGTGTTCTGGTCCTGTTTTTTCCATTTCTACAGTTTATTGACCTTGTTCTCTTATGTGCTGTTATAACTTATTTGTTGCTTGTTGCATAATATAAACATTTCACTGCTGACACATTTTTTGTCATATGTCTCTGTACTAGGTCCTGGTGTGAATGTTGACAAAATCTCAGTGAACATGCTGTCTGAATCACCTTCAGACAGTTTCCGTTATGATCACTGTCACGCCAACACTTGTCACGCCAATCTCCAGTGACAAAGCCTGTCTTTCCAATTACAGACCCATCTCTATACTTCCCCCATGAATGCATAGTCTCGGACCACTTAACTGACTACCTGAATAAATACTCCCTACTCAGTTCACAGCAACATGGATTCCACAAAAATCATAGTACAATAGCTGGGCTCATTGACCTCACCACTCACCTCTGTGATGCCCTGGACAATGGGATAATACAGGGAACCATCACTGTCCCACACAAAAGATTAATAATCAAGTTAGCCAGCTTGGGAGTGGGTCCCAAGGTGGTAGCCTGGGTTGCAAACTGGCTGCACAACAGGACACAGAAGATAATACTGAGTGGCACACATTCCGAAGAAAGAGGGGTCAGTAGTGGAGTACCTCAGGGCTCAGTACTGGGTCCAGTCCTCTTTAACATCTTTATAGGTGACATTGCAGAGGGTCTGAAGGGAAAGGTATGCCTCTTTGCAGATGATACAAAGATCTGTAACAGAGTTGATACACAAGGGGGGTAGAAAGGATGAGAAGGGACTTTGGCAAGGTTGGAAGAATGGTCAGACATATGGCAACTTAGATTCAATGCAAAGAAGTGCAAAGTAATGCACCTGGGAAACAAAAGCCCAGGAGAAGAGTACACAATAGCAGGTGAGGTACTAACAACAACAAAAATGGAACGGGAGTTGGGGATAGTCATATCGGATGATCTAAAGGTGGGTAAGCAATGTGAGAAGTCAGTGAGGAGAGCCAGGGGGGATACTGGGATGCATAGGAAGGGGCATCACAAGTAGAAAAAGGGAAGTGGTTATCCCTCTGTACAGACAGTTGGTGAGACCCCATCTGGAGTACTGTGTGCAGTTTTGGAGACCTCATCTACACAAGGACATAGACGGGATGGAAGCAGCCCAGAGGACGGCAACTAAAATGGTGCAGGATCTGCATTAGAAATCATATGAAGAGAGACTGAGAGAGCTTAATATATACACCCTTGATGAAAGGAGGGACGGGGGGGGACATGATAGAAACGTTCAAGTACCTCAAGGGAATCAACACAGTCCAGGAGGGTAGCATCTTTCAGAAAAAGAGATGTGTAAGAACAAGGGGACACAATTTAAAGATAGAGGGGGGACGGCTCAGGGGTAATGTGAGAAAATCTTTTTTCATGGAGAGAGAGTGGTGGATGCATGGAACTGCCTTCCTGGGGAGGTTGTTGGGGCTAAAACAGTGGGTGAATTCAAACATGCATGGGACAGACACAAGGCAATTGTAGTGGGGGGTGGCAGGAAGTAGGCTGTTGGTTAACTAGAATCTGCAGCTTATCCAGTAGGTAGGGAAATGACTGACTGGGTGGGCCAAGTGGTCCTTATCTGCCGTCAAAGTCTATGTTTCTAACACTATAGCCTGTTAACGAACCTTTCTGCCCTTGATCTATTACCTGAAACCATCTCCTGGTTTAGCAGCTACTTGTGGCACAGACTTCAGTGTGTATGGGTCAACGGGTCAGTCTCTGACCCAAGGGTAGTGTCAATGGGGGTCCCACAAGGATCTATCCTTGGTCCTCTGCTCTTCAGTCTCTTTATTTTCTCGCTACCCTCTGCCTGCCCTGATAGAATGGTACTTCTGAATATGCTGATGATGCTGTTACCTCTGTCCCAGGAAAAAGAAAATCTGTCAGATATAAGCTCTGCACTGCAGGACAACATCCAAAAACTTGAGGCATGGATCACTGAAAATAAATTCCTCCTTAACCATATAAAGACATAAACAATGCTATTCACTACACCCCATAACAAGAAAAGAACTGACCCTTTGAATATCATTAGCAATACAGGTAACTCACTTGAGCAAGTTAATAACTTCAAGTATTTTGGCATCTATCTAGATGACACCCTCTCCTTTTCTACCCACATTGACCATGTGGAGAAAACTGCCAACATCAAGCTCGGCATCCTATATCGCCAAAGACAGGCCCTGCCCTCAGAGGCACTGAACCTAGTCACCAGAAGCTCTGTACTATCCATAATAGACTACAGGCTCTCAATCTACAGACACTGTCCTTAAAAGAATAAAAACTCTTCTTAAAGCCTGCAGGCTGGCCTTGGGTGCAGAGCATCTGACCCACACTTGTACCCTTTACTCTGAAACAGGGTGGCTACCTCGTCACCTGAGGGCACAATACCAGGCCCACCTATTGGTAAAAAGGTCCTACCAGGCTATTCCTCTGCATCCACGGTTGATATTTTCCAGCATGGACTATCTGCTAAATCTAGTTGAAGTACCATCAAACATGTGCTTGTCCCTTTTGATGAACCGCGTTTGCCCAGTGAGCGCTATCCTACCACGGGCCCCAGTATCTTAATGACCTCCCTGCCTCCCTCCTTAACTGTGAGAAATTAGGACCCTTTAAATGAGAACACCACCTCCTTTTAATGAGGGAAACCCAGTGTGCCTGCCTCTTTTATGAGACACTCTGAAACCCATGCCATTTGCCACCTCACTCCCTAATCCCTAACCCCTCATTTCCAGCTTCTACCCTTTTAACCCCCACCGACATCCACTAAGGTTCTACTGACAATGCCTCACAGGCAGCTAGCCCACTACCGCCTAGTGCTTCTGAATCAGATCTGCCCATGCTCCCTACCTCAATATTCCCTCCTCTCCCACTCCCGCCTTTTCCTTGACAAAGCCTTCCTAGGCTGCTTTACCTTTGCTGCTCTGCACTCTACTAATGTAACCCTCCTTAGCTTTTGCCATCTTTTCTCCCCCTCCCCACCCTCTTCTTCCTGTCCTCTATTACTTGTATTATACCTGCACTTTTGTAATTGCTTAATTTTTAGCAAAATGTTAGACCACTATTTTTGCCTTACATGTATGTAAACTGATGTCTTGTCCTTGTAATTCTCGACTTGGAACCTTTGTAAAAGAGCTTCCCAGCTCAAAGGTGTTAATCCAAAACTGGAATAAATAAATCTCTCTTTAAGACTTTGTAGTACAACTGGACTGGTGGTTCAGGTACAAAACATGACCTGCCAGAAGGGATGCTGATTTTAGGAGCATACGAAACTGCCAGCAGATATTGGCCACACGGTCTATCAAGTCTGCTTGAGTGTGCAACTAGCTGTCCTCTTACGCTGCAGCAACCCCTCCCCTTCCCTCCCTGCATAACAGTTACCCTCCCCCTCACTTTGTCCCACCCCCTCTTAAAGCTGCCCACTGACTTTCCTCTTCCAGTAACTCAACATCCTTCTTTAAGTGTGGGCACGAGTACTTCGTGCAGTACTCCAGGTGTGGCTTCACCAATGACCTGTACAGTGGCAGGATCACCTCCTCTGTTCTGGAGGTAATACCTCAATCAGTACACCCCAGCATCCTATTGGCTTTAGCTGCTGCTTTCCTGCACTGTGCAGAGTGGTTCATTTGCCCTGTTATTATTACCCAAGGATCTTTCTTCTCCTCTATAGTGGTTATCTGTACCCCTCCCAACTTATAAAGCCTCCTTGGGTTCTTTGCTGTCAAGTGCATGACTTTGCACTTCTTTGCATTTAACCCCAGCTGCCATGTGTCCAACCAGTCCTCAAGTTTAGCCAGATCATCCTGCAACCCCTACCACCCTACTGTGTCATCCACCACTGCCCCAATCTTCATGTCATCCGTAAAAAAGGCTAATCTTGATTTGAATGCCATGTGAGATGTGAGATGTCAGCTATGAAGATGCCAAACACTGGGCCTTGTACCGAGCCCTGCAGCACTCCACTTGCCACAGCCCTCAAGGATGAGAGTTCCCCTCCCACTGTTACCCTCTGCTGCCTCCCCTGCAGCGAGTTCTTGATCCAATTCACCATCTGTGTCCCTACTCCCTGGTGTTCCACCTTGTTAATCAGCCTCACATGTGGCACCGAATCGAAGGCCTTGCTGTAGTCCAGATACAGGACATCCGCCATATAGCCCTTGTCAAGTGCCCTACTCACCAAGTCATAATAGTCAACCAGATTGGTCTGGCAGGATGTTCCAGAGACAAATCCATGTTGCTTATCATCCTGGAGACCATTACCTTCCAGAAAGTTTACCAACCTCTCCTTAAAGATCATCTCCATTAACTTCCCCACAATGGATGTAAGGCTTACTTATTTTGACAGCAGGGGTGATGTAATGATGAGTATGAATGGGGTGTGTGTGACTGAGACAGAGGGAGGGACCCTTGTGGCAGGAGGGAAATGGAGACCCCTTGGTGGTAAAGTACAGGTGGACAGGATTGGACTGCTTGGGACCCAATGGATGGGTTTCTGAAGTAAAGCAGACATTTGTTGAATGGACTGCCATGATACAGAACAGAAAAACATAACAGAAGCATGCACAAATCTAGCAGCAGCACACACTGCCACGGCATTGCTTACTGATGTTCTAGGGGGATTGTTTGTAATGTGCAGTAATGTGGTAATGTCCCCAAAGTATTCTTAACTTATTGGCATTTGTGACTGTGTAGATTAAGAGTACTGGTTTTGTGACTGTTATCAGATGCATTCACATTGTAGGCAATGCAGTAACACAACATGGTTAAGAATACAGGATCTCCAAACCTACCATTACTTCAAATGCTGCTAGGCTACACTTCACATTGTGTGACCTATCATATTGGGGCCTATTCACAAAAGGTGCAGATGGGCTAAGCACTGCATAACTCAGGTGCATAGCCCACCTGCACCTGTGCACACCCACTGTGGTATTCCTGAAATAGCTACACCCCTCTGCACCAGATCCCCAGCCAGTGTGGAGCTCCTTGCGTGGGTGGGCCGGGCCGCTGGGAGGCTGGGCACTCTGCACTATTCACAAATGTGCAGAGTGCCGTACGCAGGGGCTGGGGGGTCATCAGACACCCAAAGGATAGTGCCCCTGTTGTTGGGGGACATTGGTTGGGCTGGAGGCGGGTGGCCAGCACTTGCTGTTCCCCAGGAGCATTGCTGGCACTCTACATGTCCCCACCAAGATGGCACCATACCAGTGCAAGGGATCCACTGTGGACCTGGGCAGGGCAGTCAATTGACTGCCAACCCAGGCCTTCAACACCGTCCTTGCGCACCTCCACACCTGTGGGGTGGGGATGCAGAAGGGAGCCAGGTGGGGGCTGCTGCTTCATGAATGCAGTCCCTGTGTGGATCTCCCGTGGGTGCAGAGCTGTACACATCTGCCCTGCGCTCCTTCGCGAATAGGCCCCATTATACGCAGGTGCTCCTAAGCAACGTATTTCTGTCTATGCAAAAATTGGGTCTCTCTTGTCGTTGCTTGTCATCCACTCAACTGCAATGTGAAGTACATACTATGCATATCCACAGATAGACAGGAGGAAATCACAGTACCTGTTGCTAGGCAGGACTCAGGAACCAAATCTTCCTGTTCTAGCTGAGAGATTTTTATTTATGACCGTGTGACTCTGGGGAGGGGGGGGGAGAGAGAGAGATGGCCACCCATGCTGGGGAATTGTACAGTTCCCAGAGACTCCCTCTAAAGGAGCGTGACAACTTTTGGACCTCCATTAAGGCCACCCTCGACAGAGAGGGAAGGGGAGTTGTGTCCCGGTCACTTGGCCAAATAAAATACAAATGAGACAACCTCCAGAGAAGGGACCCCAAAGTTCTGGAGGCACTAGGTGGAGCAGTCACCATTGGAATTTGGGGCCAGAAAAAGATGGTAGAGCCAGAAATGGAGTCCACAGGCTCTTCTGCCAAACAGATGCTAGTGGAGGGGAACATCACCAGTGAGTAGACTACTTTGATCCTTCAAGTTCTTTTTACCAGTCAGTGTTGGAATTAAATTTCATGGTACTGGAGATTGTCAAGTAGGGTGGCACAAAAAGACAGCACAACTGTTAAACATACCCAGTCTTCCCATTATAACTCAAAAGTAAATGGCATTGATGCATGACATTGTGCTACCATGACTGTAGCAGAGTTCTTTGGGTGTAAGTTCTGCCTCCCCTCCACAGGATTCCAACACTGACTGTTATAGATAATTTAAGTAAATTAAAGGTTTCCCTGATACACTGTATGTAATGTTGTCATCCTGGTCTTTATAATTCCATGTAAATACTGTCTGTCAACAAAATGTTAAGAACAAGTACCTCTGTTTTTTGTTAACATACCTGCCTGTGATGGCATGAAGAATGGACAGGACCTGACAATAACTCCTCTGTCATGGTGATGGTGTGTGCATCACATCAAGGGTGGACTGTCTGTGTATAAAACAGTGTCCCACAAATGCATGGGCATGCTGCAGCAGCAGCACCACCAACTTCCAGACATGCATCCACAGGGACAGGTGTATGAATTGAGAGGATAATGCATCCATTTACCATTTTGGATTGCTCTGTAATTGGAATTGGTTGTTGTGCTTTTGTATAACCTCAGTACTGTTAACAATGGTTGTGTCTGCAATCATGCACATACTAACATACTAAAATGCCAGCAGAATAGACTTAACAGTCTTTCGTGTCTGCTCGTTTGGTCAGCCCCCACCCTGGGAGCTGACCTTGCTGCCCGCCCTCTCCCTTTCTGGCTTCTCCCTTCCGAGTCCCGGATATTCTCACTGCACTGGTTTTTGCTTCCAGAACCATTCCCCTATACCTGTTCCACTCCCTCTTGAACCCCTCCACCAGCCCCCTGGGCAGTGCATTCCATGGCTCCACCACCATCTCAGTGAAGTTGCACCTCCTCATTTCTTCCCTGAACCTCCCCCCCTCCAGCTTCCACCCATACCCTCTAATGGCCCCTCTCTTCCTTCAGAGCACCCTGATTGCTCCTCCCCTATTTACCCCCTTCATGTATCTGAAGACCTCTACCATGTCCCCTCGGTCCCTTCTGTCCTCCAATGTGTACATATTTAGCTCTTTGAGCCTCTCACCATAGGTCCTATCCCCCAAGCCCCAAATCATTTTGGTTGCCCTGCTCTAGATCCTCTCCAGGAGTTCAATGTCCCTCTTTAAATGTGGCTTCCAAAACTGCACACAGTACTCGAGGTGTGGCCTCACCAAGCAGTTATACAGTGGGAGTATCACTTCCCTCCTTCTGGAGGTGATCCCCCTAGTGATGCATCCAAGCATCCTGTTGGCCTTTGCCGCTGCATTCCTACAAGTCTCCGAGTTGTTCATCTTGACATCCACCACCACCCCCAGGTCCCTCTCAGCCATCGAGACTTGTAGCATTTAACCCGCCAGGGTGTACACTTGGCCCGGGTTTCTGGCTCCCAGGTACAGTACCTTGCATTTCCCTGCATTGAACCTCAGCTTCCACTTTCTAGACCACCTTTCCAGAGCCTCCAGGTCCCACTGTAGGGCCACCCTCCCCTCCTCCCCATCCACCACCGCCCCCAGTTTTGAGTCATCCGCAAAGAGACTCATCTCACTCCTGATAACTTTCTTTATGTCAGAGACATAGGCGTTGAACAGGAGGTCCCAAGGACATAGCAGCAGTCTCCACTGTGACTATCTCTGACTTGCCGTGGGTGTCATACCTACCATCTCACCCTCATTCAGAATATTCGATCAGTCTGCGCAGTGTGTAGGACTGCCCAGTGTTTCATATTTCCTGTCTCACTGCAGCCCTTTCGGCATGGAGGGAGTAATTATGTCATGTACTGCATGTATGTGTGCCATACTGTGTGTAGTATCCAGATTCCCTTTCCTCACCCTGAGCAGTCATGTCCCTCCATGGCTGTTTACAGCAGTTCTCCTTCCTTACCTGAACAGCAGATGTGCACTGTTGTTTGCTTGAAGTTCACTCTTTACTGTGTATCATGAATCCTGACCTTCCTTCATGGGATCATCTGTCTTGTTCCATGATTTACTAGCATTGCAGTTGGCCTTTCCTACAGTTCAGAATATGTTTGAGTACTGCTGCTGCTGTTATGTTATGTTTTCTACCTTCCAACACTTAATTGAAATATAGTGTATGGTGAAACATTGTTAGGGATGGAAATCCATCCCTTCAACAGCATTGTTATGCTGCAGTAGCTACAGTAGGTCATTGTAGCTGTTATTCTGTACTAGCTACGTAGCTACTGCAGCATAACAACTTTGACTGTCTGCGTGCATGCGCAGTTAGAGAGTTCTGGAGCTTCCTCAAATGGCCGCAGTGGTGACAGCGTCCCTCAAGAGAAACCAGCATACAAAAAACAGGCAAAAGTAAGGAAAATACTTAAATGGACGATTGACCATACACTATGAAAGACAATGTATGATCAATCATCTGCAGCAAGGGCGTTTTTAACTCTCAAGGTTTCTGTGGTAACAAGACATCTCGAGCTGTGACCTCGAGGTCTCCTGTTAGCATGGAAACCTCATGAGTGAAAAACATCCTTATTGCTGATGACTGATTATACATTATCCTCTATATTGTTCTCCATTTACAACAGGTGCTGCAGACAGTGCCAGTACCCCAGCCGTGGTTGACTCCACAACCAGCTCTTCCTGAGAGGCACAGAGCAGCAGCAGCAGTGGGGAGCAGCTGTCTGGTAAGCTTCTCATACTGTTAAGAAAATGACTGTAATGATGAAAACCTATTTGGAAAGACAAACCACAGCAACTGTGCATGCATGCATCCCTGCATCATATTCAAAAGGCACCACCCTAAAAACTGGACATCTGTTTGGTTGTGACAGGGAGGGTAAAAGAGGGGGAGGAGTAGCGCTGTATGTAAGGGAAGGGATAAAAGCAATGGAACAAAACAGTAAACGGAGGAGAGGAGGCACAGTGGGTCACCTTACAGACTGGAAATAGCACCACAGTCTGCACAGGGGTTGTATACAGACCCCCATGTCAGGGGGATGGAATGGACAAGGACATGATAGAAGGCATCTTTAGGATGGCAGAGAAAGGGGAGATACTGTTGATGGGGGACCTAAATATGCCAGATGTTAACTGGAGAACCTTTGCTGCAACCACATGCAAGAGCAGGGCCATTCTCGATGCCCTGCAGGAGGTATGCCTCAGACAGCTAGTGTTGGAACCCACTCGGGAGAGAGAAATCTCAGACCTCATACTCTCAAATGGGGACAGTGAGAGGATCTCAGATCTAGAAGTGGGTAGCCATCTGGAAACAAATGACCACCAAACAGTGTGGTTCACAAAAAACTCAGCTACAGAGTCAAGCCATACAAATGTGAGGGTACTAGACTTCAGGAGGGCTGACTTTGGCAAGATGGGAGAGTGCGTTAGAAAAGCACTAGCAAACAGACAAGAAGGAGGGGTGGAGCAACAATGGGGAAACATCAAAACTACCATCACAGAGGCCTTTGAGTGAAGCAAACAAATCAAAACGAAAGAAAAAGCCACTATGGTTCTCAAAAGAGGTGGCGGGAAGGTTAGGGAGAAAAAATTAGCATTTAGGAAGTATAGGAAACACAGAAGCAGCAGGACAAAGAACTGTACAAGTTAAGGCAGAAGGAAGCAGGGAAGGCAGTCAGAACAGCAAAGGTCCAAACTGAGGAAAAGCTAGCCAACTTGGTTAAGAAGGTGGATAAAACTTTTTATAGGTACATTAGGGAGCGTCGAAAGACAAAGGGAAGGATAGTGAGGCTGAATAGATGGACGTTGGGTGGACAGAGAGGGACAGTGAAAAAGCAGGGATACTGAACGGATATTTGTGCTCAGTATTCATAAAAGAGGAGGAGTGGGAGGTACCTAATCCAATTAAGAGAAGCATTCTGGATAGGGGGGTCGTTCCCAGTCCTTTCACAGAAGAAAAGGCTCTGAAAGAACTCCTAAAATTGAAGGAGGAGAAAGCAATTGGGCCTGATGGAATTCACCCCAGAATTGTAAAAGAATAAAGGGGAGAACTAGTGACACCGCTGACTACCCTTTTTAACAAATGATGGGAGGGTGGTGTGGTACCTGAGGACTGGAGGAGGGCGGATATGATTCCCCTTCACAAAAGTGGGAGCAAGACAGAGGCAGAAAATTACAGAGCTGTCAGTTTGACCTCTGTGGTAGGAAAAGTGATGTAATCACTTGTGAAGGAAAGAATTATTGAGTACCTAGAGGTCAGTGGGACACAGGAACCAAGGCAGCATGGGTTCTTAGCGGGAAGGTCATGTCAGACAAATTTAATCAATTTCTTTGACTGGGTGACCAAATTAGTAGACCAGGGAGGGGCTGTGGACATGGCCTACCTAGACTTTAGCAAGGCATTTGACACAGTCCCACACAAAAGATTAATAAACAAATTAGCCTTCCTGGGAGTGGGTCCCAGGGTGGAAGCCTGGGTAAAATATTGGCTGGACAACAGGGTACAGAAGGTAATAGTAAACGGAGTCCACTCTGAAGAAAGGGGGGTTATTAGTGGGGTACTGCAGGGTTCAGTACTGGGTCCAGTCCTTTTTAATGTCTTTATAAGTGACGTTGCAGAGGGATTGGAAGGAAATGTATGTCGCTTTGCAGATGACACAAAGATCTGCAACAGGGTTGATACACAAGGAGGCATGGAAAGGATGAGAAGGGACTTAGCAAGGTTAGAGGAATGGTCAGAAGTATGGCAGCTTGGATTCAGTGCAAAGAAATGCAAAATATTGCACCTGGGAAACAAAAACCCGGGGAAAGAGTACACAATGGGGTGGGGGTTAGTAACAACAACAGAAATGGAAAGGGACCTGGGGGTTATCATATCAGATGACCTTAAGGTTGGCAAGCAATGTAAGAAGGCAGTAGGGAGGGCTGGGGGATACTGGGATGTATAGGGAGAGGCATCACCAGCAGAAAACAGAAAGTTGTTATCCCTCTGTACAGACAGTTGGTGAGATCTCATCTGGTGTACTGCATCCAGTTCTGAAGACCCCATCTCTGCGATGACATAGACAGGAAGGAGGCAGTCCAGAGGAGGGCAACTAAAATGGTGCAGGGTCTGCAAGAGAAGCCATATGAGGAGAGACTAAAGGAACTTAATATGTATACCCTTGAGGAAAGGGGAAAGGGGGGGCATTATAGAAACTTTTAAGTACCTCAGTAGAATCAACAAAGTCCAAGAGGGTAGCATCTTTCAGAAAAAGAGATTTGCAAGAACAAGGGGACACAATTTGAAGATAGAAGGAGGTGGCACAGGGGCAATGTGAGGAAGTATTTTTTCATAGAGAGGGTGGTGAATGCGTGGAGTTGTCTTCCTGAGGAGGTTGTGGGGTCTAAAACTGTGGGAGAATTCAAGAATGCATGGGATAGACATAAGGCAATTCTTGTGGGGGGGTAGGAAGAAATAGCTGTTGCTTAAGTAGGATCTGCTGCTTATCCAGTAGGTAGGGAAATGGGCAGACTAGGTGGGTCAAGCGGTCCTTATCTGCTGTCAAAGTCTATGTTTCTATGTGAAGTTAAAGTGCTCTAAGGAACAGCTGGCCACCTGTCCCTTCCAGCATCATGGCGCTGAGTAACCTCTAATATCCACCAAATGTCCCTGTGTAAATCGTGACAGAAGTCATTGGTAAACACACTTCTATTGCAAGCCATGCAGGGTATGCCACAGGTGCAGCGACATTTCGACAGTGAGGTCCCCTACAGCGACTACAGTGCCACATTGTAGGGAACCCACTGGAACCCGGCACTGTCTGTTGGGGGTCCTGCCCCCCCATCAGCTACGACTCAGTGTTGACAATCCTAAGTGAGGGGGGGGTGCTGGGGCGCAGCCCCCCATGTGGTGGGTTCGGGGGGCGAAGTCCCCCTAAGAAAACAGTCGTTTTTGCCTGAAACCGGCAGCCAACTGCAAAATGCTATCAACCTGCCGGTTTCGCTGTCTGGTCATTCAATAAAATTTTTGTCGACGACCAGTCGTGATCCGCTATGCAGTAGGCTGGTTACATTGGGGGGAGAGATCACTCTGGACTGGAGGTATGGGTGTGGAGCTCAACATCATTGTGACCAGGCTGGGGATGGCATCCATCAGTCACTTCATCCGTATGATCCTTACAACAAGTTCTAACGTGTCATAAGAGAGGATATCAGACTAGAAGTGGTGGCATCGGTAATGGTTTTCCAATCCGGCGAAGGTTAGGCACCTTTTGTTTCCTTGGTTTCTGGCAGACTGGGCCAACAATTTGATGTTTAAGGCCACATCACTGTAACAAGTGGCATAGTCTTCAGTGCACCAGTACCTTTGTCGGACTGTTGCTGAATCGTTCTTGCTGATGTCCACGTTTGTGTCATTTAACTGCAGTATTGTAGTATGGTAGTATGCAGTGCTGGAGTTGGTAGGTCTCTTTATTGCCATAGTAGAGTGCGTGGTGTACTGCTGTGCATAATGTGGAACAGTGAATCGGCACTGAGCTGGTGTGTTTAGTGCTGTTGGCTGATCACGGCATTCATGGTTATGGTGCAGCGCTCACAATGTGACGATGACATAGAAGGGGCATCACAGGCCATCAGGAAGATATCTGGAAGTATTCAGTAGAAGCTGCTGTCTGGGTGAGAGGGTTGGCAATGTAATTAATGGGTCAGGTCAGACATGAAAGGTGTAGCGATGTCAATTAGTGGATCAGGTCAGACAACACTTTAACAGTGACAGGAAATTTCTGTTTGCACCATAATACCAATATGCACGTCATTCAGCCAGGTAAGTAACAGGGTGACTGTGCAGTTGTGCACTAGCCTAATTACAACTGTATGTGTGATCTGCGTGAATACATGGAGGTTGAGTATGTTGCTCAAGGTATGCCACACAGTGAGCATCTGGTGGAAGCTATGCATGTGCAAAACAAACCCCAGCCTGCTGTACATTGCATGAACATTTGTCATCGAAGCTGAAGCACTTTAATCACTGGTAACCCCACCCCCCCCGCTGCCATTTTTCCATCTTTCAATGTCAGTCAGGTATTGGGATAAAATGTTTGACATGAGTGCTTGTTATGATATATTGATAAATTCATCAGCAGCAGCAATGTTTGTCATACTGTCAGTACTGCATTGTTTGTTTCCCCTTCAACTGGCCGGTGCCATGACTGCTGTCTATTAATGCTTCATGTCCCATGTGAAACACATGCCATAACCTCTGACCAACACTATAACAGGTCATCCTTCTGAGTGCAGTACTGTGTCCAGTGTCCAGTTATGGTGTCCTGCCTTTATAGGATAGATATATACACGCTGTATCTGTTGCACCATACACTGTTTAGTACCTTCAAGGATTAGGGAGTACAGTCAGATACCTAGTCACACACATCATACAGTATGAAGAACATGTGGGCCCACTGAACAATTATTCATTCCAGGCCAGAAAGTAAGGGTCATGATCTGCGTAGGCAACATGCACTTGACAGATAAAGTCACATTCCAGAGAGGGATACGGATGATGGTAAAATGCTCACAACAGCATATGTAGAAGTGGTGACAAAGCACAAGGCATATGCATGTAAGTTTGGAGGTGGCTTTGTACTAGATGTTGCTCAGTCATACTAACATACATATTAACATACTAGATGCCAGCAGAGTAGGCCTGTTGTTCTATCAAGTCTGCTCATGCTTCATCATCCTGATTGGGTACCATAGCCCTATCTGTCTCCTTCCACTGTTACTCCAACCCCCAATCCTGCCCCCCCGAGCAAACCAGCTTCTGCTTCACCCCTTACCTATACCTGTCCCACCCTCTCTTGAATCCCTCCACCATAGCTGCCTCTACCAGCTCCCCGGGCAGCACGTTCCATGGTTGTACCACTCTCTCGTTGAAGTACCTCATCCTCCTCCTCCTTCCCCCCAAATCCTACCATCCTCAATCTTCCAACTGTGTCCTCTGGTGATTCCACCCTCCTTCAGTCGAAAGATCCTATCTTGGCTTACCTTATTTACTCCCCTGAGGTATTTGAGAACCTCAATCATGTCCTTCCGGTCCCTCCTCTCCTCCAGTGAGAACAGTTTGAGCTCCCTTAGTTGTTCCTCATATGTCATATCCCCCAGGCCCCGGATCATTCTGGTTGCTCTCCTTTGAACCCTCTCCAGGAGTTGGATGTCCCTCCTTAGGTGTGGCCTCCAGAACTGCACACAGTACTCAAGATGTGGTCTAATCAGGCTGTTGTACAGTGACAAAATCACCTCCCTTTTCCTTGAGGTAATCCCCCTAACGATGCATCCCAGTATCCTATTTGCCCTGACTGCAGCCCTCCTGCACTGCTCTGAATTATTCATGTTAACATCCACCAAGACTCCTAGGTCTGTTTCCCCTGCCATGGCCTGCAACTCACCCCCCCCCCGAGGGTATACACATAGTTGGGGTTTCCCCACCCTAGGTGTAGCACCTTGCACTTGGAGAAGTTAGATTTCAATTTCCAGGTGCAGGACCATGTATCCAGAGTATCCAGGTCCTCTTGCAGGGTCAATCTCCCCTCCTTCCCCTCCACCACCGCCCCCAGCTTAGAGTCATCTGCAGAGAGACTCATTTTATACTCAATACCTTCCCTGATATTGGAGATGTAGGCGCTAAACAGGAGTGACCCCAGGACTGATCCCTGTGGGACCCCACTTATGACCTCCTTAGGAGATGAGACCTCCCCTCCGACCACTACCTGCTGAGCATGACCTGAAAGCCAATTTCCAATCCACCTAACCAGCAATGGGCCAACTCCCATCCCCACCCAGTTTCTCCCTTAGGCCAATGTAAGGGACCGAATCATATGCCTTGCTGAAGTCCAGGAACAGTACATACACTGGTCTCCCCCTGTCGAGTGCTGATGTCATCTACTCATAGAACTCTACAATGTTCGTTTGACACAATCTACCTGGCACAAACCCATGGTGCCAGTCATCCAGGTAACCCATCTCCTCCAAGAAACCTCCCAGCCTTTCCTTAAGTATGCTTTCCATTACCTTCCCCACCACCAATGTCAAACTAATGGGTCTATAGTTTCCTGGCTCTTCTCTTGATCCCCCTTTATGGATGGGCACAACATGTGCCTGCATCCAATACCTGGGCACCCTCCCTGTCTGGAGCGACAAGTTAAAGAGATCCACCAATGGTGCAGCCAAAACGTCCACCAACTCCCTCAGTACTCTGGGATGAATAGCATCAGACCCCAGAGAGTTATCCTTTTTTAGGGACTGGAGGGCTTTCCACACCTAACTGCTAGGAATATCAGCATCTGTCCCCACCCCACATTCAACAGAACCAGCCTGATATCTCACTCCTGGCCTACCTCCCCCAGCAGCTTGTTCTTCAGCAGGTACCCCAATAGTCAGGTCTGCTGCACCTTCTCTGTTCTTCAACCCCTTTTTTGGAAGTTCTATAGCCTCCTCCCTAGTGAACACTGAGGCAAAGTAGTCATTCAGTACCTCCGCCTGCTCACCAGCCCCTTCCACCCACCCCTAAGCTGTCCTCAACCTACTGAGCTTGCCCTTGACCTTCCTCCACTCATCAGTATACCTAAAGAACCCCTTTTCCCCACCCCGTATCCCCTGTGCCAGCCTCTTCTCTTTCCAGGCCTTTGTCCCCCTTACCACTCTGGTGACTTTTCTGGTTGTAAGGTGGTAATTCTCTCTATCCATCTCTCCTCTCATTTTTTTGTACCTACTGTAGGCAACCTTCTTCTTCCTTACCACCTCCTGGACCTCCTTGGTCCACCAGCATGGTTTACAAGACCTGCCACCCTTGTGCTTCACTCTTGCACAGGTCCTGGTGGCCTCCAGTAGCCCCTGCTTTATGGTCTTCCACCTACCTTCTATGTCGAAACCTGGTTTTATCTCCCACAAATGCCCCATGAGAATTTCTGCCTTGTTCTGAAAGTCCGCCCCCCTAAAATCAACTATCATTGTCTTTGAATGATACCCCTCTCCCCCCTTCCCTCAGTTTAAGCTGAAACCAGACTATGTTGTGGTCGCTCCCAGCCAGGGATTCTTCCACAACCAGTTCTCGTACAAGATCCCCGTCTGCTAAAACCACATTCAGGATATGACTCGCCCTCGTTGGGTCCATCACCTTCTGATTAAGGAATGTGTCCAGGAAGCCATCCAGCAGCTTCTGCTCCCTGGCTACAGTGGACGTCATAGTAACCCAATCAGTAGCTGGCATATTAAGGTCCCCCATCAACACCACTCCTTCCCCTTCCAGTCCATACTTCCCCTTAATGTTAGCCAACAGGCAATCCTCCAGGTCCTCAGCTAGTCCTGGGGGCCTATATACCACCCTCAACTTGATCTTCCCTCCCATGGGAGTTTGCAAGGTGACCCATAGGGCCTCTGTGTTGCCCTCTGCTTCCTCTACTCTCATAATCTCAGTGTTATCCCTCATGAACTTTGCTACTTCTCCCCCTCTGCCCACCTTTCTGTCCTTCCTTAGCACAAGGTACCCACTCAGATTAAGGTCCCAGTCATGGCCAGGGGTACCCCAAGTTTCAGTGACCACTGCTACATCCACCCCACCTTCAAACAGCATAGCCTGGAACTCAGGCATTTTATTCCCCAGGCTCCTGGCATTTATTAAAGCCACCCTCCAACCCTTGTCCCTACCCCTCTTTACCATATCCTCCCCAGATCTTTCATACATCCATCCACATTTCTCCCCTAGGGTACCATCTGTCCCCCCCTCAATGGGGTCACAGGCAAGTCCTACCAGCAGTATGGATGGCCTGATCAGCCCAGCAGTGCCCCCCTCTTCACAAGTTTAAATCCCATCTGGCCTGAATGAAATCCATCATCCCCATTTGAGAACTTCCTTCCCTACTGGATTTAGGTGAAGCCTCTCCTGGCATACACTCTCTTGTCTTCCCAAACTCCCCCCCAGTCTCCCAACACCCCAATCCCCTGTGCTTTACCCCGCTGCCTGAGCCAGTCATTAATCTCCCTGATCTTCTGTTTGTTCTCCACAGTGGCTCTTGGTGCTGGCAGGATTTCTGAGAAGGAGACTGTGCATCCATTGTCATGACAGACCCTGGCCAGTTCTCGGAACCTTGCCTGAATTTCCAGCACACTATTCCCCTCAATATCATTTGTTCCCAGCTGCATCAGGAAGTCTGGTGATCCTCCACAGTCCTTCGCCAGCTCATACACCATGAACTTTGCCCTATGCACAGTCAGACCGGAAATACCCACTACCTTAACTGGACTGGATTTTCCCTCAGCTTGCCCCGCCCAATGAATACCCCTGATCATGGAGTCCCCCCAGCAGGAGAACCTTAGTGTCCCCCTTGCTCTTTTGTGCACCTTATTTTTGGACTCCCCTGCCAGCCACCTTCACCCCCCCTCCTCAAGACCACTTCCCTTGGCTTCTCTCCGGACCCTCTACAAGAGAACCCCTAGCCACCCTACACCTCTTGTCGTGCCTTTTATAACTGAGTTCCCTGGCTCCCCCCAGTTTAGCCTCCACCCCACTCCCTACCCCAGTCAAGCCTGTTTCTTCGACTTCCTCCCCCCTTCCAGCTCCCACCTCTTCAGTCCCCTCAACACAGCATTCCCTCACCATCACCCCCTCCTACCTCCTCCCTTTCCTCTTGTGTCCTTGATGCCCACCTGCACCCCTTTACCTTTGGGCCTTTCTCTGGTATGATCCTTCCCCCCCTTGAAGGATGCCCCTTCCTTGCCTCAATCTCTCCTCCTTTCTCACTGAGTTGACTTGCAGCCTCCACACCTTCCCTCTGCTGGTTCCTCCCCTTCCCTTCTTTGACACTTGATTTGCCCCCTCCCCTGCTAGCATACTTATTTGAATTACTAATGCCCAACCTCGTCTGATTCACCATATCCCTCCTCTTCCACCCTCCTTTTCCTCCTCTACCCCCCTCACCACATCCTCTCCAACCAACTTACTCAATGGCTCAAATTTATTATTGCACTCAAAGCCATCCTCCTTTTTTGTGTCCTAATTTCCTGCTATCCACTCCTCCAATAGGCCCCCTGTCAGTCCCAACCTACCTGTTCCCCCCCCACCTTCTATAATTTAGCTTTTTTCCTCTACCGGTTACTTCCC
The DNA here is from genome assembly GCA_016271365.2 of Neoceratodus forsteri. Classification (NCBI taxonomy): domain Eukaryota; kingdom Metazoa; phylum Chordata; order Ceratodontiformes; family Ceratodontidae; genus Neoceratodus; species Neoceratodus forsteri. Next base: position 156,494,602 of record CM028138.1, read on the forward strand.
AGGTAGCTACCCTTGCTACTAGCCCACACCCCATAGGTTCTCTGCTCTTACCTGATGAAACAGATTCAGATCTAGCTCTATCACTACCCTCCTGCTCCCACAGGCCCTCCCAGACATGTTTACCCCCCAACAACTCCAGTTTCCTCTTTGCCAGTCAAGCTCCCCCCCCCGATCTGCAATAACTTCCTACAGACTGGGCAACCTCCCTCCCTCCCTCCAGGCCTAGTTTAGGACCATGTCTGCCCTCCAGCCAATGCACCCTACAATCCTGCCAAAGATGCCTGCCCTGGTGGCTGGGGACCACCCCCAGAGGCCCTCTCCAAACATTCTTAGACATTCACTCTTGACCAGGTCCTCACCCCCAGGTAGACCTAAATGCAACTCTCTACAGCCAGTCGTATGGGGTGATGTAGCCTGTGAAATTAAAAACACAGCTCTTGGACCAAGCTACTAAGCAGAATAAAAGAGCATGAACAGAGTTACATCCCCTAACAATTCCAAGAATAGTCAATCACGACTGGAGAAAACCCCAGTATAGTCACCCAACCAATCAGTGACCAACCTCCACCTCCTTCAAGAATTTAATAGAGGTCGGGGCTGGTGTGGGTAGGTGACAAACTAGCGTCCCAAGAGTAGCTGGGCTTGTCCCTTAAAAGGCCCATCCACGAGTCCCTAAAATGGCACCCTGGCTTTTATTGGGCAGTCTTAGGGAGTCAGGTTAGAACAGTGCTTCCTAAATAGTGCCATCTACAGTAAATCACGCTGTAGGAACCATGCATACCTGAACATTGACAGGGGTAGAATAGCGAATGTCAACCACCGCTACCCCTGTAGCTATCCAGGCATTGGTGGAAGTAGAAAAGTAAGAAAAAAATGCTGAAGCAGGCTGAGCTGCTCCTGTGACAGAGAGGGCTAAAGCAGAAGCAGCTTAGTCAGCACAGATTAGGATACCAGAGTTCCATTCTCAGTCTCCTGAATCATGCATTTTTTTTGTTTTTTCCCCACCCAAGTGTGCCTTTTTTTGGAGGGGGGGAACAGCATGGAAAGAAAATTGAACCCCCTCCCAAAGTTTCTAATTTTCCCCATGATCTGCCCTCCCCCCTTGGAGTTAGTTAAGTTAATAATGGGGGGTGCAGGAGAGGAGACAGAGCATGTTATTTAATAATGGTAGTAGTTGTTGGTGTGGTTTGCGAATGTTACCATTGGCATTGTTTGTCATTACAGTGTTTTGAACTAGTGCTGTTTTTAACAGCACTGTTTATGCTGCGCTGTTCTTGACAGGACTGTTCTTGCTGTTGCTTTTGTAAGCTAGTGCCCTTAGAGAGACAGTGGCTGAGGAGTTGATGAGGGGACAGCTTATAACAACACTAGGTTGCTGAAGTATTAGTTACACCCCTGTTTTCACAAACATCTGGGCTTCATACTGTGACTTACCATACTGTGTTGCACGGTGGTGGTGGTGGTGGGCATGTATGGCACTGACCAAGGAGAGAGTAGGTGATGCCAGAGGGTGGTAACCATCAGCTGTAGGCCAGGGCATAGCAAGATGACACTGGACAGACTAGAGTACTATAGTCAGTTACTAAGGAAGTCATTCTAGAGTACAAACACAGAGCTGCTAGGTAGAAATTGCAATCATATCCAGTAAATACATAGAAGCGGAGAGAGAGTCTTAATTCTCCAGTGGGAAGTGGTAAAACTGTCCGTCCAAACGCTGAGATGTAGATGCTGGGGAGACTATTAGTCCCAGTCTGGAGACACAACATGCAGCTAACACCCCTCTCAAATCATCCAGCAGGTAGAGATAGATTACCTTTAAGGCACATTCGGACCTCGTCCCCGATGTTTGGGAAGCTGTGTTATTACCTGCTGCAAGAGCTTCCTCTCAAAGTAAGATTATACATCCTAGTAAATGTATATTGGCAATAAATAGTCGCTTCATGACTGGTTGTACCTGAAAAGGAATTCAAATCAACAGTACAAAAACTTCAGCACCATCCATCATCAGCACAACACAAGCCACAGACCAAATCCAGTCCAATAAAGTATAGTTTATCCGTGATAGCGTCAAGACCTGTCACCAGAAAGGGAGAACACCAGTGGGACCCCTTTCTGGTAAGGGGCCCTGACACCCTCACAAACTAACTACACCCTGACCAAATCCAGTCTGTGGCCCATGCTACATTAATGATGGGTGGTGTGGAAGTGTCTGTATTGTGGAAATGCATGCTGGTCCTGTAACTCGGGTATGCCCTACACCGTGAGACAATCTCTTTAGTTTCCCTCTCCTATAATACAGATTATAGGGTAATATTTGGAGGGGACTGTAGTAAGTTGTCTTGCCATGTATCCCTTTTGTTAAGTGATGGTATTGGGAGGATAAACTCTATTTAGTGGGGGTTGGTTTCAAACTGGAAGAGGTGCATTCTGTGGTAAGACTGAGGGCTGTGCAGGTTCATGTGCAGGGCCAGCATTATATGCTAACACAGTGGAACTGGTTGGTCAGCAGAAAGTGTGTAAGAGATGAACAGATCTGCTGTTCAGACTGCCATAAAAACAACAGGCACTCTTCTGTAGTAAAACCGTGATGAATGACCACTATCTCTAAGTAACACCCACGAAGAGTGCACTACTCAAGAGATGTCATCACCCTCTTTATAAAAAGTCACCCAAGCTGTCAAAGATGAGTGCAGTCACTCAGATATTTCACTAACGAATTAAAAAAAAAAAGATTTGTGAAGCTGAAATCTAAATCCCCCAAGACGCAGATGCAATGGTCAACCTTTACATTATTTTACCGGCCTGGGGCACAGTGCAAACTACCATGGGCAAATATGTTTGTCACCAGAGTTTCCTAATCTGGCTAGTGTGATCTAGCCATAATTAGGAAATGACACTTTAAGGGCTCTTTCTGGACACCATGGGCCCGATTCTCAAACGCTGCACCAAGACACAAGGTGTGTGCGCCAACCAGCAGGACACAAGCAGCAAGCTGCGCCAAGACGCAAGCAAGATGGGATTCACAAATGCACCATGTATGAATGCAAAGACCCACTGTGGCAAGCACCCCATGTGGCAGCACAGCACCAGAAGGCAGCTAGTGCCATGACGCAGGGTGTGTTGCGACAGGGGTTAGACAAGCAGGATCAGGAGTGCAATTCACAAAGGTGCACCAAACAGCAGATTTCAAACACCTGCTACACCACACAGAGCTGATCTAAGGGGACTTAGAAAAAGGAAGGGAAGAGGCAGGGCAGTGACACAGGACTGAGACACAGGACTGCAGCAGGACAGAGACAGACAACTGCCAGGAGGATGTTAGCACCACAGACCCTACTGGGCTTACAGCTGGCCATGCAACACCATAGGTGATGTGCCCGCCAAGCTGCGCAACAGGGTGGCGCTGCACAGCAGGTGCACAGACAACAGCAACCCAGACACCAGAGGCATGCCATGCGTGTGTACCGGCCATGCACCGCCCACACGTACCTGACCGAGGAGCAGTACATCACACGATATCAACTCAGCAAGGCAGCTATAGCAGAGCTATGCCAGGAACTTGAAGCCGACCTGAGAAGCAGGACCCAGAGAAGCCATGCCATGCCAATAGAGGTGAAGGTATGTGCAGCCTTATGGGTAGTGGCCACTGGTGGATTCCAGACACCAAGTGGCAACACCATGGGCATCTCAAAGCCCTCCATATCACAGTGCCTGAGGGCAGTCATGGATGCCCTTGTGCACAGGTCACACTGATACATCCATGTACCCACAGACACCCAGGAGCAACTAGCAGTCACGCAGGGATTCTACAGCACAGCAGGATTCCCATGTGTGCTTGGTGCAGTAGACTGCACACACATCACCATAAGGGCACCACTGGACGAACCAGAGACCTATGTCAATCGTAAGGGCTTCCATTCCATGAATGTACAGTTCATCTGTGACAGCAGGTGTAGGATCTTCGAGGTTGTGGCACAGTATCCAGGGTCCACACGTGATGCATACATTTACAGGAACTATGGAGTGTGTGAGGCCTTCCAGAGCAGGACACTCAGAGACGGCTGGCTGATTGGTAAGGCACACACAGACACATGCAGCATGGGTGGGCAAGGGATGTATGTGGGCACAACACTAACCAACATCCCCCATCCCCACAGCTGACAGCAGATACCCACAACAGCCCTGGCTGATGACATTGGTGAGGCATCCACAGAGTGTGGCAGAGCAATGGTACAACGATGTCCACACAGCAACATGCAGTGTGATAGAGTGCACATTTGGTATCCTCAAGATGAGGTTCCAGTGTCTGACAGATCAGGGGGTGCACTGCAGTGTACACCAGTAATGGCATGCAAACTGTTCATAGCATGTTGTGTGTTGCACAGCATAACACTGGAACATGGTACATCACTGGCAGAGGATGAGGAGGCACCCAGCAAGGATTGTGACACTGTTGGGGAGGAGGAGGAGGAGGCAGCGGGGCCTGCCTATGACTGGTGACTGCAAGGCCAGGCACAACACACACACTAGCTGAACAACGAATGCGAGCACAGCTCATTGCAGCACACTTTGGACAAGCACACAATAGCATGCACAGTGTGCATGGCCACAGGTACGCCAACACCACCATGCTGTGTGCTGGCTGTGAACCACAGCCTCGGGATCATGGGAGGACCACACGCATGCAGCAACAGCACACACAACAGGCATACTGGGCAGCAGTGCCATGGCATAGCGGGGAACAACAAAGCAGTGCCAGGAACCCAGGGACCACCATGGAGAGCACACACTACAGGTGGCCCAGAACAGCTGTGGCGATCGAAGGTGTCACTGCCTGGGCTCACACAGGCAGTGGCAGCACAATTGTCACTGATATGCCCATTGTCTGTGTGCTGCCCTAGACAGTGCAATGCACAGTGCCATGGACAGCAGTATGTGTGGTTGGGTGGCCATTGCTAGCTGGGGTGACATGTGCACGAGCAGTGTAATGTAGGGAAGGAGGGATGTGTAGGGTCCCATGCACAGCAGCTGCAGCGCTAGGCAGCATAGACTGCATGTGATGGGAACGGCACCATGACCATCTGGCACGCAGCACACTGGTGCCAACATGAATGCAAGTACACTGTGTACCTGAGGTAGGCACAATGGGGGCATGGAGGACAGTGTAGGTGGGAGGTAGCACACACCATGCAGCACAGCTGCAGGTGTTGCACATGGGGGGGCGCAGTGCACCCGAGGCTGCAGGACCTGGGTGCATTGTGGCACACCCATAGGCACTCTGTGAGGACTGGCACAGTGCCACTGGAGGCATGCCCCCCTCAAGCACAGCCGTGGCACCTGCACAAGCACAGTGTGCAGAGACAGGGAGCATGGCAACCATTGCACCACAGGTTGCGCTGTGCATCAGCAATGGGAGGACGCATGTCGCACTGTGCGGCAGCCACAGCAATGCTATGTGCATACAGTGTTATCCCATCCACAACACACAGTGTGTTGCATGCCGCATGCTGATGCATGCTGCGTAGTGTGTGCATCATAGCGTGGGACAGGAGGAGGAAAGCAGGGAACACATGGAGCTGAGCCACCAGCATGTGCAGAGGCTCAGTAGCACATGCTAGGCTGCACAGGACAGTGCAGCACGTCAAAGCCCCATATACACTGCAGAGAGAGGCTAGGGAGAAAAGCAGGTACAAGGGCAAACAGCAGGTGGCAGTCCCAGTTGCAATGGCATGCAGGAGCCGGGCACCTAACTTCACAGATGATGAGACAGTGCTTCTCATCAGCCTGGCTGAACAGTGGAGCAGGGTGCTGTTCCCACAGGGAGCACAGCAGTCCAGCCCAGCTGACAGGGAGAGGGTGTGGTTCACCATAGGCAGTAGGCTCCAGGCGGTGTCTGGCATCAGGAGGACCATGCAGCAGGTCAGACAAATGGAATGACCTGGCCTGGAGGGAGGGAAGGGTGGCTTCTTGCCCACTAGAGGATGGACCAAGAAGCAGATGTCCAGATGCATGGAGGACGGCCACACCAGTCAGGTATGTGGCACCAGTAACAAGCATGACACACAGCACACTACAGTGACCTTGACTGCACAGATGGGTACTGATGATGTCACAGACCATTATGTTCCCACAGGAGGGGGAAGTGGCACCGAAGGCCAGGGCAGGCCCAGGGAACCTGGACTGGATGGACACGGCAGAGGACCTCACAGAGAGCAACATTGCCAAAGTAGGTGTGCCGCAGTCATGGCATGTATGTAGCTGTGTAGACTACTGTATAGGGACCATAAGGCAGGGGGGGATACACACACACACACACACACACACACACATGCTCTGGAAGGGCCAGCACAGGTGTCCATGGCTGGTGGTTGCTGGTAGGCACATGCACCATGGACACGTGTGGGTGTGTACCCAACACATGGTGCATGTCACAGCCCATGTAACACATGACATGACATGGCATGGTGGTGGTCTGCCAGGCTTGGTGGTATGGGCAACATGCAGTGAGGCAGTGCATGGGCACGTGGTGCACTCACAGGCTGTCACATTCTTTTCCAGGTGCTAATGCTGGTGCGAGGAGTGAGCAGCAGGGCTGGTATGCATGGTGGCATTCCCTGGAGTGGGCGATTCGATGCCTGAAGCAGAGCGATGCATGGGTGTACACAGCCAGGACCTAGATGATGGCCCAGGGCAGGCAACAGCCAGCACCACATCAGGGTTCGGAGTACGCAACAGATGAGGAGGATGTGGAGGTGATGGAGGAGGATATCCTGGGTGAACAACAGGTGTGTCACCAGCATGCAGGGCTGGGTGACAGTGCTGAGGGACTGCCTGCAGCAGGTGACACGGCTGACATGGCAACAGGCGGGGACACCCATGGCACAGCTGACTAGCCCGGGGATGGGATGCCCCCATGCATGGCGGTGGTGATGCAACCCCTGAACAAGGTCTAGGGCAGCACAGAAGTGTAAGGGACATGTCGCCAGACAGGGATGCGAGGAATGATGATGCCTTGCAGCCCCAGCCGCACACCCTCCGTGACTTTGCCCAGGGACTCAGCTGGTGCATCAGGCCCATGGCAAGGCTGCTGACTGACCTACATGATGCAGTGCAAGACCTGCTGGACTACCTGGACCAGATTGGTGGACATTGAGCGGTGGGCATGGGAGTGCAACATTGTCCTGGCCCCACTCCTGCAGTTGTGTACATGCCATGAACAGGGCTCATTGGGCGGTATGGACACAGGACACTGGGACATCAGGGAACTGGTAACTGTGCATGCAATGCAGTTAATTGCATCACTGTTGTAAGACTATTGCTGTGTGTGGAGCTGTGTCCATTGCATTGTGTACCTCTTGGATCACCCTAACTGTTGATGTTGTGTGTTGCTTATGTGTACCCAATACATTGTTGTTCCTTGTGCAAGCTGTCTCCATGTGTCTTTCTGTACAGTGCATGTTCATCACCTGTCTATGCTGTGTACTGGTTGGTGCCAGCCACTATGTGGGTACCAGCCCACAGGGCCCACGCAGGGCACCATGTGGACAACAGGGGCTGCTGTCCAGCAACATGTGGTTTGCACCGCATTGTGCCACAGGCATTGTCAGTGTGACACGCTAGGCACAGTTTCAGGACACTGTCTCCCTGTGGGCCCATGCCATCCAGTGTTGGGGTCCTCTTAGTTCCACAGTGGCATGCCACAGTGGGTAAGCCAAACCACCAGTTAACAAGGTGGGACCCCACGGTTTGGGCATGCATGTGTCGGTACCAGATGTGTGAGTCCGGGTGGTGTGCCATGGTATGTGGCATACCACAGGGCCCACCCAGTCAACTGCTGTCCACAGCTCTGTATGGCTGCCGTGGTTGCATGCCCCATTGTGGGTACTGTGTGTGAGCGTTGGTGCTGGGTGGTATGTGGAGCCCCTTGTGTGGTGGGGAGGCAACATTCTTGCAGCGGCAATGCATCTGGGTATGGGGGCATGCATGGCAACATGGATAGGTATGGTGCCGTGTGTGCCAGGGGCCACACCTGTGCTGGTGCTCCACATCATGGTGTGTGCTCCCACTGGTCACATGGTGGGAGGCTTGCCTGGTTGGTGGTAGTTAGTGGTGCATGGGTATGGGTGTGCAGTGTGCGTGGACTGTGGCATACCGGGTGCATACAACTGATTACAGGGCTGGCATTGGGGGCTGTGCAGGTGTCCAGTAGGTGCCATCTGGGATGGCAATGTGCCTATCACTAGCAGGGGGTTGCCACTGTCTGGGGATGCAGACTTGTGTGTGTGTCCCATGCTGCAGTGCCATGGCGGGGTGTGCCATGGCCATGGGCACTGTACAGGGGATCTGGGGTACTGGTGCATGCAACACAGGTATTCATGGTACATGCACCTTCACATCCATATGTGGTGTGTGTTGTGTTGGGGTCCCTGGCCATGGTCTGTTGTGTGCACTGGACCATTGCATTGTGGTGGCCAGTGCCATCAGGCGGCCTGCCCTCCGAGGCGCATACCTGGCGTGCTGTGTGCATCCTACCAGTGTGTGTGTGTGCTGGCCTCCCCCTCTGGCCTATGGTGTCTGGTGGTGCACTCTGTGCAGTGCATGGTGGCTGCACCGCCGCGATGCTGCTCTATGTAGCATCCTGCAGTGTGGCATACCCTATCTGCACCCCCACCACAGGTGGCACTGTGTGCACCCTGTGCCTCTGTGACCAACATCATGTCACCGGGGGTATCTGTTGCGCTGCAGCGGTCTCTGACATCCTGCAGTTGCCCCTCCTAGCTCCAGTCCTGCTGCCAGCTGCTGCCGTCTGTGCAACAGGTGCTGCTGCTGCTGGTGCTTCTTGTCTGGCCCCAGCCGCCCTTCACAGGCCATTCTACCTGCTTCAGGGTGGGCCCTCTTGTGGCCTCAGGATCGGGCTGCCATGTGTTGTCCCAGCCTTCGTGCTGCACTGGGTTCTGGCATGGCCATGTTGTCGTCTATCACTGTACTGTTCTGTGTCTATCCAGACTGCTCCATGTCACTGACAGGTGGGTGGATGTCCATCCCCCTGTGTCCGTCGAGTTCCAGTACCCCTCTGTGCCTGTGCACACCTTCAGCTGTGCCACTGTGTGTTTCACTGTGGTTGTCTACTGTGCCCTGTGCAGTGGTAGCCCACTGCAGTGTGTGCCCCACTGCACCATGGCCATCCTGCACACTAGCATCGCTGCATGGCTCCAGACCATCCCTGATGTCTGTTGGGCCCATGTGTCTGTCTTCAGAGGCACTTGCATCCAGCTGCTGTTCGACATTGTGTGTGTACCTGCTGTGTCACCCACAGCCCTGTCCTCAGGCATGGCTGTGCATGTCATGTGCTATGGCGGCACAGTGTCTGGCTGTTGACCTGTAGGCAGCGACGGTTGCCCTATGCCCTGTGCACCCTCATGGCCCTGTCCCGCATCCTGTGTGCTGGCTGTGTACCCCGTGCTGTGGTGGTCATCTACTGCCCCTCTGTTGTGCTGCCACACACTGCAGTCCAGACATACCTGTGGTACCGGTGCCACACTGGCTGCCTGTTGTTGCATGCATCTTGCAATCTCCTGCAGTGCTGTTGCCATTGCCATTGTTGCCTCAGTCTGAGCGATATGCTCCCCCATGCTGCATTCCATGATCATGGCCTGCTGCTCTGTGGTGTCAGTGTGGCATGTGACACACAGTCATATGTCCTGGAGTAGCCTTATTGTCTGTGTTGTTTGGCATGCCCCTTCCTGGATCCTATGTATGATGGCTGTGTAGATATCTGCCACTGTTAGCTGCAGCTGTCCCATGTGTGCAACCATGGCAGTGGTGTGTTCCTGTGTGCTGTCTTGTATCCCTGCCAGCTCATGCTGTGCTGCCTCCTGGGTGAGCAGGACATCCTGGCAGTATCATAGCAGGTCTTCCCTAAGGTCTTCCTCCAGTGGCAGTGGTGTTGCACCATGTTCACCTGTCCCACCTGCACCTCCATGGTCCGGTGTGGCGGCGGTGCTGTGTGCCTTGCCATCACAGCCTACAGTGGTGTGTGGGTGCATTGTTCACCTGTCCCACCACAGTGCCTTCCCCTCTGTCTCCCTGCTGCTGTTTTTCCACCATGGTCTGGTGCTGGTCTGCAGGTCTGGCCATGGGTGTGCTTTGCCAATGGTGCTGCTGCTGTTGGATGGCATGGCTTTGCTGTCGGTGTCACGTCCCTGTTGGGCAGCTGCCTCACTAACTGTCATCCTCCCATGGGCCTGGCTCACTGTGCTGTCACTGGTGGATGCCTGCTGTTGTTCCTCATCACTGCTGCTGTTGACTGCTGTGCTCCGACGCTTCGCTGTGACTATGGGTCACAGTATGCCTTTGTGGTGGTGTTGCCTGCCTGGCTGTGGCATGTTGTGTGGTCACTGTGGTCCGGGCACCTGCTGGGTATACAGACAGATGTGCACAGTACATTACCTCGGGTACCCACGTGCCAGTGTATATGTCCAGTGCCATGGTGCATGTCCAGCCTGTGGCAACCAGTGGAGGGGTCGCGCCTTGCATCTCCTGCTACTGCATGGTGGCCCAGGCCACAGTGTGTCCCTTTGTGCCTGACCCCTGGGTCCCTGTCCATTGTGGGTCCCTGGTGCCCCTATGGTGCATCTGCCTCCTCTGGTGGTGCCACATCGGCTGTCTGCACAGTGGTGCCACACACCATATGCATGCCTGGTGCTTACCTTGTGCTTGTTGCTGCCGATACTGGTCTAGGTCAGTGTCACCCTGTATGCTGCGTGTGCTGATCTAGGCCACTACACATTCCTCATGTCTGCTGAAGGGCTGTGGTAGTGTGGGTCCTCTCCCCGTCACCTTTGTGCAGTGCCTGTTGTGGGCTGCCTTCTCCTTGGCATAGCGTTTGATGTCACAATGCCGCTTCTGCAGCTCCCGCACACTGCACTTGCTGGGTGCCACTGCATTCACTAGTCTGGCTACTTTGTCCCATGCCTCCTGTTGCTGTATTCATACCTTCTGGTCCCCTCCCTGGGACAGTAGCAGGTCTGCCTGTTGAGTGTCACACACAGGTCAGGGCCTTGCACCATTGCCCATCATGCTGTTGTACTCCTGCCACGTGTCTCACCTACCTGGGCCTCTGTTGCATCCAGGAGGATGTCTGTCTCCTGGTCTGGGAAGTTCTTTTTCCTGGAGTGCCCAGTCTTCTTCCTCCATGTCCCTGGGGTTGGCTGCCCCCTCTCCTTGCTGTGTTCTCTGTGGTTCGGCCATTCCTCCGCCCCTTGCGTTTAGATGCTGCCTGCACCTTGCATTTTGCCTACACTATTTATTTGGTGCACTGTGTATTCTTATGCCATGTGCGCTGTGTCTGGCGCATGGTGCATTCTTTACAGAATAGGGTGCATTGCCAATGACGCTGGGGGCTTTGACGCACAGTGCATCCGATGCACCTTGTGCCGCTCTAAGGTCATCTTTGAGAATCGGGCCCCAAATTTCCAGTGTGTTTTTTTTTTTTCCTCACCTCCCTGAACAAATAATTGCTCCTAGATCCCAACAATGCCCTCTAATTGGTGCAAATTTCAGTTTGAGCACTGTATTGCTGCATAGGAGGTGATCAAGAGGGAGCTATTGTGTTAAAGCATGCTGGCAGTGGAAGAGGCAGGGGATCTATGAATCAAGATGATGAATGTTTTTCGACTTTGGGACACAGGTGTGTTTTACTCTGCCCTAGTGCCTCAGCAGAGTATTTATTTATTTTATAAGCCTTATCTAGGGCACACACACCTCAGACCAACCCCCAAACTCAGTCTCATTAATTTGTGCTTACAGTTTGGTTGCTTTCTTTTATAGACATGGAAAACATGAAACTGGTAGCTCAGACAGTGGATGTGCTTATTGTCCCCATCACTAAAATCTTAAGTAAGTAACTAACCCTGGCTAAATTCCCCTTCCTCTGGAAACAAGCACTGGTCACCCCAGTTCACAAGAGCAAGGACAGGACATGCACAGCTAATTATAGGCCCAGCTCTGTCCTCTCCCCCCTATCCAAAGCACTAGAGAGGATCGAAGCAAACCAAACCACATAATATATCCAGAAATATCAGTTGCAGTGTCCACAGCAGCATGGTTTCAGGAAAAACACAGCACTGCCACATCTCTGGTTGATTTCATGGATTACACTCACAAGGCTATGGATGAGGGTAAACTGGTTGGATCCATCTTTATTAACCTGGTGAAGGCCTTCAACATGGTTTGTCATCCCTTCCTTCCCAAGGAATTACAGGCCCTTGAGCTGGCCTCCAGTGCCATCCAGTGATTTCAAGATTACCTATCCGGAAGGTCTCAAAGGGTCAGAATTGGACCAAGAGTTTCTACCTCTTAGGAAATAGTGCTGAGAGTTCCACGAGGGTCCATATTGGGTCCATTGCCATTCAGCCTCTTTTTGAACACACTCCTGGGGGCATGTGCCAGCAAAATGATCCTTTATGCAGATGATGCGGTGGTACTCATCAGCATTGCCCACATTGAGACCCTGCAGGCTGAGCTGCAGTCCACCTTCCAACAAATGGATGTCTGGTTCAGCTCTCCTAGGCTGTTAATTACAAAAAAAACAAATCCATGCTCTTTTCTAGCCCTCAGCTAAAGAGGAGGTACACCATACTAACAGTTGCCAACAACAGGTCGATCCCTGTAGAACAGGTTCATTCCTTTAAATACCTAGGAGTGATACTAGATGATACTCTCTCATATGGCCAGCATATCAACCAGGTTGTGAAGGCAGTAAATACTAAACTTGGGGTACTTTATCAGCACAGAAAAAGCCTCACTACCAATGCTCTCAGGCTCTCCATATACAGCTCCATTCTCTCCGTGGTTGATTATGGGCTGGTGGCCTATGGAGCAGCAACTGATACCGCCCTCAAGATGGTAGGCACAGGTCTAAACTAGATCTGCAGACTGTTACTAGATGCTGACTGGCTCACGCACACCTGTGTCTCTATGAGACAGCAAACATATTAAGCCTCAAGAGTAGAATCCCATACCAGACATGCTTCCTAGGTAGGAAAGCCATGCTAGGCCTAACTCCTTCCTGTATCACCGACCTGATTACCTTAACCAGCTCTATGTACAGGATCAGAAATAAAGAACTACACCCATTCTGTGTCCTTTTCCGAAGGCCAACTCTTGGACAAAGATCCTTCTCCTACTGTGCCCCACTGTGGCTTAATGAGATCCCAGATAACACTCTAAATGCTGCTAACCCTAGAACCTTCAAAGCCGAACTTAAGCAGTTTCTACTACAAAAGAATGTCTGCAAGTGCTAAACTGTTCAGAGCAGCTCTCCAGAGCCTGCACCAACCCTGACTACCAGCAGCTACTCATGGACTATCTCACATGGGCCACCCCTCCCACTCCCTACCTCTGCTCCCCAGACTCTAGCACCTCATGCTCTGTAGCTCTTATTCCACTAGTGTTTGCACTCTCTCATTTGTCTTGCGCCTCACTGCCCCACTCTCTCACTCTCTCCATCCTCTCCTCACCCCCTCCCACCCACATTTTCTCTATCAATCTCCACTCTAATGATACCTCCCCTATCCTGCTTGGTCTCTTCTTCCTTCCCCTCTTTCCCCCTCCCTCTCTCTCTCCCCCCTCCACTCACTCTCTCTCTCTCTCTCTCTCTCTCTCTCTGTAACAACCTTTTCCCACCTTATCACACACTCTCACTTGCACTATCCCAAGGTCCTCAGCTCCAATGCTGTAATGCAATATGACAATGCTCCTCTTGTGCTGGTCTATCCCCACGCTCCATTCACTAACCACTCTCTCCCTACCCTACATTTTCCTCTCTCTCATATACTTCCTTATGCCATACAGCACTCAGTATTAAACCCTTAATGAAATTCATTAGAGAGTTTTAACTGTTTTCTATGTTTTTTGGTACTTCCTGTACTGATAATTCAGCTATGTCTGTATTTGTACTGTGAATTCAATTATGTCTGTACTTCTACTGTTTAACGGAAGTGGACCCTTTGTAAAAGAGTTCTTAATCAAAGATTGTTTCTGAAATTCCAATAAATAATCTTGAAGGAAAAACCTCTCTCTTTCCAGGTAGCTCTTTACAGATCCGAGCTGTACATGTTTTCTCTTGGCAGCTGAACCACATTGGGATCTTCAGGGGATTGCCCTTTGGCAGTACTGAAACACAGTCTATTCAGACAGGTCTCCCAGTCTATTAAGACAGGTCTCCACCACTTCAGTTGGCACTGATACTGTTCTACAAACTGGGTTGATAAAATCAACCGAGGTCCTTCACCCAGTCAGCCACTGGACTGACCAGCAGGAACCTAACAACAGCAAAGCTGTTAGAGCTCCCACTTCAGACTGACTGCACTACTGTCTGAACATTCTAAAACTTCCCAGAGCAGCTGGTTCCAAAGTGGCTTATGCTGGTGCGAGAATTCTAAATGACATAATCCTTCTCTGCCCAGGCAAGCTGAGTAAACGATGTAATCTTCCTAGAGCTCCTAATGAGTTATCTACCTTCCTACAGCAAACCTGATGGGATTCTAATAACCCCAGGGGACTGGGTGGTTATGGAGCATAATTCAAGGATTGAACTCAGGATCCTGTCTCATAATGTAATGTACCCATGGGGCCCACATAGACAAGAAGAAGTCAATTTTTATCATTCAAATTATTTTTTTTCCATTCTATGGATAGCATTAACCAAGTTCTACCACTTTCATGAGGCAGGGACCACTGAAGCTAGCCAATTCTTCATGATTGCTTTCTTTGCCACAGTAATAAGTATATGGAGGAGATATTTGTTGTGTTTATTTTTTAGGACTGAGGCAAAAAGCATTAGAATGAATATTGTATTCCCTAATGGGAAAGTGTAAGATACATAGCATGGTGAATGGAGGTCCAAAATGGTTGCAAGCTCAGGCACTCCAGGAAAATATGGAGAAATTGAGCTTTAATGTTACCATTGTCTTCAGCAGTGGAAGGAGGGGTGGTTAGTTTGATATTTTGCCTGGACCACCGGAGTATGGAAACAAATATGTTAGGATCATCCACGCATATTTACACTAGCTAGGTGAGGCTGTTACATGCTGTATCACTGCTATGGCTCTTTCCCAGTATTTCATATATATTTGAATATTTTAGTTCTGTCAATCCTTTTTTTAATGCTTGTGTGTTGCTTATGGAAAAATTGTTGTAGAGCCTGATGTAACTGTGTGATAATATGGGAAGGAATAGCTTGTGTTAAAGTTTGGTGCAGCAAATTATACAACACCTTAGAAAATGGTCTCCATGACTTTTGGCACCAGACAGAAGCTATCAAAGCTTACTGCCCTCCCCACCTTTCACACCCTAGATGGGACTGCAATTAATGACATCCCCTCATTCAAGTACTTAGATGTCTGGCTCAACTGTCACCTTGACCTTTCCACTAAAAAGTTTACCGTAAACTTGATGCATTATGTAGAAATAGGGCTGTATCGATTTTCCAGCTCTTCATGCTATTGCCCAGAAAATGATCCTCTCCATGTTTGATTTTGGTAACACTGTCTACAGTGCTGCTTCTAAGACTACCTTGGCCACATTGAGCCCCCCTCCTTTTCTCCTTCTGTCACTTTGCTTCGAACTATCTGCCCGCACTCTCCATTGCTCTCTCTCTATTCCTTCCTCTCTCTTCCCTCCCTTGAAGCCACAGACACTTTGCTCACTGCACCACTTTATCTTTAAATTCTGGACTGGTTCTCTCCCCTCCTACCTCACCTCTCTCCTCTCCACCATCCCCGCAACATACACTCTCATAACTCTGGCCATTGGTGTCTTGCTCTACCTTCTAGGAAATCTTCAGTTAGCCAGGCTACCTTCTCCTACCATTTCCCCAAACTTTGGAACTCTCTCCCTCTAAACATCTGCTCTGTCTCTTCTCTGCACTCTTTCTCCTCCCTACTCTTTGACTCTCTGCCCAAACTTGCAATTGCCCCTGAGAGTTGCCCACATTCTCCCTACTCTCAGCCTCCTACCCCCTCTTATTCTTCTCTTATCCATCTCCTTCTATCCTCTTCACATTACCCACACCTACTGTTCTTTTCATATCCACCCCCTTCTGTTGTCTTAATGTCATACCTGGCACCTTGATTCAGTCTCTCTTTATTCCTAATCAGTAGTTGTCCATCCCAATTCCTCTTACTGCACCTTGCACTTTATTTGCTACTCCTGGTTACCCTCTGGGTAACCATATTCTCCACATCCCTGGTTATACTACACTAATATAGAATAAATTGTTGATATTGCTTAGTTATTTGTAGCTTAGTGTTTGCTACTTGGGCTTCCTCCTGACATGTAACTTTATGTAATTTTACTGTTTATGTTTGTTCTGTTTTCCCTCTCTCCCCTCCCCCCCAGGACACATATGGAAACAAGCTATTATCAGCTCATTATGTCTTTTCTGATGAAACTTTTGAAATAAATAAGGTTACAGCTTTCCGGTACCATTGATTGATCTGAAGGACATGCCATACCAGTATTTTGACCCAATCAAGAAGGAACAGTAATTTAATAAGAACATCGACACCATTACCCCTGGTAACAAGCATAGCTCCATGGTGAAATAACCCAGTAATGGTCAGAATTCTGGAGAAATTATTTTACTTTTAGGTCCATGAAAGGGACATGATCATGCCCAGAGGGCTAGCAGAATACTTGGGTTCATCAAGGAGGGGGGTGATTAGCAGAGCATGGGAAGTAGTGCCACTTTATAAAACCCTGGTCAGGCCCAACCTGGGATATTTCATGCAGTCAAGAGGGTGCAAGGCAGGTCCACCATATTGATCAATGGTGTGGTGGGCAAATGCTATGAGTTGAAGATGGAAGTCCTTGAAATATTCACCCTAGAGAAAATGAGTCTGAGGGGGACATAACCTTAGTCTTTCACATACTCAAGGGTATTGCCATGATGGAACAATCGGAGATGTCTGATCTGGTGTTCAGTAGTAGGATATGGGGACATGCCCTAAAGCTTAAGGGCAGCAAATTCAGCAGTTGTTTTCTTTCAGAAAGTGGTGAACCTATGGCACAGCGTACCAGTGGAGACAATAGACATGAAGGCAGTACAGGCCTTTCAGATAGGCCTGTACAAATGTCTGCTTACAAATGGCATGTCTGTGTAGCCTGGTCATACAGCAGACAAGGAATCCCTATAAACAGGTACATGTTTGCACATCACACTTAATCTCATCCATTGGGGAGGGAAATGGCTATGATGGGGAGAGGGATATGACGGACCTAGAGTCCTTGCAACTCGAATTACTGTGTTGTTATGGGGGGCTGGGGCTACTCTAGATTCCTAGCATGTGTCCCAGAATAGCATGATAACTAGAACCGGTAGCAACAAAGTGGGGGAGTAGCTGCTTAGCAGAGAGAGAAAAGGAAATTAAGCAAGGGAAAGAGAAAATAAAACCACAAACACCCCTAGCTTCATACCAGAATGAACCTATAGATTCATAATTCTCTCCTCATACTTCCTGCTCCTCCCCTTTTGGTTGCTTATTAATTACAGTGGTTTTAACTTTTACAATTCTGTAGGACCCATGGTGCCTCATACCATTGGAATACTACAGTTAACACAGCTATGCCACCATCTCCCTCTCTCTTTAGTTGTCTGTCTTTTTGCCCATCTAGTATCTCTGGTTGAACCATGCCTTCATCCCTCTCTCCCTTCCCCGCCCCACTCCTTCTCACTCCCTCCCTGATTTTTTTGTTCAGTGTCTGCACCCACACCTCTATCTATCTATCTATCTATCTAGCTCTCTCTCTCTCTTTCTTTCTTTCTTTCTGTAACCCCCCTGCAAATGGGGTTCCAAAAATCCTGCTTGAGCTTACCTTAGCTCTGTCCTTCTGTCCTCCTCCCACTGTCTCCCGGACCTCTCCCATTTTGGCCTCCAAATTTTTCTGGCTCCCCAGGTCTTGTTTGCCCCTCCGTTTGCCTGCCCAGCTGTCCAAATGAAAATCCAGCCCCTTGGGGCTTAAAAAATGGCACTTGCAAGTGGCGCATTAAAAGGTGCTGCCAACCCGCTCATTATGCAGTCACCTCAGGGACTGTGCCATGGGTCCTGGGATCCCTTCCACTTAATTGGGACCCGGTGACCACGGACAGCCTACTGAAGAAATGCTCCTGTTGAAAACTGCTTGTTGCATATGGGGATTTATTGTTTATGTGGGGGAAAGTGTCTAACTCTAGAATAAATGCTTTCCCTTGGATTTACCAGCAATTGGGACTCTTGTGTGTCAGTCTGTCAGCTGCTGCAGGGGGAGCTTGCTAAGTGTAATAGTGACAGGAAAAGTAAAGGAGCCACATTCTTCATCTGTGCAGCGACTGCAAGTACGCTACAGAACTGTTGGGTATTTGGGACAAATAATTACTTCTTTCTGGCTGCACCAGGACATTGTTCAGGACTTTATCTAATCTGCTATAAGGGGCAATGGGTTAAGCAGCCATTGCCAGCAGCACAGCCAATTGGAATGCCAAAAATAGAAAGCCAGGACTTGTGGGACATTCACTGTACCTCATGGGTAAGCACTCAAGTGCTTATGGGGACTTACAGGGACATTATTTTAGGCACCAATTCCACAACCCAATTGTGTCTTGAGTGTTCTGATCGATAGGTCCCTCAGCCACTTAGAGATCTGTCACTTCATCTCTGCTGCCAATCAGGAGTCGAGATAGGAGCCCTATAAGAGACAATGTTGCCAGTTTGTCTGGAGAGAGAGAGAGAGAGAGAGAGAGATCTGCCAGAGTGAGAGGAGGAGAGCAGGCTCCAGCCTGCTGGGAGACCCCACAGGAGTGGGGCTCAGGCCCCAGCCATGCCACCAGGCCTGGGACACTTAATCAAAGCCCCTTCAGCTATTAGGGGGCATTTATTTTCTTGAGCAAAAGTTACCACTTAAATGTATTTGTAGTTCCTGCAGCAGCTAGTCTGGAGGTTGCCAGTCATGTCCTCCAGAGGCTGGCCCTCCCTCCCACATCGGGGAAAGATGTGGACTGTAGATCAGATGTCCGGCAGCAGTGAGAGCATTGACCAGACCAGGCCAGATGACATCGGGCAGTGGTGAGAGTGCTGGCCGAGTACCTCAGCAGTGAGAGAGCTGAAGAAGTTTTCAGGAAGCCTTCGATTGTGGATGAGACCTGTGGAGGACCTGAGTGAGTACCTTCATACCCCCCAGTGCGAGGGAGAATCTAAGCAAGTAATCTTGGTGGCCTCAAGCCCCACTAACAGATATGTGCTGTTAATTCTGAAGTATTGAAGTTCTCAGTCTGGGTTACTAACCCCATAAGAGACTACCTAGTTCAAGTAGATGGATGTATCTTGTTTGTGGACCAAATTGCTAAATCACAGGTGCAGCAAGAAGCCTGGCTGGTGAATCATATAAATGTGCTGTAATTTGTTGTGTAGCTGTGGGTTAGAGTCCTGCCTCTGTGGAGTTGTCTGCCAATCCGCGTCTCTCACTTCATAGGACAGGGGGCCATAGATCATATTGCGTTTGAGTGTCCTGAAAAAGAATTTATCTGTGTCTTACCAGAATTTCATCTAAGAGCGCTTGCCATAAGTGTAGAAAGGTCTAGACCTGCTGGATGAGACTTTGCCCCTGAATAATGGTATTTGGTATATAAAATACTGGATGTGACTCCATGTAACTAACTTTCTAGATGCTTGATAAAAGTGTCGCTATCTGTCTATACTGAGTGGATGCTTTCTTGGTATATAAAGTACTGGATGTGATCTTGTTTAAACTGAATATAGGATGCTTGACAAATGCATCACTCTCATTGCATTGGATGGGACTTTCAAATGTGTTGAATGTTCTGAATGTAAGATCCACATAGCTTGTCCTGGAATATTTGGAAGTCTGCAAGTGCAGGGCAATCCCTGCCATGTCTGCTAACGTGCAGAGCAATCCCTGCTATGGTTGTAAATAGTAATCTGCAGCTTTACAAGAATCTGTTTCCAAGTTGCCCCCACCCTCAAATCAATAGCCGGCCACCTCTACCAGCTGCAACTCACACCAGGCCTGCAACATCTTGGACTGTGGTATCTGGGATTCCAGTATGGTATGAGATTGCAGGGTTTCTGCTGTATCTGGGACTGGTACCAATGGGGGAATTTTAATAATTATGTTTACCATCTGATTTGTCAGCAGCTAGATAGCCAGGGCTCTGGATGTCTTAAGTCGAATGGCGAAATGTGATTTATGTTTGCCTATTAGTATGTAGCCACCCAGCTGGAGGGTTCACCTGCAAAACCAAATGACTTTGTACATAGGATAACCTCTACTCCTCCTGTTTCCCATTCCTAGCTCCTATACTACTCTCCTAAATAAATATCTTGTTGTTGTTGTTTGAAATTCTGGTGTGAGCATATTACTAGAGAGAGCCTTTAATTCAAAATGTTAAAATGTGGGGAACTGTGTATTGGAGCATGTCTGGAGAAAGTAAATGGTCATCGTGGCTGGTGTAGCAGCTCAGGGGGCTACACCCAGTGCCATCTCACCCACGTAAAGTACCCTGAGTGGATGCACTGCACAAAGGTTTTAAAAAATGTTATTAACTAGCGAACCCAACTCCCCTAGCCTATGTCCAGGGTAGTGCTGCAGGGGTGTAACACTGGGGATAGCGCCACCCTGGGGTTACACATATATCATCTCTGCAGCTCTCTTTCTCTCTGTCTTGATTCTCTCTCACACATACCTATCAGTCTGTCTATCTTCCTGTCCATTTATGTATCTATCCATCCATGAATTTATCTCTCTTTCACTATCTGTTTTATTTGCTCCCTCGCTGCTCTCTGTCTGTCTCTCTCTCTCTCTCTCTCCCTCTCTCTCTCTCGCTCTCTCCCCTTGTCTGTCTTGTCTATCTGTGTATCTTTGTATGCATCTGTACTTCCATCTCTTTCATCCTATATTACTGCTCATTATGCTTTATGTCAGTAACAAGGAAATGGCCTCACATCCTGTGAGATCTGGCAGGGGGCTACGTGCAGTTTGGTGAAATGGACTAGTTTCAGATTAAAGAGATGGTGGACGTGCACAGATAAGGATGATAAGGAATTGTCAGGAAAGAGTTTCACATTGCTGCTGAAAGGAAGAATTCTTTATAATTCTATATTGAAAACTGAGGCATTTCAGACTCTGCAGATTTCAGGGACTGAATGATCTTTACGCAAAAACAGAACCAGCAGGGCTGTCCAAGTTTAAGCTTTGCAGCCTGTTGATATACCGCTGAGATGAATTCAACATCAATTATCTGGATGTTTTTCCTTGCTGCTTCTTTAGGTAAGAAATCGAAATATGTGGCACTCTCACCATCTAATACTTCTGCTGCTGCTCTTCCCTAGGAAGGCTCGGCAACCACCAGTCATAGTTCTATGTTTAATTTGCATTGAGAATGGTATTAGCTTTGGACACTTTTGCAGACATGATCTTTGAAAGCAATGAATATTAGGGGTTTCTTGATGGGAAAGCAGAATATTTAAAGGTATAAGATGAATATATAATAGGTTACAAATGGCACAGATTCTAATGATCTAAAATGAAGTGGACCCTAAATTTAGAACATGTTTTAAAAAATACTATTCTGAAATGTGTTATAAATGCATCTAATTATTTCATGAAATGTGTAAGAAAACCATATATCAATAGTAAAAATGTTTAGACCACACCAGTTAGGATACATTTTAGCAGATGGTGATATTTTTGTTGATGAAACTGCTACTGTATAACTAACAAGATGTAAGTTGTTATTAGATATGTCACCAGCAAAGATAACTTACTGTAGGTTATATATATCATAACGCTTTGTTGAATGTGATTTTCTAGAATGCGTGAAACATTTTTACTATGTAATAGTCGAACACAATGTGGCTGATACTTCAATATTCCAGATATCTCTCATTTTATGTTGACTCGTGTGCGCAGCATGAAGTGGACATCTTGTGGCTACTCAGGAGGGTAGGGAATGCAGAGGTGTGTCAGTATCGCATCCAAAGCAACTCAGGCTGCAGAATGCCCACCAGTGACAGTCCAGTGAGGAGAAGGCTGATAGCGATGGTGTTCAGCCTGTCTGATGGCTGAAAACCCACACCAGGCACTTGTGTTAATATCCCAGTACTGACACTGCAGTACAGCATGGGGGGTGCTGCCCTGTTTTTCAGGTGCTGTCTTTCAGATGAGATGTTAAACTGTGGTTCCATCTGCCTGTTCTGGTGGTAGTTGAAGTGGATATTAAAGATCCCATGGCTCTTGTCAAAAAGAGTAGGGGGAATTACTGAAAACTGAATAAGCTAAAACTGTACAGAAAATAAAAACTAAAAAAAATCATATAACATTAAAACATATCTTCAGCCTCACCAACAATAAACATCTTTTATCATTTATCCCAATCACCACAGTGGAGTTAAAGTCCTATAACAAAGAAAAACTGTGTGGATATTCCTCTCTTCCCTTCCTTGACTAGCTATTCCCAACATACCCTCCTAATCTATTTCCTACTACATTTTACCTATCTGTATAACACATCTGAGGTATCTTTTTCCACTGTTTTTTGTAATGCGTCATGTGAACAAATCTTCACTTCGTATAACCAAATTTGCCTTATTTCTTTCTCAATTAGTTGTACCACAACATTTGGTAAGAACTTAATTTGCTGTATAACATATTTGCACCCAGTGCCCTGGCCAAATTTCCTCTTTTCACTAAAATACCACCAACAGCTTAATCTGGTTCAAGGTCAGTTGTTATTCATCTGTATCCCCCTCTCCCCAAGTCGTGCCTGAAAATAGGCAAGAATTTGTCTAGTGCACTTACCCGGTCAACAAAAAATAAATAAATAGAAGTTTACATAGTTGAAAGGAGGCAGTTGCACCTATCAGAATGTAGCTGGCTGCTTTCACAAGATGCCCCCCAGCAGCCAGCTGAGTGTTGTCATGCTCAGTCTGCCCCTTATCTCTCTGGATCACTTCCTCCACTGGTCTTGGCTTCTGCTGATTTGGGGGGGGGGACTTGTTTGGGTTCCTTGCCCATTTCTGATCCCTTCTGACTTTAAAAAAAAAAAATAATAATAATAATCTGTAGCTCACTTCTCCACCAGCCTCAGCTTCTGCTGACAAGGGGAACTTGTACAGGCTCCATGCCCATTTCTGTTTCTCTCCCACCAACTTAAAAAAAAAAAAATAGTCTGCAGCTCAGCCCCTTGCCAGCTTCAAGTTATGCCATTGAGGGGCTTCAGCTTATGCCATTAAGGTAAACTTGCTTGGGCTCCAAGTCCATTTCAGTTTCACCCACCCAATTTTATCCTGCCCACATCCTGGTCACACCCTTGGTGCCCCTTTCTGTAAAAACAAACTGACTCAAAGTGCCAATTCTTCTGCCTACCTCCCAATCACTTCCGCATGTCCTATCAGTAAAACAAATTCCCTTACACTGTCAATTATCCAACCAATCTCCAATCTTTTCCCCAATGCCCTATCCATAAAAAAAACAACAACCTTCCTACTACCAATTATCCTTCCCACCTCTTGATCATTTCCCCAGTGCCCCAACCCAAAAAACATGCTGCCTTCCACTGCCAGTCATCCCATCTACCTCTTGATCACTTCCCCTGTTCCATGACTGTAAATCACACTCCCTCCCACTGCCAGTTAGCTAGACCACCTCCCGATCACTTCCCAGTGCCTCATCCATAAAACAAGCTCCCTTCCTTTGCAAATTATCGCACCCACCTCCCAATCGCTTCCCCGTGCCCTTTCCATAAACAAATTTCCTCCCACTGCCAAATTATCTGCCCATCTCTCTATCACTTCTCCCATGTCCTGTCTGTAAAACAATCTCCCTCTCACTGCCAATTATCCTGTCCATCTCCCAGTTACTTTCCCCAGTGCCCCAATCATAAAACAAACTCCCTCCCACCCACCTCTTGATCACTTTTCCGGCTGCTCTCTTCGTTAAACTCCCTCCCACTGACAGTTATCCAACCCACCTCCAGATTGCTTCCCCCTTGCCTTATCCATAAAACAAGCTCCTTCCTTCTTCCCCAGTGCCCCATCCATAAACAGACTTCCTCCCACTGCCAAATTGCCCACCCACCTCTTTATCGCTTCCCATTCCTTGTCTGTAAAACAAACTCCCTCCCACTGCCAGTTATCCTGCCCACTCCCCAATTGCTTCTCCAGGTGCCCCATCCATGAAACAAACTCCCCCCAGTGATAGTTATCCTGCCCTTCTCCCAATCACTTCTCTTGTGCCCCATCAGTAAAACAAACTCCCTCTAACTGCCAGTTATCCTGCCCATCTCCCAACTGATTCCACATGCTTCATCCATAAACAACCTCCCTCAGACTGCAAAATGATCCACCCACCTCTCTGTTACTCCCCTATGCCATGTCCAAAAAACAAACTCCCTCCTACTGCCAGTTATCCAGCCCACCTCTCAGTCCCTTCATCAGGAGGCCTGTCTGTAAAAAAAAACTCCCTCCCACTGCCAATTAACCTGTCCACCTCCTGATGACTTCCCCAGTGCTAAATTTATAAAACAAACTTCCTCCCACTGCATATTAACCCATCCACTTCCTGATCACTTCCCCAGTGCCCCATACCTGTAAAAGGAGAAAATGGTCCAGTGACTGCTACCTCCCTATACCCCAGCCCCCTTCTCAGCACTCAACCACCCCACACACCCCTGCACCTGTCACCCATCTGGTCCAATGACATGTTCTGCTGCTTCCACCAACATGTCCTGCCTCTTCTAACACTGTTCAGGAAATGACTGAAAACAATTTAAGTTTGGCTAATGGCTTCTTAATGCATTTTCAACTTTTACTCATTACTTGTATCACGTTTTAATATTTTTGCCCTAATGTTCAACATAACCTTTTTTTACCTCACTTCATGAACCAGGTAGGTGAATTTTTTCAAATCCTTTCTCTAACATGTTATCACAGTCACCCTGCTAAATCACATTTCAAACTGGATTTAAAAAAATCCTCCTTTCATGTTGGGGAAATAAAAAGTATATGCTGAAAATGTGGGGTTAAAAATCTCAAAAATAACAACGTTATGAAGAAATGTTGAAACTCATGGCTTTGCTATTTTTCTAGAGTTTGACTCCACATTTACAATATGACCTTTTTTATCCCACCTCATGAACCAGGTACAGTAGGTGACATTTTTCAAATTCTCCCAAATGTGTTTTCACACTCACTCTGCAAAATCACATTTCAGACAGGATTTAGAAAGTTTCACCTGTCTTATTTTATTTACTTATTTTATTTTATTGAATTTTGGTGATCCGGTGGGCCCACTGAGACTAGAAGTCCCTTTTTCAAGGTTGACCGGGGGGAGGGAGGGGGCTGGATACAGATGGTAACCAACTGAAACTGAACCAGATTAAGCTGTTGGTGGTATTTTTAATGATTTTTAGTCTTGATCATTTGTGTATGTTTCTCATAGCATTGCATTATATTTACTTTTTGAACCCACGGTTTGAACCTGCTCATGTTGTTAACCCCTCGTAAATGAGCATGACAGGTGGCAGTATCAAGATTCCTCCAAAACCTGTTTTCGCAGTCCTTCACAAAGCAACATTTTTATGTTGCATTTTATAAATGACACCTGTTATGTTCATATGCTGGGCTCATAAACACTAAGACATTCATGTTCACAGTCTAAGAAAAGAGCAGTGGTATAGTGCATGGGAGTATTTAAGTGTGTATGGAAATCCACACACCTGAAAAGTTATTTTGTTACAGTAGTGATGAGCCTTCTGCAGCACAACTACTTGTGCTGCAGAAGGCACATCATGTTGGAATGCTAGTAAATCAGCTATGGAGAGCTGCCAGGTCATCAAGATTGCAGTCAAATTAACTATTCAAACTACAAACCGACAGATCCACTTTCACCACTAAGTGAAAGTGTGCACTATTTAGGTAAATAAACACACACAAAACAGAAAGCTCTTAAGAGTATCACTGTTTAGTAAATGAGTGACACTGAAAAGTAAATATTCACTACCACCAGAGATGGCGGTGCTAAGTTGAGAAACCAAGCTTTATTGACTGTTTTTTTCTGAATAGTTTAACAGTAAGAACATATGTGTGTTTCTTGCTGTCGTGAAAGGAGTGGGAGAGCAAGAATGAGTGGGATTGGTAAATAGAGGACTTGACCAGAAATGTAACTGAAGAGTTGGGGGAGGGGGTGGAGCAGAAGTTTCAACGCATCAATGGTTTAATTTTTGTTTGTTTTGTTTCCACATTTTTCATATTTAGACAGTTCAGTCATGGCATATGTGTGTGTTGGGTGCGGCGGTGGGGGGAGGCTGGCACTACATAGTGAACAATCACAGCACAAGCCAGTCATGGAGAACAAATCTCTAAAGTAAAAGCAATGGCCAAAGAAATAAACTCAATGTAGTAAGCTGATTTTTATTCAATGAACTAAAACAGATAATCAGGTAGTGTTAAAATGTTCTCAGACTATTTTTGTTTTCATGGGAAAAATGGTATCCTTACATGATACAGAAAAGTGTATGAGGAACCAGACTGAGTTTTCACCTTGGGTGTTACCATGCTGGCAGGGACATCTTCAGCTTTGCTCTTGAGGACATTCTGTCATCATGGCAACCTCTCAATGGAAATACAGCCTTGTTGTGAACAGTTCCTCATACACAATTCTATATATGTATAAACCTTTTCGTTTCCCATTCATGACAATTTCATAATACAAGTTATTAATTTAATTATCACCTCTGCACTATCAATGCCAAAAACATACACAGAGCAAATACAAGCAAGCAAACATTTAGTATTGACAAATGCTTGTTATTACTGTGGACTCTGGTATTGAAAACTAGATCTCACCCCCTATTTTTTATCCGATTCTCTTGCTTTTCCTCTCATAAGGTTTGTGACATCACAGTCATTTTAGAGTAACAGACTGTTACATCATAAACAGCGAGTTAGGAGGGAAATACAGATGTATGAGATGAAGTCTGGGTGACAAAGATCCTGTTTTCATGTTGATGTCCACAGCAATACAGAATGAGGGCAAACAGATACAGAAAAAATTAAATAGATGCAAAAGTGTGTCTATAAGTGATACACAATAGCTTCACTTATGCTAGGAAGCAGTATAGCATAGTGGTTAACAGCACTGAGTTGCAAACCTGTAGACCTTGGTTTGAATCCCATCAACTCCCACTTGCATCCTGTGTGAACCTCAGCAAGTCATTTAACTTCCTTGTGCTCCCAGATTGCCCCTAGAAAGAAGTTCTGGCTTCGTGTGCCTTTCCTGGTTAAACAATTCTCTATCCCCCTAGAACATTCCATTTATTTTCATGAGTGAGGGGCTGGACCCGTGACTTCACTAATGCCAAAGTCACAAGTGAATTATGAACTCTCCTCATCACAAGTGATGATGAATGACTTATTGTCAGCCAGACCATTGTATGTCTGATTTATACAATGTATTTTAAATTGTAAACCTTTTTTGAGTTCTTTTTATGAATGTTTTGAGTTCACTGCTTTGTTTTGAGCATACCAGGGGCCATTTATTGTGAAAGCTGCTCTCCCTTTGGTTTTGTGTTCCTTTGTAACTTATCCAAAGTGGAAATAAATGCTGATGACCTATTCAAAGTAGGGAAAATATTCATTTTCATTTTGGAGATGTCATAAGTAAAAATAACACTTTAGCTAATGGGAGAACAGTTGAAACAATGCTTAATGGACACAGTGCAGCTAATGATACACTCTAACTAGAGCAGCATTAAAATGACCTATTAACAGAGAAACACTGTAGTTTGGTTTAATTATCCAGGTGGGGGTAACTGTAATGTTTATAAATAATTCAGTTACATAGATGTAAGTTCACAGCAGCCCAGTGATGACAAATGGGAGACCCCTGACAGCCTTCTTGTGTGATCAAGTGCAGCACTGACATCTGGGAACACTTACTATAAAAACAAAGCAACTCTGGCTATGGAAGCAACCTTATATCAATGATATATGCACTGGTTTTATTTTTTGTCTTCCATACAATGTACTGCACTGAATTGAGTTATGTCTAAGGATGATAAGCCCATGGGCTTACATGCAGTTACTGTATCCATTCCAACAGTGTCTTACTCTTACGTTCTGTAAACAAGGCTATATGCAGCCTGGTTTCCTGTAATTAATGTAATATTTATTTATTTGCTTTTGTTTACTGGGTAAGTGCACTAGACAACCAAGTGCCTATTTTCAGGCACGACCCAGGAGGGTTACAATGGTACATAAACATGAACATCAGGCATATACAGGGTTAACATACATTAGGATCAGGACATATGTAACATAACAATAAGGTATATAGATTAAAGCACATATGTAACATAAGAATAACATACATAGATTACAATTGGATCGAGCACATTGATAGAGTCAGCAATGAGGTACATAGATTACTATATGAGGTAGCAAGCAGAGAAGTACAGGAATGGTGACAGGAGTCTCCGCAACCCGGAAGAATACTAAGGTACAAAACAGCAGGATCAGTCAGATCAGAATACAAAGAGCATCAGGTAGATTAACAGGGAACAGCATCAGGATCAGTCAATTCAGAGTACATAGAGCACCAGTCATGGTATGTCGGATGACATGGGCTATACCAGCTGGACAAAGTGCAGGCTTTAGCCATGGACTACATGCCTAGTGGTTGATACCAAGTGATAGCAGCTCAGGTGCAAAGACAAGTTGAGGCCGATTTCAGGAAGCCCCATAGGGAGGCTTTGCAGCAGGAATGTGATGGGGAGGTGCGAGTGCAGGCAGGGAGTTCCACACCTTCGGTGCGAAGGCAGGGAAGGCATGGGCACCCATTCAGGTGTGGGTTTTTGGAACCAGGAGGACTTGAGAGTTGCTGGATCATAGGTGGTAGGGGGAACTGCAGGAGTGAGGGACAGGGCAAGAGCAGAAGGGGTGGCAGTTTGGATGACTTTGTCCATAAAGTTGCCAAGGACGAAGGTGTGGTGGTGCTCCAGGGGCAGCCACTCCAGCCAGGAGTATAGGTCACATTAATGTATGAGGCGAGAGCAGAGAGAGCAAGCGGCATACAATGTTGTACGCTGTGTCCCATTTAGAGAGACTAGTTTAGGGACACGGGCAAAGGATACAAGACCATACCATAGCAGAGCGTGGGTAGGGAGGACCACCGGGAAGGGCCATTCAAGCCACTGGGGTGAGGCATGATTTAGCTCTGTAGACCAGGCCCTGCTTGTAGTTTATAGCTTTGCAGATGTTGTGAATGTGCAGAGTGAGATCCAGCTGCGGGTCAAGGGTTACTGCCAGGTACTTGACTGCTTCTACAACAAGCAGGGGGGACCCATTGGCTCCTGAGATTTTTAGAGGAGCAGGGCTGTCTTTTAACTTGACTGAGGAGCCAAAGAGCATGACCTGAGTCTTCTTGAGGTCAATGGAAAGCTTGTGATCCTAGAACCAGGATTGGATATGGTTAAAGTCAGAGTTTAATCAGGTATTTATGGATGTGGGGTCCCGAGAGCTAGCCCAGATGACAAGGTCATCTGCAGACAGGATAGAGTGCCCAAAGGCTGTGGCCAAGGTTAATTTATTTATGAAGAGGGAAAACAAGATGAGTCCAAGGATGGAGCCCTGGGGGACACCCACAGGCCACTGGAGCTGGGTCGGAGAGGGCCTTGTTAAAGTTGGTATACTGCTGTCTTCCGAGAGATAGTGTGTGAACCAGGTGAGGCGGGGCGTGGTGGGGAGAAGCCCAAGGACCAGAGAGTGGATCACAGGAATGAGTGATCAACCCAGTCAAAGGCTTTGGAGAGATCTATGAAGATGGCTCCAGTCAGTTTGCCTTGATCGGTGGTGGACTGGATAGCAGAGGTGACTACCGCAAGGGCAGTGGAAGTGCTGTGCCCTTTTATGAACCCATGTTGAGCTGGAGAGAGAAGCTCATAGCTCTGAAGGTAGTGGGTGAGCTGGGAGGCAACCATTTTTTGAGTAACTTGCTGATTACAGACAGGATTGCAATAGGGCGATAATTGTTAAGATTTTTTGGGTCCCTTTGTTTGAGGACAGGGACAACCTTGGCCACCTTCCAGGCATCCAGGATGGTGCCAGAGATTAGGGAGGCATTAAAGATGTGAGAGATAGGCCAGATGAGAAGGGATGCCCCCAAGCAGAGCAGTTTGGGCTCAACACCATCGTGCCCAGCTCCTGTGTGAGGAGAGAGAGAGAGACCTGCGAGGAGCCTCTGGCACTCCAGGACACAGACAACTTTTAGGTAGAAGGAAGGATGGCCGGAGGCCGCACTGAGAGAGGGACCTGTGGCTATAATGACAGGAGGTTGGGAGGGTGGAGCAGGGGGTTGGGAGGATGGAACAGTCAGGTTAGAGAACTGGCAGTTTAAAGCATCGGCGATAGTGAGGGAGTTATTGCAACTCGTCCCTTCAAAAAGCAGGTCAGAGACCTGGGTTCTGGTAGACCCGCCGACCATGTTTTTAATGTTTTGCCAGGTTCCTGGCCATGGATAGCAGGGCAGACTGGCATAAATTACTCTTGGCAGAGCGGATGGCTCTTTTACAAGAGTTTCTCAACCGTTGATAGTCAAGGAGGTCGGTACGGGAGTGAGAGGACTTGAATCTTGCCCAGCATTTGTCTCTTTGCTTCATGAGGGATAGTAGGCCCCCATTCAGGAAGCAGTATAGTGCAGTGGTTTAAGGCTCTGAGCAGCAAATCTGGAGACCTGGGTTTGAATCCCACAGCCCTCACTTGTATACTGTGTGACCCTGAGCAAGTCGCTTAACCTCCCTGTGCTCCCAGGTCGCACCTGTAAACAAGCTTTCAGCTTAGTGTGCTAATCTTGGTTAAACACTTGGAAAACAAAATTGGAATAGTCCTGCATCTGGATCACTTTGTTAGGTATTTTACGAGAGGAGAGGCTCCATACACAATAGGTGGGAGAGTGGTCCGAGATGGCATCAGAGAGGATTCCTGAGGTGACTATTTTGTCAGGTCTGTTACTCAGTACCCAGTTGATGAGGGATCCCTTCACACCACAAGAGGAAAGCCTCATAGGCAACAATGAGCTGGCTGAGGACGAGACCAGACAGCAGAGTCTTGTAAAGCTTGGCATTGCCCCCTAGCCAATTTGGGTTGAGGTCACCCAGAACTAGCAACTCATTTGAGCCTACTTTGTCCCTGAGACAGTCAAGTAGGGAGGAGAGCCCAAGTGTTCCTCCCTTAAGAGGGTTATAGGCACACACCAGGTGAACCTTTTTGGTGTTACCTAGGAGAAGGAGAGCATGCAAAAACTCACAGGCAGAGGGTGTGAGGGGGGAAGTGGCTGTTGACAGACACATTTAAGTGCCCCTTGTAGTAGAGAAGCACACTGCCTCCACGCTTGTTTCCCTCTCTATCTCACCTAAGTAGGTTGTAACCTGGGAGGGCACACATGGAGTCTGGGATGTGTGCCTTCAGCCAGGATTCTGTAATCCTCAGGATATCGGGATTGTAGAGAGCTACCCAGGTGGTTAGCTCAACAAGGCTGGGTAGGAGACTACACACGTTCATATGTCCAAATTGTTAGTAATGACTCATCTTTTGTATGTATAAAATGAATTGGTTGGTTTATGTCACATGTTTAACTTTTGTAGTATATTTAATGAGCACCTGTGGATGTATTTTTACTCTGATGAAGCCTGGCAGTGTACCAGGTGAAAAGTTAGTTTATTTATAAATCACTTTCTATGTACTTGTGCACAACCGCATTTACTATATAAAATGGAAAATTCTCCCGTAAGTCCTCTGAGGTTCCTCGGTCGGGGAGGTCACCTGGCTCAAGCCTCATGCCAGTGCCTCAACCCCAACAAAAGTCAGAAAGTTTTTGGTGGGAGGGACCCGCAGCAGTAGGTCTCCCTCACCTCTCCAGGCTGCAGATCCAAAGAAGAGTGGCACTGTGGGGCTTGAGTTGGACTGAAGAACTGAGCCAGACTGAGCATCACAGCAGGGGGGACCTGCAGCAGTAGGTCTTCCTCACCTTTCCAGTTTGCAGATCCAAAGAAAAGTGGCACTGTGGGGTTCGAGTCGGCCTGAAGAATGTCATAGCAGGAAGGAGCCCATAGGCGTCTGCAGCAAAATTCAAACTTAGCACCCAGCTGACGCGAACAAAGCCCCTGCAGCAAGGTCTCCCATTTGCAGGAAATTCTCCCCGTAAGTCCTCTGGAGGTTCCTTGCATCAGAGGAGGTCCGCCTGGCTTAAGATTCATGATGGCACCTCAACCCCAACAAAAGTCAGAAAGTTCTTGGTGGGGGGGACCGTGGCAGTAGGTCTTCCTCACCTCCCCATGCTGCAGCTGTAAATACAAACCTTTTAATTAAGTTATGAAGTTTGAAAAAAAAAAAATGATATACTGATAGTAAGGATGTGCAAGTACTTTGTTTCAAATAGTCAGCGAGTATTTATTTATTTTATTTATTTAGTCAATCATAGGAATTACAACCCTTTGAGTCATAGACTCATTTACAGAGCTCGCATCAGCATAGTCATACATTCAGAGATAGTACATTAGTGGGACATCACAGTTCAAGTAATTACATAAAATAGCCAAGGTGGCTGAAAGTCTATACATGTAGTAGCTAGGGTATTGATATTATTACAGTGGAACAATTATAATACAAGTGCAGCCTCTGGGGTGTTGTCATAGTAGTAACAGTCATCTATACAATAGTGAGACAACACAGTTTTAAGGAAGTATTTACATATAGTAGCCTGGGTGGCTGTTGACCTGTACATTTTGTAGCTAGAGTATTGATATTAGCACAGGAGATATAGTTACAGTGTAGGTGCAGCCTCCAGGGCATTGTCATATAGCAGAGACAGAGATCAGCAGCAGAGATGTCCTATACAGTTAGTCCTATACAATTGGTGGCATTGTCAATGGGGCCCGGCCATAGTGCAGCTCTGTGCAGGTCAGTTTGGAGGATTGGCAGCTGCACTGGCATTGGTGCAAGGAGAGAATGTATTTTTTTAGGATGGTCTTGAAGTGTCCTAGATTGGGAATGGAGGTTATGACTTGGGGGAGCTCATTGTACCAGGTGGGAGCTCTATAGGGGAATGATCTCTGAGCAAGGGAGGTTCTGACCATGGGCACAGTCCACAGATGATTGTTGGCAGAATGAGTGGTCACAATGTTGGAACATGAGAGTAGTGAAGCTGAGACCCCCAATGGAGTTAACCCTAGGTGGATTTTTTTTTGTGAGGAGACAGGATTAATATTGTAGTCTTTCCTCAAGGGTGAAGATGTTTGTAACAGCATAGAGGGTACAAGTATGGGAGAATTTGTCTGCACCTAGGAGGAGTCGGCACACTTTATTAATGGCTATGTGAATTTTGTTTAGGGTGGTGTTGTCTGCAGCAGAGTAGATAGGGAGCCCATAGTCAACAAGAGAGAGGACAGAAGAGGTGACAGCCAGGTTGACAGCCTCTGGTGTCAGGCAGTCTTTGTGCTAGTATAGGAGGCCGATGCGGGTATTAATGGCTGAGGTCAGGATGTTAATGTGGGCATGGAAGGATAGGGAGGTGTCAAATGTAAGGCCGAGGTATTTATAAGTAAGTACTTGTTTCAGAGGGAGGTGAGCGTGGGAGAGGATTTTTAGTTCAGTGTCCTTGGCCTTGCTCTGCCGGTGGGCAAATAGCATAGCTTTTGTTTTTTTGATGTTGACCACAAGTATTCTTATTTGACATGGCCAGATATTTGGTATTCAGGCCTAAAATTAATGAACGAATACACCAATAAAATAAAGCTTTTAGCAGTCCCCAGGTAACCAGGCCTAGTGCTGTAGCTCCCCCTTCCCTCACTCAGCCTTGTTTCATCCTACACTTCCACCTCTGACTGTGAAGATTATTACTATTTTTTTAATTTGCTGGATTCCTGGCACTATGCCAGGAGTCAGTTGTGTCTTTTTATATCATTCCCTAATCTATCTTGAGTCCGACTCTCCATTCATAAATGTCCATTTATGACAAGTTGTGCCCCCTCATGACCTTCAATACATGATTTTAGGGGGCAACAGTAACGAAATCTTGCTCAGTCACTCCCTCCTTCCTTTCTCACAGAGCACATTTTCCTAATAAATCAGTAAGTCATCTGACTAAATGAGTAGACAGCATACAGCTCAGAAGAGGACAGGAGCTGTCCACATCATTGATGGTATTAGGTAGTCCAAAGTGGACTGCTCTCTCTCCCCCCTTCCCTGTCACCTGCTACATGCTCATCAGATCAGACTGATTACAGTCAGAAAGGTGCACTGTGGTGATGGAGGGGGAGCAACTAAATTATCTTTATTTGTCTGATATTGGCTCTTTGACTCATCATGTTATTGATTAAAGTGTTGTATTCCTAAAACAAAGTCCATGTCGCTTAATATTTTATAATTATTGGCCATCAGTTACCTCATTGGTGATGGCCAATTATTATTTGCCATAATAAGGCTGGTTATTCTGTCGAACATGCACCAACAATTAAAGCAGCTCTCTCCAGACTCTCAGTCTGTGTGTATCTTGAGCACTGCTGTTACTCAAAGTGGCCTTTGTCTGAAAACAAATTCGTGTGAACATTTCATGTACTAACCAGTACCTTTAAATTAACCAAAAATTCAATCTACCACAAAAATAAAAAAAAATCACCAAAAGATTTTACTCAGAAATGAGCTACACTCGAGACTCGGTGCGGTCTTGAGTGCAGCACTGCCACAGTCAACATTTTTCTTTCCAGTATATACGTCTGATTCTCTGTTGGATCTCTGAAACAACTACTTAAAATTATAAAATGGTAAGGGAAAATCCTGAAATCTGATTGGCTGTTATTCATGAAGCAATTATGTTCCACACATGGAAAATAAAAAGTGCTACCAAATGTGCACTGATCACCACTGAATCATTACTCTAACAGAATGTTAAGAATTGACTGACAGCCTATTGTTTTTGCCCAATAACTGTAAGCATCATACTTACTTGCATTGGGCCCTAAAAATAAAACTACCCTAAATACAAAATAAAACAGATTAATTAAATGTTGTTTCCTGATCATCACTTTCTCATATACAACATAAACAAATCAGAAATGTTAAGAATGTATAGTTTCCATTACAACTGCTTCTTTGCTGACAATGAAAAATCCCCTTCTACCTTTACCTGCTCATCAGTGAAATCTCTCTCCTTACCCTGACAATGAGAAAACTGAGTCTCTGGCTGTAACAGAGACCTTTGTTGTGTGTGTATATAGTATGTTAGAGAGTAACATTCAAGCAGTGGAACTGAGCAGAATGTTGAATCCATGTATTCCATGGTAAACATTCCATGACAAACATTCCTTATCTTGAATGTGAGGAAAACAAAGAAAAACAAAAGAGGAAAAAGAAAGTAGGCAGCAAAACAATGACATAATTTGTAGTGGGCGGAAGGACTATTTCATCATAAATACACACAAGTAAATCTATATTTTCTACATATAAATATGCTTTTCCCAACTGTAAAAAGTTTAAAAAAAGGAGCCCATTTTATAAGCACAATAAGGCATTCCAGGATATGAGTGGAACACATTTTACTGCACGGCCAGTGGCTAAAGTCACTTGGCCTTCAGCCTCATGCCTTATTACACCCCTGGCCATGCAGTAAAATGTATTCCATGCACACCCCATCATGCCTTATTGCTTACTCAACTATTCTGAAAATGAAATCCTCATAGGCAGCATCACAAGGTAATCAGATCGCCAAAATAGTTTTACAAGTGAAAGAGAAAGTAGGCATGGCTTAATGACACTCCACAGCCTACAGGGAGGAGGAAAAAATTAATGGACAGTAATTATATAAAATAAATCATGGGGTGCTATGTATTACATAAGAAGTAATCCACAGAGGGGTGTGTGGTTACTGTGTGATTATTGCACGTCCCCAGGTTGGAAGCACAAGGCATCAGCAGTAATTACTAGGTAACCCACACACTGGAGTGGATTCTTTCTTTATAAAATGGTCTGCAACTTTAAGCTAGTAAAACATCATTTTAAAAATTGATTTTGTTACTTTGCTGTCGGTGCGTTCTACTGCAGGTGCAATAATGCAGCACGCAGCCTCCATGGTGACTATTCAGCTTACTTCAAAACTGAGGGAAACTCAATAAAAAAAAAAGATGACTAAATCATAATGCATGCTGATCTTGGAGTTGCTTTTTTTTTTTTAACCTTGTTTGTTTACTGCTTTGGTCACCCGATGTAGCGCTCTCAGCCATCACTTGTAGCTTGTTAGTGGAAAGCTATGCAGCCACAAGAAAGCTCTCTTGGGACTTTACAGACCTATGCAGTCACTGCTCAATTACTGCTCAGGTCTGGATAGCAATGGACCTATCAGGACACAGGATTATCTTTGCCCATTTTATAATCAAATTTAATATACACGGGCCAGATATTCAAAACTTTGTGCTGAAGAAACTATTTGCACAGGTTTAGCATCGGGTTAACGTGCAGGTCCGCTGTATTCGCAAGGTCAAATTGTGCTTGCAAACTGCATTAGCACCAGGCAAAATTATAATGTGTGCAAGGGGCAAACTGAGGGGGCATGTCAGCCCAATGCTATATTCAGCAAACAGCACCATGCAAAGTGGTTTTGCAAGCTGTTAGCGCAACATTTTGAGTGGTGCAAAATTACCACCCAGGAAAAGGTAGTCTTAACTCTGGGCAAACCAGCTTTGTGCGACTTTATGGCTTTGCATGGCTTTTGTGCATCTTTGTGTGACCCTAACCAATAAAATATGACACATAGAAATAAGCCAGACATAGAGGAAACATGTTGCTCACTGATGGCATCAGTATGATGCCATCATCTGCCACCAGTCCCAGTCATGCCAGGCAGTAAGTAGTGACCCAGCTCCCAGTGGACACCATGGCAGTGCAGCCATACAGCACACACCTGCAGGCCACCCTTCTGTGGACACCAACAGATGCCAGCACATGCATGCAGCACTGTGGGCATTGAGGGTGTTGAGGGGAGGGTTTATAAGTGGCCAGGCTGCAGCACAGACTGGGTACGGCCACGTGGATGGGACACATCATGCAGTGCACATGGGCCAGCATTGAGAATACCCCAACACCAGTGTGCCTGTCTGATTGCATGTGCCCCCTCAGACACATACCGCACATATGTACAGACACCACAGCACGCACAGTCAGCCATGTATATGTCACTGTAAGCATCCCATGCCAGTGGTGCAGCATCTGTGGGTCTCACAACAGCATAACAGTAATGTCCACTGTCAGTAAAGATCTGCATATTGGGCCTGTCACTGTGTACAGTGCAGTGGTCCTCACTTCCCTACACACCATAGGCATTGCGTGTGTCCCTCATAGTACTGGCCCCTTGCTACTGTAGCATCTGCTGTGCATCGTAGCATGACCTCACAGTTTGACAGTTGCATGCAGCACCACCACCTGTGCTTCTGCTGTGTAGTCCCCTGGGGCACAATGTGCTATGCTGTACTGTATAAATGTGGCCTGAGGCTACCACCATGCACTTCCAGACTGACCTACAGGTGGAGCTCTGGGATCCTGCAATAACACTGGGCAAACTGCATGCAAATCGTCATAATGAGATGCTAATCTGAATGTTTGCTCAGAGACTGCCTAAGTAGGCTCATTTGCATGTCACTTTTGAATATTGCAAAGTTTTGAATATTGCAAAGTTATGTGATTGTGCCGGCAAACAGCTTAACTTCATGCTATACCTGTGCAAATGTGTTAGTGCTAGTAAACATTTCAGAAATATTGTACATCTTTGCACAATGTAATTTCACATGCACTGCTACTTGCAGCTTTACTGAGTCCACACCTTTGCTGGCACACACATTGGCCACATAGTTCACCTCTACTTTCCTTTATGCCGCTGTGAACTTGGCTGCTGTTGTGGTGTGCACTTCCTGGTTGCTATATTCACAGCTGTCTTATTCCCAGGCTATGTATTCACTGCTCTCTCTGCCTAGTTTGCCCTGCTTCCTTAGCATGCTATATTCAGCGGGTTTAGCACCGGGGTCTGTCCCTTTTGAATATAGCTGGCTATTGGGTCTGGGCTAATTTAGCACGCCAGGCAGGGCTAGTTAAACCCCAGGGCAAAGTTTTGAATATCTGTCCCATCTTTTGGTGTGTGATGCTTGAACAAACCCCTCAAGCTTTGCTCTCGGTATTTATGTGGCATCACATGCCTTGGGGTATGTATTGAAGTCTCATAATGCTTTGCACCATATGCATTATTCTATATATATTACAATATATGTTGTACTTCAATATGTATTTAGTTGTTCCCTACTATAGTGCTAATGTTCTGTTTTAACTGAGTTTTCTCAAGGGGAGTTTGCCTATAAAAGGTTTTTCAGTTGGACTCAGTGTTGGACCATGGAGGCAGATCTACCAAGTATTGAGGAACCAGAGGTGAACTTAAAAAAATAATGCCGAAACCCATTATAGATCATCACTCATTGCTAGATAATTAGAAGAAACAAATACTTAGATGGAATGTAGGATAAACTAATGAAAACAAACTACATAAGTTATACATTGTAAAGCATTGTGACTTACAACATGAACTACCTGTATTAAGAGGCCAGGTAATGCTAGGCAGTTGATCGTTTCTTTTGTTCTTTATGAAGTTTGTGTTAAGGTTGCTCGTAATCATGAAATCTGAATCAGATTTCTCAGAGTCAGAGCTTTTTTAAATTTGAAATTTTGATATTCAGGCCTAAACTAATCCAAATTCTGAAAACCCTTTAATGGATGTGGAATCAGAATCAATTTCCTTTTCCACATCCTAAACACTCCACCCCATCCAGTACTGCTGAAATAAACTCTCTCACTCCTCTTACCTTACTGCTGCAAGGGCTGGAGGAGCAGGCAGTTGGATCAGATCACAGTGAGAGAGTTAGGCATGGCACTAAGCTGGCAGGTATCCATATTGTTGTCCCCATTATGACAACCTTCTCAAGTAGACCCAACTGCCCCCCTACCCTGACTCAACCTCATAGACAGGTCCCCCAACTCGAGTCCAACTCCTAGTACTTTCAGTCCATACCAACTCAAGTCCCATCTGTCCCATGTACTGCTGACTCCCATCCCATTGAATCCCCAGTCCCTGCTGCACCTAGAGCCACTGTGGCAAGTTCAGCAACTTAGGCAGCAGGCAATGGCATCATTGTCAGACACTTACCGTAGTTAGTACTTTGTTGACTTGCAGCAACCATCTGGTAAAATGAACCAAGTCCATTGGGACCCCCATACTTTTGCTGGTTCTCCATGCCCAACCCCAACCCAAAACCATCTCCCAGATGCCCCCCAGTTGTGTCTGAGTGCCTTGGGAGTCAGCTGATCAAAACAAGGATTTGCTATTTATCAGTCAATACCAGACGACATACTTGTGTGATAGTGGCTGCTAACCCCAGAACTTTGTTTTGCACACCTTCCTGGTCAGCCAGGCATTACTGGGGACTTCTTGAGGTGGTCTGGGCGAGGCCTGACAAGAAGAACCTGAAAAGGATGGGTGTCCTATCAGACCTGAAGCATTTTATTAGATGGTTGCTGCAAGCAACTTGCAAAGTACTAAGTGTATGCTATTAATTCCTTTGCCTGTTGCTTATGTTTTTAAACTAGTCGATGTGAAGTACACATTAAAGGTGACCTGCAAATAGCATTGCAGCCCCCTCCCATCTCACATACTTTGCAATACTGATGCAGGAGGCCGGGGTGAAATCGACATTGTTTTTCATAAATGGGTTTAATTTTAATAAAGCACTGAAATGTTCAGCTCAACATGGAAGTTCAGAGAGGACCCGACTGAGTGGGTGCAAGTGTTCATGGGTATTACACCCATTTAGTGACATCACTCCCCCACTACACTTATTATAGCAGCACTGACGATAGTTTATTATGCTGATTTTATTGCTTCCCCTGGGGTCTTGACACCCCAAATATTACTTATTGCAACACCTGGACAGGCTGTTGCTTTAAGTGATATTTGGGGTGTCAAGACCCCCAAGGAAGCAATAAAATCAGCATAATAAACTTCCACCAATGCTGCAACTATAAGAGTAGTGGTGGGAGTGATGTCACTAAATGGGTGTAATACCCATGAACACTTGTACCCACTCAGTTGGGTCCCCTCCACACTTCTGCGTTCGGCCGATTGCAGCCCCAGACTCCCGCAAAAGAATTGCAAGGTATGTGAAGACAGAAGGAGACTGCAACGCTCTTTTTCAGGTCACCTTTAAGCATGGAGCTTTACATTGGCTGCCGCCCCTTTAGGAGCACTTAGAACCTGCATGAAACAATTTGTTACACTGTTCAGTGCCATGTATGCCTGTCGGTCAGAGAATTATTCAGTCTGGGGCTAGACCTCAAGAAGAGAACATGTCTGCAGTACAGAATAAACTTCAACTTATTCATTTATTTTATGTGCCTGTCAGTTTATACACATGGTTCAGCAAGCAGTCCTCACCAGCAGCAACAGATGCCAGAGAGAATGTAAGGGTCTTTTAGTGGCAGACAAACACCAAAACACCACATGGTGGAGAATGCGGCAGTATTTGTTTTTATTAATTTACTATCTGCTTCCTCCTATTTATTTATTTCTCACGTTTCCAAATGCCTCCCAAGCTGTCCTTCTGTTTGTTTTATTTTGTTTCTTGCCCTGCTTGATTAGCTTTGCTGTGCTCTGTTTATGATTTTTTTTCTGTATTTCATTTATTGTTGTATTTTCCCCCATTCGTTGGAGCATGGGCAAGCATGGAGTGAACTACTCCAGTCTGACAGTTCCAAATTATTTTTAGTTATCAATTTATTTGTTCAATGGCCTACACAGCCAGTATAATGTTATGCTTGTGCAGCTGTGTAACTTAGGTTTTGGCTGTTCAGACTCTCTATTCCAAAGGAATTTCCACCTTTTTTTCAATATCAATTTTTATTTTTTTTGCAATATTTTTTAAGACATGATTGATACATCCAAATACCATTATAGTTTAAACCTAAAAAGAGATGAACAAAATTTTACTTAATTATGGCATTGATACTTATACCAAACATTCTGTGGAAATAATGTAATACTTAAAAATGACCGGATGAATGTCAGTAAGATTCAATAATTCAATGTAGATCTTCATACAATATTATAGTCTATCGTATATTAATTTCAGCAACACTTCATGTCTTAGATCTCCCCCAATCTCCAACCTTGTAATCTTTTGTAAACATCTATATTATTTATCCTTTTTTTTGTTGGCTTTAGTTAAACTTGAAACATCCAGTATATTTAAATAAAACAATTAGGAGAGATGCAGAGGTTCTACTTCTATCAATTACTCGTATTCCTTTATTGGTGGTATATTTTCTATTATTATTCTTCGTGATGTTCCTTCAGGGTCATCCAATGTTGGATCTATATTCATTACTAAATCTTCATACCTTAATGTCTCATTGTATTGATACCACCATTTATGATAGTCAAACTCTAATGGTGTCTCTTTTTTCCAGTTTTCGAGAATCATGCATTTCAATGCTATTGTTGCTAAGCAAATACATTTCTTGGAAATTTGATCTTGAGCATGATATGACATGAGACATTGTTAAATAAGTAAATATCTTTGTTCATTGGTGCTTCTATACCAATCGTATGTTTTAATTTTTTTTTTGTAATTTTAGCCACCAGCTATATAAATATAGGGGCAGGACCATAGGCAGTGGGTTAATGTTCCCATCTGTCCACACATCTGCCAGCAATTATCTGAATATTGTGAGTTTATTTTGTTAATAGTGTCCAGGGTCCAACATGCTTTATTTATTATTTTGGTTTGTATTGTTTTATTTCTAGCAGAAACATACTGTATATCTTGTTATTCAGTTTCCTTAAATAGTTCCATTGTAAATATGTTAAATTAATATTAGCTTCTTGGTTCCAAGAAGTATTCTTTTTTGTATAATATGCTTGGGAATATCTACCATATGTTGATAAAATCTTGCTAGACTTTTTTAGTACCTAATTATAACATCTTTTCCTGATATTCTAATTGGGATGGTATATTTTCATTCTTAACACTAAACATTTTATTCATATTATGAAATTTAACAGTTAGTGTACAATTGATTCCAACCTTTCCCATTTTTAATTTTGCTGAAATTAATATAATTTGGGAATTTCCCCTCCATCACAGTTGTTCCCACTTATCAATATGGTTATTTTGTAAGTAGTGAAAATTAAAGTTAGTATAGTTACCCCATATTTTTTATTGTAATCAATAGGAAAAACAGCCATGGTAACTATAACTTGGAGAGATTATTAATGTGTTTCCTCCAATATTGGAAGCAGGTGGCCAACATGTGATCTTACTGATGATGAAGTTCAAAATCAAAAAATATTAGATGTAACTTTGTCATAGGTTTAGATGGAAACATCATGGCTTGGTATAGTACTTGATCCCTATTTGGTAAAAAGATCCACTGATAAAAATTAGGAGTAATATTCGCCTCCATGTATTTTAGCGGGTTTGGATCACTCATTCCTCCTTTTGCTTGAGGCATAGTTAATAGATCCTATGGAATAGGTGGTTTACCCCCTCTCCAGAGAAATTTAGTAAATATACATTTAATATCTGAAAACCACTTGGGTCCCAGTGCCCCTAAGATGTACTGGAGAACAAAGGTATAATGTGGCATCACCATCATTTTAATGGTGTCTATTTCCCCCATAAAGACAGTGTCAGATCTTGCCCATTTCCTAATAAGTTTTTTCTTTTTCTTTAGCTTTATCAAAATTCACTTTTATGATCTGATTATGATTTGCTGACATATAAATACCTACATTTTTGATTTGTTGTTGAATTTTAAACATAGATTGGTAATCGTTGTTTCCATCTTTTGCTGCAGTTTCATCATAACAGTTTTACTTCTATTTAGTTGATAACCTGATATTTTTGAGAAGGATTCTATTAACTCCAAGAAATATGGTAAATAGGTATTTATTTCTCTAATGATCAATAAAACATCATCAGTGAAAACACTAATCTCAATTTCATATTTTGATAAGGAAACCTTTAATTCTGGAATTGTTTCTTATTGCAGACAACAAGGGTTCTATTGTTAAATAAAAGATTTGGCAAGAGTGGGAACCTTGCCTAACCTCATCATCTCAAATTGGACTGGCAGTATATCCTAGAGGTTAGAAAAACGAGTGTGAAAGAGCTTGGTACATCCAGCAGACCAGAACCTGAGTTTGAGTCTCACAACTGCCACTTGCGTACTGTGTGACTCTGGGCAAGATCACCTAATCACCCAGTGCTCCCAGGTCGCCCCTGAAACGAGCACTTGTGTGCCTAGTGGGCCTTACTCGGTTACCAAAGACTAAAATAAAATTAAAAAAAAAAAAAACTTCCTGTGTTAAGTATCTATTAATTTGAAATATAACCTTAGTTTTATAACATAATTTCTTTATAAGTGAGTGTAATTGTGATGGTATACCCCATTTGTGTAGTGTATAATATATATAATCCCTGTTTATTAAATCAAAAGCCTTGCAGGCATCTATAGCAAACATGTGAAAGATTTCTTTCTCATAATTTTTATTTGAATTTATTAAATGTATTATGGTTTGGATTTTTTTATTGGCTTGATAGAATATTCACCCTTCCATACACCCGTATTGATCCTCATGTATGGAATTATTTAAATGGGGTATTAATTTATTATTAATGATATTGGAAATTAATTTATAGTCTGCATTTAATAATGCTATAGGTCTACAGCTTTCGGTCAGATCTGTAGGTTTATCTTCTTTATGGATTAGAAATTACTTTTGCAGTTTGCATAGATGGAGGGATTTGTATTTGTTTGTCTGTGTCTAGTAGTTCCTCAATCATTCTTTTAAGCCAGGGTTCTAATTAATTAACAAACACCTAATAGAACTCGTTGGTCAGACCATCCAGACCAGGGGCTTTACTTCTGGGTAATGAAAAAATAGTGTCCTTAATTTGCTGAGATGAGTTTGGAATAAAATCAAAAGGGGCAGTAGTTATATTAACCTTATTAAAGAATCCCTCTAAGTTACTATTTGTAATGGTGAAATCTTTTTGATACATTGTTTTATATGTGTTAAAGAAAGTTTGTGCTATATTTTCATCTGATGTATGAGTTGATCCATTCTCATCGGTAATTTTTAAGATTATGTTTTTTTGTTTCGCTGTCTTAAATAAATTTGCTAACAGTTTCCCCAATTTGTCTATACGATGGTACCTGTATTTTTTTAGGAAAGCTGTATTCTTAATTGTTTGTTGGTGGATGTCATTTTGTTTTTTAACTGCCAAATTAAACAATTCTTCCTTATAGTTTTCATAGTCTGTTATTATTAATCTAGCCAGTTGTTCTAATCTATTAGTTACTGTTTGCCATTCCTTATTTTTTATCCTATTTAATTTTATGTGATATGAAATTATCTGCCCTCTAATTGGGGGTTTAAAAGCATCCCATAACGCAGTCATTGTTTTTTGTCCTGTGTAATTGTAATACCAATATTGTTTAATTGCATTCATAATCACTTGTACAAACTCAGGTATTTTTAGCAAATTATTATTAAATGTCCATAATCTAGTAATAAGTCTTTCTTTATTGGGTATTTTCAAATTAATTGTAATAGCAGCATGATCTGACATACAGATACTCTCAATCTTAGCATCCGCCATCATATTTGCCAAGTTTTTAGTTA
Source organism: Neoceratodus forsteri (assembly GCA_016271365.2). Taxonomy (NCBI): domain Eukaryota; kingdom Metazoa; phylum Chordata; order Ceratodontiformes; family Ceratodontidae; genus Neoceratodus; species Neoceratodus forsteri. The sequence goes on from CM028138.1 coordinate 156,539,422, forward strand.
TGAAAAACAATCTATCCTAGTGAAGATTTTTGCTTTATATCAAAATGAGTAAATTGTTTTTAAGGAGATTCTTATGTCTCCATATGTCTATCATCTGTTCTTGTTCCAAAAGGAAATTAGCTTTTAGATATATTCTTATTCCTTTATGTGGGAGAGTAGATTTATCATATAATGGGTTATAGAGGGCATTATAATCACCAGATAATACAATATTAATACTTTGCACTTTTTGTAAACCTAGTGTGATTTGGGCCAAAAAATCAGAGTAATTATCAAAGGGGGCATACACTGTACCAATTGCCATTTCTTTTTTTGAAACCATAGTTTTTAACAGCAAAATCATCCCTTGATTATCTTTATAGGAATCTAACACTTTTATACCACTCCCTTTTTTATGAAAATGGCAACTCCTCTACTTTTCTTAGTACCTAGGGAATAGTATAATCCATCAACCCATCTCATTTTCATCTTGAGCACTTCTTTTTCTTCTAAGTGAATTTCTTGTAAACAAATAACTAGTGCTTTAAGTTTCTTAAAATAGGATAATAATCTTGCTCGTTTCATGGAGGAATTGATTCCATTTACGTTTAAGGAAACCATTAACACATTATCAGATTGATTCATTTATACATATTACATTTCTCTGTACTACCTCTTCAAACATCCCACTTTTGTTGTTTTTATAGTCTAACATTTTTCTTTTAAATAAATCTGCCCACATATCCGAAGTTATACTAGGAAAATTTGTATTATGTTTACACACATTTAAAACAAAGATGTAGCTCTTTCCTATGGACATCCCAGTGCACTTAAATTAAGTTGCAAAAAGAAACACTCATCCGCCCCACATCTTATATAAATATATTAAGGTGTTTTAGCTACCCATGTAACATTCTCATGATTGAATACATCTTCCCAGATTAATAAATTCATAGATTATAGGTTGGCGAATTTAATTTTCAGTTCTGACCATGCATCTTGCACATTCTCATATGCATAACTTTTTGCATCTATTATTATTTTCATTTTAGCAGGGTATAACATTGTTGTTCTATGTCCTGATGTGACCACAATTTATTTCTTAATGATTCAAATTTTTTTCTGTGTTGTATAATCTGCTGAGGCAAATCATTATACAGTGCAATAGTAGCCCCTAGAACCTCCAGTCTTTTTAGTTTGTAGACAAAAGCCATGAGTCTTTCCTTATCAGCATAATTCAAAAAATGCATTATAAATGGACAAGGAGGCACATCATCTCCTCCTTTTGAACACAAGCCTCAGTGAATTCTTTCTATGGAAAAGTCTATATTTGTAGGGTCATTGTCCATATATGCAGCAGCAATTATTTTAAACCGCTTGCAGTGTCCTTGTATTATCCCAACTTTCGGAATTCTAAGCAGTCTTAAGCTGTTCCATCTGGCTTTAGTTTTCTGGTCTAAATTCTGCTCTTTAATTCTATATTTGCCAGTTCCAAGGTTTTTATTTGTTTGGCTAGAGGTATAGTTTCCTCCATCGAAACATTGTTGCTTTTTAACATCTTCCATGTCATTTTTCAATGTTTTATTGTCTTTGATCAAGTCTCGTGTTAATATAAAGTACTGTTCAATTTGGGATTGGTGCTTTAACATGGAGTCTAATGTAGCAGTTATGTTGTTAATTTTAGCAAACAAGTTGTTTAGCACAGGGGGACCTTCTTCAACCTCAGATGATCCGCATATAGTTCCGCCTTTCTGAGCCTGAATCATATGAGTTTAATGAGCTATGGCATTCACACCTCTAGGTCAGGGCTATACTTGACTTTTCCCCCAACTATTGAATTTTCAGTACCAGCCATTAACAGTTCATTGCCATTTAGTTTTTCTCTTTTAGTAAAAATGTTTTCTCACCCCATTTGTATCTTAGGTTTGAGAGTCAGATTGCTGGGAATATACTTGCCATGTAATTGTTCATCATTTCTTTTTTTCTCTTGCAGTGGAATGGGTTTGTTCATATTCTCCAGTTCTATTAACTCCAACACAGGTCTAGCATTGGCCTTCTCCATTCAATCAGGACTTAGAAATGTAGTTTCCAAGTTTATCGGACATTTCTCTTCCGAATAGCTAGCAACTTCAACCTGCTTGATTTTTTTATTGTTGGATTTTGGTTGCTCTAAGACAGTTGTAGTCTCCATAGTTTGTGCATTAGGATTTAACAGATCTTTTCCTGAGGAGTTCTCCATTATTTTCCCTCTGATATACATTGAACTGGCTCCATTTCAGAAGAGGAACCTGCTGTAGTCTCTGTAGAGGTATTTGGAGAGATTTCCCTTTCCTTTCTCATTTCGGAGCAAGTCTTTGTTTTATTTAGGTTCCTTTCTGGAATGAAGAGAGGGAATACTTGTAGTTGAGCATTGCTTGTCCCTTGCAAGTTGTGCTGTGTATTGTCAGCAGGCAGCATTTTAGAGTTAGAATTTTACTGTTTGCAGCTTGTCATGTATGAAACAGTTTTACCAGCTTTATTTTTTGTTGATATAGTTGCTTTTGTGGGTTCGCATCTAGAGGCCATTATCCCATAAGAAAGAAATAGTTTGTGCTCTTTTTTCCTCCAATGTAGCCAGGTTTACTTTGGAAAATTCTTGTGTGCTTAACATGCCATCATCCCATTCTAGTAAATTTCAGATGCAGGGATTCAGGGTGAGTGCTGCAGCTCCTGCTTACACAGCTGCCAACATAATGCCATGCTGCTGCTCCTCCCTCCTAATGAGTGGTCCCCTCCATTCTAACCTCTCAAAGGAATTTCCACCCTGTAGGGATAACAAAGGCAAGGAACCCTCAAAGAGGATTCCACCCCTAGAGGTGCCGCAGGACAATTCCCTTGGCTAAAGGTATCTTAGGAAGGAGAGAGGCATTGCCACTGGAGGAGGTGGGGATGTGGGAGGGGCAAAGAAAAAGTGCTTCAGAAGGAGGCTGAGAGGAACTGCTTATAAAGGTCTGAAAGTGGGAGTGGCTGGCTGCTTGTCCATTGAACTAAAAGGCAGAGCCTTCCAATTCAGTGGCCTATGTGGCCAGTATAATGTTACGCTTGTGCAACTGTAACTTCGGTTTTGACCATTCGTACTCTGTATTCCAAAGGAATTACCACCCTGTAGGGGTACCAAAGACAAGGAACCTTCAAAGAGGGTTCCACCCCTAGAGTTGCCATGGGATGATTACCTTGGCTAATGGTACCTTAGGAAGATCCCCAAAAGAAAGTAGGAGTAGCACCAAAGACAAAAGCAATCAAGCCAAGGCACACATGAGCATAATGACACAGTGTAGCTTCGTAATACAAGGAAACAGATGAACAAGGTATAAATAAGTGCTTTGGATACATTGATAATGAAAAGGGGGCCTCCTAAGGAGAGATGGAATGGCAAGAGGGACACCATCCACCTCCATCCAACAGTGGAACCTATCTAAGAAACTAGAGGATACTAACTAGATATTATGACCTTCAGCATGGAGGAGAGAAAAACCCTTTGAGGAGGAAATCTCTGGGGATCCAAGGCCTAGGTCGCCTTTCCTCCAGGCATAGGATAATTTCCATAGTGATGGCTCTGCTACTGCAATTTAGAAACCTAATTAATAAGAGATGGAAAATATTCCAACATAGAGGGAAATTCTCACTCTATCCTTCTAACAGGAATGCCATGGAGGGTTGCAAGACGTTGCTCTGCAACCGATGCTCCAAGATGGGAGGAGGAGAATAACAACCACCAAGGCACTCACCCAGCCTACCAATCTAAAAACAAACTAGGTGAACCAGAGGTGTCTGTAGGGAGAATGCGGTGAAGGTGCCTTGCTAGGGAACCACTAAAGTCAATGGACAACTGCTGTAGTGGAAACCACTAGAGCTAAAGGAAGTCACTGCAGCCTCCCTTCATGGCTTAGTCTTAAATTCTATAACTTGAGGTGCTGTCAGTACGGTTGATGACTGAAGGTCCACCTGGAGTGAGGACATTCCCAGCTATGGGCCAGGTGAGAAGGACCTCGCCCCAAACTTTGCATGCTCAAGCTGCGGATTAGCGGTGCAGAGCGAGACCATCTGTACAAAGGTCGGGGGAAGGGACCTTACACCAATACTAGACAAGATTGGCATGCCTGATACATTCGCATAGGTATTTCTGAGATGGGGCAGTATCTTAGGTACTTCCTTATTCATGCTTGTTAGTTCAGTTCTTTGTTCATTTCTTGTCAGTCATTTAGTTATTTCATATATGCTACATTTATTTAGCATATGGAAGTGTATTTATTTAGTTGCTGAAGTTATGCAGTTAGCAGAAGCTATAGCGAACATAAAATAAGCAAAGGCAAGCCATCCAAGTCTAGAGGGAGCCAATTAGAAGGTGACATACTACTCAGAGGATTTTTAGTAGCTGAGACAATTCAAACATGAAGCAATATGCCATACTGGGCCACGACCCCCCACCAAACCCCCCCAGTCCCCAGTCATAGGAAAAACAAGAAAGCCATGGTGAAAGGCCATAACCCCTATGCAGCAGCATTTAGAACTAGTTTACAGCACTGGCAGTAACCAAAGCTGACCTCTAGAGTATAATAAAGCAGCATGGAAGTAAAATGCGATGTCCATTAATAAGCAGCATATGCAGCAATGAAATCCAGCTTGGGGGGCTAATAATCAGAATGAACAGGGAACAATGGAACCGAATCAACAGCAATGACTTTCTAGGTATTACAGTAGGAAGCACAGTTTAGTTCCAAGGGCAATGCATAGAAACAGCAGCAACTTGCAGCAATCTATTCATGCAGTAGTTCAGGATTAAAGGGGCACTGTCAGCTTTACCCTTCGTATTTTGCTTCTTTACTATCACTGGGTTGCTATGCATATAACTACTGAATGGTCACTATAGAGCGTATCTAAGTAAATCACACATGGTTCCGCTTACCAGTTTTGGTGAAATTTATATTTTTGTAATCCTGTCATACCCGGCTGAAAGTCTCAGTGCACTGGAAGTGAATTCATGGTGTGAGTGAGCTGAGGCAGCGTCTACCTATAGAGCTGTCCGTCATGCATAATTTCCATGCCACTGTAACAAACATAAACTCTGTTAGAGCCAGTTATTCTATATCTGTCTTGTTATGTCAAACCCAAAACCGAGGGCTCTTTTTTGCACAAAATAGTTTGGAAAACTGGTGCCCAAATCCTGCACATGCGCAGCAGTGGCACATTCTCACGCATGCGCGGGATCTTTTACCTGATCGCTACTATGCATGCGCAGGATTTGGGCACCAGTTTTCCAAACTATTTTGCACAAGAACGAGCCCTTGGTTTTGGGTTTCACATACCAAGACAGATATAAAATAACTGGCGCTAAGAGTTTATGTTTATTACAGTGGGCATGTGAAATTATACATGACGTGACAGCTGTATAGGTAGACGCGCGTTCTTGGCTTGCTCTCACCATGAATTCGCTTCCAGTGTGCAGGGAATTTCAGCTGGGATGACGGCATTACAAATAATACAGATTTCACCAAAATTGGTAAGCGGACCCATGTGTGCTTTACTTACATTCTACAGTGACCATTCAGTAGTTATAAGCATAGCAACCCAGTGATGGTAAAGAAGCAAAAAACGAAGGGTAAAGCTGACAGTGCCCCTTTAAGTTCTATGGACTTGATGACAGAGAAGGCCTGAATCAGGTGAAAACAATTAAGTGGAATACTCGAGTACTGGTAGCAATAACATGAGCTCCTGGATAGCTATGCACTAGGAGTTTAGGCAAAAGCCTCCCAAAGAGAAGGCAAAACAAGGCATGGAAACAAAGAGAAACAGGGAACAAACACAGAGGGAAGCACACAGATGGAGGCAGAAATACAAACCCAGCAAAAACAAGCAGAATCCAATCCAGGAGGGGGGACTTCAGTAGGCCCCAGCCAGCAACAAAGGACAGACAGACAGAGCCTCCAGCTGCAAAGAAAAAGTGCTTCAGAAGGAGGCTGAGAGTAACTGTTTATATAGGTCTGGAAGTGGGAGTGACTGGCTGCTTGTCCATTGAACTAAAAGCAGAGCCTTCCAATTATGAACCATAGTTGGTGCATGGATGAGAGGTAGCAGAAGTTACGATTCTGAAGGAGCTGCTAATGGAGTGCAAGGGAAGCTGCGGTTGCAGGGAGGGCAGTATAACTCGCTGAGCCGTGTTTTGTGTGGAGTGACAGAGTGGGCGAGAAGCAGCATGTTCAGCTGCAAGTCCTGAACATCCCTGTTTGTCTCTCTGTCTTATTGTTATTTTTTTTTCTTTGTGGAGCAACTGAGGGGCCACAGTTTGGCAGAAGAAAGAATCGAGGAGCCCTGTTCAGGACTGGGCTGAGGTCTGGAGTGTGCTGAAGTCCTCGCCAGCACAACAGATGGGTCTGGCAGACCAGAGAGAAGGTAAGGTTTTTTAGTGGCAGACCAACACGAAAACGCCACACCACAGTGCCACCAGCAGCATTGGGCTGGGGACTCATGGGAATAGGAGTCTGTGGGACATAGGATGGGAGGGATTCAAGTTGTTATCACTACAGGTGGCCAGTAGGTTGTACTGGACTGCAGTTTTGGGCTGATTGAGCTAGGGTACTGGAGTGGTATACAAATGACCAGGTTGAGGAGATGAGAAGGCTATTGTAAGTCTTGAGGGACATCATGGATGCCTGAGGAGTAGACATAGCAGGCTGGACATGCCAAAAACTCCAGTTCTGCAGTTAAGAATAACCCAGAGTTTGGACTACCACAGTTGCTTGACCCTCCAGCTGGGACCCCAGTACAGCTGTGAATTAATGTAAATGGGAAGGAGGCAAGGTTTGGGTAGGGCTTTTCTTCTGTTTCCTTTAAATAGAAGAAGAGTCAGGATAAGAATCGTCATTTCTGATTCTGCTTCCAGTTTCATTCTTGGAGGCAGAATTGGAAATTCTGAAAAAAAAACTGACTAGATACAGGCAGAACTGATTCCACAGAATCTGAGCACCCTAAATTGTATAGGAATTGTTGGAACATGCAAATGACAACGTATGCACGAATTGTAATATGGAGTACACAGTGAGTAAAAAAAAAAAGTCCATTAGCTACAAATAACTGGGCAGTCTGTTTCACAGACTTATTACATCTGTGTAACTACATTTAGGTAACCACTCCTCATATGCTACCTTTCTTCAGAGTTAAAATCAACAAATGGTAATGTAGTGAGTTGAGCCACAGTACTTATTTTCTTCTTATCTCAGTTTGTGTAGTTCCATATAAGCCTACTGCTCCACAGAACTGGCAGATACAGCTTTCTTTTCTATTTCTGGCTCTGAAGGTTAAGGAAAGCCTTTGACTATTGATTTTAAACAGTGTTACTATTGCCCTACCCCAGTCATGGAAAGTGGATCAGAAGTGTGGCCCAACTTGCTATACTGTCACATAACCATTTGGTACCTGGGGTTGAGCTAGAGAGGGATGGTTTGAAAGATGCTGTCAGCTTCTGGCACAGTGCCAGGAGCTTGGACATCTTTAAAAATAACTGTGTGTGCATGTGTTGGGGTGGGGATGGAGGGCAGGAGATGACTTTATATTGATTACAGTTTGTATGTGACAGTGTAGCCTACTGATTAAAGGGCAGAGCTGTGACCCTGGAGATCCAGGTTTGAATCCCACTACTGCTGATCACTGTGTGATCTGAAGCAATTCCATTGATCTCCTGTTCTGAACTCCGTCTCTCTCTCCCTCTCTCTCTTTCTCTGCTTAAACTCTCTAAGGCTTTTCATCAGCTCCCTTCATCTCACTTCCTCCCAATGTGCAACCCTAATGGCAACTGCAATTGTTCATAGCTTGCAAAGTGCTCATTGACAGAGGGTGTATGAATGGTGGCACATAAGCCCAAGTTCCATTCCTTCATTTTATCTCAGCTGTCCCACAGTACAGAAAGTAGCACTAATAGTTAAGTACAGCACATTTCTTACTTACAAATGTTCAAATAATTACTTCAAGGGATGTGGACATGAGTGTGGTGTACTAGCCACATTGTTGCAGGATCTTTTCCCTATAAAAGCTGACTGGAAGGTGTTCAAGCTGGCTTCTCCCACCTACCTGGGTGGTATCCTCCTCAGCACTGCTCTGTGACATCAGATCTTCCTTTCTGCTGGAAGCTCAGGTTCCCTCCATTGCAGCTCCATGCTAGGTGTAGGCCCTAATTTTCTGAAACTTCATTTCAGTCTTCGAGTATTTCGCAATTCAACGTTCTTCACTACAGTCATGGAATGCAAAGAAACAAAAGCCAATCTTGGCTTCAAGAGGAGCTTGGTCTGCAGTCAGATGTCATGCACTGACCTGCATTCCAAGTGCATTTACTGCCTAGGGCTTGAGCATGACCCATAGGCTTGCAGTCTGTGCCAAACCCTTCAGCCCTCCACTCTGGAGATCCATTTAGCCCGCCTCATGTTAGGCCGCCTGAACGAATGTGACCTCCCCCCCCCAGGTCAGATCCAAAGAGGTGTATAAGGCAGTCTAGGCAGCTGTGGGTTCTGCTGCTCAGCTCACTGTTTTTGAGGAGGCAGTAGCGCAGGCCAATTTGGCTTTATCGCCTGCCTTGGCCTTGTCGGGACTGGGCACCTCCTTCTCGGGGGCATTCTGGAACTTTCATAGATTCAGACATGTGCCCACAGAAAAGGACCTTCTTGGCCCATCGAGTCTGCCCTTTCCCTTCTCTTTACATGCCCCCTCCCCCTTAGAGTCCCCCCTCATCTTCTAGACAACCCTTTGTTGTTGTTTTCCCTAGCCCACTTGAATCCCTCCAGCATTCCTGCCTCCACCACATCCACAGGCAAACTGTCCCAGGGCGCTACCACCCTCTCAGTAATGTCCACTCACATTCCCTTTAAACCTACCCCCCTCCACCCTCAGTCCATGCCCTCTAGTTTTAGTGCCTACTTTCCCTTTAAATAAATCCCACTCCCACCTTACTGATCCCCTTCACATACTTGGCTGTTTACTTGTAACAATCATACAGGAGTGCAGTGTGCATATTTATGGAACACACACAAACAGAGGTGAGAAAGAAGTAAGTGCCACAGCTAGGACTTGAACCCAGGCTTCCTGGAATACCGTTCTGATTGCGCTAACCAGCTGTGCCACTGAGACAACTGGAACCTGGGCTGTCCCTAAACACATTACTCTTTCTCAAATGCATAACCCAGTGGCAACACAAATATTTACTTGTAACAATCACACAGGAGTGTGATGTGCATATTTATAGAACACATACAAACAGAGGTGAGAAAGAAGTAAGTGCGGGCAGCCTGGGTTCCAAGTCCCAGCTGAGGCACTTACTTCTTTCTCACCTCTGTTGTGTGTTCCATAACATGCACACCACACTCCTGTGTGATTGTTACAAGTAAATATTTGCATTGTCATTGGGTTGTGCATTTGAGAAAGGGTAATATGCTCGGCACAGCCCAGGTTCAAGTTGTCTCTGTAGCGCAGCTGGTTAGGGGTAATTGAAATGGTATTCTGGGCAGCCTGGGTTCAAGTCCCAGCTGAGTCACTTACTTCTTCTCACCTCGGCTTATACTTCAATGTTTCTATCATATTGCCCTCTCCCTTCTGGTTTCCTGTGGGGAAAAATCAAGCAACCTCAACCTCTCTTCACATGGCTTCTCACTTAGCCCATGCACCATCTTTGTGGCCTTTCTTTGTACTCTTTCAATGGCATCTATGTCTTTGCATAGGTGAGGTCTATAGAACTGAACCCCATACTCTAGGTGGGACTCACCATGGAACTGTAAGTGGCATCAGCACCTCCTGTCTTCTACTAGTTATCCCTCTTCCTATGCATGCCAGCATTCTGTTCTGTTTACCCACTGCCTGCTGCATTGGGTCCCTACTTTAAGGTTGTATGTGATTATGTTTCCTAGGACCTTTTCCAGCTTAGATTTCTTTATTTACCCTCCCAGTGTGTATTTCATGCGTGGATTATTTCTCCTATGTGCATCACTGTGCATTTCCTGCTTGAATTTTAGTTGCCATGTTTCCACCACCTCTCCAGTAACCTTAGATCCCCCCATCATAGCCTCTGCTCCCTCTGGGGTATCCACCCTGTTGCAGATTTTCGTATCATCTGCAAACAGGAAGACCTTCCCCTGTAGTCTCTCTGCCATATCACTGATGTAGATATTGAACAGGATTGACCCCAGCACTGACCCCTGGAGGACCCTGCTCATCAGCCCACCTTCCATGAGTGCACCCCATTTACCACCACTCTCTGGCTTCTACCTATCAGTCAGTTCTCCACCCACCTTGTTATTTTCTGTCCCACCCCAAGTTCGCCAGTTTGTTTACCAGTCTTCTGTGGGCACTGTGTCCAAGGCCTTCCCAAGTCCAGATAGGCCATGCCCACTGCCCCCCCAGATTGGCTACCTCATCAAAAAATGTGATCAGATTCATCTGACATGACCTCCTCCATGTGAAGCCATGCTGACAGATGTCCTGCAGCCCACTATCCTCCAAGAACCTAACCACCCTTTACTTCAAGATCACCTCCATCACCTTACCCAGCACCAGTGTGAGGCTGACAGGATGATAATTGGCAGTCTCCTCCCTGCGGCCACTTTTAGAAAGTGACACAACTTCTGCCATCTTCCAGTTCTCAGGAACCTTCCCTGTGTCTAAAGACAAGTTAAATAACCTTGCTAGTGGTGCCACCAGCTCCTCCCTAAGCTCCCAGAGCACCCTAGGATGCAGGGCATCCAGACCCATAGCTTTGTCTATCCTCAACTTACTCAATTTTCCCTGACCATGTCCTCATTGATTGGGCTAGGATCCACCCCACATCCCCCTTCCCTCTAAGTCTGATCCCTGCCTTTCTCCTCTACCATGAAGATCGAGCTAAAGTATCTATTTAGCACCCCTGCCTTCTCAAAATCCCTTTCCATTTGCACTCCCCTCTCTCCTCTTATCTTATCTATCCCTTGCCTGGCTTTCCTTTTTTCCCTGTGTACCGAAAGAAAGTCTTCTCACCCCTTTTGGCCTGCCTAGCAGTTTCTGCTTTCACTTTCCTAATCCTCTTCCCCGCCACCCTCAGCTTCTCCTTTTATATTTCCCTGGCTTCCTTACCCTGTGTCCTCTTATATTCTCTGAATGCTTTCCCTTCCCTATTGCCCCTCTCACTTCCCTGTTGAACTGTAGCAGTAGCGTCCTTTTTCTGCTCTTCCTCTCCTTTCTTATACAGCTCTGTAGCCTTTTGTATCCCCCCGATCCTATTCCATAGTTCCTCAATCTCCCCATCCCTTCTATTTCATTTTGGACCCTCCTGAAGTCTAGGATCTTTGTGATGGTTTGATTCACCTTATACCAAGCTATAACCTTGAATCCCACTGTGTTGTGGTCATTTGCTCCTAGGCTGACCCCCACCCCTACACCCTCCACACTTTCCCCATTGGTGAGGACCACATCAAGCATATTACCCCCCCACCCAAGTTGGTTCTTTTACCAGCTGCTGCAAGAAGGCTTCCTGGAGGGATTCGAGGATCTCCCTGCTTCTGGACAACCCAGCTGCTGGGGTATCCCAGTCTATGTCTGGCAGGTTAGGGTCGCCCACCAGCAGAATCTCCCCTTTTAGTGCCATCCTTAGAACCACTTTCAGCATCTGAATGTCCATTTCTTCACTCTGCACTGGAGGTCTCTACACTACCCCCAGCCTTTTCGCTGTCCCAGCCCATCTCTCTAGTGTGACCCATAAGATTTCTATTTTCCCTTGCTTTACCTGCCCTACTGATGCCTTTATGTCCTCTTTTATGTACAGCACAATCTGATGACTTGTGTCAGTCCCTTCCTGCTCTCAGAGAGGGCCCTCCTGAGAGGGCCCTCTGGAGCATGTATTGGACCCGAATCGAATCCAAAAATAACCCCTAGAGTGGAGAATGGCTCTCTTTTACATTGTCTGACTGGGACTTTTCCTATCAAGTAGAAGAACTTGTATGTGCTCTAACTTCCTTAGCCCACTGCTGATCCTTCACCTGCACTGGCATACAGGAACTCTCCTAGTACCTGCCCACAGGCTACACCACCTTCTGTATACTCCCCCTACTCCCATTGACCCTCTTGGTCAGGGTATTATTGTATGCAGCATCAGGAAAACTGGGAACTAGCCTCAGAACTCCCTATACTGTCGCAGACAAATCACGTAACTGAAAGAAGACAGCCATCCACACTTCTCCTAGGACTCTGCAGGAAACTCTTGTTCTGCTTTTACTATGCTCAGAAAATGTTGAGCTTAATCCAGGCCCTCTGGCACCCATGGAATCCCCAGCAGAGCTACAAAGCCTCAAGGGACTTACATTCTTGCATGTTAATGTATGTAGCCTATTAAAAAAAAATCACTTCTGTTCAGGCCTGGGTATGTCATACTGCGATGTTCTGGTGATTACAGAGTCCTGGCTCTGACTGGCGACCAGGAAAAATGAAGTTAACATCCCCTCTTACTCTTTGTTCAGAGCCAACAGGCAAACCAGAGGTGGTGGGGTAGCTATTTACATCAAGGATAAATTCTCTGCCTCCATAATTGACTCAACCTCTGTCCCAAAAGAATTCGAAAGCTTGTCATTAAAGACTGAAATTGCCACCGGTGTCTCATTATGTATAATAGGATGCTACAGACCCCCATCAGCTGGACTATAGTTGTTAAAACATCTCGGAATCATCATGGGTTCGGCATCTTCAGAGTGTGTCATACTAGGACTTCAACTAGACTGGCTCTCCAGTGCATCCACCCCACTTAAAATGTTCTGCATTCCTTGGGTTGTCACAGCTAATAAATGAATCTACTCATCCCAACAAGCTCAACCTTAATAACAGTACTCTCTTGGATATCATTTTAGTTAACAAACCCCATTTATTCTCCCATGCTGGCATCTTTTTCTCTGATATTAGCGACCATTGCTTCATCCCGTGTGTAAGATCCACTCTTAAATCTACAACTGCACCAAAATTCTCCTTTAAAAGGTGCATATGCAGCTTTGATCTCCATGGGTATATATCAGACCTAAGAGACTTCATGTGGTGGCAGGACTTCTATCTAGCCAAGTCCCTGACTATGGCTTATGATATTTTCTCAGAAATTGTGCTAGGGGCTCTCAACAAGTATGCTCCCATAGTAAAAGTTCATGCCAGAAACAAATCCTGTCGGTGGTTTACAGAAGACCTGAAAGATGCTCTGCAGAGTAGGGATGTCCTCTGGAGAACTGCTAGGAAAACTAATTTAATAAATGACTGGAATTCTTTCCAGAGGGCGAGGAACCTCTGCACCGAAATGGTCAGAGAAGCCAAAGCTAATTTCTACTGCTGTCAGCTGGAGAGCTCCTCAAGAAATACCTCCAAATTCTGGAGGACTATCAAAGACATTGAAGGTCATACCACTGTAAATTCTCTACCTACTAAATTATTGATTGACAATACTGTCATCTCCGACAGACCGTCTATCCTCAATGCTCTCAATAATCATTTTGCCACTGCAGGGCTAGCCTTGACTCCTCTCCCGTGAATATCCTCCGCCAACAACTTGGATTGATACACAAGAAAAACCTATCCCCAGTCCTTCCTCTCTCTGCAGCCTACCTCCTTGAAAGAAGTCAAGATCTTCTCCTTCAGCTGGACACTAGGAAAAGTGCTGGGACTGACCTCATTGACCTGTACTTCTTAAAGGTCAGCTACTGTGTCCTCGCAGTCCCAATTACTCATCTCTTCAACTTATCCTTGTCCCAGGGTAACCTAACTGCCCATTTGGAAAAATGCACTTGTGGTCCCTTTGTTTAAGTCAGGAGATCCTAGTGACCTCAATAACTAAAGGCCAGTCTCCCTACTTCCAATCCTGTCAAAGATGCTGGAGAAAATAGTGAACTCCCAGCTTCAGAAGTACCTGGAATCAGAAAAATTGCTCAACCCATTACATTCTGGTTTTAGAGCACAGCACGGTACAATCTCTGCTCTAGCCAAGGTGACAAATGACTGGCAGCTTGAATCAGACAAAAAAAAACTTTATCTGCGCAGTTTTCTTGGACCTAAGCAAGGCATTCGATACTGTTGTTCACAGACTGCTTCTGCCGTCCCTCCGGAACATTGGTTTGGATTCCTTATCCCTTAAATGGTTCTCCAACTACCTCTCAGGACAACTTCAACAAGTAAAGGCAGAAGGAGAAGTTTCTCCACCAATACCCCTATTGAGGGGTGTACCGCAAGGTTCCATTCTTGGTACCTTGCTCTTCACCATTTATATTAACAATGTAGATGCCCCCATCAAAGAAGCACAAATACACCTATTCGTGGATGATACGGTATGCTGCGCTAGTAACCCTACACCTGAAGTGGACTGTAAAGCCCTTCAAAATGATTTTAATCTGCTGAAGCATCAGTTTATAAAACAGAAACTGCTCTTAAATGCAAAAAACAAAGCAGTGTTCCTCTCGCCCCTTCAAAATGCAATAAATCCTGCAATTGTTGGGACACTCCCACAGATCACTACCATTCTAGGTGAGCGGTTGGACTACGTACCAAAGTTCAAGTACCTGGGGGTCTGGTTAGACCATAGACTTACTATCACAGATCACTTAGAAGAACTGGCAAAGAAACTTAGACAAAGACTTGGTCTGTTCTTTAGGATTAATAATCTCCTCACAAGAGATGCTAAACTGAAACTGGTTCAAACTACCTTTCTTTCCCTATTGGATTACACAGACTTTCTATATAGTCAGGGACCTGCAGGTACCCTAGCCAAACTCAGTACGCTTTATCACAAAGCCATAAGATTTGTCACGGGTCTTCCATATTCAACCCACCACTGTGCATTGTACATGGCAGTGGGATGGTCATCCCTTGCTTACAGACGGCAAAAAAATGCTGTGGTTTGGACATACAAAGCTATCTCAAATAAACTGCCCCAGTATATCTCTGTCTGTTTACCTTTGTGCACTCTGGGGAAGTATGCCCTGAGAAGCACCTCATATATCTACCTTTATGTTTACAAAGCAAAATCTCTTATTGGCAGAGAAGCCATCAGCTTTGGGCTCCCTCAACTGTGGAACAAGCTGCAAAAAACTTTGAAATTAACTCACCCCATCAGCCTAGCAGCTTTTAAATCTCTGTATCTACATCATAATGAGGAGCCCTGTGCTTGTCTACCCTAAATAGTGACTACTACAAGTCCAAACACACTTAAATCACTACTGTTAAAAGACTGATCACATCTATAATCAACTCTTCCCTCTCCCCTTTTTCTACCCCCATATCTGTCCCTTCCACATTCCTTTGACCCTGGCTCCAGCTCTAAATTCTCCATACCACATCACTATACATCTTTTTATATTAGGTTTTATTTGTGTTCAGTACACCTGATATGTATATTTCTTTACTTTTATGAAAAATTGTGTCCTACCCAAAACTAGCTGTATCTTCTGTTCCAAACATATACTACTGTTAATGCTACTTGCTGATACTTTGTATATACTGTATTATTGTATCTCACTTTATTTGTATTATTACTATTTTCTTGTGTGTTGCATCCCATGTATATTGTTCCTTGTTTCTTGTTAACAAACCCAGGTCCACCTCGAAAATGAGCTTGCTCAGCGGTGATTGCCTGGTTAAATAAAGACTTTGATTGATTGATTGAGTCCAAGCAGGAAAAATCTAAAAATCCCACCCGCAGTTCATGGGATCAAGAGAGGTCCCATTACCTCATTCCCATGCTTCTGTGGGCTCAATGGCTCTTAAGCCCTCAGCTCAGCTGATGCTTCTGCTTCTTCTTCTTTAGTCCAGGCCACTGACCCCACAAACTCCATCAGGCTTGTTGGCAGAGACACCAGTTGACCAGCAGGTTGAGATTTATCTCAACCTGTTCAACAAATGACTCCTTATCCAGGACCCCAGTGCTGGCTGTAAGCTCTAGGATGCCAGTTCGACAACGTCATTGTTGACCGACGTTACAGCGACAGCTCTATGTTGACAACAATTGCAGTTGGCATAGAACTGTTAACTGTACACTTCTGTTTCTTCGTGGGGCAAAGGCTTTGCCCCCCCAAACCCCTTCTGTACTTTAAGTAATCAACACAAGTTGGATTTGATTTGTGTAGGGTGCAAGACCCCTAGAATGTAGTGCCAGGTCTCAGAGTGACAGTACAGCCACCTGTCAGTGTTGTCGCTGTACTGTCATTCACGGGTGAGGGTGTTGATGGCGATCGGTAAACACTGGCTACACTCACCAAGAGGGGCCGGGTTCATCCCACTGAGCCTGTAGTCTTCCTCCTGGGAGCCTATTCCCTTCGGGGCTGCAAGGTGTCCAGCGCCTGCCACTGCTTCACCTCTTCATTGATCGAATCATCGCTGGTCAAGATTGAGGTCCCAATCTTTTTCCAGATCAAGATCTCGCCACTCTTGCCATTCTCAGCAGTTCCACTCTCGGCCATCAGTAAAGAGGCGCTGCAGATACTCTTGTCTTCGTCCTCATCTTTAGGCGAGGAATGTCTTTGCTGTAAAATGTGGCACAGCTCATGTAGCAGCAGTGGACCTTCTTTGTGGATATCTCTGTCATCAGGTCACACCTATGGAACTTCGCTATCAGGTGTCAGAATCCCATGGAAGCTTTTTTCTGCAGCAGTCTATTAGGTGGCTGCTCAAGCCGATGTCAGTCTCTGATGTCACTCACTCTATAAAAGTGCAGGTGGCCCGCACCCTTCTCAGTTCTTTCCGCTGTTGACCATTCATGCACAAACTCGATGGAAACTTCATCTCTCAGTTCAACTGCCATTTTTATTAGCCTTTTTCTTTTACTTACTGTTGAATCATTTTTATATAAAGTGATTCCTTTTATCCTTTGTATGTTGAGAACGACTCCTTCAACTGCTGTTTTCCTTCGCTGTCACTGTGGAAAGAAGATCTCCTCCACAAATGAACACCAGCTCTGTGTTTGCTGTCTTGGGCCCATCCATAATGTCCTCGCCTGTGAATCTTGCCAGACGTTCAACCTCACCACCCAGTTCCAGTGCAAGAAAAGTCTGCAGAAGTTCCTCATGGAGCAATAGGCAGCCAGTGGAGAGCAGGGGTCTTCTGGAGCCACCCTGCCCAGTCAGTGGTGTCCTCCTTGGGCTCATGGGCCACCAAGGCCCAGGACAATTCCCTGGGGATGCACTCTTGACAGGACAAGAAGCAGCCTAAAGACCACCCCCCCATTGGTGATAACAATCACCGCTGGATTCCTTCTTCTCTTCCTATCCTGGGATTGCCCCACTGACTGCTTCGGCATTGGTGCATCACCCCATTCAGGCTTCTGTTACTTTTAGGCCACCCCACAGTGGATTCCTCTCCTGGTCATCATAGGGCTGTGGAGGGACATTGGCCTCTGGGTTCCTTGCTTTGTCCCACCATTGAGACCCCTTGAGCCTCGAGGTCTGCCTGTGCAGTGCCTTCCTGCTACCACTGGTGTAGTGGTTCATCATCAGATCAGGCCTCGCCCCTGCACCAACACACGTGTCAATGATTTATCTCTTTCCTACTGTCAACCTCAACAATATACTTACTTCTACTACCAGATCTGTCTTCCAGCAGCTAATTCCACAGCCCAAACCATCATCACCCATGCCATCGGTGGCTGTTTTGGCATTGATGCTTATTCGATTCACATGCCCCTCACCCTCAAGAGAGCTGTTGGTATTCAGTTCCTGCTTTAAAGAAGACCAACATCGAAGAGGATGATCTTGATATGGAATCATCTGACAGGTCCACTGTCTCTTCTGGAAGTGAAGAGTCTGTCAAACACACTCCTAGGTGCCCCCTGAGGATCCCTCCTTTTTCAACATCATGAAGCAGCTCATCTCTACTATGGGTCTCCAAACTGTGAGGAGGAGAGTGAAACCAGGAAGAATCTGGTGGACTTCCTGGAAATCCCTGAGTCTCCACCAAAGGTTATTCCTGTCTTGCTGCCAGTCTTAAATGATGCAGCCACTGCAGCCTGGTGCTGGCCCATTATGGTGCCAGCCATGCCCAGGAAGGCAGACAAGCTCTGTCTGGTGCCTCAGGGGCTGCCCTTTTATGTGGCCCAGCCTGAAATTGACTCTGTGGTATACAAAGCTGCTCACAACAGGACTAGGGCCCCTAAGCACCTTAGTTCCCTGCCCCCAGACCATGAGTACAGAAGATTGGACCTGTGGGGTAAGAGGACCTTTGCTTCAGCCAACCTAGGCTTCAGCTCATCTCTTTAAGTACCAAACCACCCATTGGAGGAAGGGCAAAGTGGCTGCTCGGGCCCTCCCTGAGAGTTCCCACAAACAGAACCTTCTTAAGGTACTCCAAGCCTCAGAAGATGCTAGTAGCATCTCCTCAGAGTTGCCTATTATATGGAAGACACTATAGTCAGGGTAGTGCCTCTGACATTTGTCTGAGAAGTCACTCCTGGCTGAGGGTCTTTGGCTTTGCTAATGATATCCAGCAAAGGTGTTCAGTGACCCTTTTGGGTCGCAAACATTTTGGTCCAGACATGCAGGATATTATCAATGAACTGCAGACTTCTGGCAAGGCTTTTGGTCCATCCACCTTTGTATCATACTCGGCCCAGGGGTAGGCTGAGATCCTCCTTTTAGAAGGTCTCTCACAAATCAGGTCCAGGAGCCAAGCTTCTGGATAAATGCAGAGACAGCTCCACTTTGCCTGGCCCTTTTCCTCCTCTGGTCCCTCTGCTAAGCAATCCAGAGGAGGGGGTGAGTTTAGCCTCTGCCTGACTCCTTGATTAGACCTCCCTCCTCCTCCTCCTCCTCCTCCTCCTCCTTTACCAAGCTGGGAGGTGGTGGTTTGTGGTAGTTGAACCCCCCCATGTGAATAGTGCTTAGCTGAACCTGACATTTTCTTCTTCTCTCCTATATCTGTTCCAAAGACTGTTGTGCAACAGCACTTTACTCCTTCATTTTATGTCTTCCTGTCTCTTTCTAATCCCCCTCTTTCTGTGTAAAACAGAATATGCTGCAGTCAGACTGGCCATCTGACGCTGTGTATTACAATTTAAACTATTTTTCACCCCCTTCCTATTTCTGCTCTTCTATGTCACGGTCCAGTTAAATATAAGCACTTTTTCCTTGCATTGCCCTTAAATGTGCAGAAATGGTCTAGATGAGCTGCACAGACTTAAAGAATGAAAGTAACTAAAGGTCTGTAAACAGACTTGGTAGGCAAAGGTTTTTTCACAATGTAAAAAGCAAGCTGGGATTGACAGTCAAACTTAAGAAATTATCAATGCCAGTTTAAATGTTTTTCTTTAGGATATGTTCGGGTGCAGATTGGAATATCCTGTACTTGAAAAGTTAAACAGTTAGCAAATTAACTAAAATACAGGATAATAGAGAAGAACTAAAATGTGGTCTACCTACACAACTCCCAGGAGTATCATGTCTCCAATCAGTGCTGGTATCCTTGCAAGGTGCTGTCTCCTATTGAAAGTCAGCAGCACCTTTCTCCCTTCTTTTATATGCTGCAGCTCCTAGGTTACCTTTAGAAAAGGGGAGGAGTTGTCTATAATGCAGCCCACTCTGCAAGAAATGTGCAATAATATCTGATAGAGCATTATGGTGTTTATGCTGATGTCATAATAATGGATTATTTGTTATGCCTTTCATTTATGTGTATTCTATGTAATTGATTGTACAAAGAAATAAGAAGATTTCCTGTAAATAGCTTAATAATTAGGTGGGGCTTTGAGCTAAGGGGTGGAGCACCACTCTTTAAAAGAAACCAGCCTAGATCCTTAGGTTAGATGCTGTTAGGGAGAGTTCATGTGAGGACCTCCTGCTGTCTGTTATACTGCACAAGATTATGTTCCACTGCTAGACCCTTGGCAGGGAAGCTGTGCTGTTTTCAAGTTTTATTTTGTTTGTTTATTATCGTAAGTTCGCTGCTGTAAGCTGTTATTTTTTTTTGTATTTAAGTTTTTTTTTTGTTTGTTTGTTTAATAAAAATCATACCGTTTAGGTATGTTGTACCAAATTTGTTGATTCCTGTGTGACGTGATTTGTTCAACCCACGACATTTGGTACCAGGAGTGGGGTTGATTGGAGATCCATAAGGAATAGGTGGACTCCAGTAAAGATACTGCACATAGTATCTAGGTCACAAGTGGTTTTCAACAGGTACATGGCACATAAACCCGAGGAAGCTGGTGCCTTATCAGGGGTTTTGACCAGAACCCAAGCGGCTGCTGTTGGTGAACCACTTCTTGAAGGATTACCTGCTGCCACTCGTCCTAAAGTTAAACAGGGCATACAGAAGATGGAAGAGGCGGGTGTGAAGAGATCAGAAGAAGAACAGCTGGAACCCCCCCCAAAGACCTCAGGAATTTAGTCCGCTGGTTAGCTATACATCAGATGGAGATGGAATGCCAGCAAGAGGTAGATCTGAGGGAAAGAGAGGAAGAAAGAAAGCGACAAGACCAGAGGTGGGCTGACTCAAAACAGGCCTTACAACTTATTGGGGCTGGTCAAGGGGCAGCCCATACAAATCCCAGAGACATAAAATTAACGAAAATGACTCCCTCTGATGATATAGAGGCATATCTTACAACATTTGGACGTGTAGCACAGGCTTGTAATTGGCCTGCTACCCAATGGGTGGTAAGACTTGCCCCATATCTATCTGGCAAAGCTCAATTGGCATACACCTGTATGGATATCCAGATTGCTAATGATTATGCCTCTGTAAAGAAGGAGATACTAAAAAGATATGACATTAACACAGAAACATATAGACAAAGGTTTCAATCTTTAAAGCATTTACCCCATGTACCACCTCGGGAGACCTATACCAGATTGAATGACTTGTGTCACAAATGGCTACAACCTGAGGGAAAGACGGTACCAGCCATCATTGAGCAGTTTGTGTTGGAGCAATTTGTACAGATTATGCCTGCGGATGTCCAATTATGGGTAAGGGAACACCATCCTGATAATGCTGAAGCTGCAATTACCCTAGCCGAGGATTTCTTATCTGCACGACAACCGGTACAAAAAGGGTACAGGAGAACAGAAAATGTCATTCCTACTACAACATCCACAACCACTACGGTAAGACCTATTGTTTCATCAGTTGGGACGGGGATTGCTAAGACTAGAGGGGAAGGTCGGGAGATGGCATCAAAAAAACCTGAATCCACCATAGAATTACATTATTGCCATGGACTGGGACACATAGCCCATTTCTGCCCAAAGAAAAGTCTGCATGCCTAGCTTCTATGAACTTGGGGAACTTTTTCATAAAGACTATGGTAATGAACTAAGTAGCTCTGGTATTGAAAACTAGATCTCACCCCTATTTTTTATCCGATTCTCTTGCTTTTCCTCTCATAAGGTTTGTGACATCACAGTCATTTTAGAGTAACAGACTGTTACATCATAAACAGCGAGTTAGGAGGGAAATACAGATGTATGAGATGAAGTCTGGGTGACAAAGATCCTGTTTTCATGTTGATGTCCACAGCAACAGAATGAGGGCAAACAGATACAGAAAAATTAAATAGATGCAAAAGTGTGTCTATAAGTGATACACAATAGCTTCACTTATGCTAGGAAG
Source organism: Neoceratodus forsteri (assembly GCA_016271365.2). NCBI lineage: Eukaryota > Metazoa > Chordata > Ceratodontiformes > Ceratodontidae > Neoceratodus > Neoceratodus forsteri. Next base: position 156,561,007 of record CM028138.1, read on the forward strand.
CAGTATAGCATAGTGGTTAACAGCACTGAGTTGCAAACCTGTAGACCTTGGTTTGAATCCCATCAACTCCCACTTGCATCCTGTGTGAACCTCAGCAAGTCATTTAACTTCCTTGTGCTCCCAGATTGCCCCTAGAAAGAAGTTCTGGCTTCGTGTGCCTTTCCTGGTTAAACAATTTCTCTATCCCCCTAGAACATTCCATTTATTTTCATGAGTGAGGGGGCTGGACCGTGACTTACGAATGCCAAAGTCACAAGTGAATTATGAACTCCCTCCTCATCACAAGTGATGATGAATGACTTATTGTCAGCCAGACCATTGTATGTCTGATTTATACAATGTATTTTAAATTGTAAACCTTTTTTGAGTTCTTTTTATGAATGTTTTGAGTTCACTGCTTTGTTTTGAGCATACCAGGGGCCATTTATTGTGAAAGCTGCTCTCCCTTTGGTTTTGTGTTCCTTTGTAACTTATCCAAAGTGGAAATAAATGCTGATGACCTATTCAAAGTAGGGAAAATATTCATTTTCATTTTGGAGATGTCATAAGTAAAAATAACACTTTAGCTAATGGGAGAACAGTTGAAACAATGCTTAATGGACACAGTGCAGCTAATGATACACTCTAACTAGAGCAGCATTAAAATGACCTATTAACAGAGAAACACTGTAGTTTGGTTTAATTATCCAGGTGGGGGTAACTGTAATGTTTATAAATAATTCAGTTACATAGATGTAAGTTCACAGCAGCCCAGTGATGACAAATGGGGAGACCCCCTGACAGCCTTCTTGTGTGATCAAGTGCAGCACTGACATCTGGGAACACTTACTATAAAAAACAAAGCAACTCTGGCTATGGAAGCAACCTTATATCAATGATATATGCACTGGTTTTATTTTTTGTCTTCCATACAATGTACTGCACTGAATTGAGTTATGCTCCAAGGATGATAAGCCCATGGGGCTTACATGCAGTTTACTGTATCCATTCCAACAGTGTCTTACTCTTACGTTCTGTAAACAAGGCTATATGCAGCCTGGTTTCCTGTAATTAATGTAATATTTATTTATTTGCTTTTGTTTACTGGGTAAGTGCACTAGACAACCAAGTGCCTATTTTCAGGCACGACCCAGGAGGGTTACAATGGTACATAAACATGAACATCAGGCATATACAGGGTTAACATACATTAGGATCAGGCACATATGTAACATAACAATAAGGTATATAGATTAAAGCACATATGTAACATAAGAATAACATACATAGATTACAATTGGATCGAGCACATTGATAGAGTCAGCAATGAGGTACATAGATTACTATATGAGGTAGCAAGCAGAGAAGTACAGGAATGGGTGACAGGAGTCTCCCGGCAACCCGGAAGAATACTAAGGTACAAAACAGCAGGATCAGTCAGATCAGAATACAAAGAGCATCAGGTAGATTAACAGGGAACAGCATCAGGATCAGTCAATTCAGAGTACATAGAGCACCAGTCATGGTATGTCGGATGACATGGGCTATACCAGCTGGACAAAGTGCAGGCTTTAGCCATGGACTACATGCCTAGTGGTTGATACCAAGTGATAGCAGCTCAGGTGCAAAGACAAGTTGAGGCCGATTTCAGGAAGCCCCATAGGGAGGCTTTGCAGCAGGAATGTGATGGGGAGGTGCGAGTGCAGGCAGGAGTTCCACACTTCGTGTGAAGGCAGGAAGGCATGGGCACCCATTCAGGTGTGGGTTTTGGAACCAGGAGGACTTGAGAGTTGCTGGATCATAGGTGGTAGGGGGAACTGCAGGAGTGAGGGACAGGGCAAGAGCAGAAGGGGTGGCAGTTTGGATGACTTTGTCCATAAAGTTGCCAAGGACGAAGGTGTGGTGGTGCTCCAGGGGGCAGCCACTCCAGCCAGGAGTATAGGTCACATTAATGTATGAGGCGAGGAGCAGAGAGAGCAAAGCGGCATACAATGTTGTACGCTGTGTCCCATTTAGAGAGACTAGTTTTAGGGACACGGGCAAAGGATACAAGACCATACCATAGCAGAGCGTGGGTAGGAGGACCCCCCGGCAAGGGCCATTCAAGCCACTGGGGTGAGGCATGATTTAGCTCTGTAGACCAGGCCCTGCTTGTAGTTTATAGCTTTGCAGATGTTGTGAATGTGCAGAGTGAGATCCAGCTGCGGGTCAAGGGTTACTGCCAGGTACTTGACTGCTTCTACAACAAGCAGGGGGGACCCATTGGCTCCTGAGATTTTTAGAGGAGCAGGGCTGTCTTTAACTTGACTGAGGAGCCAAAGAGCATGACCTGAGTCTTCTTGAGGTCAATGGAAAGCTTGTGATCCTAGAACCAGGATTGGATATGGTTAAAGTCAGAGTTTAATCAGGTATTTATGGATGTGGGGTCCCGAGAGCTAGCCCAGATGACAAGGTCATCTGCAGACAGGATAGAGTGCCCAAAGGCTGTGGCCAAGGTTAATTTATTTATGAAGAGGGAAAACAAGATGAGTCCAAGGATGGAGCCCTGGGGGACACCACAGGCCACTGGAGCTGGGTCGGAGAGGGCCTTGTTAAAGTTGGTATACTGCTGTCTTCCCGAGAGATAGTGTGTGAACCAGGTGAGGCGGGGGGCGGTGGGAGAAGCCCAAGGACCAGAGAGTGGATCACAGGAATGAGTGATCAACCCAGTCAAAGGCTTTGGAGAGATCTATGAAGATGGCTCCAGTCAGTTTGCCTTGATCTGGTGGTGGACTGGATAGCAGAGGTGACTACCGCAAGGGCAGTGGAAGTGCTGTGCCCTTTATGAACCCATGTTGAGCTGGAGAGAGAAGCTCATAGCTCTGAAGGTAGTGGGTGAGCTGGGAGGCAACCATTTTTTGAGTAACTTGCTGATTACAGACAGGATTGCAATAGGGCGATAATTGTTAAGATTTTTTGGGTCCCTTTGTTTGAGGACAGGGACAACCTTGGCCACCTTCCAGGCATCCAGGATGGTGCCAGAGATTAGGGAGGCATTAAAGATGTGAGAGATAGGCCAGATGAGAAGGGATGCCCCCAAGCAGAGCAGTTTGGGCTCAACACCATCGTGCCCAGCTCCTGTGTGAGGAGAGAGAGAGAGACCTGCGAGGCCTCTGGCACTCCAGGACACAGACAACTTTAGGTAGAAGGAAGGATGGCCGAGGCCGCACTGAAGAGGGACCTGTGGCTATAATGACAGGAGGTTGGGAGGGTGGAGCAGGGGTTGGGAGGATGGAACAGTCAGGTTAGAGAACTGGCAGTTTAAAGCATCGGCGATAGTGAGGGAGTTATTGCAACTCGTCCCTTCAAAAAGCAGGTCAGAGACCTGGGTTCTGGTAGACCCACGACCATGTTTTTAATGTTTTGCCAGGTTCCTGGCCATGGATAGCAGGGCAGACTGGCATAAATTACTCTTGGCAGAGCGGATGGCTTTTACAAGAGTTTCTCAACCGCTTGATAGTCAAGGAGGTCGGACGGGAGTGAGAGGACTTGAATCTTGCCCAGCATTTGTCTCTTTGCTTCATGAATGGGAGAGTAGGCCCCCTCAGGAAGCAGTATAGTGCAGTGGTTTAAGGCTCTGAGCAGCAAATCTGGAGACCTGGGTTTGAATCCCACAGCCCTCACTTGTATACTGTGTGACCCTGAGCAAGTCGCTTAACCTCCCTGTGCTCCCAGGTCGCACCTGTAAACAAGCTTTCAGCTTAGTGTGCTAATCTTGGTTAAACACTTGGAAAACAAAATTGGAATAGTCCTGCATCTGGATCACTTTGTTAGGTATTTTACGAGAGGAGAGGCTCCATACACAATAGGTGGGAGAGTGGTCCGAGATGGCATCAGAGAGGATTCCTGAGGTGACTATTTTGTCAGGTCTGTTACTCAGTACCCAGTTGATGAGGATCCCTTCACACCACAAGAGGAAAGCCTCATAGGCAACAATGAGCTGGCTGAGGACGAGACCAGACAGCAGAGTCTTGTAAAGCTTGGCATTGCCCCCTAGCCAATTTGGGTTGAGGTCACCCAGAACTAGCAACTCATTTGAGCCTACTTTGTCCCTGAGACAGTCAAGTAGGGAGGAGAGCCCAAGTGTTCCTCCCTTAAGAGGGTTATAGGCACACACCAGGTGAACCTTTTTGGTGTTACCTAGGAGAAGGAGAGCATGCAAAAACTCACAGGCAGAGGGTGTGAGGGGGGAAGTGGCTGTTGACAGACACATTTAAGTGCCCCTTGTAGTAGAGAAGCACACTGCCTCCACGCTTGTTTCCCTCTCTATCTCTCACCTAAGTAGGTTGTAACCTGGGAGGGCACACATGGAGTCTGGGATGTGTGCCTTCAGCCAGGATTCTGTAATCCTCAGGATATCGGGATTGTAGAGAGCTACCCAGGTGGTTAGCTCAACAAGGCTGGGTAGGAGACTACACACGTTCATATGTCCAAATTGTTAGTAATGACTCATCTTTTGTATGTATAAAATGAATTGGTTGGTTTATGTCACATGTTTAACTTTTGTAGTATATTTAATGAGCACCTGTGGATGTATTTTTACTCTGATGAAGCCTGGCAGTGTACCAGGTGAAAAGTTAGTTTATTTATAAATCACTTTCTATGTACTTGTGCACAACCGCATTTACTATATAAAAATGGAAAAATTCTCCCCGTAAGTCCTCTGGAGGTTCCTCGCGTCGGGGGAGGTCCACCTGGCTCAAGCCTCATGCCAGTGCCTCAACCCCAACAAAAGTCAGAAAGTTTTTGGTGGGAGGGACCCGCAGCAGTAGGTCTCCCTCACCTCTCCAGGCTGCAGATCCAAAGAAGAGTGGCACTGTGGGGCTTGAGTTGGACTGAAGAACTGAGCCAGACTGAGCATCACAGCAGGGGGGACCTGCAGCAGTAGGTCTTCCTCACCTTTCCAGTTTGCAGATCCAAAGAAAAGTGGCACTGTGGGTTCAGTCGGCCTGAAGAATGTCATAGCAGGAAGGAGCCCATAGGCCTGCAGCAAAATTCAAACTTAGGCACCCAGCTGACGCGAACAAAGCCCTGCAGCAAGGTCTCCCATTTGCAGGAAATTCTCCTAAGTCCTCTGGAGGTTCCTTGCATCAGAGGAGGTCCGCCTGGCTTAAGATTCATGATGGCACCTCAACCCCAACAAAGTCAGAAAGTTCTTGGTGGGGGACCATGGCAGTAGGTCTCCTCACCTCCCCATGCTGCAGCTGTAAATACAAACCTTTTAATTAAGTTATGAAGTTTGAAAAAAAAAAAATGATATACTGATAGTAAGGATGTGCAAGTACTTTGTTTCAAATAGTCAGCGAGTATTTATTTATTTTATTTATTTAGTCAATCATAGGAATTACAACCCTTTGAGTCATAGACTCATTTACAGAGGCTCCGCATCAGCATAGTCATACATTCAGAGATAGTACATTAGTGGGACATCACAGTTCAAGTAATTACATAAAATAGCCAAGGTGGCTGAAAGTCTATACATGTAGTAGCTAGGGTATTGATATTATTACAGTGGAACAATTATAATACAAGTGCAGCCTCTGGGGTGTTGTCATATAGTAGTAACAGTCATCTATACAATAGTGAGACAACACAGTTTTAAGGAAGTATTTACATATAGTAGCCTGGGTGGCTGTTGACCTGTACATTTTGTAGCTAGAGTATTGATATTAGCACAGGAGATATAGTTACAGTGTAGGTGCAGCCTCCAGGGCATTGTCATATAGCAGAGACAGAGATCAGCAGCAGAGATGTCCTATACAGTTAGTCCTATACAATTGGTGGCATTGTCAATGGGGCCCGCCATAGTGCAGCTCTGTGCAGGTCAGTTTGGAGGATTGGCAGCTGCACTGGCATTGGTGCAAGGAGAGAATGTATTTTTTAGGATGGTCTTGAAGTGTCCTAGATTGGGAATGGAGGTTATGACTTGGGGAGCTCATTGTACCAGGTGGGAGCTCTATAGGGGAATGATCTCTGAGCAAGGGAGGTTCTGACCATGGGCACATCCACAGATGATTGTTGGCAGAATGAGTGGTCACAATGTTGGAACATGAGAGTAGTGAAGCTGAGACCCCAATGGAGTTAACCCTAGGTGATTTTTTGTGAGGAGACAGGATTAATATTGTAGTCTTTCCTCAAGGGTGAAGATGTTTGTAACAGCATAGAGGGTACAAGTATGGGAGAATTTGTCTGCACCTAGGAGGAGTCGGCACACTTTATTAATGGCTATGTGAATTTTGTTTAGGTGGTGTTGTCTGCAGCAGAGTAGATAGGGAGCCCATAGTCAACAAGAGAGGACAGAAGAGGTGACAGCCAGGTTGACAGCCTCTGGTGTCAGGCAGTCTTTGTGCTAGTATAGGAGGCCGATCGGTATTAATGGCTGAGGTCAGGATGTTAATGTGGGCATGGAAGGATAGGGAGGTGTCAAATGTAAGGCCGAGGTATTTATAAGTAAGTACTTGTTTCAGAGGGAGGTGAGCGTGGGAGAGGATTTTTAGTTCAGTGTCCTTGGCCTTGCTCTGCCGGTGGGCAAATAGCATAGCTTTTGTTTTTTTGATGTTGACCACAAGTATTCTTATTTGACATGGCCAGATATTTGGTATTCAGGCCTAAAATTAATGAACGAATACACCAATAAAATAAAGCTTTTAGCAGTCCCCAGGTAACCAGGCCTAGTGCTGTAGCTCCCCCTTCCCTCACTCAGCCTTGTTTCATCCTACACTTCCACCTCTGACTGTGAAGATTATTACTATTTTTTTAATTTGCTGGATTCCTGGCACTATGCCAGGAGTCAGTTGTGTCTTTTTATATCATTCCCTAATCTATCTTGAGTCCGACTCTCCATTCATAAATGTCCATTTATGACAAGTTGTGCCCCCTCATGACCTTCAATACATGATTTTAGGGGGCAACAGTAACGAAATCTTGCTCAGTCACTCCTCCTTCCTTTCTCACAGAGCACATTTTCCTAATAAATCAGTAAGTCATCTGACTAAATGAGTAGACAGCATACAGCTCAGAAGAGGACAGGAGCTGTCCACATCATTGATGGTATTAGGTAGTCCAAAGTGGACTGCTCTCTCTCCCCCCCCTGTCACCTGCTACATGCTCAGATCAGATCTGATTACAGTCAGAAAGGTGCACTGTGGTGATGGAGGGGAGCAACTAAATTATCTTTATTTGTCTGATATTGGCTCTTTGACTCATCATGTTATTGATTAAAGTGTTGTATTCCTAAAACAAAGTCCATGTCGCTTAATATTTTATAATTATTGGCCATCAGTTACCTCATTGGTGATGGCCAATTATTATTTGCCATAATAAGGCTGGTTATTCTGTCGAACATGCACCAACAATTAAAGCAGCTACTCTCCAGACTCTCAGTCTGTGTGTATCTTGAGCACTGCTGTTACTCAAAGTGGCCTTTTTGTCTGAAAACAAATTCTGTGTGAACATTTCATGTACTAACCAGTACCTTTAAATTAACCAAAAATTCAATCTACCACAAAAATAAAAAAAAAATCACCAAAAGATTTTACTCAGAAATGAGCTACACTCGAGACTCGGTGCGTGTCTTGAGTGCAGCACTGCCACAGTCAACATTTTTCTTTCCAGCATATACGTTCTGATTCTCTGTTGGATCTCTGAAACAACTACTTAAAATTATAAAATGGTAAGGGAAAATCCTGAAATCTGATTGGCTGTTATTCATGAAGCAATTATGTTCCACACATGGAAAATAAAAAGTGCTACCAAATGTGCACTGATCACCACTGGAATCATTACGCTAACAGAATGTTAAGAATTCGACTGACAGCCATTGTTTTTTGCCCAATAACTGTAAGCATCATACTTACTTGCATTGGGCCCTAAAAATAAAACTACCCTAAATACAAAATAAAACAGATTAATTAAATGTTGTTTCCCTGATCATCACTTTCTCGTTACACACATAAACAAATCAGAAATGTTAAGAATGTATAGTTTCCATTACAACTGCTTCTTTGCTGACAATGAAAAATCCCCCTTCTACCTTTACCTGCTCATCAGTGAAATCTCTTCTCCTTACCCTGACAATGAGAAAACTGAGTCTCTGGCTGTAACAGAGACCTTTGTTGTGTGTGTATATAGTATGTTAGGAGAGTAACATTCAAGCAGTGGAACTGAGCAGAATGTTGAATCCATGTATTCCATGGTAAACATTCCATGACAAACATTCCTTATCTTGAATGTGAGGAAAACAAAGAAAAACAAAAGAGGAAAAAGAAAGTAGGCAGCAAAACAATGACATAATTTGTAGTGGGCGGAAGGACTATTTCATCATAAATACACACAAGTAAATCTATATTTTCTACATATAAATATGCTTTTCCCAACTGTAAAAAGTTTAAAAAAAGGAGCCCATTTTATAAGCACAATAAGGCATTCCAGGATATGCGTGGAACACATTTTACTGCACGGCCAGTGGCTAAAGTCACTTGGCTTCAGCCCCATGCCTTATTACACCCTGGCCATGCAGTAAAATGTATTCCATGCACACCCCATCATGCCTTATTGCTTACCTCAACTATTCTGAAAATGAAATCCTCATAGGCAGCATCACAAGGTAATCAGATCGCCAAAATAGTTTTACAAGTGAAAGAGAAAGTAGGCATGGCTTAATGACACTCCACAGCCTACAGGGAGGAGGAAAAAATTAATGGACAGTAATTATATAAAATAAATCATGGGGTGCTATGTATTACATAAGAAGTAATCCACAGAGGGGTGTGTGGTTACTGTGTGATTATTGCACGTCCCCCAGGTTGGAAGCACAAGGCATCAGCAGTAATTACTAGGTAACCACACACACTGGAGTGGATTCTTTCTTTTATAAAATGGTCTGCAACTTTAAGCTAGTAAAACATCATTTTAAAAATTGATTTTGTTACTTTGCTGTCGGTGCGTTCTACTGCAGGTGCAATAATGCAGCACGCAGCCTCCATGGTGACTATTCAGCTTACTTCAAAACTGAGGGAAACTCAATAAAAAAAAAAGATGACTAAATCATAATGCATGCTGATCTTGGAGTTGCTTTTTTTTTTTTAACCTTGTTTGTTTACTGCTTTGGTCACCCGATGTAGCGCTCTCAGCCATCACTTGTAGCTTGTTAGTGGAAAGCTATGCAGCCACAAGAAAGCTCTCTTGGGACTTTACAGACCTATGCAGTCACTGCTCAATTACTGCTCAGGTCTGGATAGCAATGGACCTATCAGGACACAGGATTATCTTTGCCCATTTTATAATCAAATTTAATATACACCGGGCCAGATATTCAAAACTTTGTGCTGGGCGCAAACTATTTGCACAGGTTTAGCATCGGGTTAACGCAGGTCCGCTGTATTCAAAAGGTCAAATTGTGCTTGCAAACTGCATTAGCACCAGGCAAAATTATAATGTGTGCAAGGGGCAAACTGAGGGGGCATGTCAGCCCAATGCTATATTCAGCAAACAGCACCATGCAAAGTGGTTTTGCAAGCTGTTAGCGCAACATTTTGCGTGGTGCAAAATTACCACCCAGGAAAAGGTAGTCTTAACTCTGGGCAAACCAGCTTTCAATGCGACTTTATGGCTTTGTATGGCTTTTGTGCATCTTTGTGATCCTAACCAATAAAATATGACACATAGAAATAAGCCAGACATAGAGGAAACATGTTGCTCACTGATGGCATCAGTATGATGCCATCATCTGCCACCAGTCCCAGTCATGCCAGGCAGTAAGTAGTGACCCAGCTCCAGTGGACACCATGGCAGTGCAGCCATACAGCACACACCTGCAGGCCACCTTCTGTGGACACTCAACAGATGCCAGCACATGCATGCAGCACTGTGGGCATTGAGGGTGTTGAGGGGGGTTTATAAGGCCAGCTGCAGCACAGACTGGGTACCACCACGCGGATGGGACACATCATGCAGTGCACATGGGCCAGCATTGAGAATACCCCAACACCAGTGTGCCTGTCTGATTGCATGTGCCCCCTCAGACACATACCGCACATATGTACAGACACCACAGCACGCACAGTCAGCCATGTATATGTCACTGTAAGCATCCCATGCCAGTGGTGCAGCATCTGTGGGTCTCACAACAGCATAACAGTAATGTCCACTGTCAGTAAAGATCTGCATATTGGGCCTGTCACTGTGTACAGTGCAGTGGTCCTCACTTCCCTACACACCATAGGCATTGCTGTGTCCCTCATAGTACTGGCCCCCTTGCTACTGTAGCATCTGCTGTGCATCGTAGCATGACCTACAGTTTGACAGTTGCATGCAGCACCACCACCTGTGCTTCTGCTGTGTAGTCCCCTGGGGCACAATGTGCTATGCTGTACTGTATAAATGTGGCCTGAGGCTACCACCATGCACTTCCAGACTGACCTACAGGTGGAGCTCTGGGATCCTGCAATAACACTGGGCAAACTGCATGCAAATCGTCATAATGAGATGCTAATCTGAATGTTTGCTCAGAGACTGCCTAAGTAGGCTCATTTGCATGTCACTTTTGAATATTGCAAAGTTTTGAATATTGCAAAGTTATGTGATTGTGCCGGGCAAACAGCTTAACTTCATGCTATACCTGTGCAAATGTGTTAGTGCTGTGCAAACATTTCAGAAATATTGTACATCTTTGCACAATGTAATTTCACATGCACTGCTACTTGCAGCTTTACTGAGTCCACACCTTTGCTGGCACACACATTGGCCACATAGTTCACCTCTACTTTCCTTTATGCCGCTGTGAACTTGGCTGCTGTTGTGGTGTGCACTCTGGTTGCTATATTCACAGCTGTCTTATTCCCAGGCTATGTATTCACTGCTCTCTCTGCCTAGTTTGCCCTGCTTCCTTAGCATGCTATATTCAGCGGTTTAGCACCGGTCTGTCCCTTTGAATATAGCTGGCTATTGGGTCTGGGCTAATTTAGCACGCCAGGCAGGCTAGTTAAACCCCAGGGCAAAGTTTTGAATATCTGTCCCATCTTTTGGTGTGTGATGCTTGAACAAACCCCTCAAGCTTTGCTCTCGGTATTTATGTGGCATCACATGCCTTGGTATGTATTGAAGTCTCATAATGCTTTGCACCATATGCATTATTCTATATATATTACAATATATGTTGTACTTCAATATGTATTTAGTTGTTCCCTACTATAGTGCTAATGTTCTGTTTTAACTGAGTTTTCTCAAGGGGAGTTTGCCTATAAAAGTTTTTCAGTTGGACTCAGTGTTGGACCATGGAGGCAGATCTACCAAGTATTGAGGAACCAGAGGTGAACTTAAAAAAATAATGCCGAAACCCATTATAGATCATCACTCATTGCTAGATAATTAGAAGAAACAAATACTTAGATGGAATGTAGGATAAACTAATGAAAACAAACTACATAAGTTATACATTGTAAAGCATTGTGACTTACAACATGAACTACCTGTATTAAGAGGCCAGGTAATGCTAGGCAGTTGATCGTTCTCTTTTTGTTCTTTATGAAGTTTGTGTTAAGGTTGCTCGTAATCATGAAATCTGAATCAGATTTCTCAGAGTCAGAGCTTTTTTTTTTAAATTTGAAATTTTGATATTCAGGCCTAAACTAATCCAAATTCTGAAAACCCTTTAATGGATGTGGAATCAGAATCAATTTCCTTTTCCACATCCTAAACACTCCACCCCATCCAGTACTGCTGAAATAAACTCTCTCACTCCTCTTACCTTACTGCTGCAAGGGCTGGAGGAGCAGGCAGTTGGATCAGATCACAGTGAGAGAGTTAGGCATGGCACTAAGCTGGCAGGTATCCATATTGTTGTCCCCATTATGACAACCTTCTCAAGTAGACCCAACTGCCCCCCTACCCTGACTCAACCTCATAGACAGGTCCCCCAACTCGAGTCCAACTCCTAGTACTTTCAGTCCATACCAACTCAAGTCCCATCTGTCCCATGTACTGCTGACTCCCATCCCATTGAATCCCCAGTCCCTGCTGCACCTAGAGCCACTGTGGCAAGTTCAGCAACTTAGGCAGCAGGCAATGGCATCATTGTCAGACACTTACCGTAGTTAGTACTTTGTTGACTTGCAGCAACCATCTGGTAAAATGAACCAAGTCCATTGGGACCCCCATACTTTTGCTGGTTCTCCATGCCCAACCCCAACCCAAAACCATCTCCCAGATGCCCCCCAGTTGTGTCTGAGTGCCTTGGGAGTCAGCTGATCAAAACAAGGATTTGCTATTTATCAGTCAATACCAGACGACATACTTGTGTGATAGTGGCTGCTAACCCCAGAACTTTGTTTTGGTTGGCCACCTTCCTGGTCAGCCAGGCATTACTGGGGACTTCTTGGAGGTGGTCTGGGCTGAGGCCTGACAAGAAGAACCTGAAAAAGGATGGGTGTCCTATCAGACCTGAAGCATTTTATTAGATGGTTGCTGCAAGCAAACTTGCAAAGTACTAAGTGTATGCTATTAATTCCTTTGCCTGTTGCTTATGTTTTTTAAACTAGTCGATGTGAAGTACACATTAAAGGTGACCTGCAAAATAGCATTGCAGCCCCCTCCCATCTCACATACTTTGCAATACTGATGCAGGAGGCCGGGGTGAAATCGACATTGTTTTTCATAAATGGGTTTAATTTTAATAAAGCACTGAAATGTTCAGCTCAACATGGAAGTTCAGAGAGGACCCGACTGAGTGGGTGCAAAGTGTTCATGGGTATTACACCCATTTAGTGACATCACTCCCCCACTACACTTATTATAGCAGCACTGCGGATAGTTTATTATGCTGATTTTATTGCTTTCCCTGGGTCTTGACACCCCAAATATTACTTATTGCAACACCTGGACAGGCTGTTGCTTTATGACATTTTGGGGTGTCAAGACCCCTAAGGAAGCAATAAAATCAGTATAATAAACTTCCACCAATGCTGCAACTATAAGAGTAGTGGTGGAGTGATGTCACTAAATGGGTGTAATACCCATGAACACTTGTACCCACTCAGTGGGTCCCTCCACACTTCTGCGTTCGGCCGATTGCAGCCCCAGACTCCCGCAAAAGAATTGCAAGGTATGTGAAGACAGAAGGAGACTGCAACGCTCTTTTTCAGGTCACCTTTAAGCATGGAGCTTTACATTGGCTGCCGCCCCTTTAGGAGCACTTAGAACCTGCATGAAACAATTTGTTACACTGTCTGGCAGTGCCATGTATGCCTGTCGGTCAGAGAATTATTCAGTCTGGGGCTAGACCTCAAGAAGAGAACATGTCTGCAGTACAGAATAAACTTCAACTTATTCATTTATTTTATGTGCCTGTCAGTTTATACACATGGTTCAGCAAGCAGTCCTCACCAGCAGCAACAGATGCAGAGAGAATGTAAGGGTCTTTTAGTGGCAGACAAACACAAAACACCACATGGTGGAGAATGCGCAGTATTTGTTTTATTAATTTACTATCTGCTTCCTCCTATTTATTTATTTCTCACGTTTCCAAATGCCTCCAAGCTGTCCTTCTGTTTGTTTTATTTTGTTTCTTGCCCTGCTTGATTAGCTTTGCTGTGCTCTGTTTATGATTTTTTCTGTATTTCATTTATTGTTGTATTTTCCCCATTCGTTGGAGCATGGGCAAGCAGTGAAGTGAACTACTCCAGTCTGACAGTTCCAAATTATTTTAGTTATCAATTTATTTGTTCAATGGCCTACACAGCCAGTATAATGTTATGCTTGTGCAGCTGTGTAACTTAGGTTTTGGCTGTTCAGACTCTCTATTCAAAGGAATTTCCACCTTTTTTTCAATATCAATTTTTATTTTTTTTGCAATATTTTTTAAGACATGATTGATACATCCAAATACCATTATAGTTTAAACCTAAAAAGAGATGAACAAAATTTTACTTAATTATGGCATTGATACTTATACCAAACATTCTGTGGAAATAATGTAATACTTAAAAATGACCGGATGAATGTCAGTAAGATTCAATAATTCAATGTAGATCTTCATACAATATTATAGTCTATCGTGTATATTAATTTCAGCAACACTTCATGTCTTAGATCTCTCCCCCCAATCTCCAACCTTGTAATCTTTTGTAAACATCTATATTATTTATCCTTTTTTTTGTTGGCTTTAGTTAAACTTGAAACATCCAGTATATTTAAATAAAACAATTAGGAGAGATGCAGAGGTTCTACTTCTATCAATTACTCGTATTCCTTTATTGGTGGTATATTTTCTATTATTATTCTTCGTGATGTTCCTTCAGGGTCATCAATGTTGGATCTATATTCATTACTAAATCTTCATACCTTAATGTCTCATTGTATTGATACCACCATTTATGATAGTCAAACTCTAATGGTGTCTCTTTTTCCAGTTTTCGAGAATCATGCATTTCAATGCTATTGTTGCTAAACAAATACATTTCTTGGAAATTTGATCTTGAGCATGATATGACATGAGACATTGTTAAATAAGTAAATATCTTTGTTCATTGGTGCTTCTATACCAATCGTGATGTTTTAATTTTTTTGTTTTAGCCACCATTATAAATATAGGGGCAGGACCATAGGCAGTGGGTTAATGTTCCCATCTGTCCACACATCTGCCAGCAATTATCTGAATATTGTGAGTTTATTTTGTTAATAGTGTCCAGGGTCCAACATGCTTTTATTTATTATTTTGGTTTGTATTGTTTTATTTCTAGCAGAAACATACTGTATATCTTGTTATTCAGTTTCCTTAAATAGTTCCATTGTAAATATGTTAAATTAATATTAGCTTCTTGGTTCCAAGAAGTATTCTTTTTTGTATAATATGCTTGGGAATATCTACCATATGTTGATAAAATCTTGCTAGACTTTTTTAGTACCTAATTATAACATCTTTTCCTGATATTCTAATTGGGATGGTATATTTTCATTCTTAACACTAAACATTTTATTCATATTATGAAATTTAACAGTTAGTGTACAATTGATTCCAACCTTTCCCATTTTTATTTTTGCTGAAATTAATATAATTTGGGAATTTCCCCTCCATCACAGTTGTTCCCACTTATCAATATGGTTATTTTGTAAGTAAAATTAAAGTTAGTATAGTTACCCCATATTTTTATTGTAATCAATAGGAAAACAGCCATGGTAACTATAACTGGAGAGATTATTAATGTGTTTCCTCCAATATTGGAAGCAGGTGGCCAACATGTGATCTTACTGATGATGAAGTTCAAAATCAAAAATATTAGATGTAACTTTGTCATAGGTTTAGATGGAAACATCATGGCTTGGTATAGTACTTGATCCCTATTTGGTAAAAGATCCACTGATAAAAATTAGGAGTAATATTCGCCTCCCATGTATTTTAGCGGGTTTGGATCCTCATTCCTCCTTTTGCTTGAGCATAGTTAATAGATCCTATGGAATAGGTGGTTTACCCCTCTCCAGAGAAATTTAGTAAATATACATTTAATATCTGAAAACCACTTGGGTCCCAGTGCCCCTAAGATGTACTGGAGAACAAAGGTATAATGTGGCATCACCATCATTTTAATGGTGTCTATTTCCCCCATAAAGACAGTGTCAGATCTTGCCCATTTCCTAATAAGTTTTTTCTTTTTCTTTAGCTTTATCAAAATTCACTTTTATGATCTGATTATGATTTGCTGACATATAAATACCTACATTTTTGATTTGTTGTTGAATTTTAAACATAGATTGGTAATCGTTGTTTCCATCTTTTGCTGCAGTTTCATCATAACAGTTTTACTTCTATTTAGTTGATAACCTGATATTTTTGAGAAGGATTCTATTAACTCCAAGAAATATGGTAAATAGGTATTTATTTCTCTAATGATCAATAAAACATCATCAGTGAAAACACTAATCTCAATTTCATATTTTTGATAAAGGAAACCTTTAATTCTGGAATTGTTTCTTATTGCAGACAACAAGGGTTCTATTGCCGAAATAAAAAGATTTGGCAAGAGTGGGCAACCTTGCCTAACTCCGTTCATCATCTCAAATTCGGACTGGCAGTATATCCTAGAGGTTAGAAAAACGAGGTGTGAAAGAGCTTGGTACATCCAGCAGACCAGAACCTGAGTTTGAGTCTCACAACTGCCACTTGCGTACTGTGTGACTCTGAGCAAGTCACCTAATCACCCAGTGCTCCCAGGTCGCCCCTGAAAACAGGCACTTGTGCCTAGTGGGCCTTACTCGGTTACCAAAGACTAAAATAAAATTAAAAAAAAAAAAAACTTCCTGTGTTAAGTATCTATTAATTTGAAATATAACCTAGTTTATAACATAATTCTTTATAAGTGAGTGTAATTGTGATGGTATACCCCATTTGTGTAGTGTATAATATATATAATCCCTGTTTATTAAATCAAAAGCCTTGCAGGCATCTATAGCAAACATGTGAAAGATTTCTTTCTCATAATTTTTTATTTGAATTTATTAAATGTATTATGGTTTGGATTTTTTATTGGCTTGATAGAATATTCACCCTTCCATACACCCGTATTGATCCTCATGTATGGAATTATTTAAATGGGGTATTAATTTATTATTAATGATATTGGAAATTAATTTATAGTCTGCATTTAATAATGCTATAGGTCTACAGCTTTCGGTCAGATCTGTAGGTTTATCTTCTTTATGGATTAGAATTACTTTTGCAGTTTGCATAGATGGAGGGATTTGTATTTGTTTGTCTGTGTCTAGTAGTTCCTCAATCATTCTTTTAAGCCAGGGTTCTAATTAATTAACAAACACCTAATAGAACTCGTTGGTCAGACCATCCAGACCAGGGGCTTTACTTCTGGGTAATGAAAAAATAGTGTCCTTAATTTGCTGAGATGAGTTTGGAATAAAATCAAAAGGGGCAGTAGTTATATTAACCTTATTAAAGAATCCCTCTAAGTTACTATTTGTAATGGTGAAATCTTTTTGATACATTGTTTTATATGTGTTAAGAAAGTTTGTGCTATATTTTCATCTGATGTATGAGTTGATCCATTCTCATGGTAATTTTAAGATTATGTTTTTTGTTTAGCTGTCTTAAATAAATTTGCTAACAGTTTCAATTTGTCTATACTGATGGTACCTGTATTTTTTAGGAAAGCTGTATTCTTAATTGTTTGTTGGTGGATGTCATTTTGTTTTTTAACTGCCAAATTAAACAATTCTTCCTTATAGTTTTCATAGTCTGTTATTATTAATCTAGCCAGTTGTTCTAATCTATTAGTTACTGTTTGCCATTCCTTATTTTTTATCCTATTTAATTTTATGTGATATGAAATTATCTGCCCTCTAATTGGGGGTTTAAAAGCATCCCATAACGCAGTCATTGTTTTTTGTCCTGTGTAATTGTAATACCAATATTGTTTAATTGCATTCATAATCACTTGTACAAACTCAGGTATTTTTAGCAAATTATTATTAAATGTCCATAATCTAGTAATAAGTCTTTCTTTATTGGGTATTTTCAAATTAATTGTAATAGCAGCATGATCTGACATACAGATACTCTCAATCTTAGCATCCGCCATCATATTTGCCAAGTTTTTAGTTATGAAAAAACAATCTATCCTAGTGAAGATTTTTTGCTTTATATCAAAATGAGTAAATTGTTTTTTAAGGAGATTCTTATGTCTCCATATGTCTATCATCTGTTCTTGTTCCAAAAAGGAAATTAGCTTTTTAGATATATTCTTATTCCCTTTATGTGGGAGAGTAGATTTATCATATAATGGGTTATAGAGGGCATTATAATCACCAGATAATACAATATTAATACTTTGCACTTTTTGTAAACCTAGTGTGATTTGGGCCAAAAAATCAGAGTAATTATCAAAGGGGGCATACACTGTACCAATTGCCATTTCTTTTTTTGAAACCATAGTTTTTAACAGCAAAATCATCCCTTGATTATCTTTATAGGAATCTAACACTTTTATACCACTCCCTTTTTTATGAAAATGGCAACTCCTCTACTTTTCTTAGTACCTAGGGAATAGTATAATCCATCAACCCATCTCATTTTCATCTTGAGCACTTCTTTTTCTTCTAAGTGAATTTCTTGTAAACAAATAACTAGTGCTTTAAGTTTCTTAAAATAGGATAATAATCTTTTTCGTTTCATGGAGGAATTGATTCCATTTACGTTTAAGGAAACCATTAACACATTATCAGATTGATTCATTTATACATATTACATTTCTCTGTACTACCTCTTCAAACATCCCACTTTTGTTGTTTTATAGTCTAACATTTTCTTTTAAATAAATCTGCCCACATATCCGAAGTTATACTAGGAAAATTTGTATTATGTTTACACATTTAAAACAAAGATGTAGCTCTTTCCTATGGACATCCAGTGCACTTAAATTAAGTTGCAAAAGAAACACTCATCCACTACATCTTATATAAATATATTAAGGTGTTTTAGCTACCCATGTAACATTCTCATGATTGAATACATCTTCCCAGATTAATAAATTCATAGATTATAGGTTGCTAATTTAATTTTCAGTTCTGACCATGCATCTTGCACATTCTCATATGCATAACTTTTTGCATCTATTATTATTTTCATTTTAGCAGGGTATAACATTGTTGTTCTATGTCCTGATGTGACCACAATTTATTTCTTAATGATTCAAATTTTTTCTGTGTTGTATAATCTGCTGAGGCAAATCATTATACAGTGCAATAGTAGCCCCTAGAACCTCCAGTCTTTTTAGTTTGTAGACAAAAGCCATGAGTCTTTCCTTATCAGCATAATTCAAAAAATGCATTATAAATGGACAAGGAGGCACATCATCTCCTCCTTTTGAACACAAGCCTCAGTGAATTCTTTCTATGGAAAAGTCTATATTTGTAGGGTCATTGTCCATATATGCAGCAGCAATTATTTTAAACCGCTCTTGCAGTGTCCTTGTATTATCCCAACTTTCTGGAATTCTAAGCAGTCTTAAGCTGTTCCATCTGGCTTTAGTTTTCTGGTCTAAATTTCTGCTCTTTAATTCTATATTTGCCAGTTCCAAGGTTTTTATTTGTTTGGCTAGAGGTATAGTTTCCTCCATCGAAACATTGTTGCTTTTTAACATCTTCCATGTCATTTTTCAATGTTTTATTGTCTTTGATCAAGTCTCGTGTTAATATAAAGTACTGTTCAATTTGGGATTGGTGCTTTAACATGGAGTCTAATGTAGCAGTTATGTTGTTAATTTTAGCAAACAAGTTGTTTAGCACAAGGGGGGGACCTTCTTCAACCTCAGATGATCCGCACATAGTTCCGTCTTCTGAGCCTGAATCATATGAGCTTTCTAATGAGCTATGGCATTCGTTACTCCCCTCTAGGTCAGGGCTATACTTCTGACTTTTTCCCCCCCAACTATTGAATTTTCAGTACCAGCCATTAACAGTTCATTGCCATTTAGTTTTTTCTCTTTTAGTAAAAAATGTTTTCTCACCCCATTTGTATCTTAGGTTTGAGAGTCAGATTGCTGGGGAATATACTTGCCATGTAATTGTTCATCATTTCTTTTTTTCTCTTGCAGTGGAATGGGTTTGTTCATATTCTCCAGTTCTATTAAACTCCAACACAGGTCTAGCATTGGCCTTCTCCATTCAATCAGGACTTAGAAATGTAGTTTCCAAGTTTATCGGACATTTCTCTTCGAATAGCTAGCAACTTCAACCTGCTTGATTTTTTATTGTTGGATTTTGGTTGCTCTAAGACAGTTGTAGTCTCCATAGTTTGTGCATTAGGATTTAACAGATCTTTTCCTGAGGAGTTCTCCATTATTTCCCTCTGATATACATTGAACTGGCTCCATTTCAGAAGAGGAACCTGCTGTAGTCTCTGTAGAGGTATTTGGAGAGATTTCCTTTCCTTTCTCATTTGAACAAGTCTTTGTTTTATTTAGGTTCCTTTCTGGAATGAGAGAGGAATACTTGTAGTTGAGCATTGCTTGTCCCTTGCAAGTTGTGCTGTGTATTGTCAGCAGGCAGCATTTTAGAGTTAAATTTTACTGTTTGCAGCTTGTCATGTATGAAACAGTTTTACCAGCTTTATTTTTTGTTGATATAGTTGCTTTTGTGGGTTCGCATCTAGAGGCCATTATCCCATAAGAAAGAAATAGTTTGTGCTCTTTTTCCTCCAATGTAGCCAGGTTTACTTGGAAATTCTTGTGTGCTTAACATGCCATCATCCCATTCTAGTAAATTTCAGATGCAGGGATTCAGAAGGTGGCTTGCAGCTCCTGCTTACACAGCTGCTAACATAATGCCATGCTGCTGCTCCTCCCTCCTAATGAGTGGTCCCCTCCATTCTAACCTCTCAAAGGAATTTCCACCCTGTAGGGATAACAAAGGCAAGGAACCCTCAAAGGTTCCACCCCTAGAGGTGCCATGGGACAATTCCCTTAGCTAAAGGTATCTTAGGAAGGAGAGAGCATTGCACTGGAGGAGGTGGGGATGTGGGAGGGCAAAGAAAAGTGCTTCAGAAGGAGGCTGAGGAGGAACTGCTTATAAAGGTCTGAAAGTGGGAGTGGCTGGCTGCTTGTCCATTGAACTAAAAGGCAGAGCCTTCCAATTCAGTGGCCTATGTGGCCAGTATAATGTACGCTTGTGCAACTGTAACCGGTTTTGACCATTCGTACTCTGTATTCCAAAGGAATTACCACCCTGTAAAAGGTACAAGACAAGGAACCTTCAAAGAGGGTTCCACCCTAAGTTGCCATGGGATGATTACCTTGGCTAATGGTACCTAGGAAGATCCCCAAAAGAAAGTAGGAGTAGCACCAAAGACAAAAGCAATCAAGCCAAGGCACACATGAGCATAATGACACAGTGTAGCTTAGTAAGGAAACAGATGAACAAGGTATAAATAAGTGCTTTGGATACATTGATAATGAAAGGGGCCTCTAAGGAGAGATGGAATGGCAAGAGGGACACCATCCACCTCCATCCAACAGTGGAACCTATCTAAGAAACTAGAGGATACTAACTAGATATTATGACCTTCAGCATGGAGGAGAAAAAACCCTTTGAGGAGGAAATCTCTGGGGATCCAAGGCCTAGGTCGCCTTTCCTCCAGGCATAGGATAATTTCCATAGTGATGGCTCTGCTACTGCAATTTAGAAACCTAATTAATAAGAGATGGAAAATATTTCCAACATAGAGGAAATTCTCACTCTATCCTTCTAACAGGAATGCCATGGAGGGTTGCAAGGCGTTGCTCTGCAACCGATGCTCCAAGATGGGAGGAGGAGAATAACAACCACCAAGGCACTCACCCAGCCTACCAATCTAAAACAAACTAGGTGAACCAGAGGTGTCTGTAGGAGAATGCGTGAAGGTGCCTTGCTGGGAACCACTAAGTCAATGGACAACTGCTGTAGTGGAAACCACTAGAGCTAAAGGAAGTCACTGCAGCCTCCCTTCATGGCTTAGTCTTAAATTCTATAACTTGAGGTGCTGTCAGTACAGTTTGATGACTGAAGGTCCACCTGGAGTAGAGACATTCCCAGCTATGGGCCAGAGTGAGAAGGACCTGCTTCCCCAAACTTTGCATGCTCAAGCTGCGGATTAGCGGTGCAGAGCGAGACCATCTGTACAAAGGTCGGGAGGGACCTTACACCAATACTAGACAAGATTGGCATGCCTGATACATTCGCATAGGTATTTCTGAGATGGGGCAGTATCTTAGGTACTTCCTTATTCATGCTTGTTAGTTCAGTTCTTTGTTCATTTCTTGTCAGTCATTTAGTTATTTCATATATGCTACATTTATTTAGCATATGGAAGTGTATTTATTTAGTTGCTGAAGTTATGCAGTTAGCAGAAGCTATAGCGAACATAAAATAAGCAAAGGCAAGCCATCCAAGTCTAGAGGGAGCCAATTAGAAGGTGACATACTACTCAGAGGATTTTTAGTAGCTGAGACAATTCAAACATGAAGCAATATGCCATACTGGGCCACGACCCCCCACCAAACCCCCCCAGTCCCCAGTCATAGGAAAAACAAGAAAGCCATGGTGAAAGGCCATAACCCCTATGCAGCAGCATTTAGAACTAGTTTACAGCACTGGCAGTAACCAAAGCTGACCTCTAGAGTATAATAAAGCAGCATGGAAGTAAAATGCGATGTCCATTAATAAGCAGCATATGCAGCAATGAAATCCAGCTTGGGGGCTAATAATCAGAAGAACAGGGAACAATGGAACCGAATCAACAGCAATGACTTTCTAGGTATTACAGTAGGAAGCACAGTTTAGTTCCAAGGGCAATGCATAGAAACAGCAGCAACTTGCAGCAATCTATTCATGCAGTAGTTCAGGATTAAAGGGGCACTGTCAGCTTTACCCTTCGTATTTTGCTTCTTTACTATCACTGGGTTGCTATGCATATAACTACTGAATGGTCACTATAGAACGTATCTAAGTAAATCACACATGGTTCCGCTTACCAGTTTTGGTGAAATTTATATTATTTGTAATCCTGTCATACCGGCTGAAAGTCTCAGTGCACTGGAAGTGAATTCATGGTGAGAGTGAGCTGAGAACGCGAGTCTACCTATAGAGCAGTCACGTCATGCATAATTTCACATGCCCACTGTAACAAACATAAACTCTGTTAGCGCCAGTTATTCTATATCTGTCTTGTTATGTCAAACCCAAAACCGAGGGCTCTTTTTTGCACAAAATAGTTTGGAAAACTGGTGCCCAAATCCTGCACATCTTTGCCCAGCAATGGCACATTCTCCTTGGCGGCGGGATCTTTTACCTGATCGGCTACTAGCCATCGCAGGATTTTGAGCTGGTTTTCCAAACTGTGCACAAAAAACGAGCCCGCTGGTTTCAGGTTCCTGCAAGACAGAATAACTGGCGTGGAAAAGTTATGTTTATTACGATGGGCGTGTAGTTATACATGACGTGAACAGCTTCTTATGAATGAGCGGCGTTCTTCGCTCTGCCATGGTCGCTTCCGGTGCGAAAATTTCAGCTGGGATAACGGCATTAAATAATAATACGAATTTCACCAAAATGGTATAGCGGACCATGTGCCTTTACTTACATTCTACAGTGACCATTCAGTAGTTATAACATAGCAACCAGTGATAGTAAAGAAGCAAAAAAGGTAAAGCCGACAGTACAAGTTGGACTTGATGACGAGAAGGCCTGAATCAGGTGAAAACAATTAAGTGGAATACTCGGTACTGGTAGCAATAACATGAGCTCCTGGATAGCTATGCCTAGGAGTTTAGGCAAAAGCCTCCCAAAGAAGGCAAAACAAGGCATGGAAACAAAGAGAAACAGGGAACAAACACAGAGGAAGCACACAGATGGAGCAGAAATACAAACCCAGCAAAAACAAGCAGAATCCAATCCAGGAGGGGGACTTCAGTAGGCCCCAGCCAGCAACAAAGGACAGACAGACAGAGCCTCCAGCTGCAAAGAAAATTGCTTCAGAAGGAGGCTGAGAGTAACTGTTTATATAGGTCTGGAAGTGGGAGTGACTGGCTGCTTGTCCATTGAACTAAAAGCAGAGCCTTCCAATTATGAACCATAGTTGGTGCATGGATGAGAGGTAGCAGAAGTTACGATTCTGAAGGAGCTGCTAATGGAGTGCAAGGGAAGCTGCGGTTGCAGGGAGGGCAGTATAACTCGCTGAGCCGTGTTTTGTGTGGAGTGACAGAGTGGGCGAGAAGCAGCATGTTCAGCTGCAAGTCCTGAGCATCCCTGTTTGTCTCTCTGTCTTATTGTTATTTTTTTTTCTTTGTGGAGCAACTGAGGGGCCACAGTTTGGCAGAAGAAAGAATCGAGGAGCCCTGTTCAGGACTGGGCTGAGGTCTGGAGTGTGCTGAAGTCCTCGCCAGCACAACAGATGGGTCTGGCAGACCAGAGAGAAGGTAAGGTTTTTTAGTGGCAGACCAACACGAAAACGTCACACCACAGTGCCACCAGCAGCATTGGGCTGGGGACTCATGGGAATAGGAGTCTGTGGGACATAGGATGGGAGGGATTCAAGTTGTTATCACTACAGGTGGCCAGTAGGTTGTACTGGACTGCAGTTTTGGGCTGATTGAGCTAGGGTACTGGAGTGGTATACAAATGACCAGGTTGAGGAGATGAGAAGGCTATTGTAAGTCTTGAGGGACATCATGGATGCCTGAGGAGTAGACATAGCAGGCTGGACATGCCAAAAACTCCAGTTCTGCAGTTAAGAATAACCCAGAGTTTGGACTACCACAGTTGCTTGACCCTCCAGCTGGGACCAGTACAGCTGTGAATTAATGTAAATGGGAAGGAGGCAAGGTTTGGGTAGGGCTTTTCTTCTGTTTCCTTTAAATAGAAGAAGAGTCAGGATAAGAATCGTCATTTCTGATTCTGCTTCCAGTTTCATTCTTGGAGGCAGAATTGGAAATTCTGAAAAAAAAACTGACTAGATACAGGCAGAACTGATTCCACAGAATCTGAGCACCCCTAAATTGTATAGGAATTGTTGGAACATGCAAATGACAACGTATGCACGAATTGTACATGGAGTACAGTGGAGTAAAAAAAAAAAAAGTCCATTAGCTACAAATAACTGGGCAGTCTGTTTCACAGACTTATTACATCTGTGTAACTACATTTAGGTAACCACTCCCTCATATGCTACCTTTCTTCAGAGTTAAAAATCAACAAATGGTAATGTAGTGAGTTGAGCCACAGTACTTATTTTCTTCTTATCTCAGTTTGTGTAGTTCCATATAAGCCTACTGCTCCACAGAACTGGCAGATACAGCTTTCTTTTCTATTTCTGGCTCTGAAGGTTAAGGAAAGCCTTTGACTATTGAGATTTTAAACAGTGTTACTATTGCCCTACCCCAGTCATGGAAAGTGGATCAGAAGTGTGGCCCAACTTGCTATACTGTACATAACCATTTGGTACCTGGGGTTGAGCTAGGGAGAGGGGATGGTTTGAAAGATGCTGTCAGCTTCTGGCACAGTGCCAGGAGCTTGGACATCTTTTAAAAATAACTGTGTGTGCATGTGTTGGGGTGGGGATGGAGGGCAGGAGATGACTTTATATTGATTACAGTTTGTATGTGACAGTGTAGCCTACTGATTAAAGGGCAGAGCTGTGACCCTGGAGATCCAGGTTTGAATCCCACTACTGCTGATCACTGTGTGATCTGAAGCAATTCCATTGATCTCCCTGTTCTGAACTCCGGTCTCTCTCCCTCTCCCTCTCTCTCTCTTTCTCTGCTTAAACTCTCTAAGGCTTTTCATCAGCTCCCTTCATCTCACTTCCTCCCAATGTGCAACCCTAATGGCAACTGCAATTGTTCATAGCTTGCAAAGTGCTCATTGACAGAGGGTGTATGAATGGTGGCACATAAGCCCAAGTTCCATTCCTTCATTTATCTCAGCTGTCCCACAGTACAGAAAGTAGCACTAATAGTTAAGTACAGCACATTTCTTACTTACAAATGTTCAAATAATTACTTCAAGGGATGTGGACATGAGTGTGGTGTACTAGCCACATTGTTGCAGGATCTTTTCCCTATAAAAGCTGACTGGAAGGTGTTCAAGCTGGCTTCTCCCACCTACCTGGGTGGTATCCTCCTCAGCACTGCTCTGTGACATCAGATCTTCCTTTCTGCTGGAAGCTTCAGGTTCCCTCCATTGCAGCTCCATGCTAGGTGTAGGCCCTAATTTTCTGAAACTTCATTTTCAGTCTTCGAGTATTTCGCAATTCAACGTTCTTCACTACAGTCATGGAATGCAAAGAAACAAAAGCCAATCTTGGCTTCAAGAGGAGCTTGGTCTGCAGTCAGATGTCATGCACTGACCTGCATTCCAAGTGCATTTACTGCCTAGGGCTTGAGCATGACCCATAGGCTTGCAGTCTGTGCCAAACCCTTCAGCCCTCCACTCTGGAGATCCATTTAGCCCGCCTCATGTTAGGCCGCCTGAACGAATGTGACCTCCCCCCCCCAGGTCAGATCCAAAGAGGTGTATAAGGCAGTCTAGGCAGCTGTGGGTTCTGCTGCTCAGCTCACTGTTTTTGAGGAGGCAGTAGCGCAGGCCAATTTGGCTTTATCGCCTGCCTTGGCCTTGTCGGGACTGGGCACCTCCTTCGGGGCATTCTGGAACTTTCATAGATTCAGACATGTGCCTGCAGAAAGGACCTTCTTGGCCCATCGAGTCTGCCCTTTCCCTTCTCTTTACATGCCCCTCCCTTAGAGTCCCCTCATCTTCTAGACAACCCTTTGTTGTTGTTTTCCCTAGCCCACTTGAATCCCTCCAGCATTCCTGCCTCCACCACATCCACAGGCAAACTGTCCCAGGCGCTACCACCCTCTCAGTAATGTCCCTCACATTCCTTTAAACCTACCCCCTCCACCCTCAGTCCATGCCCTCTAGTTTTAGTGCCTACTTTCCCTTTAAATAAATCCCTCCCACCTTTTAGTCCTTCACATACTTGGCTGTTTACTTGTAACAATCATACAGGAGTGCAGTGTGCATATTTATGGAACACACACAAACAGAGGTGAGAAAGAAGTAAGTGCCACAGCTAGGACTTGAACCCAGGCTTCCTGGAATACCGTTCTGATTGCGCTAACCAGCTGTGCCACTGAGACAACTGGAACCTGGGCTGTCCCTAAACACATTACTCTTTCTCAAATGCATAACCCAGTGGCAACACAAATATTTACTTGTAACAATCACACAGGAGTGTGATGTGCATATTTATAGAACACATACAAACAGAGGTGAGAAAGAAGTAAGTGCGGGCAGCCTGGGTTCAAGTCCCAGCTGAGGCACTTACTTCTTTCTCACCTCTGTTTGTGTGTTCCATAAATATGCACACCACACTCCTGTGTGATTGTTACAAGTAAATATTTGCATTGTCATTGGGTTGTGCATTTGAGAAAGGGTAATATGCTCGGGTACAGCCCAGGTTCAAGTTGTCTCTGTAGCGCAGCTGGTTAGGGCAATTGAAATGGTATTCTGGGCAGCCTGGGTTCAAGTCCCAGCTGAGGCACTTACTTCTTTCTCACCTCGGTTTATACTTCAATGTTTCTATCATATTGCCCCTCTCCCTTCTGGTTTCCTGTGGGGGAAAAAAATCAAGCAACCTCAACCTCTCTTCACATGGCTTCTCACTTAGCCCATGCACCATCTTTGTGGCCTTTCTTTGTACTCTTTCAATGGCATCTATGTCTTTGCATAGGTGAGGTCTATAGAACTGAACCCCATACTCTAGGTGGGACCTCACCATGGAACTGTAGAGTGGCATCAGCACCTCCTGTCTTCTACTAGTTATCCCTCTTCCTATGCATGCCAGCATTCTGTTCTGTTTACCCACTGCCTTGCTGCATTGGGTCCCTACTTTAAGGTTGTATGTGATTATGTTTCCTAGGACCTTTTCCAGCTTAGATTTCTTTATTTACTCCCCTCCCAGTGTGTATTTCATGCGTGGATTATTTCTCCCTATGTGCATCACTGTGCATTTCCTGGCGTTGAATTTTAGTTGCCATGTTTCCGACCACCTCTCCAGTAACCTTAGATCCCCCCATCATAGCCTCTGCTCCCTCTGGGGTATCCACCCTGTTGCAGATTTTCGTATCATCTGCAAACAGGAAGACCTTCCCCTGTAGTCTCTCTGCCATATCACTGATGTAGATATTGAACAGGATTGACCCCAGCACTGACCCCTGGAGGACCCTGCTCATCAGCCCACCTTCCATGAGTGCACCCCATTTACCACCACTCTCTGGCTTCTACCTATCAGTCAGTTCTCCACCCACCTTGTTATTTTCTGTCCCACCCCCAAGTTCGCCAGTTTGTTTACCAGTCTTCTGTGGGGCACTGTGTCGAAGGCCTTCCCGAAGTCCAGATAGGCCATGCCCACTGCCCCCCCCCCAGATTGGCTACCCTCATCAAAAAATGTGATCAGATTCATCTGACATGACCTCCTCCATGTGAAGCCATGCTGACAGATGTCCTGCAGCCCACTATCCTCCAAGAACCTAACCACCCTTTACTTCAAGATCACCTCCATCACCTTACCCAGCACCAGTGTGAGGCTGACAGGATGATAATTGGCAGTCTCCTCCCTGCGGCCACTTTTAGAAAGTGACACAACTTCTGCCATCTTCCAGTTCTCAGGAACCTTCCCTGTGTCTAAAGACAAGTTAAATAACCTTGCTAGTGGTGCCACCAGCTCCTCCCTAAGCTCCCAGAGCACCCTAGGATGCAGGGCATCCAGACCCATAGCTTTG
The DNA here is from genome assembly GCA_016271365.2 of Neoceratodus forsteri. Taxonomy (NCBI): domain Eukaryota; kingdom Metazoa; phylum Chordata; order Ceratodontiformes; family Ceratodontidae; genus Neoceratodus; species Neoceratodus forsteri. Next base: position 156,589,341 of record CM028138.1, read on the forward strand.
TCTATCCTCAACTTACTCAATTTTTCCCTGACCATGTCCTCATTGATTGGGCTAGGATCCACCCCCACATCCCCCCTTCCCCTCTAAGTCTGATCCCCTGCCTTTCTCCTCTACCATGAAGATCGAGCTAAAGTATCTATTTAGCACCCCTGCCTTCTCAAAATCCCTTTCCATTTGCACTCCCCTCTCTCCTCTTATCTTATCTATCCCTTGCCTGGCTTTCCTTTTTTCCCTGTGTACCGAAAGAAAGTCTTCTCACCCCTTTTGGCCTGCCTAGCAGTTTCTGCTTTCACTTTCCTAATCCTCTTCCCCGCCACCCTCAGCTTCTCCTTTTATATTTCCCTGGCTTCCTTACCCTGTGTCCTCTTATATTCTCTGAATGCTTTCCCTCCCCTATTGCCCCTCTCACTTCCCTGTTGAACTGTAGCAGTAGCGTCCTTTTTCTGCTCTTCCTCTCCTTTCTTATACAGCTCTGTAGCCTTTTGTATCCCCCCGATCCTATTCCATAGTTCCTCAATCTCCCCATCCCTTCTATTTCATTTTGGACCCTCCTGAAGTCTAGGATCTTTGTGATGGTTTGATTACCATATACCAAGCTATAACCTTGAATCCCACTGTGTTGTGGTCATTTGCTCCTAGGCTGACCCCACCCACACCCTCCACACTTTCCCCATTGGTGAGGACCACATCAAGCATATTACCCCCACCCAAGTTGGTTCTTTTACCAGCTGCTGCAAGAAGGCTTCCTGGAGGGATTCGAGGATCTCCTGCTTCTGGACAACCCAGCTGCTGGGGTATCCCAGTCTATGTCTGGCAGGTTAGGGTCGCCCACCAGCAGAATCTCCCTTTAGTGCCATCCTTAGAACCACTTTCAGCATCTGAATGTCCATTTCTTCACTCTGCACTGGAGGTCTCTACACTACCCCCAGCCTTTTCGCTGTCCCAGCCCATCTCTCTAGTGTGACCCATAAGATTTCTATTTTCCCTTGCTTTACCTGCCCTACTGATGCCTTTATGTCCTCTTTTATGTACAGCACAATCTGATGACTTGTGTCAGTCCCTTCCTGCTCTCAGAGAGGGCCCTCCTGGAGAGGGCCCTCTCTGAGAGCATGTATTGGACCCGAACTTGAATCCAAAAATAACTCCTAGAGTGGAGAATGGCTCTCTTTTTACATTGTCTGACTGGGACTTTTCCTATCAAGTAGAAGAACTTGTATGTGCTCTAACTTCCCTTAGCCCACTGCTGATCCTTCACCTGCACTGGCATACAGGAACTCTCCTAGTACCTGCCCACAGGGCTACACCACCTTCTGTATACTCCCCCCTACTCCCATTGACCCTCTTGGTCAGGGTATTATTGTATGCAGCATCAGGAAAACTGGGAACTAGCCTCAGAACTCCCTATACTGTCGCAGACAAATCACGTAACTGAAAGAAGACAGCCATCCACACTTCTCCTAGGACTCTGCAGGAAACTCTTGTTCTGCTTTTACTATGCTCAGAAAATGTTGAGCTTAATCCAGGCCCTCTGGCACCCATGGAATCCCCAGCAGAGCTACAAAGCCTCAAGGGACTTACATTCTTGCATGTTAATGTATGTAGCCTATTAAAAAAAAATCACTTCTGTTCAGGCCTGGGTATGTCATACTGCGATGTTCTGGTGATTACAGAGTCCTGGCTCTGACTGGCGACCAGGAAAAATGAAGTTAACATCCCCTCTTACTCTTTGTTCAGAGCCAACAGGCAAACCAGAGGTGGTGGGGTAGCTATTTACATCAAGGATAAATTCTCTGCCTCCATAATTGACTCAACCTCTGTCCCAAAAGAATTGAAGCTTGTCATTAAAGACTGAAATTGCCACCGGTGTCTCATTATGTATAATAGGATGCTACAGACCCCCATCAGCTGGACTATAGTTGTTAAAACATCTCGGAATCATCATGGGTTCGGCATCTTCAGAGTGTGTCATACTAGGGGACTTCAACTTAGACTGGCTCTCCAGTGCATCCACCCCACTTAAAATGTTCTGCGATTCCCTTGGGTTGTCACAGCTAATAAATGAATCTACTCATCCTAACAAGCTCAACCTTAATAACAGTACTCTCTTGGATATCATTTTAGTTAACAAACCCCATTTATTCTCCCATGCTGGCATCTTTTTCTCTGATATTAGCGACCATTGCTTCATCCCGTGTGTAAGATCCACTCTTAAATCTACAACTGCACCAAAATTCTCCTTTAAAAGGTGCATATGCAGCTTTGATCTCCATGGGTATATATCAGACCTAAGAGACTTCATGTGGTGGCAGGACTTCTATCTAGCCAAGTCCCTGACTATGGCTTATGATATTTTCTCAGAAATTGTGCTAGGGCTCTCAACAAGTATGCTCCCATAGTAAAAGTTCATGCCAGAAACAAATCCTGTCGGTGGTTTACAGAAGACCTGAAAGATGCTCTGCAGAGTAGGATGTCCTCTGGAGAACTGCTAGGAAAACTAATTTAATAAATGACTGGAATTCTTTCCAGAGGGCGAGGAACCTCTGCACGAAACGGTCAGAGAAGCCAAAGCTAATTTCTACTGCTGTCAGCTGGAGAGCTCCTCAAGAAATACCTCCAAATTCTGGAGGACTATCAAAGACATTGAAGGTCATACCACTGTAAATTCTCTACCTACTAAATTATTGATTGACAATACTGTCATCTCCGACAGACCGTCTATCCTCAATGCTCTCAATAATCATTTTGCCACTGCAGGGCTAGCCTTTGACTCCTCTCCCGTGAATATCCTCCGCCAACAACTTGGATTGGATACACAAGAAAAACCTATCCCCAGTCCTTCCTTCTCTCTGCAGCCTACCTCCTTGAAAGAAGTCGAAGATCTTCTCCTTCAGCTGGACACTAGGAAAAGTGCTGGGGCCGACCTCATTGACCTGTACTTCTTAAAGGTCAGCTACTGTGTCCTCGCAGTCCCAATTACTCATCTCTTCAACTTATCCTTGTCCCAGGGTAACCTAACTGCCCATTTGGAAAAATGCACTTGTGGTCCCTTTGTTTAAGTCAGGAGATCCTAGTGACCTCAATAACTAAAGGCCAGTCTCCCTACTTCCAATCCTGTCAAAGATGCTGGAGAAAATAGTGAACTCCCAGCTTCAGAAGTACCTGGAATCAGAAAAATTGCTCAACCCATTACATTCTGGTTTTAGAGCACAGCACGGTACAATCTCTGCTCTAGCCAAGGTGACAAATGACTGGCAGCTTGAATCAGACAAAAAAAAACTTTATCTGCGCAGTTTTCTTGGACCTAAGCAAGGCATTCGATACTGTTGTTCACAGACTGCTTCTGCCGTCCCTCCGGAACATTGGTTTGGATTCCTTATCCCTTAAATGGTTCTCCAACTACCTCTCAGGACAACTTCAACAAGTAAAGGCAGAAGGAGAAGTTTCTCCACCAATACCCTATTGAGGGTGTACATAGGTTCCATTCTTGGTACCTTGCTCTTCACCATTTATATTAACAATGTAGATGCCCCCATCAAAGAAGCACAAATACACCTATTCGTGGATGATACGGTATGCTGCGCTAGTAACCCTACACCTGAAGTGGACTGTAAAGCCCTTCAAAATGATTTTAATCTGCTGAAGCATCAGTTTATAAAACAGAAACTGCTCTTAAATGCAAAAAAAAAACAAAGCAGTGTTCCTCTCGCCCCTTCAAAATGCAATAAATCCTGCAATTGTTGGGACACTCCCACAGATCACTACCATTCTAGGTGAGCGGTTGGACTACGTACCAAAGTTCAAGTACCTGGGGGTCTGGTTAGACCATAGACTTACTATCACAGATCACTTAGAAGAACTGGCAAAGAAACTTAGACAAAGACTTGGTCTGTTCTTTAGGATTAATAATCTCCTCACAAGAGATGCTAAACTGAAACTGGTTCAAACTACCTTTCTTTCCCTATTGGATTACACAGACTTTCTATATAGTCAGGGACCTGCAGGTACCCTAGCCAAACTCAGTACGCTTTATCACAAAGCCATAAGATTTGTCACGGGTCTTCCATATTCAACCCACCACTGTGCATTGTACATGGCAGTGGGATGGTCATCCCTTGCTTACAGACGGCCAAAAAATGCTGTGGTTTGGACATACAAAGCTATCTCAAATAAACTGCCCCAGTATATCTCTGTCTGTTTACCTTTGTGCACTCTGGGGAAGTATGCCCTGAGAAGCACCTCATATATCTACCTTTATGTTTACAAAGCAAAATCTCTTATTGGCAGAGAAGCCATCAGCTTTGGGCTCCCTCAACTGTGGAACAAGCTGCAAAAAACTTTGAAATTAACTCACCCCATCAGCCTAGCAGCTTTTAAATCTCTGTATCTACATCATAATGAGGAGCCCTGTGCTTGTCTACCTAAATAGTGACTACTACAAGTCCAAACACACTTAAATCACTACTGTTAAAAAGACTGATCACATCTATAATCAACTCTTCCTCTCCCTTTTTCTACCCCATATCTGTCCCTTCCACATTCCTTTGACCCTGGCTCCAGCTCTAAATTCTCCATACCACATCACTATACATCTTTTTATATTAGGTTTTATTTGTGTTCAGTACACCTGATATGTATATTTCTTTACTTTTTATGAAAAATTGTGTCCTACCCAAAACTAGCTGTATCTTCTGTTCCAAACATATACTACTGTTAATGCTACTTGCTGATACTTTGTATATACTGTATTATTGTATCTCACTTTATTTGTATTATTACTATTTTCTTGTGTGTTGCATCCCATGTATATTGTTCCTTGTTTCTTGTTAACAAACCCAGGTCCACCTCGAAAATGAGCTTGCTCAGCGGTGATTGCCTGGTTAAATAAAGACTTTGATTGATTGATTGAGTCCAAGCAGGAAAAATCTAAAAAAATCCCACCCGCAGTTCATGGGATCAAGAGAGGTCCCATTACTCTCATTCCCATGCTTCTGTGGGCTCAATGGCTCTTAAGCCCTCAGCTTCAGCTGATGCTTCTGCTTCTTCTTCTTTAGTCCAGGCCACTGACCCCACAAAAACTCCATCAGGCTTGTTGGCAGAGACACCAGTTGACCAGCAGGTTGAGATTTATCTCAACCTGTTCAACAAATGACTCCTTATCCAGGACCCCAGTGCTGGCTGTAAGCTCTAGGATGCCAGTTCGACAACGTCATTGTTGACCGACGTTACAGCGACAGCTCTATGTTGACAACAATTGCAGTTGGCATAGAACTGTTAACTGTACACTTCTGTTTCTTCGTGGGGCAAAGGCTTTGTCCCCCCAAACCCCTTCTGTACTTTAAGTAATCAACACAAGTTGGATTTGATTTGTGTAGGGGGTGCAAGACCCCCTAGAATGTAGTGCCAGGTCCCGCAGTGACAGTACAGCGACCTGTCAGTGTTGTCGCTGTACTGTCATTCACGGGTGAGGGTGTTGATGGCGATCGGTAAACACTGGCTACACTCACTCAAGAGGGGCCGGTTCATCCCACTGAGCCTGTAGTCTTCCTCCTGGGAGCCTATTCCCTTCGGGGCTGCAAGGTGTCCAGCGCCTGCCACTGCTTCACCTCTTCATTGATCGAATCATCGCTGGTCAAGATTGAGGTCCCAATCTTTTTCCAGATCAAGATCTCGCCACTCTTGCCATTCTCAGCAGTTCCACTCTCGGCCATCAGTAAAGAGGCGCTGCAGATACTCTTGTCTTCGGCCCTCATCTTTAGGGAGAGAATGTCTTTGCTGTAAAATGTGGCACAGCTCATGTAGCAGCAGTGGACCTTCTTTGTGGATATCTCTGTCATCAGGTCACACCTATGGAACTTCGCTATCAGGTGTCAGAATCCCATGGAAGCTTTTCTGCAGCAGTCTATTAGGTGGCTGCTCAAGCCGATGTCAGTCTCTGATGTCACTCACTCTATAAAAGTGCAGGTGGCCCGCACCCTCTCAGTTCTTTTCCGCTGTTGACCATTCATGCACAAACTCGATGGAAACTTCATCTCTCTAGTTCAACTGCCATTTTATTAGCCTTTTTCTTACTTACTGTTGAATCATTTTATATAAAGTGATTCCTTTTATCCTTTGTATGTTGAGAACGACTCCTTCAACTGCTGTTTTCCTTCGCTGTCACTGTGGAAAGAAGATCTCCTCCACAAATGAACACCAGCTCTGTGTTTGCTGTCTTGGGCCCATCCATAATGTCCTCGCCTGTGAATCTTGCCAGACGTTCAACCTCACCACCCAGTTCCAGTGCAAGAAAAGTCTGCAGAAGTTCCTCATGGAGCAATAGGCAGCCAGTGGAGAGCAGGGGTCTTCTGGAGCCACCCTGCCCAGTCAGTGGTGTCCTCCCCTTGGGCTCATGGGCCACAAGGCCCAGGACAATTCCCTGGGATGCACTCTTGACAGGACAAGAAGCAGCCTAAGACCACCCTCATTGGTGATAACAATCACCGCTGGATTCCTTCTTCTCTTCCTATCCTGGGATTGCCCCACTGACTGCTTCGGCATTGGTGCATCACCCCATTCAGGCTTCTGTTACTTTTAGGCCACCCCACAGTGGATTCCTCTCCTGGTCATCATAGGGCTGTGGAGGGACATTGGCCTCTGGGTTCCTTGCTTTGTCCCACCATTGAGACCCCTTGAGCCTCGAGGTCTGCCTGTGCAGTGCCTTCCTGCTACCACTTCAGGTAGTGGTTCATCATCAGATCAGGGCCTCGTGCCCCCTGCACCAACACCCGTGTCAATGACGATTCCCTTTCCTACTGTCAACCTCAACAATATACTTACTTCTACTACCAGATCTGTCTTCCAGCAGCTAATTCCACAGCCCAAACCATCATCACCCATGCCATCGGTGGCTGTTTTGGCATTGATGCTTATTCGATTCACATGCCCTCTACCTCAAGAGAGCTGTTGGTATTCAGTTCCTGCTTTAAAGAAGACCAACATCGAAGAGGATGATCTTGATATGGAATCATCTGACAGGTCCACTGTCTCTTCTGGAAGTGAAGAGTCTGTCAAACACACTCCTAGGTGCCCCTGAGGATCCCTCCTTTTCAACATCATGAAGCAGCTCATCTCTACTATGGGTCTCCAAACTGTGAGGAGGAGAGTGAAACCAGGAAGAATCTGGACTTCCTGGAAATCCCTGAGTCTCCACCAAAGGTTATTCCTGTCTTGCTGCCAGTCTTAAATGATGCAGCCACTGCAGCCTGGTGCTGGCCCATTATGGTGCCAGCCATGCCCAGGAAGGCAGACAAGCTCTGTCTGGTGCCTCAGGGCTGCCCTTTATGTGGCCCAGCCTGAAATTGACTCTGTGGTATACAAAGCTGCTCACAACAGGACTAGGGCCCCTAGCACCTTAGTTCCCTGCCCCCAGACCATGAGTACAGAAGATTGGACCTGTGGGGTAAGAGGACCTTTGCTTCAGCCAACCTAGGCTTCAGCTCATCTCTTTAAGTACCAAACCACCCATTGGAGGAAGGGCAAAGTGGCTGCTCGGGCCCTCCCTGAGAGTTCCCACAAACAGAACCTTCTTAAGGTACTCCAAGCCTCAGAAGATGCTAGTAAGCATCTCCTCAGAGTTGCCTATTATATGGAAGACACTATAGTCAGGGTAGTGCCTCTGACATTTGTCTGAGAAGTCACTCCTGGCTGAGGGTCTTTGGCTTTGCTAATGATATCCAGCAAAAGGTGTTCAGTGACCCTTTTTTGGGTCGCAAACATTTTGGTCCAGACATGCAGGATATTATCAATGAACTGCAGACTTCTGGCAAGGCTTTTTGGTCCATCCACTCCTTGTATCATACTCGGCCCAGGGGTAGGCTGAGATCCTCCTTTTAGAAGGTCTCTCACAAATCAGGTCCAGGAGCCAAGCTTCTGGATAAATGCAGAGACAGCTCCACTTTGCCTGGCCCTTTTCCTCCTCTGGTCCCTCTGCTAAGCAATCCAGAGGAGGGGTGAGTTTAGCTCCTGCCTGACTCCTTGATTAGACCTCCTCCTCCTCCTCCTCCTCCTCCTCCTCCTTTACCAAGCTGGGAGGTGGTGGTTTGTAGTGTTGAACCCCCATGTGAATAGTGCTTAGCTGAACCTGACATTTTCTTCTTCTCTCCTATATCTGTTCCAAAGACTGTTGTGCAACAGCACTTTACTCCTTCATTTTATGTCTTCCTGTCTCTTTCTAATCCCCCTCTTTCTGTGTAAAACAGAATATGCTGCAGTCAGACTGGCCATCTGACGCTGTGTATTACAATTTAAACTATTTTTCACCCCTTCCTATTTCTGCTCTTCTATGTCACGGTCCAGTTAAATATAAGCACTTTTCCTTGCATTGCCCTTAAATGTGCAGAAATGGTCTAGATGAGCTGCACAGACTTAAAGAATGAAAGTAACTAAAGGTCTGTAAACAGACTTGGTAGGCAAAGGTTTTTCACAATGTAAAAAGCAAGCTGGGATTGACAGTCAAACTTAAGAAATTATCAATGCCAGTTTAAATGTTTTCTTTAGGATATGTTGGTGCAGATTGGAATATCCTGTACTTGAAAAGTTAAACAGTTAGCAAATTAACTAAAATACAGGATAATAGAGAACTAAAATGTGGTCTACCTACACAACTCCCAGGAGTATCATGTCTCCAATCAGTGCTGGTATCCTTGCAAGGTGCTGTCTCTATTGAAAGTCAGCAGCACCTTTCTCCCTTCTTTTATATGCTGCAGCTCCTAGGTTACCTTTAGAAAAGGGAGGAGTTGTTTCATAATGCAGCCCACTCTGCAAGAAATGTGCAATAATATCTGATAGAGCATTATGGTGTTTATGCTGATGTCATAATAATGGATTATTTGTTATGCCTTTCATTTATGTGTATTCTATGTAATTGATTGTACAAAGAAATAAGAAGATTTCCTGTAAATAGCTTAATAATTAGGTGGGGCTTTGAGCTAAGGGGTGGAGCACCACTCTTTAAAAGAAACCAGCCTAGATCCTTAGGTTAGATGCTGTTAGGGAGAGTTCATGTGAGGACCTCCTGCTGTCTGTTATACTGCACAAGATTATGTTCCACTGCTAGACCCTTGGCAGGGAAGCTGTGCTGTTTTCAAGTTTTATTTTGTTTGTTTATTATCGTAAGTTCGCTGCTGTAAGCTGTTATTTTTTTTTGTATTTAAGTTTTTTTTTTGTTTGTTTGTTTAATAAAAATCATACCGCTTAGGTATGTGTACCAAATTTGTTGATTCCTGTGTGACGTGATTTGTTCAACCCACGACATTTGGTACCAGGAGTGGGGTTGATTGGAGATCCATAAGGAATAGGTGGACTCCAGTAAAGATACTGCACATAGTATCTAGGTCACAAGTGGTTTTCAACAGGTACATGGCACATAAACCCGAGGAAGCTGGTGCCTTATCAGGGGTTTTGACCAGAACCCAAGCGGCTGCTGTTGGTGAACCACTTCTTGAAGGATTACCTGCTGCCACACGTCCTAAAGTTAAACAGGGCATACAGAAGATGGAAGAGGCGTGTGAAGAGATCAGAAGAAGAACAGCTGGAACCCCCAAAGACCTCAGGAATTTAGTCCGCTGGTTAGCTATACATCAGATGGAGATGGAATGCCAGCAAGAGGTAGATCTGAGGAAAGAGAGGAAGAAGAAAGCGACAAGACCAGAGGTGGGCTGACTCAAAACAGGCCTTACAACTTATTGGGGCTGGTCAAGGGCAGCCCATACAAATCCCAGAGACATAAAATTAACGAAAATGACTCCTCTGATGATATAGAGGCATATCTTACAACATTTGGACGTGTAGCACAGGCTTGTAATTGGCCTGCTACCCAATGGGTGGTAAGACTTTCCCATATCTATCTGGCAAAGCTCAATTGGCATACACCTGTATGGATATCAGATTGCTAATGATTATGCCTCTGTAAAGGAGATACTAAAAGATATGACATTAACACAGAAACATATAGACAAAGGTTTCAATCTTTAAAGCATTTACCCCATGTACCACCTCGGAGACCTATACCAGATTGAATGACTTGTGTCACAAATGGCTACAACCTGAGGGAAAGACGGTACCAGCCATCATTGAGCAGTTTGTGTTGGAGCAATTTGTACAGATTATGCCTCGGATGTCCAATTATGGGTAAGGGAACACCATCCTGATAATGCTGAAGCTGCAATTACCCTAGCCGAGATTTCTTATCTGCACGACAACGGTACAAAAGGGTACAGGAGAACAGAAATGTCATTCCTACTACAACATCCACAACCACTACGGTAAGACCTATTGTTTCATCAGTTGGGACGGGATTGCTAAGACTAGAGAAGGTCGGAGATGGCATCAAAAACCTGAATCCACCATAGAATTACATTATTGCCATGGACTGGGACACATAGCCCATTTCTGCCCAAAGAAAAAGTCTGCATGCCTAGCTTCTATGAACTTGGGGAACTTTTTCATAAAGACTATGGTAAATGGAACTCAAGTAGAAGGGCTAGTGGACTCAGGGAGCCGACAAAGCTTAATCTGGGCTGACCTACTAGATAACAAGTTATTAAGTACTAAACCCACTAGTGTAATTTGTATCCATGGTGATGTGCGTCAGTAGTCAACTGCACAGACACAAGTATGTATAAATGGACAGACATGTGATATGACATTAGGAGTTGTACCCACTTTACCTTTGCCTTTGATTATTGGTCAGGACTTTCCATCCTTTAATGACATTTTAACCTCATGTGACACTGCCTTATCAGCTGTAACCACGAGGGCTTAGTCACAACTGATACAACAGGACCCTTTATTTTCTTTTGATGATTCTTTGTTTGAAGAGGGTAAAGGGCCACGAAAAACAAAGGCTGAAAAGAAATTATTACAGAAAGACTGGAAACACAAACAAAATGGGACTGGTGGTGTCATGCCTCAATATCGTATTGTAGATATTAAAACTGAACAGCAAAATGACAATACACTTAACCCTTTCTTTTCACAGCTTAACAAACAAGTACCTTTGGGTTCACCATATGTTGTACAACAGAATGGAATTCTATATAGAATATGTACAAATCCTAAAACACAAGAACAGATAGAACAAATGCTGGTACCACAGAAATTTAGAAAAGATCTTCTATTTTTAGCACACGATATCCCTAGTGCTGGACATGCAGGACGAGACCGAACTTCTGCTAGACTATTGCAACGATTCTTCCGGCCTGGTCTACAGGAGGACATTGCTGAGTATTGCAGATGTTGTCCTTCCTGTCAGCAAATCAGCCAGATAACTCACAGGGACAAGTACCCTTAATGCCCCTACCAGCTGTAGCTCAACCCTTTGAAAGAATAGCTATGGATGTGGTAGGACCATTAGTAAAAAGCAATAAGGGTAATAGATTCATACTTGTCTTTTGTGATTATGCAACCAAATATCCTGAAGCTTTTCCCTCGAGAACAGTTACTGCCCCAAAAATAGCAGGAAAAAGTAGTGGAATTCTGCAGTTGTATGGGTATTCCTAAAGAGATCCTGACGGATCGTGGTACAAATTTTAATGCTGCACTACTCATTGAATTGTACAAAGCTTTAGGAATTACTACATTATGAACCACCCCTTACCATCCACAAACTGATGGTCTTACAGAAAGATTTAATCAGACATTAAAACATATGATTAGGAAATTTGTGGACGAAGAAGGTAAAAAGTGGGATCAATATCTTTCCCTATTCCTGTTTGCATACCGAGAGGTCCCACAAGCCTCAACAGGATTTTCACCATTCAGTTTGCTGTATGGAAGAAACCCCCGGGGACCTCTTGACATAGTTAAAAAAACTTGGGAGGGAGAGACCACAGTGAAATATACCAATATCCTAGACTATTTGGTTAATCTTAGAAAGCGACTAGTGCAGTACGCAAAAAAGGCACATGAACAAAATATGGTAGCCCAAACTAAGCAGAAATGCTATTATGATAGTAAAACTCAGGAAAAACAATTTCTTCCAGGGGAAAAGGTACTGTTATTATTGCCATCCAATGACAATAAGTTTTTAATGAAATGGCAGGGACCTTACTCCATTGTTTCCCAGACTGGTCCTGTCACTTACCAAGTTGAGATACCCAGGAGACGAAAGTGTACACTCATCTATCATGCAAATCTCTTAAAGAAATGGCATGAGAGACTTGCTTCTGATGTTAAAAGCTGACCTTTATATATGCCCAGTAGTTCAGACACTGAATTAGATTCTGCCTATAAAAGGCTTGAATCAGAGGAAACTATTATAGATGTACATATTAACTCAAATTTAACCAGTCAGCAACATGCAGAATTGGAAAATGTACTACAACATTATACAAAAGTTTTCACAACTATCCCAGGTAAAGCCATTGATGTAGTACATACGATTAAAACTGATTCTGTCCCAGTAAGGCAAAAGGCATATCGATTGCCAGAAAGAAGTAGGTCTGAGGTTGTACAGGAAATTGAAAATTACGGAAATTAAATATTATTGAACCTTCCAAAGTCCATGGTCATCCCTATGGTAATTGTACCTAAAAGGAAGGGGTATCTGTTTATGTCTCGATTTATGTAAACTCAATCAAGTATCTCCGTTTGATAGCTATCCAATTCCTAGAGTGGATGATATAATAGATCACATTGGACAGGCCAAATACATCTCTACTCTCGATCTCACAAAGGGCTATTGGCAGATCCCTTTGGAAGAACAGTCTAAAGAAAAAACAGCTTTTAGCACTCCTAAGGGGTTATACCAGTTTGCTTATATGCCATTTGGCTTACATGGGGCCTCTGCCACCTTCCAAAGATATATGGACAAATTGTTGAATGATCACTCTTCCTATTGTTCTGCTTATTTGGATGATGTGGTGATTTTCAGTTCAGACTGGTCAACACATCTTACCCATTTGTCTAATGTTTTATATACCATTGAAAAAGCTGGTTTAACTATTAATCCTTCCAAGTGTACCCTAGCCATGAATGAGACAAGATATTTGGGCTTCGTTTTGGGTAATGGAATAGTACGTCCAGAAAGAGAGAAGGTGGAGGCAGTAGCCCAATGTGCAGTCCCAGAAACAAAAAAACAAGTGAGATCTTTTTTGGGTTTAGCTAGTTATTATAGACGCTTTATCCCTGATTTCACACAATTGCAACCCCATTGACTGACTTGACTAAGAAACAAGTCCCAAATAAAATCCCATGGTCACCTGCTTGTGATTTAGCTTTTAGGACAATAAAAGCTATACTGTGTTCAGCACCAGTGTTGCAATCTCCAGATTTTAATAAGCCTTTTGAATTACAAACAGATGCTTCAGAAACTGGTCTCGGTGCTGTATTGTGTCAAAATATCAATGGAGAAGAGCACCCCATCTTATTCATCAGCCGGAAACTATATCCCAGAGAACAGAAGTATGCTACAATAGAAAAGGAATGTTTAGCAATTAAATGGGCTATAGAGACATTGAAATTCTATCTATGAGGGTCTCATTTTACTTTAATTACGGATCACAGCCCTTTATGCTGGCTTAACCAGATGAAGGATAAAAATGCACGCATTCTCCGTTGGTACTTGGCTCTACAGCCCTATCATTTTGAGATTAAGCATAGACCATGCAGCAAACACAGATTTCCTTTCTAGATATGGTACTTAAGGAAATTGAATCTAGAGTGGGATGCAGTATCCTATTTCAACCCCAGGGCAAAGTATGACGTATGACAATGAATGATGTTAATTGTATTTATTGTTTTTGTTTATAGGGTGCCCTGGGGTGGGACTTCTGTGAGGGTGGGTGGAAGTCCCATCCCATTCCCTTGGGTTTATGTTGTGGAAAAAGGAATGTGGTCTTCAAACCAAATTATTGGTTTGTTCTTAAAGAGGGGGAAATGTGGTAGTTGAACCCCCCCATGTGAATAGTGCTTAGCTGAACCTGATGTTTTCTTCTTCTCTCCTATATTTGTTCCAAAGACTGTTGCAAACAGCACTTTACTCCTTCATTTTATGTCTTCCTGTCTCTTTCTAATCCCCCCCCTTTTTGTGTAAAACAGTCAGAATATGCTGCAGTCAGACTGGCCATCTGACACTGTGTATTACAATTTAAACTATTTTCATCCCTTTCCTATTTCTGCTCTTCTCGTCATGGTCGGTTAAATATAAGCACTTTTTCCTAGCATTGCACTTAAATGTGCAGAAATGGTCTAAATAGACTGCACAGACTTAAAGAATGAAAGTAACTAAAGGTCTGTAAACAGACTTGGTAGGCAAAGGTTTTTTCACAATGTAAAAAGCAAGCTGGGATTGACAGTTAAACTTAAGAAATTACCAATGCTAGTTTAAATGTTTTTCTTTAGGATATGTACAGGTGCAGATTGGAATATCCTGTACTTGAAAAGTTAAACAGTTAGCAAATTAACTAAAATAAAGGATAATAGAGAAGAACTAAAATGTGGTCTATCTACACAACTCCCAGGAGTATCATGTCTCCAATCAGTGCTGGTATCCTTGCAAGGTGCTCTCTTTTATGGAAAGTCAGCAGCACCTTTCTCCCTTCTTTTATATGCTGCAGCTCCTAGGTTACTTTTAGAAAAGGGGAGGAGTTGTCTATAATGGAGCCCACTCTGCAAGAAATGTGCAATAATATCTGATAGAACATTAGGGTGTTTATGTTGATGTCATAATAATGGATTATTTGTTATGCCTTTCATTTATGTGTATTCTATGTAATTGATTGTACAAATAAATAAGAAGATTTCCTGTAAATAGCTTAATAATTAGGTGGGGCTTTGAGCTAAGGGGTGGAGCTCCACTCTTTAAAAGAAGCCAGCCTAGATCCTCAGGTTAGATGCTGTTAGGGAGAGTTCATGTGAGGACCTCCTGCTGTCTGTTATACTGCACGAGATTATGTTCCACTGCTAGACTCTTGGCAGGGAAGCTGTGCTGTTTTCAAGTTTTATTTTGTTTGTTTATTATCGTAAGTTCACTGCTGTAAGCTGTTATTTTTTTTTGTATTTAATTTTTTGTTTGTTTGTTTGTTTAATAAAAATCATACCGTTTAGGTATGTTGTACCAAATTTGTTGATTCCTGTGTGACCTGATTTGTTCAACCCATGACATGGCTGGAGGTCGATTCTCCCTCCATCTGTCCCAGTGGAGAACCATCACAACAGATGCTTGGATCTTGCAGATAATAGAGCAAGGCCATGCTCTACAGCTTCTAAAGCAGCCCCCAGATGTTCCCCCAGTCTCCCAGTTTTACAATCCAAATCACACAGAGGTGTGCAGGGAGGAGGTACTCACCTTGCTGTGCAAACAGGCCATAAAACCAGTGCCCAGGCAGCAATGGAACAAGGGGTTTTACTCTAGGTTCCTCCTCATTCCCAAAGGAACAGGAGACTTCTAGATCTCAAGGAGCTGAACCTTTTTATTCAGTACAAAAAGTTCCAAATGGTCACTTTGCAAGGCCTTCTCCCGCTTTTCAAGCAGGATGACTGGCTATGCTCCCTCGATATGCAAGATGCCTACCTGCATATCATGGTTCCCCGCTCATGATGGGGTACCTGCAGCTCCTGTTCCAGGGGGAGCATAACCAGTTCAGGGTATTGCCTATTGGCTTATTCTCTGTACCATGGGTATTTTCCAAGTGCTTAGCAGCTGTAGCAGCAGCCCTTCAGCGTGAAGGCCTCTGTGTTCCCATATCTGGATGACTGGTTACTAAAAGCCCAGTCCATGGAGCGCCTATTGTTGACTGTATAATGCACCCTGCAATTATTCCAGTCCTTGGGCATCACTGTCAATCAGCTCAAGTCTGTGCTAACCCCTTCTCAGAGATTGCAATACATACGGACAGGCCTGAACTCTACTCATGGCAAGACCTTCCTACCTTAAGACAGGGCAGACTGCCTTATTGCCCAGGCCCAGGAGGTGGCTCAGAGCTGGCATGTCCCAGTCAGAACATTTCTTCGGCTCCTAGGCCTCATAGTCATGCCATTGTTATGGTCCCTGTGGTCCAACTGCACATGAGAATTCCACAGTGGACCTTCAAGGTACAGTGGGATCAGTGCTCATATGAGTGCTTCACTGGTGGATTGACCTGGACAATCTCTTAAAGGGTCTTCTTTCTTTTCCCCACTCCTCACCAGATCCTCACCTCAAATGCTTTGGGCTTGGGTTGGGGAGCCAATCTAGGTCCTTATCAGACCTAGGGTCTTCGGTCTGCTGGGAGACTCACCTCCACATAAATGTCTTAGAAATGAGGGCAGTTCCACATGCCTTACAGGCCCTCCAGAACCATCTCTCTTCAGACTCACTGTTCGTGCAGCTTGACAACCTCAGTGTGGTCTATTTATTCAACAAGCAAGGGGGGACACATTCCTACCCCCTGTGCCAGGAGGCGATGAGGGTCTGATACTGTAAAACTGTCAGATATCTATGTGCTAGGTGTCCAAAATGCCTTGCAGACAGCCTCAGTAGGTCACAGTCCAAAGTGCATGAGTGGGAGCTGCTGACCTCATTCTCTGAAGACCTGTTCGACAGATGGGGTCATCCAGAGTTGGACCTTTTTGCATCCCCATGCAATGCAAAACTGACGCATTTATGCCACTAGATCCAGGGCCTAGAATTTTCGGGTGAGATGCATTGTCCCTCTCCTGGAAAGGGAGGTTTCTTTACGTAGTCCCTCCCTTCACTGTGATTTAGAGGGTTCTCATCAAGCTGCAGATAGAGTGGGCCACCTTAATTTTAGTGGTCCCATTTTGGCCACAACAGATATGGTTTCCATTACTGAATTAATTGGCTGAGGAGCCTCTGGTTCCCCTGCCCCTCTGCTGGGATCTGCGGACTCAGACCCAGGGGATCCTAGTTCATCCAAACTTCAAATCCCTCCACCTGCATGCATGGCTCCTGAGGTGATAGCCATTGCGAGGTTTGTGGTGTCTCAGAAGGTGAATGACATCCTGGTGGCTGCTTGAAAACCTTCCACCAGGGCCACTTACTCCTTGAACTGGAAGCAGATCGCTATCTGGGGTACTTCTCATAACCTGGACCCTTTCACCTATTGGGTGAATCAAGTTTTGGAGTATCTCCTGACCTTATCTGATGCAGGTCTCCAATACTCCTCACTTAAAATGCACCTGTCAACCATTTCAGGCTTTCATGTGCCCATTGATGGGCATACTGTGGCACATCTGGATGTGGCCCATACTTTTTTGAGAAGCATCCTCTACTTGAAGCCTCCTATCCATAACTCAGTTATAGCTTGTGACCTGAATTTTGTTTTGGAGAAGCTGACCCTGTCTCCTTTTGACTGAAAGTAAGACAAACATTTGTCAATGCCGAATGTTTCCTTGCATGGTTTATGTGGCGGGGTGTATTGTGCTAGTTGAACTTCTGGTGAGAGGAAAAGTCTGCCTGAAGTATGTTTTGACAAGCTGTCATATTTTGGACAACATTTGAATACAGAAGCTCAGTTAATAAGAAAGCTATGTTGAAAATGAGTGGGAATTGCTGGCCCGGTGACACTGAGGGTTGAGGCATTGGATGCAACACCTCGTGCTACACCAGTGACCCATGTTTGGGAGTGAGTGCAGGCTGCCATGAGACAGTAGGGGAGAAGAAGAATCAAGCATTCCAGGGACAGCTAAAGAATCAAGCTTACCAGGGACAGCTGTCCTTCTCTGAGGGGGTGGCAGCCAGTTGTCATTGCATGCCTGGCCCATAGCGGTGGCTGGGAGCTGGCACACTGATGCTGCAGACATTGAGTCAGAGGTGGGGCACATGCCTGATGGGGAGTGCACACACGGGAGCATGCACTGCACTGATGCTGGTGTCCTTACATCCTCCTCCCCTGAAAGGGAGAAACCAGGAGGAAAAAAGCTCACGGCAGATGATGGAGGGCACTTACAGATCCCACCCCGGAATAGCCACGGTGATGACCTCTGTACTGGATCTGGACTTGGTTGGGGTGGGCATCCCCCCCATCTTGTTGAGGGAAGGCCCCCACTGATCCAGCCAGGGGAAGGTAAGCCCTGGGGGTAGCTGGTCACCGTTGGCTGCTGGATATCAGGAAATGGGGCTGGGGCTCCCTCCAGTTAGAGAGGGACATGGAGCAGGGGTATAAATAAAAAAAAAAATGTGGAATGCAAATATTTAAAATTTCCACAGTTACGAGCATGCATACTGATATTGCAATGAATGGCCATAATGTTGTCAGTTTTTCATATTCTGACCCCAATGTTAAACACAGTCTTCTTATCACCCCACCTCATGAACCCTCTAGGTGAACATTTTCAAATTTGTGTGAAAATGGCATTCCATGTCACTGGTGCAAAAACACATTATGGGAAGGATGTGAAACATGAGAGCTGTATTGTTCATGAGGTGGTGTGATAAAATGGCTAAACTGAAAATTTGAAGTGAAAATATTGAAAATGACCAAAATTCCATGTGCGTGTAGAAAATTTTGAACAACCGGGTGTAACTCTGACATTTTTATGTTGATTGCACGCATGCACAAGAAACATATTGCGGCAGCTTGCTCCAGAAGCAGGTTGTGGAGGCGCGGCACTGTTGTGTCCAATGCCCCCATAGCCTTTGGAGGCGTGGCTCACTTTTCCCAATGGGGTGGCATGCAGCTGCAGACACTAGTTCAGCCAGCGTGCCACAACCTTGTAAGGTTTCAGCTGCTGCAATCAGGGGCTGCCTCGTCATTGCAGCATCAGCGATTCGCTGCAATGAGGGAGCGATCTGTCATTGCTGGGTGAAACCTTGTTAGTGTGATATTGTTTGTAAACATGGTGGCAGCTTGCCGCCGTGTTCACAAACAATACAAAGCCAACCCACTGTCGAGGTGCCCAATCCCCTCGACAGCATGTGCCCCCAGCGTGTTTGTTTGTGACAGGGGCCCCAATCCCTTTCGGTTCAGTGCCTAATGTTGATGTTGCGGAAGGAGGCCTCCCCATTGGCATTGTGTTCCCCAGTGTCATTTGCCAATGGGGAGCCCTCCCGTCAGCATAATCCCCCCCAAACCGCATTACAGTTGTGCCGATGTAATCCCCTCGGCTCTTCCACCCTCCCTTTTTGTGCCGCGGGGTGCCCAATCCCTGTCGACTACAGCTGCCCCCACAAACAAACACTCTGTTGGCATGCTGGGAGCTCACCCCAGCGTGCCAAATGGCCCTGTAAAAAAAAAAAAAAAAAAGTCCTGCACTGTGTTTTTTTTTGTACCTGTCAAAAAAGAAAACGATTCCTCACGGTCTCCCTGCCTCCCCTCCCACAACCTGCACCCACCCTCTGCGCACCCTGCCTCCCCACACTCCCCTCACCCCATACTTACCTGCAGAGTTTGGCGCGACGATCTTCGGTGGACCAGGAACACATCTGCACTTTTCAAAGCTGACCGCGAACTGAGGAAATGCCGGTAAGCTGTATAATGGCATAAATAGGGTTTTTTCAACTCTGGTGCATATCTCAGGCATTTTTGGGAATTTTGGCACCACATTTTCAACATGGGTTTTTTTGGACCCCTTCTCATGAGTTCTGCCACTGTCATGGCGTTATTCGGCCCCAAAAGGTGATTTTGTGGTCACTGTGCGGAATCACCTTGCGGGACCAATTAACAAAATGACAGTGCCAGTGTTCATGAGGTGGGCTCTCAAAAAGCCTATGTTGCAAATTTGGTGGAAAAAATTCCCCAAATGACTGTTTTACGTGCAAGCGTTGTGCAGTTGCTACGCACGCTCATAACTGCACGAATTTGCAATATTGTCATGCTAGATTTTCAACACTGGCAGTTTTTCACACCACCTTGTGAACAGTACAGCTGTCATTTTTCACATCCTGGCCAAAATGTCTCTTTGCAGTTCTGGCACAGAATAGCGCGGTCGCTGTGGGAAATCAGTGTTCAGGACAGATCAAGAAAATGACAGTGATACTTCATGAGCAGAGGTCCAAAAAAGCCTATGTTGAAAATTTTGAGACGATACTCCATAAAATGACTGTGTTACGAGCATGCGTTGCGCAGTTTGCTCGCACGCTAATAACTTAGCGAATTTATAATATTTTCACTCCAGATTTTCAACATTGCCATTTTCCCACACCTACTTATGAACAGTACAGCTGTCAGTTTGCCTATCCTGGCCAAAATGTCTTTTCGCACTTCTGGCGCAGAATAGCGTGGTCGCTGTGGGAAATCAGTGTTGGGGACAGATTAAGAAAATGTCAGTGATGTTGTTCATGAGCAGAGGACCTAAAAAGCCTATGTTGAAAATTTGGTGACGATACTCCATAAAATGACTGTGTTACAAGTGTGCGTTGAGCAGTTTCCATGCACCCTTGTAACTTCGCAGATTTGTAATATTGTCACGCCAGATATTCAACACTGGCATTTTTTCACACCTCCTTATGAACAGTACAGCTGTCATTTTGCAGATCCTGACTGAAATGTGTTTTTGCGCTTCCAGCGCAGAATAGCGCGGTCGCTGTGGGAAATCAATGTTCAGGACAGATTAAAGATCGAATGCAAAGCTTTATGGTGCTGTTATGAATGTGTCTTTCAATAAAGTATTGTCCATTGAATCCTGTGTGTGCTTCTTTTTATCTAAAAATCCTTCAAAAAGTAAATTTTCTTACCTTTTTCATTCCTCTGTCTGTTGTCCAATTCACTGGATTCTGTTTTAACACTATGCACGCCCTGCTTCTGAAAGTGTCCTGCGTGATTACATAATTGGGAGTGATGACACTTTCACAGCTGTCTTCTAAGTGGCTCTAGCTTTCCTGCACGGTGTGCTGAAGTGTGTTCATGTCGTATTGCTGTCTTTCCTCGAAATTACTTTAATCTGACAGTAAAAGTCCTAATTTCATGGTGTTTGAGTTTGATGCACAATGTGAGAATACTGAGTAATACTTCTCTACTTGTTTCACAGTGCACTCCTCTATGTGCATCATTATTGGTATGTGTGCAGCAGTTTGATGCATCGTGGTTTCAAGCAGTTCTGTGCAATCGATGCTCCTTTGTATTTCTGCTATTTATTGGCTATCATTTCAGTTTTCCGTCTTACTGCATAGCTTTTTTGTGGCATCATTATTTAGATGTAAGTCACAAAGTGTATGGTGCGATTACTGTAGCTGAGCCTGAATTTTTGTTGTGTGGTTGTGACAAACAGTTTTGGGGTGAATTGCAGCATCTTTCTATTTTGTTATTGATTGCTTATCCTTTCAGTTTGCCCTCATACCACATAGCGATTAAAAATTTTTTTCTGCCATCATTGTTTTGACTGAAGTCTGAAAGTGTATGGTGCAATTACTGTAGCTACGCCTGACTTTTTGTAGTGGTGGGACATACAGTTTTTGGGGCAATAGAGGCACCTTTCTAGTTTTCTTATTTATTGCCTATCCTTTCATTTTTTCCCTCATACTGCATTGCTTTATCACCCCTTGTCCGTTTATTAGTCTGCCATCAGATACCACATATCAGATGTTCAATATCGTGTGTGCCACATGTCGCCCACTTTTTTTGGATATTTCTCCCATTTTTACCTTTTTTTTTTGTAGGCATCACTGATTTTTATTAAACTCTGACAGTCTATGATGTCATTACTGTAGCTGCGCCTGACTCTTTGTTGGGGGGGTACATAGGGCACCATAAGGCTTAGCTTTATATGACATATTATACAATGGCAAGAAAGAATCTTGTCGTCTGATTGGTTAGCTGGCTGTCACTGCAGGGATGTTATCCTGGTATAACATCCCCGCTGACTGTTTGTATTTGGATTCCCATTGTTTCATCGTCTCTTAAGAAACAAACATATCTTTTCACACCAACAAAAGCATTCTTTAAAGTTATTTTTTTTAATTATAAAACAACAAGCTATTGTATAATAGTAAGAATGCCCTCCAGGTGAGTGTTATGCTGGGATAACATCCCTTCTTGGGTGTGGGATGCCCTCAGCCGATGGCCTCAGGCCCAACCACCCGATGTGGAATGTTATCCCAGCATAACACCCACCCTGTCATGCATTATTCCTTTAATATAAGCCCATTCATTTTCTGAAGTCATGTTCTGTTGATTTCCATTTAGTGTATGTACTGTCAAACTGCTGCATACTTCCTTACTTGTGTACTTGTGTGTCATGTTAACCTTTCTTTCTTATGTCCTACTACAACTACTAATTAATCTGTAGAGTGTTAGTTGTAAATGGAATACTGTTTCTCACTGTATGGCATCTGTCGCAATGTACTAATTAGTGGGCACCCCTGTCCCAAGCTCAAAAGGATCTATCAACATCGCAGGTCCAAGTATCCACCTTCACAGTACTATCCAATGTTGATGCATGAAAGCAGTGCATTGCTGTGGCACATTAATTACCTCAGCTGTGTTCCAAATAAACACATACGGTTTAATTATGTCATATTTTATTTTTTGTTTGTGTGCGGTCAGTCATACTGTTCATTGATATTGTTTTACTGTCCAAACTTTTTCTATTATTGATATCTGTATAAGAAGCCAGCTGGATTACTGTTTTTTACTAGCAGTAAACATATCATCATTTTGCTCCCCAGCACAAGCACAATTTTGTAACTGATGATGGCACTGTCCATGTGCATAATGCCATGCTGTGTGATCTGTACTGTTATCTGCATATCATGTGTAGGTCTGTGTCATCATTGGTATGCCCCCTAAAAGCCACAAAGAAGTGCTTATAACTTTTCTGATTCAAACTATGAATTACAAGCACATACAGATGCAATGACACAGAATGCCAACTTGAAGAAATGGAACATCTGAGAAATGTTTTGTTACATTAGTAGTCCACATTGTGTGTGGGCCAGATGTAGTACTGTATGCTGTCATATCTTTTCATAATCTATTTAAATGTTTATTACAGTTTCAGATATTCTTCACAATGATTTCTTCAAGTTACATATGAACACATGAGCAGATGAAAATGCCCTCATAAACATGTATCGTGTTGTTTAGTGTGTAGTGTCTGCTACACTTTGCAGATAGCATCTCAGATTACAGCTGGCCCCCACTCAACCCCATGCCAGTACCCCTACCCCTCATTCTGTCCATACCCCTTTTGAAAATGTCCACTGTGTTGCAGTACTGTCTGCTCTGTTATGGTGTTCTATTTGTCAACGAGTTTTGCGTCACTAAAATGTCTCCTCGCTTCAACTATATACCATTCAACCTGCTGTGAGCACGTACCAAGTATACTGAGACACATTCAGGAATTAATTAATTAATTGTGACTGATGTTATTTGAATGGTATGCTTCTGCTTTTCTAACTTTTACCGTTTACATCCATTTCTGACAGTGGTTCACGACCACATGAATGTTTGTTCAAAGTTCTCATTCAATTATATATGTTTATGTACTAACATTTCAGTAAATGACATACTAATTCTGATTGTTAGGTTATTGTAATGGTTCATCATTGTACTGTGCTATGTTTCTTTTCTTCACCTCAGTGCCATCATGAAACACTGCTACGCGGTTGGCTGCACAAATGGTAAAGGCTACACTAGCAGCTTTTACCGTTTTCTGAAAGACATCAAAAGATGCAGACAGTGGGCATTGGCAGTAAAAAGGGCTGGATGGGAGCCAAACGACAACACAGTCATCTGTGCTGATAATTTTGCAGCAAATCAATTTGCTATTTCTCAGACTTTATTAGACATCACTGGATTCTCTCCTGGACAAAGGAGATTGAAACCAGATACATGCCCTGCTATTTTTGCTTACAATTCTGGAAAACAAAAACTTCACAGCATGGCATCTGAGAAGAGACACCAATTAGAGGTTAGTATATGTATTTCTATCTTTTAATTTGTTCAAACATTTCATATTATGTTCAACCAGAGAACCAGGTCATACTTGTCTTCCTATTGTACACCCATAGGTTCTAAGTGAAATCAGACTTCTTCCAGACAGTTATACACAACGCAAGAGGTGTGGTAGGACCACAGTAACACAAACTAACAATGCCATTGATGAACCATCCATTGAGATTCCACACACAAGTAATGAAATCGTCCCAATGGTGCAGTTCTCAACATGCCCTGAACTGATTTCTTCGTGCTGCGATACTGCTTGCCAGACTGATGTGGTGGTGAGAACAATCAGCTGCTCATTCATGCATTTTTTTCCTAACATGATGCATGACCATGCTTTAATATTTACACAGTCAGTTTAACCTTTAGTGTGATATTTTTGACAGAGTAAAAAAACATTGTTTTGGTTATTGTGAATTGTAATAAAGCTTATAAGAAACTGAGTGGTTTGGGTATTTTCTAAAGCTGACACAGGGATCACAGGCACAGGCACAGTAGGTGTTGTAAGGGAGGGTGTGCAAGACAGAAAGGGTGGATGCACAGCATTGTGGGGGTTGGGATTGCAAGAGGGCAACAAAATACATGGCACTTGACGTGGTGGAGAGGAGGACCGGTGGAGGATAGTGGATTAGCATGCTACAGGTGAAAACCAGCGGGGTACTTATAGTGCTTAAAGTAATAACAGATTTGCCCCTCTGCTATTCATGAGTGAGTGGGAGCAGCACCATATAGGTGGGGAGGTGCACAAAGAGGAGATTGTTGGACTGGCAAAGGGAAAGGGGCAGAAAAGCAAAAGCAGCAGTATTGATTGGTTGCAGCTAAGGAAGGAGTGACAGGTAGATGCAACCTGGGTACAGAATAGTCAAAGCAGTGAGACGGAGGAGAGGGGCTCCAACAGGGGGGTTGGGGGGACATAGATGATCAGAGTTTGCATCGGAGGGTGTAAGGGAGGGGTGACTCATCAAAGGGAGGGGTGGGTGGAAGGATATTGGATGCACAAAACTCAGGAGTCAGACTGGTATGGGTAGTAGGTGGTGTGGGACGAGCAGGGCAGAAGCTATGGGAGTAGAGGAAACATGGTAGGAAGTTGTAGGAGTCACATATGTTGCAAAGGGTGATTCTAAAGTGCATGCCATTGTTGACCCTGTTGATGAGCCAGGTTTAAAACTGAGTTGAGTGGGTATGCAATATGAACAGGGATGGTTAATTGTGCTGGGTGATTGTATTCTGAAGGGTGTCATATGTGATGGAAGTTGGGAAAGATAAAGTCGGATCTGGGTTGAATTTATGTGCTGGTTGACCACAGGAAAGGTGGGGCAGGCACTTCTCAAGAGTGCAGTGAAGGGGAGTAAGAAACCTCACATGGCAGTGGAGTATGTAGAGGTGGTAAAGGGGAGGTTCGAGGAGTTAGGTAGGCAGGGCTAGGAGGTTGTGCGGTCTGTGGCATTCTCTGATGTACTCATGGTACCGTGTGTGAGCTCAGTGAGGAAAAGAAAGAGATAGCAGTTCAAGTTTCCTATGGATTGGTCCCGTAACAGGAAGTATGACATAGTGACGTGCTGGGGTAGGATCGGGTAAAACAGTGACTTGTATGCAGGGGACTGGTTACACTTCATCAAGGAAGGGATGGGAGTACTGAAAAGTGGATTACGGGAGTGTACAGCAACTAAGTTTGATTTAAAGTAGGCGGTGGGGTGTCAAGAGTAGTTGTGATAGTAAAAGGGTCCAGAAAGGAGATCCAAGGGAGGGCACACACCTTGTAATGGGTAAAGGCTGAGGTTGAGTGACACAGGTATGGTGCATGCATGGTTGCCTGTTTGCAGTACAGAGTGCAATACCCTGCTGTAATAAGGGTGGAGATAGAGTGAGCGGACCACCAAAAAAAGTTTCCTAAACCAAGGAGGAAAGGGGAGATAACAAGGAGGTGAATGAATGGAAGTTGGTGTCCATGAATGAGAAAGGACTGTGAAATAAAGTTGTATAACTTCAGGTACTGTCAGAGGTGAAATGTGGACATTAGTGCACTGACTGACACTTGCCCCACACAGTACCATGACAGGTATCTGTCAATCCTATGGCACAGTATATACAGTAATTAGCCGTGTTTGTTTGGAGGGTGGGTGGGGGAGCACTGTATGTGACCGAAGTGGTCAACTATATGAGGGACGAGGGGGAGGAAGGAAGGACAGAGGCACAATGCTTGCAGCTTCTGGACTGTAATGGCAGAAAGTTGAGGCTTGGGTTGGTGTACAGACCTCCAGCTCAATCAACATAAGCGGACACAGAGCTAGCGTATCAAATAGGGAGGGTGTGTAGAAAGTGGAGTATGGTGATGGTTGGTGATTTAAAACTACCAGTGGTTGATTGCAACACACCTGCCACCACCGGCACAGGACATGAGGTGCAACTGGATGCAATCCAGTACGGTATCCTGTTGCAAATGGTAAGTGGGCATTCCAAACTAGGTACTACGGTGGACCTGGTGCAGTCCAATGACGAGATGGTGATATAAGTAAGTGTTTAAGACACAGTACCTGGTAGTGACCACCAATCAGTGTTGTTCATACTCACATTGGCCAGTGAGACTGGAGGAAGAGGTACTAGTGTGGCGTGCTTTAGTCGGGTACACTTTTGAAGGATGAGGGAAATACTGCAATGGAGTCTCCAGGGTAATTGGCTGGACATGGATATGTAGCAAGAGTGGGAAACTATCTAAACTGGGCTAGCAGAGGCCACAGAAGCCGGCACCATAACTAGGAGCAAGAAGGGCAGATCCATGAAACAATGATGGTTGGAAAGTGAATTGGTGGGGTGGTGGTTGTGTGGCAAGGACTGTGTACAGGAAATATAGGAGAACTCGGAATGAGGAGGATAGGGAGGCTAATGGTAATTGGTCCATGGTTGATAACAAGCAGGTTGCAATGGACACAGTTATTACAGGGCATAAAGTTAGTGGAGGGGTAATTAGTTATATAGGTCATGTAAAAGATGAAGTGAAAGGACCATATAGGGAGGGAAATGGTTTGAGAAATGAGATGGAGAAGCAGAATTACAGAATGAGTGCTTTTTCTACGTTTTCACTGATGAAAATGATGGACCACTACCCACCATGGACGTTGACTGTGGGGGAAGGGGTAGGGGATATGACAGACACAATGATCAGATATAGTAGGGTGCTTCAGGTGTTCAGGCCTGTAAGGGTAGACAAGGCACTGTATTCTGATGGCATGCACCCAAGGGTGCTTACGTAGATGGCTGAGTTGTTGGCCGAGCCACTGGCACACATAGTTAGCACCTCCCTTATAATGGGTTGTGTGCCTCAGGACTGCATGGTGGCCTTATACCGCAGTGGTCCTAGGAATTATCCAGGACATTAATGGCCTGTAAGTCTCACTTCAGTACTCTGAAAGGTTATGGAGACTATGACGAAGGATGTACTGGTGAGCTGCTGTAAACTGTGTCTGTTGAAGTCTTCAAGAGAGGCAACATCCAGGTTATCCCCTATCAATGCTATTGATTTGGTTCACATCCCTCCATGCAGTGCTTACTTTGATGCATTTGACCTCCATCTCCACCCGGCTAGGTGTCCCCAATTGAACACAGCATAGAATACAGTCCCACAGTACTGCAATCTTCCCAGTCCTCCGTGCTAACTTTCCTATTTTCCCTAGTATTGCATCTTGGAGTTCCATACCAACCACCATGCTCCTGGTTGTATGTGTCTGTGCTGGTCATTACCATTACTACAAAACACCATAGGGGTTATTAACAGGGACCGGTGGGGGATGTGACTCAGACCTCTCTTCACTTTCCCTAAGCACACTGTGTTCTGCACTGAACTGCACTGAAGTGCCAGCAGTTAGGGCAGCATTGCATCCTCCAGAATGTCCCAATTCAGACTGCCGCTTCACAGCAACTGCTCTGCACTACCACTAGACAGATTGCAGACAGTGGTTGGTTGATGTGTCCTGTCATCACTAAGTGTTGTGAAGACTGGTGTTCCAATATGTTCTTTAATGGGACAAGTATTGATTTTGATCTTCATTTGACATTTTGATGACACGTAATAGTGATATGACTCTGATTGCTGATGACAGCAACATGTGTACAAAGGTGGATGGCATAATGGTTTTGTTCACAGTGAAGGAGGTTAGTACAAAGTTGGACAGATGTCTCCACTGCCTGAAGAGTGACATTAACTTACTGAGTTTACTGCAATGTACACACAGAATGGTGACCCATGGTCTACTTGATTTACCATACAAAAGTAGACAACACTACAGCAGTTGATATGTTACAGTACATTTTTTTTTACAGATTACTGCAACGAAGGGCAGTCAAACACTGAATTATGTTCCATCTGGTGGTGTGAATGCTCGATTTTCCAGAGGGACACAGACATACCCAACCGGTGTACACAGGGGTGTACAGGTTTCTATAGCTTCCTCTCCCATGGTATCAGTTGGTACTCAGTATGATGCGCCACAAGTAGAAGTAGACCCAATTGATGCAACTGAGAGAATGTTGAGTTCTGCATGTGACACAGTAGATGATGACTCTGAGTTTCATGATGATTCAGAAGAGGACCCAGATTGGGAGGTCTCTCATTTTGCAGACTCTGATACTGGTGATGAATCTGACTATTGCAATGAGGAGGATTATACTGAAAGGCACATTTTCCTTAAATTGTAATGATCATCGAACTATGCACATCAACACACTTTATTGGGGTCATTAATACATTGCCCAGTTGGTGTTAACAAGAGGTCAGTGCCTCCTATAAGTGACCTATTGTAAATTCACACATGATTCACGAGTAACCACCAGGATGCAGTGGAGGACACCACCCCTTACCTCATGCAAGACCTCATGAGTACTGTGCAAGCGCAGCTGCATCACTGTGCCACCACGGTCATTGGCTCGAGTAACATCTCCAGGTGTGGATTTGTTGCTTTGTCCAACTTTCTTCTCAGAAGCCCATCACAGGTCGCTGCTCATGTAAGTCCAATTTATATTGAGGTGCGTAGATACTCAAGCTTGTTCAGCTGACTGATCAACTCCTGACCCTCACTTGAGTTGAGCATCCTGTGCTTCACTGGCACTATCCATCCAGGGATATTGTTTACCAAGATATTCATTTAAAGTATTGTATGTAAAACAAGATTTGCCATGTGTGATTGTACGTATGAGCAGTACTGTGATGCTTATCCGGTAAACAAAATTGATCTTGTATCATTATTCAGATGTTGTTGGGCACTCATTTTACTTTTGTTGTACTACTTCTGTTTTTGTTTCCTTATTTTTCTGTTCAACAGCTGTTCAACACCGAGCTCAAAGTGGACAGTACACCGCACAAGCAGCGTACTTTCATGGTTTTTGAGAGTGCCCTGGTTCAGCTGCTGCAAGTATGCTTGATATGCTTCTCCATGGGGAAGGTTTTCCTTTGACGGATGATTGGTGGACTTGCATATTTGAAATGGTTTGCAGCAATGGACATAGGCATTGTTGGGAGACACAGCCACGGTTAGGGACTCTTCCTGTTGGTAACCTTCTTACTGCGACCGCCATATATTTCAGCGGTGGTAGTCCAGTGCATATTTTAAACTTCTTGTCACATCTACATATGCCGAGAATAGCAATCAGGACATACCATCTAATGCAGTCCAGTTATCTGGTTCCATCTGTCCGACGTGTCTGGGGAAGACATCAGGAGGCCTTACTGACAGCGATGAGAGGAGGTACAGCTAAACTCGGTGGCGATGCGTGTTGTTGTTCACCCAGACACACCGCAAAATTTGGTTCATATTCTCTGATGGACTTAGTGCACTCCAAAATTGTTGATATGCAGCTGATTCAGGTGATTGAATAATTCCTTATTGTTGTCATCACTACAGTGCTGTCCTTTGTGTCCTATGTTACATTATTGCGCAATAATATTGACATGGTCATATCTTTATTTAGAGTAACGGAGTATCAAGCTCCAATGCGATGGAGTGTGAGGGACTGAAGCGTGCTGTACAAAAAATGAAATCAGCAGGAGTGAAGATAGAGTGTCTAACAACAGGCCGCCATGTTGGAGTTAAAAAGTACATGCATGAACAAGAAAAAGAGATACGGCACTGGTTTGACATCTGGCATGTTGCAAAAGGTTTAATCCAATGATTGTTACTTGTATCTTAATTTTCGTTCACATATTTCATTAAAAAGTCCCACGTTTGTAACACACTTTTCCACTCCATTTTTGGTTTGCATCGTGCATTTAAGATTGCCTTTTCTTTTTATGTAAGTATTTTGTTACAAGTACCACCTGTTACTATCATGTATGCTGTGAACAGAAGTATGAGAAACGTGTATTGTATCACGTCATTACATATTAATATGGTCTCCTTTCATTGTAGGGATCTGCAAGAAACTTGAAGCAAAGTCAAAAAAGGAGAGACTGTGCATTGCTAGCTACGTGGGCCAAAGGGATCAGCCACCACCTTGTACTGATGTGCTTGAACCAGCGGTGGAGTGGGGGACATGGTAGTGGCAAAGTGGAAGTCGATTGTAAATCATGTTTCTGACATTCACCATAACCACAATGAGCTGTTCCCAAATTGTGAACATGGACCACTAGCAGATCGCAAATGGATTGAGAGAGGTGATAATCACATGAAACACTGTGATGTCATTGTCTAAAGTGCATGATGCAGTTACATTCATTGTACCAGCATTTGGATATTTCATCTGAACGTCTTACACCGAGTTAAAGGCTTTCTGGTGGTAGGACACTTATTCACAGACTTTGTGACCTGTTGCGTCATTAATCAAACTTTATAGAAGCAGTAATGACATGCACTGTTGTCCATGGTTGGCTTATGTTACATTAGTGGTGGACAGCCACTTTGTGATTATGCAAACCATGATCTATGTCTGTGAAACAGATCTAAATCAGGTCCCAATCTGGTGGCAATTAATAGTGCCGCATACCATTTATGGTGATCATCTTGACTTGGTTTGCTTTTACCAGTAAAATAGCTGTGCATGTCCAATAATCAATGTGGGACCATGTGATATACACTGTCACTTGCAAATGTTTCAAAAGGTGGTGATAAGTTTGCTTTTGTTGATTCCTGTGCCCTGACAAACATGATGTCCATGTTGTCTATACTGCACATTGGTTGTGATATTAGGTTTGTTGTTACATTTCATTTGCATGCATATCCTCAGTATGGGTATAATAAGTATCCTAGATACAGTTGAACAAAATCTTTACGTAGTTGTTTATAGTGAATTATTGCATCTTTCATATTAATCATTTATTAACCTGTGCTATGGCGAAGTAATGGAATACTTTTTTGGCAACTTGGGAGGCATTTTCAACAAAGATGCTGTCAGCTCATCTGAGATGAGCTGGCACATCTCTCTTATGTGACCACCTGCTACTTTGAAAGTCTGTAGATGGGCAATAACAGCTATGCTTTGCCGAGCACATACTATGAATTCTGGGACCCATGTGTCCACCAGCTGTCAAGACAAAGTTGCACAGTGCACCATTCACAGCTTGCTGTCTCTGTCCTGGTAACCACAAAAAATGCATTAAAATTCAACGCATCAGCCATTATGTCACAAGTGCGGGGTCACACTCACCCACCTAGTATGCACATTTGTATAGGTATACTAACCTACCACCATCGTAAAATGACAGCAGAATATGCCTAACATTCTTTTGAGTCTGCTGTATTTTCATGACACACACTGAGGGCCGAGTTTTGCTGTCCACTCCACCCCTCCCCATTTGGTTATACTGACCCCAGTCCAAGATGTGCCTCCTGCATTGGACCTGGTCCGATTTCCATGCCCATTGTACCTGTCCCATCTCCTGTTATGCCCGTCCTTGGTCTCCGCCTCCACTAGCTGGCTAGACTTCGCATTCCATGGCTACAACACCCTTTCACTGAAATAACATGTCGTCCTCTCTCCTCTGAGCACACACGCATCCAGCTTAAACCCATTCCTTCTCGTTGCCACCTCCTTCCTCCTTTGGAGCATCATGACTGTGCCCCCCTTATAGATCCCCTTTATATACTTTAAGATCTGTATAATGTCCTCCTGTCCCTCCTGTACTCCATAGTGTACATATTGAGCTCCTTGAGCCTCTCCTCATAGGTCCTCTCACACACCCCACAGTTAATTTTGTTTGCCATGCTTTGGACCCTGTCTAGGACTATAATATCCATCTTTAAATGTGTTCCCCAACACTGCACACAGTACTTGAGGTGTGGCCTAACAAAGCAGTTGTACAGGGGGACGATCAATTATGCATTTGTGGAGGTAATCCCCCTTGTTGATGCATACCAGCATCCTATTTGCCCTTGATGATGCACTCCCACAGGTGTCTCAGTTGATCATTTTGACATGTGCCACTACCCACAGTTCCCTCTCATCCTCTGTGATTGTCATTTAGCCTCCTCCATGGGGATACCCTTGTCCAGGAATCCTGACTCCCAGGTGCGGAATCTTGCACTTCCCCACGTAGAATTTCAGTTTCCATTTTCCTGTACACCTTTCCATAGCCTACAGATCCTCCATGATGCCACCCTCCGCTCCCCTCCACATCATCCCCCACTGCACCCGGCTTGGAGTCGTGTGGAAAGACACTCATTTCACTCCTGATCCCTTTCCCTTTTTGCACTATATATGTAAAGAACACCATAGAAACCTAGAAACATCTGGATACCCCTGGCCAAGGGGTGCTCCTTTTTCACCTTATCTGCTCTCACCACCATGGTGAGAGTCTTTGCTGTTAGCTCATACTCCACCTGATCCCTTTCACTCCTTATTTGATCGAAATTATCTGTATCCTTCCCATTTCCCTGAAGTCTTTACCCCTAAAGTCGGTTACCACCGTCCTTGCTCTGCTCCCCCCCAGTCCAGGAAGAACCAGACTGTGGTGTGATCACTCCCCACTAAGTCTTCCCTCACCTCTAGGCTGTACCATGTGTGCAGCCCCTTATCATTCCTTTTCTTCCCCCCCCATTCCCCCACCAGGCCATACCCCAATTCCCCACAGCACTCCCTAAGCCACTGATTTGTCTCCATAATCTTCTTTGTTTTTTCCCCCACTACACATTGGCACAGGCACAATTAACAAAAAGAAGATCTTACAGCTCATGAAAAGACTTACCATGGCCAAGTCCTGGAACATTGACTGAATTTTGAATTCACTATTTCCATTTATGTCATTTATCTCCAAGTGCAGTAATATGTCCTTGGTCCCCAAACCCATTACATTGACAGTGAGTACAAGGCATACTTGGCCTTGTGCACCGTCATCCCTGGGTTACATTTGGTGCTGATTATACAGTTTTTAACCTCCACCTGCCCCCCCGATGCTTTCATCACTGAATTCCCCAAAAGCAGTACTGTAGCCTCCACCATGGCTACATGTTCACCCATCAGGTTCACCTTCCTTACATGACCCTCATCAGCCCTTGGTGGTGTCTCCCCCCATCCAGCTCCTATCAACTCCCACAATCTGGGTGTCAAAGGTATACAGTTACCTGTTGTCCATGGGCACTCCCTATACCCCTGTCCTCTCTCTCTTCATCCTCCACACCCCAGTATCCATACCCACAGCCTAGTCCTTGTTCACCTTATCCTCCTTTTCCTCTCCTCTCCTCTCCTCTCTACTCCTGTTCAACATCCTGTCCTGGTCCTCCCCTATTGTTAAACATTTTTAATCCCTGCATCTTGCCCCTTCTGTCTTCCTATCCATGTCTTCCTCAGCTTCACCATCAACAGCATCATCATCATTGTCATTCACCTCCCCCCACCCCCCTCCTCTAGCAGCTTGCATATAGGGTTAAAATAATTTGTGAGCCATACCCTATCCCACAATACCCACCCTTCCTTACATCCCCTCTTGGTTCCCTGTGGACAACCAAAGTCTGTTTCCTAGTGCTGTGTGAATGCCCACCTTTTGGTTCCCTCTGGACAGCCGCAGCACAGTATCATGGCCACGCCACACCCTGCAGTCCCAGCCACCATCCCAAACATGACCGCTCTAGTGACATGTGGGTCTTTTACAGTGTAATACTGTATTCACTACCACCAACCATTCTGTCATCCATTTCCACTGGTGTTACCACCGTGTCAGCACAGAAACTAACCCAGATTTCAACAATAAATTTTATTGTACACAATTTGTATTCATGCCTCCTCATGTAATTGTTTTTTATCATGTTAAAAGATACTGTTGATGTTAAACTTATTTATGCCATTCAAGCATTTGAATGTGTAACCCATATCCCCCAGCGTTCACAATCCAAGATTTACCAGCCTGTCCTCATATGGCTTCCCCTGCAGGCACAACAACTTTTTGGTTCCCATTCTATGGACTCCTTACACCGTTCCCTTGTCCTGTTGCATGTAATGCTATAGTTTTGCACACCTGAAGGAGCACATCACTCCTTCAAGTTGTGAAATTGTGAGTTATGAAAATGAATGCATAAGTTGGAATGTGTTTCAGAAGTTTAATGGTTCATGTACGTTTCTCAGATAGACATTGAGAAGTAACATGACTTTACAGTTTCTTGCAGCAGTGTCACTGAACTGGGTGGATAACAGATTTTGTACACAGTAACTGTCCTTATTGAAAAGCCATCGTGCAACACTTTCAATATTAACATTAACCGTTTCAATATTAATTTTAATTTTCATGTATTACTACGTGTCCTTTCACTTTATTGTGCAACAAATCACAATTTTTTTAAATGTTTCAGCAGTGTCTGACATAAACATTGACTGTTCACCAAAAAGTCCAGCACATGGGCAGCATGAAGGTTAGGAAGTAATGCTGTTCTCTACCTAGGAAAAAGAGAAATATATGGTATCAGTGTTATCAACATATAATGTTAACAGTTTAGGATTAACACATTAATAGTAAAGCAAATGGACATTCATCTATTGTGGAAGATTACTGTGGGAAGCAACAATGCAGACACAGAGAGTTTCAGCTTTAGAACACACTAGCAGGGTAGTGTCCCACCCTGTACAGACTGACAGGCATCATGGGTGTGCCTTTGGATTGCCGACTGTAATGCTCATGCCATTCCACCATCACCCAACCCTGCAGCCAGTCACAGGCATTGAGGTGTGCAAAGGACTGTTCGGCACCACAGTTCACCCCATTGTCCTGTATTGAACCCATTTCAGCATATGTCCTTATGGAGTGTGGTGACTGTAAAGCCAAACACCCCAAGCCACACCTCAACACTTGTCAGTGTCTGCAGGATAGGGTGAGGTGAAATGGCATGAACGCTATGGGTGACAACCAAAATGTATACCACAGTGCTTGTCCATCTCTGCATGGTGGAGGTGCTGTTGGCGTGAAGTTCAGTTCTTCACTGCCATTTCTACTCTGCATCTGTCCAAGTCCTGCATTGTCTATACCAGTGGGTGCACTTGGACCCTACCAAAGGTGTCACTGGTCGTCATCTTTTTATATCATTGAAACAGCATCCCAAAACTAATATTTTAATTAAGTGACTCATACAGATGTCTGTAACATCATAGCATAGAAACAGAAAATGGAACAGCTATGTAAATACTTCATGTGTATGTTTTGTAACAACTGAAGCTGTCCATGTCTACCAACCTACCTATAAAATTTCTGAAAACCTTTGTAGGTCTCAGAGGGGAATTTGGCTCTAATGGCACATACAGCACAGGATGGCAAGACTTTATGGTTACATCTTCCTAATTTCTGTCACACCCAGTACATAAATTTTCGGTATGCCATGTAATGTAGAAGCCTGGAAAACAAGTAAAATTTAATGTATTGAAAACTGGATGACAAAGTGTAGGTGACACTACATTATGCAACACATACAGCACCAGTGCCTATGCAGTGACTGGTCAGTTGAGCATCCACCATTTGAAACAATGATAATTTGTCTAATAAAATAGAATATGTGACTAAATGAAAAAAGTAATTATTATGTATTATTATTATCATTATTTGACTGGAGGGACAGGGTAGTCTGGAAGGGGAGAGGGGCATCAGTCTATATCAGGGATGAAATAAGTTGCACAGCGGAGGAGTCGGAGGAAGGGGGAGAGGAGGAGGAGGCATTATGAATTCAGTCAAGGTCCACTACAGACATAAATGTTACGTTGGTGGTGGTTTAGGGACAGAGACCTCATCTCACAAATATTGAAAGCTGCTGGGAAAAGAAAGGTGGTACTTGTGGTTGACTTCAGCATACCCAAGATGGAGTGGAGCACATCATCTGCAACATGTGGTGAAACTAAGGAGATCCAATAAGGCACGAAGACTGTGGGTTCCTGACTCAGGACGTCACTGAACCAACAATAGCTGAGGACATTTTTGATACGCTGCTCACAAATGAGGAGCATGTACATGAAATAATGATTGTGCAGAACCTGCCTGTCAGTCACCATTGCACAGTATGGTTGCCCTTTGATATGCACTGGCAAAGCATGAAGAGTAATACCAAAAAATTGGATTTCAGGAGGAAGGAACTCAGGAAAATTGGCATCACATCAGGCATGGGGGGGGGGAACAAAGGTGGTCCATCATTTGGAAAGACTACAGTTTTCCACCGATGGGTGCGTTATGGTACAGTGAAAGCACAGAAGGGCCAAAGCACACAGCTGGTTCACGTCTGTGGTTGCCAAGGCAATAAGGGAAAAGAGATTTGGCTATGAAAAATTAATGAAGACAAAGAGAGATGTGTAGAGGGCAAATTACCTAAGGTTTGCGAGTGACAAAAGTAAAAATGGTCTCACTAAATGTGAGGAGCATGGGGAATAAGTTTGCAGAGTTGCAGGAATTGATGGCAGAGGGGTAGGTGGGCATAGCTGCCATTACTGAGACATAGTCAACCAGGCACCATTACTGGGACCTAACCATGCAAGGGTACACAGTGTTCTGGAGGGTAGCCTGTGATGTGGGTGCCTGTACAAGGGCACCATCTGAAATGGCAATGCCTTCATGGTGAAATCCCGAATGGCGATGGGGAAGGTAGGGTGACCGGATGTGGGGGTGGGCGAATTGAGTGACACAATGTTGCTAAATGTACACGTGCGCGCGGGGGGGAGCAAGCATGGTGATTGTGGGCTGGGAGTGGGTGGAGGGAATGTAGGGGGTGGCGCTGTGGTGGGCTGCAGAGCAGCGCCGTGGTGTCGGAGGTTTGTCTGTGGCTGGGTTGGGTGAGGTACTGGGTTCGGGTCTGGGTGCTGGTGCTATTTTATTTTGCCCGGCCTGAACCTTTATTTTCATATTTCAACCCCCAACATGCACCCCACTGGAGTAGAGAATCCTTTAGTAGAGGGTGCGGGGGGGGGGTGAAGCACCCCACAGTGCCATCCTTCTCTGTGCACCGAGGGTGTCAGAGTGACAAAAAGGTTTTCGCCACTCTGACGTCGTGATAATGACAAGCATCTTTAGGCAGTTGCTGTTATCACATACAACCATTCTGGAGGGATACAGATAAAGGGAAGGCAGGGGGGAGTTGCCATTTACATAATGGAAAGGTTCAGATGTAACAGGAAAGAAGGGAACGAGGGCAGGTCTGAAGTAATCTACATGCAACTACACAGCCAGAAAAGGGTCAAGATCTGTTTGGGGGTCGTTTATAGGATATAATATCATGTAGTGATCTGAAACATTGATTAAAGCATTTCTCTCAATTATATTCATGTTATTGTAGACCCCATGTTAGAAGCTCAATAACCCATGACAGGGTGAGTGGTTATGTAAGCAATAACCCACTCCAGGGTGTGCAGTTATTGAGGATTAATTAACACTCTAGGTGCGTTGTGAGGCACGAGGCCACAGGCCGAATGTCCTCACAGCACCTGGGGTGTTGATTAATCCCCAATAACCGCACACCCTGGAGTGGGTTATTGCGCTTATAACATGGGTTATGTTTAACCAACAAAAGATCATCTAAAAAGGTGTTTTTTTGCTGTTTAAACAGTAAGAAAGGTGATGTATCCTGCCGTCTTGCAAAAGAGTCCACACAAAATAGTGTAGTTTCCTGATGTAATGAACATAGAAATGTCACAGATACACCACCTAGATGATTTGTGGCATTTCTTCTGCATCACACTGTCCCCTGCCATGCCTATAAGGATTACTGTAATCCCCCCCCGACAGGTACACATGCAGGAAAAATACAGATGGTGAGCATTTGCCACTTGGAACAGACACCGAATGTAGGTGACCGGAGAGAGAGAGGCAGTGCAGACTGCAGGAATTTAACACTCACCCAATTCCTGGTAGCTGCCTCTTGCACTGTCTCGCATGCTTCACTGTTCCCCTCTCTCTATCTCTATCACCCCATTGCAAACTCACTGGCTCCACTCTCTTAGCTACGTGTGCGGTGAAGGAATAGGGCTAAGCCGCAAAGCTGCATCGTGCTCGCATTGTGCTACTACACACCATACCTTACAGAATAGATCAGAGCACCACCATTAACTCCTACACCGAACACACTGTGTGTCTTTCTGCCTGCCTGCCAGCTGCTGCTCAGTCACCATTTTTCATCCGATTGGAACTTTGAATCTCAAACAACTGACAGCGGGTTGGACACTCTGGAGGACAGGGGTCTAGGAGATTAGCAGGGGAGGCAGGTTGATGGGTAAGCTTCTCAGTCTGTGTCTCTACATTTACAAATGTGCAAACTGGGGGCTGATGGCCGCAAGTTTACTCAAGTCCATCACCGTGACCGCTTGGAGACTTGTCCTGGCTGCGGTGCCCAGAGGTCCAGGGGATGAGTGGATGGGAATTTCTGTGTGTCTCACCCAGGGAATGAATGGAGGAGATGAAGGAGCACAGAGACACTCTACAGGCTCGCTGTAAGGGATAAGAGTGCACAAACTCTTAACACTGCAGCCAC
The DNA here is from genome assembly GCA_016271365.2 of Neoceratodus forsteri. Classification (NCBI taxonomy): domain Eukaryota; kingdom Metazoa; phylum Chordata; order Ceratodontiformes; family Ceratodontidae; genus Neoceratodus; species Neoceratodus forsteri. Next base: position 156,628,108 of record CM028138.1, read on the forward strand.
TGTGCACAAAGTTTTAACACTGCAGGCACTGTTGGTGCACTGTCTGTGCTACAGTACATGACAGGCTTGTGTTACAGGGGGATCGCTCACTTAGCAATTGAAACAATGGCTGCCTGTGACACTGAGTTTCCAGCACAGTAATGAGACCCTCACTGAAACTTATGAGTACTGATCTCAGTAAGAGACTGCTCACCCTCAGCATGCATGTAACATAGATGTAGCAGTGTCAGTGACTCAGTAGGTAGCACATTTGCCTCTGAGGCTGGGAGGTCAGAGGGCTGTGGGTTCAGTTCCCACATCTGGCACGTGGGTTAATATCCCAGTACTGACACTGTAGTGCAGCATGAGAGGGGTGCTGCACTTCTGAGGTGCCGTCTTTTCGGATGAGACGTTAAACCGAGGTCCCATCTGCCTGGATTGGTGGTAGTTCAGGTGGATGTTAAAGATCCCATGGCACTTATTGAAAAGAGTAGGGGAATTTTTTTATTGAGAATAATATAACAAAGGAAAAAAACTAGACAAAAACAATATCAGACATTCAATCAAGACAATGACGTATCAGAAAATAGAAAGAATACACATGCTATAAATGAGCAGACTAAAAGTAATACAGGAAGTCGCAAAACTAACACACTCCCTTTTTTTTTTTTATATTTTTAAGTAACCCCTTCAAAAAGTATTAATGGCAGTGCCCTCCACCAGAAGGCAACTAAAGCTGCTGGTAATGTCTTTTTCTCCGATTCATAAATGTCCAATTTCTTTCCTAATAAGGCATTTCAACCCATGTAATGTAGTTTGTCTTTGCTGAAGTACAAACATACATCTATTCTGCCAAATACACTATTTGAAAATTGCAAAGAGGACTCTAAGAGTACCAGGATAAAAGATTTTTCAAGCAGGCCCAAAATTCCCATACACCAGATCTGAATATGTTATATTAGCTAACATGGGTAAAGACCACTCATGTGCCAGCTGAGCCCATAATAGTTCTATAAGAGGACAATCAAAAAAAGGTGCGCCATAGTTTCCACTTGGCAAACACAAGCCTCCCTAACACAATACCGCTCTTCCAGCTGTTTATGGGCTTGATTCCCTTTAACATTTAATTTATTGTGACAGGACAGCCATAAAGTGTCCCACATTTTTACTGGAATCCTACCAGCCAATAAATGTTGAAGTAAACATTGACTGTCACAAGGCAGGTCAAAATAGGGTGAGAACAAAAGAAATCCTATTCAAAATAGAAGAATACAGGAGCTTTCTATTTTGCAAATCCAGTACCTGACTAGATACATGCCATTGTTTTATTTTTTTAAAAAGCTCAACAAGATACCCAGAGGTCCCTGGTGGAATCTTAGTAAAAGGTTTCCAGGTTGGCACTTTCCACTTATCTATAAAGTATTGGGATCTGGACATGAAACTCTGTACCCAAAAGTCTGGATGACCAACTATGCAAAGGTAAACATTTGAATGTACAAAAATAGTAAAGAAAAACAATACCGGATTAACCATACTGAGACCCCCTTGTTTTATAGGCCAATATGTAATTATTCTTTTGACTGGGTTTAACCTGCTGCCCCATAATAGTTGAAAAAATAAATTATATAAATGGGCTTCTAGATGAAATGGAAGAGGAAAAATATAACTAACCAATAAAAAAATGGGAATAATAAAAGTTTTCAACATATAAATACGCTTTTCCGAGACATAGGAAAAGATTTCCATTTTGTAATTTTATCTTCTGCAATAGAAATAGAGGAAAGCCAATTACTTTTGGCTGCTGAAGGTATTCCAAAAGAAAGACCCAAAATCTGCATCTTCTCAGACTGAATAGCTACCCCCCCCAATATCAGTATAAACATCCTATAAGGGGAATCTGTACAGCTGTGCCAAAACTTTTTTGAGTATTTAAGATAGATCCAGAGATTAATGAGAAAGACTGCACAATTTCAATAGCTCACACACCTGAGTCCTGATCTGCTATTAGAATACAAATGTCATCCGCATAAGCCAGATGGAAGTGTCAGTATTCAGTTTCCTAAGAAGAGGGTCTATAGAAAAAACATATAAAAGGGGGCTTAAGGGACAACCCTGACATACTCCTCTTTTTATCTGAATATGAGATTCCTTTAACCCATTCACTACCGGAGTCATGGAGGCATATTTGTACATATTTCTAATCCAGGAGACAAAATCCTCCGGCACCCCATACTGTTCCAGGACTGCAAATAAATAGTTATGTGGAACTCGATCAAAGGCTTGTGATCGATCTAAGCTAAGTACATACCCCTGTGTACCGAACCCATCAAAAACCTCCCTTATGCTGCCGGCTCGTCGAGCGGTTAGTTTCAGCTATGACGGCCGACCTGGAGTTCAGGAGCGGACCCGAGTCGTCAGAGGGCGGCGGGGAAGAAGGATTGACGTCCGTTGGACTGCTCTCCTTCTCCGAGAGGATGGGGTAGCATCGAGGCGATGGGGACTCTAGCGGGGCTGAGGAGCACCCACTGCAGCGCCTCAAAGATTGTAGGAGGCGGGGGCGGATGCTGGAGCGTCATTGCCGACCCGCCTCCCAGAAAAGAGGAAAATGGACGGCTGCTGGCCACCCTCCATGAAGCCCGCCGCGGCTTTGATTAGCCCCCCCAGGCCAGTCCTCCGACCAATTACGGTCTCTGCGGGATGCCTCGCTCTCCCCATCCCGCAGCCCCGCCGTGGGGGGCAAGCCACGGGGTATCAGAGGACCCGAGGCCAATGTGGGGGGGGTGGAAGCCGTTGGCCCGTGACCGGGCTGAACATTGGGTGGCCGGCAGCTAGGAGGTGGTGGAAAAAATGCAAAAAAAAAAAAAACCCTCCCTTATTATTTTTAAGTTAGTAATCATAGAGTGGTCTGGGATGGCACATGTTTGAGTATGAAAAATTACTTTCTGGGCAATATTAGAAAGTCTAACCGAAATAAGTTTACATAGGATTTTTCCAGTCAGAATTCAAAAGACTAATATGACTCCAATTGTCTAAATGTTCTTTATTATTTTTATTTTTAAATAAAAAAAATTCAATTACTATCTGCTAATGGAGCAGGTATAGGCAATATTCCTTGAACAATGACAATGACGTTAAAGACAGCCGTTAGGTAAGGTAAAAGTACAGATTTTTCTTTTTTATAGAACTCATTTGGAATTCCATCGGGACCAGGGGTTACAGTATTTTTTAAATGACTAATTACAGAATCTACTTCAGCACTGGTGATAGTCCGACTTAAATCACAAACACTTTCAGGGGATAATTTAGGAATATGTAAGGAATCAAAAAAAGTATTCCAGTCATGTGGCTCGTATTCCTGACCATACAAAATCTGGGTATGGTAGGAAACTTCTTTCACAATGTTTTGATTATCAGAAATCCGGGAGTCAGTATGACAGATTAATGATGGCATATATTTAGACTGAACCTGCTGGTTACTACTGTCGAAAGGATTAACCACTTTGGCCATTCCTTTCCTACCATATTTTTGTTAAAAAAAAAAAGGGAAGTGGATCTATCATACTGGTAAGTACACATTTCTGTTTTTAATTGCTGAATCTGAGCAGAATAATCTAACCGGAATTCAGTTTGCCAGGATAACAATTTCTGCAACTGACAACGGCAATTTAAATATTTAAGATACCTACTAGACGAATAGGATTTGGAAAGCCTTTGGCAGAATTTTCTAATTTCCAATTTGGTGTTCTGCCACCAAAAGGCAGGATTGTCAAATAATTCAAAAATAGAAATTTTGTCTTGAAGAACTATATACAAGTCCTGCCAACCATGTTCCTCCTCTAATACTGAGATATTCATTTTCCAAAAATTGTGTGAGTCTGGTTTATTAATAGGATGACCTAAAGATAAAACTAGCAAACAATGGTCACAGTATTCACAGGGGAGAACTGAATAATGTACACCCAGCAACCAGTTAGAAATAAAAAAGTAGTCTATCCTGGTGGTTAATCTTCCACGATGAAATGTGTGTGCCGGGGGCTGGGGACCAAAAGAAGTCCCATCATTAAGGTTAGCTGTGATATATAATGAGTTAAGAAAATTTGAATCAGAATACAACTTTTTTGTTACCCCAGTTTTATCCGAAAGAGATAAAATACAATTAAAGTCCCCCCCCCGGAGATTTCATTTTGCACCTCTTTTTCCTAATGATCTTAGCATCCCCAGAAAGCTGATCAGTGTCAGTCAACATATCCACCTGAGAAGAGGCCACAGATGAAGCATCAGAATCCTCCTCAGTCTCTGTAGCCTGTTTACATTTATGTAATACAGCAAATTTATTTTTTGAAATAAAATCAGAAGACTGAGGTTCAGAAGAGATAGGAACCCCTTTAATAGTTGAGCTTCTTGTCTGTCTCCGAGTACCCACTTGAACCCAGTCAGAATCCTCTGGGTGGGCATAACATCTTTAGGGTCACAAATTTGGGAAGAAGTACTTGGTATGCTAGCAACTTCAGACTGTAACACAGTGTCAACAGAGGTCATAGGATCAGATAGGAGTACCATACTTTCCCTCAGCTGGTGCAGAATCAGAGAAAGATGGAACCGCACCTGAGTTCTCCTGAGAGAGAGCAGGGGTTATGTGTGCCAAAGGAGAATGCAAGGGCGGGGGAATGTTCAGAAGTAAAAGGCCTAAATGGAGGCCTAGCCTGAGCATTACGTTGGGCCTTAGAGGCAGTCTCATCTTGATTCTCATTCGGCATTTCAGGATTATTGTGAGAGGCCCAAGGACACTCGCTATAGGAATGGGAGGATTCTTCACGGAGGTTAGAGTAAGTCGGGTGAGGACAATTAATACTGACATGTCCAGAACCCAGACAAGATGAACATTTGAGCCTGTCACAAACATTACTAAGATGTGTGTGAACCCCACACCGAAAACATGACTTAGGCTGCCCTGGATAAAAAACAAAACCTGTCTGCCTATCCAAATAAAAACAGCTGGGTAAGTGCTGGATAGAACCATTCACTACTGGTAATTTCACCTGTAATTTCCATCCTCCTGTCCAAAAGAGCTTGGAATCAATAATAGGGTCAGGCAAGCCCAACACTGTGCATTTAGAAGACAGCCATCTCACAATATCATTGATTGCAACTCCTTCATTTTTAAATAAAACTGTAATGGTTTTTATAGTAGGTTTTGTAAAGGAAACAGCAAAAAAAGGGGACCATAAAGGAGTATGCTTGACTGCCTGATACCTATGCCAAAATGTTTCTAAACCCACCGATGTTTTAAAACTAATATCAAAATAATTATCCCCAGAAGTATGAATAAGGGCATAAATGTCAGAGGGTGCAAACTGTAAACTAGCTTTGATCAAGGTTTTCCCAACATATAGGCGATCAGAAAATACTTCCAGCCCACCCCTATATCGAAGCCATACAGCATTTCGCGTTTTGGCTTGTTCAGGAGGAGTATGAAAAAGGCCAGTAAATGTTTTAATTTTTTTCTGGCTATGAGTTTGTTCAGAAGCTCTTGTAGCTTGTGCCTGAGCAAAGGAAGTCACAGTAGACCGTGGGAAAAAAAACGCCAGAAGAAGATTTAAGAGCTTCACATTCTACAGAATCCAGTAATTTACCATCTCCCACCCCAGCAGGAGTAACAGTGAGATCTTCAAACTGCAACAAATCCATCAATTCTTTATGTAGAGTAGAAGGCAAAGGATCTTCCTCTAAAGTGACCCCCATAGTAGCAGGATTCTTTCCAGTATTAATTAACACCTCCAGTCCCTTTGTTCCAGTCCTACCAAGATGCCAGATAGGATTCTGTGTGAGTTGCAGACCTGAGGGTAGCTCAAGGGGGTCAGAAATGTTCAGTAGGTCTCCCTGATGTGCAGGGCTAGGCCTAGAAGGAGAGGCCCAAGAATCATCCAAAGGTGACTTCTCCCACCCCACTCCCCGTAGCGCTTCTGCGATAGTAAGCCCCATAGCAAATACATTTTTATCAAATGAAACACCAGGTTGATGAACAGCAGAAGCCAGGTTAATTCCCTGACCTGTAGAATCCCACTGCAAAGATTCCGTTTGTGGACAAGCAGAAGTCCCAGATACTGATATAGGTAATTGGGAAGAAAAAAAACAGTACCTGAAGGTGAAGCAGGTGATTGAAATGATGAGGAGCTCTCAAACAGCTGAGCTGGGAGACGTGGACACTGCACCCGGTCTGCGCTCTGTAAGTGCACCACACCAGCCATCTGTTTCGCAGCAGAAACCTCCATACTAAGTCCAGAGGAACACGCACGAGACTCTAGGCACTTGCCTGTAGGCGAAACATAGCTGCCAGTCTCAGAACCTTCAGTAAAAGCTGCCACATCAAGAACTTGAGAGCCGCCGACAGCTGACTCTACAGCCCGACTCCTCACTCGCAGCTCAGCCCTGTCAGACGACATCACTCCCTCGATGACAGGTCTCCTAGAAACCAGAGCCACCAATGAAGCAACCATTTCTCCTGTAGAGTTTTCAGGTAAATAGACCTGAAAGTCAGTAACATTGCAGGGATTAACCGTCTGACATCCAGAGTTTTGCATAACTTCCAAAGCTTTCGTAGCCGAATTGTTAATTGATACTGAAACTACAGAATGTGAAACCAGGTCATCATTATCCAGGTTGGTCTCTAGCTGAGGGGAGACAGGGAAGGAGACCGACTCCCCTACCTTTAGCGTGTCTGCTCTGTCCAGCACCAGACTCCGAGTGGCCATCGTAGAGAAACAGCCAAGCTCCCTACCGAAAGAGTAGAGGAATTTCCCCGGTGTCCTGGCCAAATTTCCCTCATTCACTAAAAAAAATACCACCAACAGCTTAATCTGGTTCAAGGTCAGTTGGCATTCATCTGTATCCCCCTTCCCGGGTCGTGCCTGAACATAGGCAGGATTTGTCTAGTGCACTTACCCGGTCAACAAAAAATAAATAAATAAATAAATCAACTGTCAGGTGACAGTTCCTATGACATTACTTGCTGAAATGTCCCATGTTATAATGTTTACTTGCTCAATGGTGGTTAACATACAGTAACACTGCATGGTGCGTGAAGTATTTCGATGGAATGTCATGATTGGCAAATCTGACATACACAGGTGCATATACATAAACAATTCAACCTATATTTTGGTGGAAGAATCATGGTAAGAAAAAGACAATGACAGAAACTTAACAGTTGCACTCAATCATTGGTACTTTCATTATCACCAACGGGGCCGTCAACCTCTATATATTCGTACAAATTGGACTGGAGAACATCTTCATCCACGCAACAGCTCTTGAAACCCTGCACATCGGTGATGCAGCGGAGCTCATCTGACATCTCAAATTTTTCCGTTACTGCACAATAGAACCAGCAGCACCGGTTCTCAATTGGTGATGGCATTAACTGGCAACTACCAGAGCTGCACCTGAAATGTAAATAAAGCAATTTAAAAAATAATGGAGTAGCATTTCTGTACAGAAATTAATTAAACAGTTTGATCACAAGTGAATGTCATCCATTTATGCCAGTGTGCACATACACCACCCTGTATCAGGACACATGACACAGTGTAGCATGAGTATAGAATGAGCATCTTTCAGGTGCAACACACATCAGGTGAAAAACAGAATATCGGGATATGCTATCAGAAGTAACAGAGCATAACAATTAACATAACACAGTCAATGGAAATAGCATCAGCACACATATTGTTCTAACAACCACAGTAATACAATCCATACAAAGAATTGTGTATGATGAGAACAATATCATCGTCAGGAAGGGGATGCTGAGTACTGTTCCTTGCTGATAGTGTCACTACACAATAGTAAGGAGGGCTGGGGGATACTGGGATGTATAGGGAGAGGCATCAACAGCAGAAAACAACAAGTTATTATCGCTATGTACAGATAGTTGGTGAGACACCGTCTGGAGTACCTTGTCAAGTTCTGAAGATCACATCTCCGCAAGAACATAGACAGGATGCAGGAAGTCCAGAGCAGGGCAACTAAAATGGTGCAGGGTCTGCAAGACAAGCCATAAGAAGAGAGAGACTAAAGGAGCTTAATATGTATATCCTTGAGGAAAGGAGGGGGGGGGGGACATGATAGAAAGTTTTAAGATGATAGAAAGTTTTAAGTACCTCAGCGTAATTGACAAAGTCCACAGAGGGTAGCATATTTCAGAAAAAGAGATGGGGAACAAGAACAAGGGGACACAATTTGAAGATAGAGGGGGGGGATGGCTCTGAGGAAGTATTTCTTCACAGAGTGGGTGGTGGACGCATTGAACCGCCTTCCTGAGGAGGTTGTGTGGTCGAAAATGGTGGCAGAATTCAAGAATGCATGGGACAGTCATAACGCAATTCAGGTGGGGGGGTAGGAAGAACTAGGCTGTTGGTCAACTAGGATCTGCAGCTTATCCAGTAGATCGGGATGTGGGCAGACTAAGTGGGCAAAGGGGTCCTTATCTGCTGTCAAAGTCTATGTTTCTATGTTGTGGTGAGGGGGAAAACATTCACTAAAATTACCACCAACACCTGCATCAGTTCAATTTCAGTTGCTTACCATCTGTTTCCCCCCCGCACACCACTCGTCACAGAAAAAGGGAGTTGTAGTGTCACTGTGCCTACTGTGTCAAATAAATTCAATACTTAATATATAAAACTTCAGTGGGCATACCGCAGTGCATGGCTTGGGAAAAGGGGATGCAAAACACAGCTGCAGTATTCAGAATAATTTATGTGTGAGTCTGTCACTACATGGTTCACAGAAACACCTACTGAAACACCTGCTGCGAGGAATGGCTATGCAGTAATGGAAAAGGTAGCATGTTGTCCCTACACACAATAGCAGCAGTGCACAATATCAAGGAAACAACAAATATCAGACTCTGACAGATTCAGTGACATTAATGGAATAGATGTATGAAGTGTCAAAAATCATGCATTTAACCATGGTGAAGTACCCTCAGGTGTAATGTCTTCAGGATTCCGGATTACACATGTCTGTCTGTGATGAGGCTAGGAACAGATATGTGTGTAATGTCTCTGCAGTGTGGGTCATTACTGTAGACTGTAAATAACCTGGAAGTTGTGATGACAGGCTGTGCTAACACTGATGAGTGCTTGTTGTGGACAGAGGACAATGTCTAGTATCTTGCTTTGTGTTGTGCAAATAGTAGAGAATAGCTACAATATGCAAGATGGTACACATGGAACCACTGCAGGGATTACCTGCAGCAGAGGCAATGATTACTTGGCTGTCTGTTTTACTGATATGCATTGCCATTCAATATAGAGAAATGTACTTCATGTGCACATAATTTTTATTGGTAGTGGGCATGGGGGGAGAAATGGTGAGGTTGTGAAACATGAGAAGTGAGATAAATACTGCTGTTGTCAAACTTCAGTGTCACAAAAGAAAAAATAATAGAGATGGTGTACCATTCAGACAGCTCCATGCCGCATCCCTCATCGCCACTGTCAGGATTGTTATCAGACCCATTCACTGAGTCTGAAGGCGAGTCGGGAGCATCTGCTAATGGCTCATTGCAGTACGGGACCATATGGGTTCCAGAGGAGCCAGCAACACAGGACAGCACTGCGATTTCATCTTCTTCTTCAGAGGACATAGCTGACTGGAAGGATAGTCGCACATCCTACGCGTGTGCCCGGCGACGTTTACATCTGATGTAAACATAGGAAAGTTAGAGCGTGCAGCGCGAGATGTGTAGACTTTTAAACCTTAAATTTTAACAACAATGCCAGCACAGAACAGGCAGAAAACTTCAGCAATCATCAGAAAACAAGGTAGGACAACAGATTTGGGGATACAAATGATGAAAATGACGAAGCGTTGCATTTGATCTTTAAGAAAATTACAGTGACACTGTTCATGAGCAGAGGTTCTAAAATCCCTATGTTGAACATGTGGTGATGAAACTCCTTAAAATGACTGTGTTACAAGTGTGCGTTGAACTGTTTCCATGCACTCTTGTAATTTAGCAAATTTGTAATATTTTCACGCCACATTTTCAACACCATTTTTTCACACCTCCTTATGAATAGCACAGCTGTCATTTTTCACATCCTGACCATAATATGTTTTTGCACTCCTGCCTCAGAATAGCATGGTCGCTGTGGGAAATCAGCATTTGGGACAGATTAAGTTTGAATGAGTGAAAAAGGGGAGTGACTGAGCTCAAGTGAGCTCTGCTGGGACTGCTGTGGATTTCTTTGTGGGCTGAAAAAGGCCCTAATGCAGGTGCCCAGTACGAAAGGGCAGCCTGCAGCAGTGGGAGAAACAGAACGAGAGAGTGAATGAGGGAGGGGGAGTGAGCGGACTCAATGGAGCTCTGTCGGGACTGCTGTGGATTTCTTTGTGGGCAGAAAAAGGCGTCAATGCAGTTAGGAGCCCAGTACAAAAGGCCAGCCTGCAGTGGTGAGAGAAACAGTATGAGTAACTGAGAGAGGGGGACTGAGTGAGCTCAACGGAGCTCTATCAGGACTGCTGTGGATTTCTTTGTGGGCAGGAAAAGGCGCCAATGCAGGCAGGAGCCCAGTACAAAAGGGCAGCCTGCAGCGCTGAAAGAAATGGAACGAGCGACTGAGAGAGGGGGAGTGAGCGAGTTCAGTGGAGCTCTGTTGGGACTGCTGTGGATTTCTTTGTGGGCAGAAAAAGGTGGCAATGGAGGCAGGAGCCCAGTACAAAAGGGCAGCCTGCAGCGCCAGGAGAAACAGAATGAGCGGGTGAGAAAGTAGGAATGAACAACCTCAACGGAGCTCTGTCAGGGCAGCTGTGAACTTCTTTGTGGGCAGAAAAAGGCACCAACACAGGCAGGAGCCCAGTACAAAAGGGCAGCCTGCGGCGTGGGGAGACACAGAATGAGTGAGTGAGTGAGATGGTGGAGTGAGTGAACTCAACGGAGCTGTGTCAGGACTGCTGCGAAATTCTTTGTGGGCAGAAAAAGGCACCAACACAAGCAGGAGCCCAGTACAAAAGGGCAGCCTACAGCATCAGGAGAAATAGAATGAACGAGTAAGAGAGTGGAAGTGCGCGAGCTCAATGGAGCTGTGCCGGAACTCTAGAGTTGCCCACCGTCCCGCCCAGTGTCCTCCGTGGTCCTATATTACAGCAGGGTCTGTGGAGTGGAGACAAAGCAATGAGTAGATACGCCCACACCTCCTTATGAATAGTACAGCTGTCATTTTTCACATCCTGGCCGAAATGCATTTTCGCACTTCCAGCGCAGAATAGTGCGATACCTGTGAGAAATCAGTGTTCGGGACACATTAAGAAAACCACAGTGACACTGTTCATGAGCAGAGGTCCTAAAATGCCTATGTTGAAAATTTTGTGATGAAAGTCCATAAAATGACTGTATTCTGACGTGCATTGTGCAGTTCCACGCACCTTGTAACTTTGCAAATCAGTATATTTTCCGCATACATTTTCAACACTGGCATTTTTCACACCTCCTTATGAACAGTACAGCTGTCATTTTTCACATCCTGGCCGAAATGTGTTTTCGCACTCGTGGCGCAGAATAGCGCGGTTGCTGTGGGAAATCAGTGTTCAGGACAGATTAAGAAAATGACAGTGACACTGTTCATGACCAGCGGTCCTAAAATCCCTATGTTGAAAATTTGGTGACAAAAGTCCATAAAATGACTGTGTTACAAGTGTGCATTGAACTGTTTCCATGCACCCTTAGAACTTTGCAAATTTGTAATATTTTCACGCCACATTTTCAACACTGGCATTTTTTCACACCTCCTTATGAACAGTACAGCTGTCATTTTTCACATCCTAGCCTAATATGTTTTTGCACTCCTGCCGCAGAATAGCAAGGTCGCTGTAGGAAATCAGTGTTTGGGACAGATTAAGATCGAGTGAGTAAGAGGGGGGAGTGACCAAGCTCCACTGACCTCTGTTGGGACTGCTGCAGATTTCTTTGTGGGCAGAAAAAGACCCCAATGCAGGAGCCCAGTACAAAAGGGCAGCCTGCAGCGTCAGGAGAAACACAATGAGTGGGTGAGGGAGGGGGAGTGAGTGACCTCAATGGAGCTCTATCATGATTGCTGTGGATTTCTTTGTGGGCAGAAAAAGGCAGCAACGCAGGCAGAAGCCCAGTACAAAAGGGCAGCCTGCAGTACCAGGAGAAACAGAATGAGCATGTGAGAGAGGGAGACTGAGTGACCTCAATGGAGCTCTGTCGGGACAGCTGCAGATATCTTTGTGGGCAGACAAAGTTGCCAACGCAGACAGGAGCCCAGTACAAAAGCGCAGCCTGCAGTGCCAACAGAAACAGAACAAGTGACTGATAGAGGGGGAGTGAGTGAGCTCAACGGAGCAAAGCAATCAACATTTGGCATTGACAAATGCTTGTTTGGAGTTGTTTCAACACATTTTTAACATGGCCTTTTTCGGACACCATCTCATGAAGAGTGCCACTGTCATGTTGTTCACTCATCCTGAAAGGTGATTTTGCACAGTGACCACGCGCCTTTCTGTGCCACAGATGCAAAAACACAATTTAGGCAGGATATGAAAAATGGCAGCTGTACTGTTCTTGAAGAGGTGTGAAAAAATGGCAACACTGAAAACGTAGTGAAAATATAAAAAACTGGCAAAGTTACGAGCATGTGCAGATACTGCACAACACACATTTGTAACAGTCATTTGGGGAATTTTTTGCACCATATGTTTAACATGGGCTTGTTGGGACCTCTCGTCATGAACACTGGCACTGTCATTTCATTAATAATTCCCCGAAAGGTGATTCCATGCAGTGACCGCAAAAATTACCATTCTGAACTGAGTAACAAAATAACTGTAACAGTGTTCATGAGGTGGGGTTGCAAGAACCCAATGTTGAAAATTTGGGGTAGATTTCCTAAAAATGGCTATGATATCAACATATGTTGAAACCCCCATGGACAGCCATTATATAGCGCTTACCTTGATTCCCCAGTTCACTGTTCATCTTTGAAGAGTGCAGACAAATCCCAGTCCTCAGAAGATCGCAGCTGCAGACCTCGGAGGGTAAGTATGGGGTAAGAGTGGGTGCGAGGAGGGGGGTATGCAGAGGGAGGGTCAGGATGGGGGAGGGGTACAGGGGAACTGACGAGTGACCATTTTCTTTTTTACAATCTTTAAAAAAAAACATCGTGAGACAGTTTTCTTTTTTCAACAAGGAATAAAATGTCTATTTCCAGATACTGGGAGTGGGCTCCCCAGTGTTCAGTGCGGGGGGGAGAGTTTGGATAATGCCAGAATGGGGACTGGGCACTCTGATATTGGCATGCGGAATGGAGGGAGTGGGGCAGACAGCACGCAGTGAGAGGGAGCAGGAGGAATCATTTGCATGCCGGGGAACAGAGGGTGTGTGACAGGCAGCATGCAGTAGGAGCAAGCAGGAGGACTCAATTGAATTCTGACTGGGGGAACAGACGGTGCAGGACGGGTATCACACAGTGACAGTGGGGAGGACAGCATTATGTAAATGAAAGGAATGAAGTGCTCTAATTGGAGCACTTCATTCCTTTCAAGTGCGGCCGCTTCCTTGCTGTGAAATTCCAACCACCGTCACTCTCTGCTTGTGTGGTCCTTGGTCTGTTAGGGTCGAGCCCACTGTACAGTGCTCTGCACTGGAATCACCCCTGACACACCTCTCAAATGTCTTTCTACCACAAGATGTTTTTTGCACAAGGAAACATAAAAAAAGGAAGCACTCTATCCACTTTATTTTTTTCTTAAATATATGTAGTTTTATTTGTTAGCTCCTAAAATTCAGCTTTTTCTTTTTGTTTACTTTTCAGGATCAACCTGTCCCTTCTTCAGAACAAAATGGGCAGACAGATAAATATAAAATATACAATTAAATTTATATTCATTATCTATCATTCTTCATCACAGTAACTATGATTAATTTCAAGCAGGAGGAACATAACTGGCACTATACTGTAGTCTTGCAAAAAGGCACCCTCTTTTAATAATGCTTCAGTCTTAAATTAAGTATTTTAAGTTGCTGTGAGGGAGGAGGGGGTTGTAGAGAGAGGGGGGGCTTGAAAAGACCAAATGAGAAAGTGATTTTTTTAACCCCTTCATGCCTGAATTAAATAGAACTCAATGCAAAGTGAGCAACAAAAGTGGAGCATAGGTGTGAGGGGTTAAGTAATTTTTATATTCACCTGCACTCATGCGCAAGGAACATCTTGCAACAGTACAACATTTGGAGGTGTGTGACCCTCCTCCTGAACACAGTGCTCAGTGTAGCAGGTGTGACTCTACTGGACCAATAAATGCTGAGCTGTGTATGACAGCAGTTTGGTTATGTTTGTCTTCACTTCAAAGAAAAGGTCCGCGGTGGTAGGGTGTAGGCAGTTTGCATACTGATCAGCTGAACTGCTGTCATGCACAGCTCGGCATTAAAAAACCTTCCCTCTGCTAATGTCCTCCCCCTCATTAGTGTTCTCCCTGCCCCGACGTTGTGTGCCGAGGGGGGTGCCCATTCCCCCTCAGCTCAAGTGCCCCCCCCAGCACACTGTGTGGCTGACAGGGGTGCCCAGTCCCCAAACAAATACCCAGCTGGCATGCTGGAAGCCCACCCCAGTATGCTCATGCCTCCCACCCATGCACATTGTATGGCCCGGTGGGTGGTGCCCAATCCCCCGCTGGCTCCAGTCCCCCCCAACAAACAGGTAGGTGGCATGCTGGGAGTCCACCCCAGCGTGCCAAAAGTGTCCTTTATTTTCTTTTTTTTTTTTAATCCTGTGAAAGAAGAAAATGGTTCCACAGTGGGTCCCCTGCCCCTCACCAACCCACACCAACCCTCTGCTCACCCACCTCCCCACACCCCCCTCAGCCCATACTTACCTCTGGAGCCTGGCACAACAATCTTCGGTGGACCGGGAACATGTCTGCACTCTTACAAATCCGACCGCAAACTGAGGAAATGCCGGTAAGCTGTATAATGGCATAAATAGGGTTATTCCAACTTAGGTGGATATCTCAGACATTTTTTTGACTTTTGACACCAAATTTTCAACATGGGATTCTTGACACCCCTTCTCATGAATTCAGTCACTGTCATGGCATTATTCCATCCCGAAAGGTGATTTCGCTGTCACTGCGTGGAATCACCTTTCGGGACTGAGTAACAAAACGACAGTGTCAGTGTTCATGAGGTGGGCTCTAAAAAAGCCTACGTTGCAAATTTGGTGAAAAAAATTCCAAAAAATGACTCTTTTATGAACGTGCATTGCGCAGTTTCCACACACACTCGTAAGTTTGCAAATTTGTAATATTTTCACTCCAAATTTTTAACATAGGCATATTTCCATACCTCCTTATGAACAGTGCAGCTGTCAATTTTCACATCCTGGCTGAAATGTGTTTTCGTGCTTCCAGCACAAAATAGTGCGGTCACTGCTGGTAATCAGTGTTCACTACAGAGTAAGACAATCACAGTGACACTGTTCATAAGCAGAGGACCTAAAATGCCTATGTTAAAAAGTTGGTGGCAAAAGTCCATAAAATGCCGTGTTACGAGTGTGCTTTGCTCAGTTCCTATGCACACTCGTAAATTCGTGAATTTGTAATATTTCCACTCCAGATTTTCAGCATTACCATTTTCCCACATCTCCTTATGACAAGTACAGCGGTCATTTTTCACATCCTGACCGAAATGTGTTTTCGCACTTCCGTCGTGCAATAGCTCGGCAGCTGTGGGAAATCATGTTCGATACAGAGTAAGAAAATCACAGTGACACTGTTCATGAGCAGACATCCTAAAATGCCTATGTTGAAAATTTGGTGCAAAAATTCCCCCAAAAATGACTGTTTTATGATTATGTGTTGCGCAGTTTCCACGTGCACCTGTAACTTCGCGAATTTGTCATATTTTCACTCCAGATTTTCAACATTTGCATTTTCCCACACCTCCTTATGAACAGTACAGCTGTCACTTTTCTCATCCTGGCCAAAATCTGTTTTCACACTTCTGTCGCAGAATAGCGCAGTTGCTGTGGGAAATCAGGGTTCGGTACACAGTAAGAAAATCATAGTGGCACTGTTCATGATCAGAGATGACAAAGAGCCTATGTTGAAAATCTGGTGAAATAATTCCACTGAATGACTGTTACAAGTGCGGGTTGCGCAGTTTCCACACAGGCTCGTACCCTTGAGCATAACCAGGGCGTTAGGGTTCCTAAGACAGACACTTAAGAAGTATGAGGGTGAAATGTTACTCAGATGCAAGAGGAGTTGCAGAGAGGTACTCTGTTGGGATATGGATGCTGATGGGACATGGATACAACTGGGAGGGGGCTGCACAAATGCCAAACACCAATGCAAATACCAACAAACGAACTTTCGACATTGACAAATGCTTGTTACATAAGATGCATTATGTATTAATTCTTATTTATTTATTGAAATTTTTCACCAGGAAGGCACACTGAGTGACATGTCGCTCATCTCCCAGTACGACCTGAGGGAAAGAGGTACAATAGGAATGAGACATTAAACATTCATTTGACAAGATCAACATTAACATACAGCTATAAGGCAGGTATTATAAACAGTGTTACAACAGTGTTGCACATAATAGGTAGAAAGAGTGGACAATAATAAGTGCCGGGTTTATTTTATTTATTTATTTATTGAATCTAGGAATCTAGGGTTAATAAGTAAAAAAGTGCTTATGTGAAAGAAAAGGGGAAGGAGAGGGAGGGTTGGGTAAGGGAGGGGAGAGTCGTGTCCCTGGAGACCCCTTCAAGATGCGAGGAACCCTGCAAGGGGACTGGGGGGACCAGAGAGAAGGGGATAAGGCAGTGTCCCAGAGAGACCCCTTCAGGATGTGGGGAACCCTGCAAGGGGGCTGTGGGGCTAGATAGAAAGGGGGATAAGGCTGTAGGGATTTAAAGAGGGAGGAGAGAGAAGGAGGAGGTGTGACTTAAATGCTTGGAGGGGGAATAGAAACATAGAAACATCGAAACATAGAATTTGATGGCAGATAAGGACCGCTTGTTCCACCTAGTCTGCCCATTTTCCTACCTAACAGTTAAGCTGCAGATCCTAATTAACCAACAGCTTACTTCCTCCTACACCCCACTAGGACTGCCTTATGTCTGTCCCATGCATTCTTGAATTCCCCCACTGTTCTTGACTCCACGACCTCCTCAGGAAGGCTGTTCCATGCATCCACAACCCTCTCTGTGAAAAAATACTTCCTCACATTACCTCTGAGCCGTCCCCCCTCTATCTTCAAATTGTGCCTCCTTCTTCTCACACATCTTTTTTTCTGAAAGATGCCACCCTCTTGGACTTTGTTGATTCCCTTGAGGTACTTGAAAGTTTCTATCATGTCCCCTCTCTCCCTCCTTTCCTCAAGGGTATACATATTAAGCTCCTTTAGTCTTTCTTCGTATGTCTTCTGGTGCAGACTCTGCACCATTTTGGTTGCCCTCCTCTGGACAGCCTCAACTCTGTCTATGTCTTTGCGGAGATGGGGTCTCCAGAACTGCACACAGTACTCCAGATGGGGTCTCACCAACTGTCTGTACAGAGGGATATCAACTTCCTGTTTTCTACTATTGAGTATTGGAGGCCACACCTTCACAAGGACATTAACCAAATTGAGGCAGTCCAGAGAAGGGCAACCAAAATGGTGCAGGGACTGCATCAGAAGACATATGAGGACAGATTAACGGAGCTCAATATGTATACCCTTGAGCAAAGGAGGGAGAGAGGTTATGATCGAGACATTTAAACACCTTAAGGGCATAAACAAGGTGAAAGAGTCTAACATGTTTAAATATAAGAAAAATAGCAGGACAAGAGGACACAGCATGAGATCAGAAGGAGGCCGATTAAGGGGGAATGTGAGGAAATTCTTTTTCACAGAAAGGGTGGTAGATGCATGGAATGGCTTACCACAAGAAGTGGTGGCTATGAATACAGTGCAGGTCTTCAAACAGGCATGGGATAGGCATAAGGGAGCAATACAAATGACTATGAATAGATAGGTCACTGACAGAGCAAAGGCCGATGGCACATTTATAAGGTAGAAAAAGAAATGGGCAGACTGGATGGGCCTTGCGGTCCTTATCTGCCGTCAACTTCTATGTTTCTATGCCTCTCCTATGCATCCCAATATCCCCCCAGCCTTCCTTACTGCCTTCTCACATTGCTTGCCAACCTTTAGGTCATCTGATATAATTATCCCCAGGTTCCTTTCCATTTTTACTGTTGTCAGTATCTCAGCCCCATTGTGTACTCTTGCCCTGGGTTTTTGTTTCCCAGGTGCATTACCTTGCACTTCTTTGCATTGAATCTGAGCTGCCATACATTTGACCATTCCTCCAACCTTGCCAAGTCCCTTCTCATCCTTTCCTCTCCATCTGGTGTATCAACCCTGTTGCAGATCTTTGTGTCATCTGCAAAGAGACATACTTTTCCTTTCAGTTCCTCTGCAATGTCACTTATAAAGACATTAAAAAGGACCAGTCCCAGTGCTGAACCCTGCGGTACCCCACTAGTAACCCTCCTTTCTTCACTGTGGATGCCATTTACTACTACCCTTTGCATCCTGTTGTCTAGCCAATTTTTTAAACAGGCTACCACCTTGGGACCCACTGCAAGGCTGGCTAACTTGTGTATTAATCTTTTGTGTGGGACTGTATCAAATGCCTTGCTAAAATCTAGGTAAGCCATGTCCACAGCCCCTCCCTGGTCTACTACTTTGGTCACCCAGTCAAAGAAATCTATTAGATTTGTCTGACATGACCTTCCCATCGTGAATCCATGCTGCCTTGGGTCCTGTGCCCCACTGGCCTCTAGGTACTCAACAATTCTTTCCTTCAGAAGTGATTCCATCATTTTACCTACCACTGAGGTCAAACTAACTGGTCTGTAGTTTCCTGCCTCTGTCCTGCTCCCACTTTTGCGAAGAGGAATCATATCTGCTCTCCTTCAGTCCTCAGGTACCACCCCATCCTCCCATGATTTGTTAAAGAGAGTAGTCAGCGGTGTCATTAGTTCTACCCTTAGTTCTTTTAGACTTCTTGGGTGAATCCCATCAGGCCTCATTGCTTTGTCCACCTTCAATTTTATTAGTTCTTTCAGAACACTTTCTTCTGTAAATGGACTGGTATCAACCCTCGTCTTCAGAGTGTTTCTCTTGTTTGGTTTAGGTACCTCCCCTCCTCTTCCTTTTGTGAATACTGAGCAGAAATATTTGTTCAGTATCCCTGCTTTTCATTGTCACCCTCTACCCACATTCCCTCCCCTTTATTAAGCCTCAGTATCCCTCCTTTGTTCTTTCTTGGCTCCCTAATGTACCTATAAAAGGTCTTATCCCCCTTCTTAGCAGAGTTGGCTATCCTTTCCTCGGTTTGGTCCTTTGCTATTCTGACTGCCTTCCCAGCCTCTTTCTGCTTTAACTGATAACGTTCTCTGTCCTTCTCCTTCTGTGTTTCCTTATGTTTCCTGAATACTATCCTTTTCTCCTTAACCTTCCCTGCCACCTCTTTTGAGAACCATAGCGTTTTTTTCCTTCGTTGTGTTTTGTTGATTTGCTTTACACAAAGGCTTGTTGCCTCTGTGATGGTTGTTTTGATTACTCTCATTGTTCCTCCACCCCTCCTTCTTGCCTGTTTGCTAGTGCTTTCTGAGCTCTCATTTCCCAAAAGTCAGCCCTCCTAAAGTCCAATACTCTTACTTTTGTATGGCTTGATTGTATGGCTGTGTTTATCGTGAACCACACTGTTTGTGGTTGCTTGTTCCCAGATGGCTTCCCACTTCTAAATCTGAGATTCTTTCTCTGTCCCCATTTGAGAGTACCAGGTCTAAGATTGCTCCCTCCCGAGTGGGTTCCAATACTAGCTGTCTGAGGCATGCCCCCTGTAGGGCATCAAGAATGACCCTGCTCTTGGATGTGCCTGCAGCAAAGGTGCTCCAGTTAACATCTGGCATATTCAGGTCCCCTATCAACAATATCTCCCCTTTTCTGCCATTCTAAGGAAGCCTTCTATCATTTCCTTGTGCATTCCCTCCCCCTGAGATGTGGGTCTGTATACAACCCCCATGCGGATTGTGGTGCCATTTCCTGTCTCCAGGGTGACCCAGAGTGTCTCATCTGTTCCCTTTTTATTCTTTAGTTCTGTTGCTTTGACCCCTTGTTTTACATAAAGAGCTACTCCTCCTCCTCTTTTACCCTCCCTGTCCCTCCTGTAGATTGTGTATCCTGGTATGTTGACATCCCAGTCATGGTTCTCTGTGTACCATGTTTCTGTGACTGCCACAATATCCAGGCAACCCTCTTCCATCAAGGCCACTAGTTCAGGGAGCTTGTTACACAGACTACGGGCATAGGACCTAATCCAAGAAAGAACCCTTCAGGATGTGGGGTACCCTGCAGTGAGGCTGGGGAAGGTCAGTAGGTAGGGATTAAGAGAGTGATAGGCCCTTGAGGGGAAGAGAATTTGTACCTTTGGAGGAGATGGGGCCTAATCAATAGTCCATCAGGATGCAATTGGACCCTGCTAGTAGTAGTCATGGAAAGCCAAAATAGTGGCTAGATGGAATAGGGGAGATAGTATGTTAAGGCTCAGTTCGACCCCTTCAGGATGCTGAGAACCCTGCAAGGGGACTGCGATGGCCAGTGAGACAGGAAGATGGGGGAGGGGAAGGAGTGGAGACAGGAGTAGGTGCAGTAGAATTCTAAAAGAACAGAATCAACATACTCTTTTAAGAAAAGAAATGCTAACATGGGAGAGTTTTGAGTACATGCTTATTTTATCTTACAGACACTGAAGGTCTATTTTGAAAGCAACACACTGAATTGTTACATGCAAGTAATAGACTCAAGAACAAAAAGAAATGGTAAATCAAGTTAACTTTTTAGTATAAAGAACGAAAGAAATGAACTTAGTACAGCTCTAATGTTTATGGAAATGAAGTAATTTCAGTTACACAGTTTGATAAATCCACAAATTTATTACAGTATTAATGACAATCCACATACATGAAAAATCAATCTCCACAATAATGTAAAAATTACACAAAATGTATCAACTGAATTCTGGGAGCTAAAGAATAAAAATAAGAATATTTAAGAAGAAACAAAGTGGGTAGAATTCTTCCATTTTTGTTACATACAGTTTCCAGACTGAGTTTGTAGGAACTCCCCAAGAGGAATATAAAAGGGAGCCCAGGGGGACCTAATAACCTTTGTTACAAGTGACCTGTCTCCTTTTGAGCCAGCCACGTCTTGCGAGCTATGCTTTCTGTCATGAAAAGCATTATTTTTAGTTGCCATTACTTCTGCTCGAAGAATTGCAGAGCTACAGGATCCCGTGTGTGTGGCCTTATTTCATTTTCAGTCTCTTCCTAAGGTGGTGTTTGAGTTGACCCTAAATCAATGCATCCACCTGCCTGTTTATTATCCAGTGCATTCCCACCATGGGGAAGCATTGCTCCACACTTTAGATGTGCATAGAACTTTGCATTACTATACACACCTTACCAAGGACTGCATGAAGTCCAAAAAGTTGTTTGGTTCTTTTGCCCCTGGCAGAGTGGGTGCTCCAGTTTAGAAACAGTGCTTGTCCAAATGGTTGGCTAACTGTACTATTGTTTGTCACAGCAAGTATGGTAAGGCACTTCCTTGGGGTTGTTAAGGGCCATTCCACCAGGGACGTGTCCACTTCAGTTGCTTGTTTCAGGTGAGTGTCTACAGCCAAGATTTGCGCTGCTGCCACTTGGAGTACTCTCCACACTTTCACCAAGCACTACAGTCTGGACATCGCCTCCAGAAGGCATGCGGGCTTTGGCCTAGCTGTGCTTCAGGGTCTTTTTTCTTAGGTCTCTGGCCTCCTCCCACACAGACTGTACGTGCTTTTAACGTTGCTTGGAACTCATTCAATAGGTGTGACCTGATGACAGAGATATCACAGAAGCAAAGAATTTGACAGTAGATAAGGACTGCTTGGCCCACCTAATCTACCCATGTTCCCTACCTACTGTCACACTGTAGACCCTACTTGATTTCAGGCTTTACCCCCCCATCCCCTTTCCTTGCTTCTAAGGTTCCCTTTTATCTGTCCCATGCCTCTTAAATCTCATTAGTTTTTTCTCCCACCACTACCTCCTCAGGGAGGCTGTTCCAAATTTCCACCACCCTTTCTGTGAAGAAGGGTTTCTTTACATTTCCCCTGATGTTACCCCCTCTGGCTTCATCACATGACCCCTTCTTCTTGTGCATCTTTTTATCTGAAAAAGGCTTCCCTCTAGAACCTTATTTACTGTATACCCTTGAGGTATATGAAAGTCTCTATCATATACCTCCTCTCCCTCCTTTCCTCCAGTCTATCCATATTTAGGTCCTTCAGTCTTTCCTCATTGGGCTTTTGATGCAGATCTCGCACCATTTTAGTTGCCCTCCTCTGGACTGCCTCAACTCTGTCTATATCCTTTTGGAGATGAGGACTCCAGAACTGGATGTGGTACTCTAGGTGGGGTCTCACCAGAGATTGATACAGAGGTATCACCAAAGAGAAGAAGATAGAACAGTTATGTAAAAACTTGCCGTAACAGTAGATCTTCAAGGAAATCTGTCTCATCAGGTCATGCTGTTCCTCACTCCATCCCCCTTTCTCTCCTTCTCTCTACAGTTTGCCTGTCCTGTTGCTCCAGCCTTTCTGCTCACTGGGCATGTTTTCTCTCTCCTCAGTTCTCTGTCTCTCATGGTCTCTGGCTAGGGAAAAAACTGAGGAGGGATTGAGGCCACCCGCACTTTTATAGGGTGAGTGAAATCGGAGCCTGAAATTGGCATGGGCAGCCCCGAATAGACTGCTGCAGAAAAAAGCTTCCATGTGATTCTGACACCTACAGAGTTTCCCTCAAAGATCTATTCTTATGGTAAGTTCTTATGCAACTATTCTATCCTCGGCCAAGACCATGCTCCACAGCTGTTTTCGGCACTCCCCTGGACCCTGATCCCTTGGCTGATGCCAGTCCCCCTGACACTGCCAAAGCTGACCTGTCCTCCCATTCGGGTGGAGCCACCACCCCGGCAGCCCAAGGAGGATGCCCCACTGAAGTCAGTGTGCCCTGCCACTGGGCTTCCAGGGAAGATGTCAGTGTGCACTGACAAGCCTCGTATTATCAGCAGGGACATGGGGTCAACAGGATTCAAGGAACCTTTGGATTTGGAGGGCTCCTCCATACACTGTTCCTGTACTCCAGGGTTCAATTGCAAGTCCAGTGGTGAAGTTGCCTCAGAGACTGATCCCTCTTCCTTTGGGGCTTTGCTCCACCTGATCTCAAAATCTATGGAGATCCCGCTGGAACCAGTTCAGACGTGGGTGCAGTATTGCCTCACAGAGATCTTGGAATGGGATGACTCCCCTGGGGTTGCCTTGCCCATGGCAGAAGCCATCCTGGGTCTGGTCTTGGACCTGTGACAGTATATGATCTCTTGCCCATCACCCTTGGCCTGTATGTTCAGCAAGTATATGGTACCTACTGGTTCCTTGTCTGGATTCACTGATCATCCTGCAGCTGATGGTTTGGTTGTGGACTCTGTCTTCAGGTGCTTGGACAACATCAGGGAAGTTGACAAACCCCCCGACAAAGAGTCCAAGAAGATCAAACCATGGAGCAAAGAAGTCTATGCCACTTCACCCCTGGGTCTTCAGCAGGCCAGTGCCATGGTTATGATGGCTCACTTCTTGATTACTGTAATGCTCTATACTTAGAGTTACCGGGGGTGGATCTCCATCACCTGCAGCTGGTGCAGAACGCTGCAGCCAGGTTGTTGACAGGGCTGTCAGGAATTAGCCATATCACTACTGTGCTGCGTGAACTGCACTGGCTGCCGGTGCGATGGCGGATCACCTTCAAGGTTGCATTGCTGACCTATAAGACCCTACACGGACAGGGACCGGGTTACTTGCAAGACCTTCTTCAGCCTTACACCCCTTCCCACCCACTCTGCTCCACTGACAAGGGATTGCTAGAGGTTCCCAGGGTCTGTCTTCAAACATCAGGTGACAGGGCTTTTTCTTTTGCAGCCCTGACCCTGTGGAACTCTCTACCTTGTCGGATTAGAGAGTGCCTGTCCGCCAACACCTTTAAGTTCTCATTAAAACTTATTTATTTAACCTAGCTTTTGGGGACTAGATTTAGTTTTACTGCTGCTGCCTTTTTATCTTTATATTTTTTAGATTGCATATTTGATTTTATATTACATTGTTTATGCTTGATTTGGCATTTTATTGTGTATCCCCTTTGGTTTTAGAAAAGTGCACTACAAATAAAATGTAATTTGATTTGATTTCTCCCATGCCCTCTTGGGCACTTTGGACCAGGTTATTCCCTTCCCACTGATCTTCAGCTGGCGATTAAAATGGTCTGGGGTCAGGGTCAAGCTGCACCCAAACACCAGCTCCAGACAGCCCTGGACAATGGTGACTTCTGTGCTAGGTTCATGGCCACAGCGGTAACCATAAGGTGCTGATCATGGCTGAGGTTGTCAACCTTCATGACCAACACTTAGCATAAGCTGAAGGACGTCCCCTTCTTGGGTACTGATCTTTTTGGTTTCGGCATTGATGGGCATCTCATGCGCATTGAGAAGTCCAGTGCCACAATGGACTCTGTCATATCCTCCCAGAAGAATGCTAATGGGCAGAAACAGCAGAAGCAGCCCATTCAGTTTCAGCCACACTCCACACCTGCTGCTTGCCCATCACAGCCCCAGCAGGAGCATCATCAGGCCTGGCAGTTCAAGCCCAAGCCAGCCCCCACTGGTGCTAGAAGGTCTAGAGGCTGGAGTGTGTGGCCCTCCCCAACTACCGGCTCTGAAGCCACCTCTAAGCCTGCCAAGTGATGGGCAGGGGGGTGTCCCCCTCCCACCTCTACAGCCTTGCCCAGGACCTCCTATGGGGGTCTAGCTCAACCACTTAACTTCCATTTGGTCCCTTATGACTTTCAACCAATGGGTGCTTGAAGTGGTAAGTTGGGAACTACCTCTGGAATTCAAGGATTCCCCACCCAGCCAAGCCCTTGCCCCACTGGGGGACATGGTGCCTGTGGACATGGTGTCTGCCCTTTGGGAGGACGACACACAGCTCTTGTAAAAGGATGCTGCATCCCATGTCCTGGCCTCCACAACTAGTCTGGGATTCATCTGTGGTTCTGAAAGGACGGGAGGTTGGTGCCCCATACTGGACCTGTATGACCTCAACAAGTATTTGCAGCCGAACAAATTTAGAATGGTCACTCTGAATCAGATCATTCCACCTCTGGAGCAGGACATTTGGTTCTGCTTCCTGGACCTCCAGAATATCTTCCACATTCCCATCCCTCTGTCCTACCGGTGGTTCCTGCAGTTCCAGTCAGAGGGGACTCCCTACGAGTTCCAGGCTATGCCACTCAGCCTTTTCCTTGGCCCCTAGGATCTTTGCCAAATGCATTGCAGTGGTGGCAGCCTTCCTGTGCCACTGAGGTGTCCAGATTTACCCTTATCTGGATGACTGGCTGATTGTAGGTTCCTCCAAGGTGGAGGTGGAGTGGTCCAGGGACCTGGCCCTCCAAATCTACTCAGTCTTGGGCATCTTGGTCAACTTGGCCAAGTTGGCAGTCACCCCCTTCCAGGTGGCCCACTTCATCGGGGAAGAGCTTAACTCCATTTGGGCCAGGATCCTCCTCCCAGCAGACAGGGCAAAGGACCTCACCTCCTTTGCCCATTCATTTTGGTTGGGCACTCTTGCCCTGCCCAGGACTTCCTACATCTCTTGTGGTACATGGCAGCTTGTACCAGCATGAACTGATGGGAAGCTTGTGAATGTGTACATGGTCTCAGTGCCTCAGAAACCTGGATCGTCTGCTCAAGGTGACTCAACTGATATGGCATGCCATCTAGTGGTGGCTTGTCCTGGCCCATCTTTATGTATTTATTTATTTCAAGAGTTTTACCAGGAAGGCATGCTGAGCGGAGACCACTCGATTCCAGATGCGTCCTGGGGGAGGGGAAGCAGGAATATATACAATACAATAAACAAGCAGGAAATACAGTATAGTAAACAGATACACAAGGCAGCTACAGTACATTGGGCTACAGAGCCGATATCCCAAATGGTTACAAAGTAGATGGGAGATTGGAGTAACTGCAGGAAGGAGTCTCATATGTTTCCCCAGAGCTGATGGTCACTCTCACGATCAACGCCTCTCTGATGTGGTGTGGAGCCCACTTGGGGGAACACAGATCCCATGGGCTCTGGACTCCCAAGAAGTCCCTATGTCACATCAACCTGCTGGAGCTCCATGCAGTGCACCTAGCTCTGATGGCCTTCGCTCCTGTAGTACAAGATCAGGTGGTCCAGGACCAGATGGACAACACGACCACCATGTACTACCTCAACAAGCAGGGTGGGATGCACTTCCTTCTATCGTGCTGGGAAGTCCTCCACACCTGGACCCTTGTCTGCAGCCTGAACACTGACCTTCTAGTAGTAGTAAAAAGCATTTTTTTTATACAGGATACAAAATGACTTCTCATTTTAGCACCGTTAGGATAAAACCCTATTTACAAGGCATTCCTGTCTTAGATGTTAATAAAAAAATCAGTTACATACATCAAGTACATCCAAAATACAATTCATGTGGCTGGCAGATGCCTTCAGCTGAGAGGGTGAGGCATCACACAAGTGATCTCTTCACCAGGAGGTGGTCAATGATTAGAGATACAGCGAATTTAAATTCCACCGGCGAAGTGAACGTGAAGTGGGCACTTTGCGTTGCCACTCCGCTACGCAGAGTGGGCAATGCAATGTGCTCACTCTGCCTTGTCATTACCACTTCGCGTTAAGGCGGAATGGCAATGTGAAGTAAGGCAAAGTCATTGTTTTTAATGGACTTCGCGTTCCTCATTATGATTCTAAGTGATCCACTTGGTGTTTCAGATTTGGCAGCCCCACACATCACATGGCTTACAGTACTGTAAGTCACATGCTCTTTAGCTAGGCAGGAAGAAAGTGAGTCATACAAGCAGACACTTTTACTTTCTCCTGTGCAGACGGAGAGAGAGGAGTGTGTTTTGTGACTGCTGATACTTTGAGATCAGAGCAAGGAGGAGATTGAAACTTTGATTTAGACCCGACAGCTTTTTTAAAAGCTACATTTTTTTGTCTTTTCTGTACTCCTTTTTTACTTAATTTGTTCTTTCTGTAAATTTTATTTTTCTTACCTTTATAAGTAGTTAGTTGTTTGTGTCTGTGTGACTGTGTGTGTGTGTTGTGTGACAGTGTGAGTAGTGATTGCTCAGACTGAGAGAGCTCAGTAGGAGAGATGGACCAGGGTGAGGGAATGTCTGGGACGGGGCAGCTCTGGGAGAGCGTGATAGTGGTAAGCATCATACCGTGTGCATGTGTGGAGAGCATGGGCACCCATTCCTGTTGGACTGCTCAAAACTTGTGAGTGCCCCCCCTCCCGAAGCAGGACCAGCACCGCCTCCTGTCCTGACTCTGAGGCAGTTGAACCACCACCACCACCACCACCAAGTCCAGCACCAGGTCCTCTGGAGCAGGATGTGCCTGTTCCCCTGGGCCCAGGTGTGGATCCCATCCCTGTTCAGCACCGTGACCAGCAGGCTTACAATACATCCAAGTAACTATTAAAAAAAAACTTATGTTGTGATTCATGATGTGATCGTAAATCATGATTTGTGACTGCATTGTGACCGTGATGATGAAGAAACGTGAATGCCTGCGGCTGTAGTTTCCAGACCCCGATGAGCTGTGGCTTAAAACTCCCACACTTAAAAACACGTATCAATGAGTACAATGGTGGGGTGGTGAAGCATGGAGAGATACTACAAAACAGGCTTACAATACATCCAAGTAACTAGAAAAAAAATTAATGTTGTGATTTGTAACGTGAATGATCGTGAATCGTGATTTGTGACTGCATTTGTGACCGTGATGATGAAGAAACGTGAATGCTTACCGCCTACGGTTGTTCTTCCCTGATGAGCTGTAGCTTAAAACTCCCACACTTAAAAACACGTATCAATGAGTACAATGGTGGGGTGTGAAGCCTGGAGAGATACTACAAAACAGGCTTACAATACATCCAAGTAACTAGAAAAAAAATTAATGTTGTGGTTCGTAACGTGAATGATTGTGAATCATGATTTTTGACTGCATTTGTGACCATGATGATGAAGAACATGATTTATATCACGAGTGACTTGTGTTGATGGTCCTGACTTAAAAATGCATATTAATGAGTACAATGTTCATGCAGAATTAAGCACCACACCTGTCCAGTACTCTGAAGGGAAGCCAAAGAAACAACTGTGACTTAAGTTACAGATGGAGATTGGGCCCTAAGAGATGCAAATGCACAGACAGATTAAGATTGTGCTGTGCACTGAAGAGATGCAGACACAAAGGCACAACGCCTAACCAGTGCTTACCATCAGAAATTCAAATCTGGAAAAGAATACCTTTACCTGCTGGGGCGGGCCGCGACGGGGGGCAGGTATCATACTGTTGCAGTAACAGTCACTAGTACTAGTACCAGTAAAGATACCACAAAGAAGTACAAAAATCACACAGCTGCAGTGGATAGTAGCTTCACATTGCTGAAATTATTATGTGGTACAATAAAAGGTGTCTGATTTGATGACACGCGTCACACACATACTAAGTAATGCATAGCAAATTGAAAACTTTGGTAATGTAACCACATATTTTAAACAAACTAAAATTATGCACTGCTGCAGTAGCAGTCACTAGTACTAGTACCAGTAAAGATACCACAAAGAAGTACAAAAATCATGCAGCTGCAGTGGATAGCAGCTTCACATTGCTGAAATTATTTTGTGGTACAATAAAAGGTGTCTGATTTGATGACACGCCTCACACACATCCTCACACACACACTGAGTAATGCATAGAAAAATTTAAAACTTCAGTAATATAACCACATATTTTAAACAAACTAAAATTATGCACTGCTGCACCACAACAATCAGCAAAAAAATGGCAAGAAATATTGAAAGTATTACTGTGTGTACATTAACACAGTTAAACAAGAAAAATATCACCAAAACAGAAAGCACTGTCTTTTTCTCCAAGTTAATCTATCTACACCACAGATACACCCCTCCCCCAAAGCACACTTCCACTGTCTCTCAGTACACAGACTGAATGTTGTACATTAACATTCAAAATCCATACACAAACAATAAACGCTCGATGATATGAGCACAGGAGGGTTTCCTATAATCGATGAACTGAAGTTTCAGCAAAAAAAAATGACTCAAAAAGGCTTTTTTAACAGCTTTTTGAAGGTTTGAACTGCAGAGAGCTCTCAGAGCAGATCGTCTCCTACAGCTTCCTACACACACTACCCCAAACTGAGGCTGTGCAGAACAATCTAGAGTCCATGTGACCTGAAATCCCATGAAACACTGCAAAATTCGCCTTTGGAGCTTAAAAACAAGGTGAGGTAAGGTGAAGTACATTGTTTTCAATGTACTTCATATGGAAATAGTGGAGTAGTGGTTTGGGAAAGCTGAAGTAATGCAAAGTCATTGTTTTCACGGACTACATTATTAAAAACGCTAAGTACCCACTGCATTGCAGAGCACTGCTGACCGTCCTTCACTCCACCCACCCGCAGTAGTAAATTGGGGCCACTTCGCCCATCACTATCAATCACATGTTCTCCCTCAGGGGATCTCTGATTGACCAGTTTGCCTCTCAGGAGAATGCAAAACTGAAGCTGTTTTGTGCCTTACTCCCTCAGTGTGAGACACAGAGGGGGGATGCCTTCTTGAGACCCTGATCTCAATGTCTCTTGTATGCCTTCCCTCCCTTTCCCCCAATCCACAAGGTGTTGCTCAAGGAATGGCGGGACAAGGCCCAGATGATCCTGATGGCCCCAGACTGGCTTCACCAGTTTTGGTACCCTGATCTTCTCAGCCTCAATAGCAGACTCCCGTGGAGAGTGCCTTTCCACCCCGACCTGCTCTTAGGGGAAGGTACTGTACTGTACCCGGACCTTCGATCCCTGCACCTGGTAGCTTGGTTCCTGAGCATCTAGATTTCCAAGCTTTGGGTCTGTCCATTGAGGTCCTCCATGTCATGGCGGCCTCTCAGAAGCAATCGACTCATCAGTGATATGCCTTCAAATGGAAGAGATTTTTCATTCGGTGTCAGAGCAAGGAGCTAGACCCATTGTGCTGTCCATTGCCAAGCATTTTGGAATACCTGTGGTCCCACTTCCAGTTGGGCCTCTAGTTGATGACTCTTAGCGTGCACCTAGCAGCCATCTCAGCATACTGAGCATAGGTGGGTATGCTGACGGTAGTGCAGGAAAAGGTGGTCGGATGCTTTTTCAAAGGCCTTCATCACTTGTCCCCACTGGTGTGAGAACCACCACCACCACCTTGGGACTTGTTGCTGGTTTTGGCAATGCTCATATGCAAGCCATTCCAACCCATGCACAGGTGTCACATCTCAAACCTGTCATGGAAGATGGCCTTCTTGGTTGCAATGACTTCTGCCAGATGGATCAGCGAGCTCCAGGCACTCTCGGTGGAGTCTCCCTATCTGGTCTTCCACAAGGACAAGAGTTGTCCTCCACCCCAACCTGAAGTTCCTCCTGAAGGTTATTCCAGTAGTTTTATCTTAACCAGGTTATGTATCTCCCAGTGTACTTCACCACTCCAGCGTTGGACCTGAAGAAAACGCTTGCTTATTATAAGAAGCATATGGCTGCAGTTTGGAGTGAGGTTCACCAGCTCTTTGTCACCTATGTTGAAGCCACACCTGGTGGACTGGTAGCTAAGCAGACAGTTGGCAGGTGGATAGTTTATTGCATTGACTTCTGCTATAGGTTGGCAGGTAGGAAGCCTCCCGTTGGACTTAGGGCTCATTCTACCAGAGATACCACTGCCTCGGTGGCTGCTTCCAGGGATGTCCTTATCCAGGAGATCTGCAGAGCTGCTACCTGGAAGTCAGAACACACCTTTATCTCCTACTACCACATCAGCCTTGAGCCATGCTTGGATGCTGGTTTGGGGGCCTCGGTTCTTCAGTTTCTATTTCCTAAGTAGGGGTGTGTGCCTTGCCCCCTCTTCCCATAGAACTATTAGGAGTCAGCCAAAAGTGTGGCTAGTATACCATGTTCACATCTCTAGAAAAATAGGTTACTCACCTATAATCATAGTTCTAGGAGTGGTATATGGTGTATATCCACAGAACCCACCCAAACTCCCCTGGCAAGTGGCACACCTTCTTGCTTCCAGCATGCAAAATCTGATGTCACAGGGTGGTGCCAAGGAAGATACCACCTGGGTGGGAGGAGCCAGCTTGAAGACTTTCTGGCCAGCTGTTAGAGGGAAAGGATCCTGCCAAAAGTGTGGATGTACACCATATAGCACTCCTAGAACTACAGTTACAGGTAAGCAACCTATTTTGACTGCACGGACAATTGCTTACTGTAATGCAAATGTCCCTGGGAGCTAATCAGACAAAAACACAATTTATAAAGATGTGCCAGACAACAAAATATACCTTAAGTACCAGTGCATGGACCTGGTGTCGCAGTTGATGGCCAACTTGTAAGTTAAGCAGAGGTATTATTGCTGGCTGTTGTGTCAGTGGGCAGTTGAGTAAGGTGTTACAGGTGTCGGGGGGGAAGAGGTTATTGATATATGTCTGTATCAGTCACATGTAATATTATTTTGGGGGAAAGGCTGTGGAAGTATCAATCAGTTTCACTGGTGCAACTGGTGCTGTATGTCAGTATGCTTAGATTGTATAAAAGGAATGACTGATGCAACATAGTAGGATTAGGATTGTAATGCCTAGTTGTGGAGTGCATATTTATTTTTTATTTTATTAATAGTATCCGAATTACAAACCTTTGAGTCATAGACTCCTTTATAAAGGCTCCATGTCGTGGTAGACAAAGGTGCAACAGACAATGTGGCATATGGAATACAAAGCTGTGCAACAAAGACAGGCAAGATACAGTGCAGTTAGGTACAAACAGTACAATAAGTGTGTAAAACAGTGCAATAAATGTACAGGAAATATACAACCAACAGTGCAGTTTGTATACATTATAAGCAGAAAATATACATCAAACAGTGCAGTTTATATACATTAAAAGCAGGAACGTATATACCTATGGGCATACAACTAAGAGGGACGTAGGCTAGACATTGGTCCATTGTCAAAAGGTGAGGGGGTAGGCAGTGGAGGAATGGACTGGTAGGCATAGACTATGGGCAATTACAGCTGTGGGTGGAGCAGAGATGGCACTGTAGTGATGATTTGAAAAGCCCAAGTCTGCTTTCATTGGCGATGGAGGCAGGGAAGGAGTTTATCCAGGCTGGGGCTCTATAGATGAAAAAGCTCTTGGCCAGGACAGTCCTGACTCTGGGCACATGGAAAATGGTCTTAGCAGTGCTGCGGGTGAAGGGAGCTAGTGGGGCAGGTTGAAGTAAGCAGAAGAGTCTAGGCAGGGCCTGACCAACCATAATTTTTTTGGTGAAGAGGTAGGACTGTTACTGAAAGCGCTCCTCAAAGTTGAGTACATTGGCTAGAGTGTAAAGAGTGCAAGTGTGGGTGAGTTTGGCACAGCCTGTAAGAAGGTGGCAGACTTTGTTTAGGGAGATTTTGATTCTATGGAGGGCTGAGTTGGCACCTGCCCAATAGACTAGGAGCCCATAGTCAATGAGTGAGAGGACTGAGGAGGAGATAGCGAGCCCTAGGGCTTGGGGGAGGCAGTCCCTGTGGTGGTGTAGTAGACCAATACAGGTATTGACACTGGAGCAAAGGAGATTGATGTGCTCATGGAAGGATAGCACCGGGTCGAAGGTTATGCTGAGATATTTAAAGCTGAGGAACTGTTCTATAATGAGGAGTTTGTTAGCCATAAGATGTAGGGGGGAACCATGGTGCCTACTTTGGTTGTGGGAGAATAGCATGGACTTTGTCTTTTTATGATTGAGAATGAGTTTGTGGTCAATGAACCACAATTCAGCCTGGCTGAAGGATTTCTGAAGAACGGTATGTAGGGAGTGGGGGTCAGGGTGGGAGCAGAAGAGTACTGCATCATTGGAATAAAAGGAGGACGCATTCAGAGCAGGCGGTGGGGAGGGTATTGAGGTAGAGAATGAAAAGCAGGGGACCCAGAATTGAGCCTTGGTGTACTCCAGAAAGAACTGGGAGGCAGCCAGAGATGGTATCATTTATATTGACACTGCGAGACGGAAGAGAGGTAGTTGGTAAACCAGGAGGTGACCCTCTGGGAGAAGCCTAGCTGGGCAAAGGGAATAGGAGGAGTGGGTGGCTTACTGTGTCAAATGCCTTGGACAGATCTAAGAAGAGTGCCCTGGCCAGGTGCCCATTATCAAGGGCAGAGTGAAGGAAGCTGGAAAATTCCAGGAGGGCTGTGGTAGTGCTATGGCTCTGGCGGAAGACATGCCGTTCCTCACAAAGGAGATTGTGGGCAGAGAGATATTCAGAGAGCTGGTCCGCAATGATTTTTTTCCAGGGCCTTGGGGGGATAGAGATCAGATGATAGTTCCCTGGGGAGGTGCGGTCACCACTCTTGTGTATGGGGGTGATGACCGCCACTTTTCAAGTGGAGGGGAATTGGCCGAGACAGAGACAGTGGTCCAGAAAGTTAGTGAGAGAGGTAAGTGTGGTGGAGTACAGTTCTCCCCCTTTTTGTTTTGTTTTAATGTCCTTCCTACTTTTCCATGTAGCATAGTCCAGAACCTGAAGTCCTTCTCTTATTTTCTACTTGTTCTGTTGTTTGTATGTTGTTCTAAGACTGTTGCACAACAGCATCATTTAAATGTCTTTATTGTGTCTATCATACCTGTCATATCCTTTTTTCTGGTCCTATTTTAGCATGTTGGCCACTCACTATAATAGGGCACTCCTTAAACAACTTCAGCCCTTCTGCTACTATGACATAAAGAGTAGAAGATATTACAGTGGCTAAATAAATGACAGAGCTCTTAGGGGACTGCTGTAGTGCGTCAATGGCAGCATTTAGTTTTATCTTGGGAAATGGACTGAACGGTCCATGTAAAAATGTACAAAACCCTATCCTGCTTTAGCATTGACCCTCGCAGGTATTGTCAAGTTATTCCTGACATCTAAGTGACAATACACGTATAGTGGCTGCTAGTTGTTAAGCTCTTTTTAAGCCTTCCTTGCTATGAGCCTAAAAGCCTGTTATGGAGCGAGTTCTATGTTTCCTTTTTCTTTTATTTTTGTCTCCCCCGGTTGCAAGTGAAGGCTGAACACGCTCTGCAGCCTGAGAATGAATTTGGCACTTCTATGTAGTAGGTTAGTTTATGAACCTACTTTCTCTCAGCTTGCCTTGTCGCTATAGGGAGAGAACTAAGTACCATACCATATGCAAAACATCCAGAAATTTAGCAAATTAGAGCTTTAGAGGTTCATACTTACTCTGCTGAATGTTAGTTGAGGGTGCGGTCTGTTACCCTAAGCGGAATGCACACGTTAGACTTCAGGTGTGTCTGTATAGGGAATGAGCGGCTTAATGTGTGCTGTTTTTATACTTTTACTGGGGCTCCTCTCCTGTCTCACTGGGTGGGGTTTCCGATACTACAGCCCACATACTAGTTACTGTTAAGGTTTTAAGTTGCATGAGGGAACAAAAAAGGAATGAAATGTAATAGTGTTGATTATTATTATAGCTGCATATAAAACTATACTAACGATGTGAAATAACTACAGCAATGTATAAAATAAAGATGTTTTTGCCTAACTGCTGGGAGGGATTTCAGACTAAGGGAGGGGTCATAGACCTATATGAAGGCTTGGCCGAGACTCCCAGATTAGATGGTCATTGGGAGAGGACCTGCTTGGTTCTCCCAGGGAGATCTCTGGAAAGAGGTCAGGCACAGACTGATATTGACAGATAGTCCTGTATGTTCTAGCCAAGCTGTGCTTTTTGGTTTATTTTGCTGTATCTGTTTATGAAAAGTTATTTACTTGCCTTTTATTATTTTAATTCTATTTTGTTTTCAATAAAAATCATACCTGTTAGGTATGTTGTACCCTATATACTGTCTCCTGTGAAAGTCATTTTGTAACCCCACGACAGCTGGTACCAGGAGTGGGGTATTCTGGTGATTCAAGCTAAAAGATCCCAGAAATAGATACTGCTTTTCTAGTGTCTTGACTTATCCAGGAAATAGTAGGTACATGGCTAATAAAATGGAGGAACCTCATGGGGTCTCAACAAGAAGCCAGACGACTCTGACTGGAGAGCCCTTATTGTTAGGACTCCCTCCTGTGACTAGGCCCAAGATTAAGACTGGTATGGCTACTGGTGACATTGAAGACATCACAACCCGATTGCAGGCTGTGAACATGGATGAGCCAGAAGAACAACCAAAAGATGTACCCCCAGAGAACTTGCGGGAGTTGCTACAGTGGTTGACACTGAGACAAGTGGAACAGGAGAGACAAAGGGAATGGGAGTATTGAGAAAGGGAGCAGGAACATCGAAGACAGGACCAGAGGTGGGCAGATACTGTGCAAATGTTTCAAACATTAGGGGCAGGGAGCACAAGCCACACCAAGAGACATCAAATTAACAAAAATGACATTAACTGATGATACTGAATCTTATTTGACGACATTTGAACAGGTGGCTCAAGCATGTAATTGACCACAGACGCAATGGGTGGTCCGTCTTGCCCCTTATTTAATGGGAAAAGCCCAATTAGCCTACACCAATATGGACAGTGCTTCTGTTAATGACTATGCAGCAGTCAAAAGAGAGATTTTAAAACTATTTGACATTAACTCAGAAACCTATAGATGAAGATTCAAGACTTTGAAGCATGTGCCTCATATACCACTGAGGGAAACCTATACCAGACTGCAAGATCTCTGTACTAAATGGATTCAACTGGAGGGAAAATCAGTCAAGGCCAACAATTATTTATACAGATCATGCCTGCTGAGGTGCAACTATCAATTCACGAGCACAACCCAGACAACACAGACATTGCCATTATGCTGGCTGAGGACTTCTTGGCAGCTCGACAGCCCTTGCGAAAAGGGTATCGTAGGACTGACAGTCCTTCCGCTAGTAACTCTACTAGTGCAGCAACATCAGTAAGACCAACCTTTCCATCTACTCAGGTCACTGGGGGTTCTAAATAGGAAGGTACGACTGTTTCTGTTAAACATGTGGATTCAACAGTGGAATGTC
The DNA here is from genome assembly GCA_016271365.2 of Neoceratodus forsteri. Taxonomy (NCBI): domain Eukaryota; kingdom Metazoa; phylum Chordata; order Ceratodontiformes; family Ceratodontidae; genus Neoceratodus; species Neoceratodus forsteri. The sequence goes on from CM028138.1 coordinate 156,664,396, forward strand.
ACTACTGTCACGGCCTAGGGCATATTGCCAGATTTTTCCCCAAGAAGAGGAAAGAGCCGGCTTATTTTGCATCCATATACTTGGGTAATTTTATCATCCCTGTGCAAATAAATGGACAGACTATTGATGGACTAGTGGACTCCGGTAGTAAGCAGAGCCTTATTCGAGCAGATTTAGTTAATCTGAAACATCCAGTCTCCAAACAGACATTATTTGCATCCACGGGGATGTGCATTAATATCCAACGACCACTGTAACTGTTACTATTAATGGACTTGTGGACACTGTCACTGTGGGAGTGGTACCAACCTTACCTGTTCCCTTTATTTTAGGGCAAAATTATGATAAATTTACACAAATAGTGTCTTCCTGTCAGAAAGCAAATGTTGGTAACCTAGTTGCTGTGTCTACTAGAGCTCAAACAGCTGTAGCCCATGAACAGAGTAATTTACATTTTTCCTTTCAGGATGATATCTTTGGAAAAGTGGGAAAGGATAGGAACTCTTAAAAAAAAAAAAAAATCACAAACTCAATGGAAAAAGGATAGGGGTCTGCAGAAGAAATGCCAGTACTACAAATATATGACACTGCACAAGAACAAAAAAGATGATATCTGAATAATAGCCCACGCATGCACAGTGAAGCATAGCGATCCGGTCTCCCACTGAATACTAATACGATCCCTTTGTCTCCTCTCACAATATAGGCCTGCAAACAGTCCCCGACCCACCAGACAGCAGGATACCGCTGCCCACATGCAGAGCTCCGTCCTGGAGCAGACAGCCATGTGGGTGCATTAGAGGTAATCAACTACCTCCAGCTGCAGCACCCTTGTGAGGGGGGTTAGCCCATCGACGCACTGCATGTGTTGACTGCCCCACCCACCCTGGCTCAGCATTTCCTTTATAGGCACTGTCTTGTGACATCACATCCTGTTGGTCGTTTTACTAAGTCCCCACGTCTCCATTTGCAGGTTATACCTGCTAGCCACTAGAGGGACCCCCTGACTATTCCACCTCAGTCTCCCCACCTGAATCCCCTTCCCCTCCTACTTCCTGGAACCTCTCTACCTGCTTAGGCTACTTCTCTCCCTACTCTCATCTCTGCCTCTGCCCACACCTCACCCTCACACCCAGCCTTCTAGCTAGCCCTACTCACTGACCCCTGCCCTACCACCTGACCCACACCCAGCCTACCACTAACCCCAGCGACCACTAGGAGTTGCTATTTCAACCCTGATTTCTGGCCCAAATCCAGCCCGCTTTAAGTCACTTAGAACCTGGATCCCTGCTCTCAGCCAGGTCCTATCTCAACTGCCCTGCCAGGATCTTGAGCCTTGTACCCTGTCCACCAGAGTCTGTGACACTACCACTACTCCAAAGTGGTATCTACACTTTCTGAGGAGCAGCCAAGATACTTGAACCTTTCTGCCCTGCTGTTACCTAGGCACTATGTTTGTACACCTCCTCCTGAAATGTCTCCCCCTCATTTACATGCTAGTACCCACATCTTATCAGCCAAACATCTCCCCTGGCCCACTTGTACCAGCACCTTCAACTCTCCCTGACTTTGGCTGATCCCACCCTACACTGTCCATGTACCCTGGCCCACGGCACCCACCCCCTGGAAACCCTTCCACTGCTCACCCTACTCTCCCATGGCCGCTACTTGTCGTCTGCCTCCAAACCCTTCTCGAACCCTGCCCATTCCTTGTTCCCCATGGCCTCCACCCCATCCCTGAGTACCCCGGAAGCTACATACTACCCCCCTGATCAGGCCTTGAATCTCCTACTACTCCTGTCAGGTAATATACATCCAAACCCGGCCCTGTCTCCTCCAACCTACCAGCTGGGTGCAATGGTCTCCGCATAGCCTCCATGAACATATGCAGCCTAATGAAAAAATTTGATGCCCTCCAGTGCTGGGTGATGCTGCATCAACCAGACATCATAACCCTGGTTGAAACCTGGCTGTCCAAATCCACCCCTGACTCCTTTGTCTCCCGCCCAGGCTATACCTTATACCGCGAGGACCGAGTAGGCAAACGAAGAGGTGGCTCTGCACTCTATACCAGGGACACAATCATCAGACAAGTGCTCCCTGCCCCTGCTCTTGTAAATGGGACCCAGGCCCTGTACCCTCAAACTTGCTCCTGAACCCTCCAGGGGCCCTCTATATCTCACCATTGCCTATGTTCCCTCAAAGAACCAGAACCCAGCACTGATATCTTTAACAGAATATCTTGCCACCCACCACCACAAGGCGGAACAAATCCTAGTGGGGCACCTAAACGTGAACTGGCTCAGCACCTCCTCTTCTACTACCTGAGATTCTTTCATCACCCTAGACCTGACACAACTCATTTCCCAGCCCACCAGAGTAAACCCAAGGAGAGGTACCAGTACCCTTCTGGACGTCATTACCACCAATCGCCCCAATAAAATTCATAACATCCAGTTCCTCCCAGACTCACTAAGTGACCACTCCCCTATCCTATTTCTTTGGGCAGCCCCCACTCCCAAACCCACAGCCCTGATCACACCCTGCAGGTGCCTCCAACCTGGTGGCCTGATGAAACTCAAACAATTTCTCACCCAGATCAATTGGTCCCCCATTCATCATGCACCCGAAACAGAAACTGCCCTTGCCTTTTTCTCCCACACCTTTAACAAGGCCTGTGACCTCTTTGCACCCTCACAGGAGGTCGATCCAAAAACATAATGCACCCTGGGTTACCCCTGCCCTACTACAAATGCTCAGAAATAGAGATAACCTCTGGCACCTTGCCACTGAAATGGGCCAGATGACGGATAGACAGGCCTATAATGCTGCTCAGAACAAGTGCACATGGGCCATCCGTAAAGCCAAGGCCGACCATTACCAGGCCACCCTCACCTCCTCCTGGGGGTGTGCCCGGACTTTCTGGGACAATGTTAAACAACTAAATGGGAAACTACGCTGCCCCCCATCCTAGCTCACAATTGATGGCTCCACCTTGACCGACCCTGCCTGCATAGCTAACCACCTAAACACCACCTTTACTGACCTTAGCTCTGTCCTCCCTAGTCATTTCTTTGACCCTCCCCCTACCCTACCTCCCCATGACCTCCAACGCCCCAGTTTCCATCTACGTAGGGAATCCGCCCAGGAAGCCAGACCACTCCTAAGTAAAGCATTAAAAGGCAATAGTCTCGGCAGCGATTCCCTGGACCCCAGTATTCTCCGGCTGGTGCTGGATAGAGTTCTTGCCCCACTCACCAGTCTACTCAACTGATCTCTCTGCCTAGGGCAATTCCCCACTGCATGGAAAACAGCCATAGTCACACCCATCCATAAAGGGGGCGACGGGTCCTCCGCCGGGAACTACCAACCTATCTCCATCCTTCCTCCCCTCTCCAAAACCCTGGAATAAATGGTGTCCATTCAAATTACAGAATATCTTACTAAACATAACGTCCTATGCCCAGAGCAGCACGGCTTCCATACTGGTCACAGTACCGGTACTGCACTAGTTGAGTTCTCCAATTTCCTACACTTCTCCCTGGATGCTAGCTCACTAGCTGGTGCAGTGTTCGTTGACCTCTCAAAGGCCTTCGACACTGCCTCCCACCGCCTTCTGCTGAATGCCCTAGGCCACACTGGTTTCTCCGCTGGCCCTCTCACCTGGTGCTCAAGCTATCTATCCGCTCACTCCCAATGTGTAAAAATCAATGGAACACTCTTCGAAACTCGTCCCATCCACTCAGGGGTACAACAGGGTTCCATCCTGGGGCTCCTACTCTTCTCTATCTATCTAAACACCCTGCCTAATGCCTGCTCTGGCAATATTCTTATGTATGCAGATGATGCCGTCATTTTTGCCACCCAACACAATACCATCTCCCTCCAGGACACTCTACAACAGTCCTACGATGATGCTGAGGCCTGGTTTAAAGAGCACAGACTCATTGTTAATCTAAATAAAAACAAAACAATGTTTTTCGCCCACCCCCAAAACAAAGCCCGCAACTTCCCACTCCATATCCTCCCTAGTACCAATTAACCACTTGAACAAGTCTGCTCCTACAAATACCTTGGGGTCACCTTCGACTCAGCCCTCACCTACCACACCCACATTGATGCCCTTGCATCCGCCACTAACACACAGCTTGGTATCCTCTACTACCATAAAAACTGCCTCCCACCTGACCCTCTCTGACTGGCAGTTACATCTTCAGTACTGTCCCTTGTTGACTATAGCCTGCCAGTCTATGGTGTGGCTGACACTACCGCCCTCAACAAAATTCAGCTCACCCTAAATAAGGCCTGCAGACTGATTACTGGTGCTCCCAGGCTCACACATACCTGTCATCTCTATGATGAAGCAAAATTGCTAAACCTTGATGAACGACTACGCTATCAAACCTGCCTCCTCACAAAGAAAACTCTACTCAGGCTATCCCCGGGTGACAGTCTCCATCTGCCACACCCAACCCTCTATCGCAACCCGAACCTCAAGCAAGACCAGTCTACTGGTCCCCAGATCCAGGACCACCCACTGGCAGAGGTCCTTCTGCTACAGAGGTCCATCCTTGTTTAACTCTCTCCCTGCTCCTATCTCCAAAGCCCCCACAATCTCCACCTTCAAAACTGCCCTTCGGAACCAACTGTTTAGCACTCGCAGCTGTGCCTGTCTGTAAATGGTGCCTTGATCTCTCCACACTTGACAATGCCCCGTAGGCAGCACTCAAACTCACCATCCCTCCGCTTTCTCCCCCATAGCCTATTGCTTCTGTTATTACCAGCATGTTCTCAGCTGTATCATTGTAATGTCTACCAAACTGTATAAAATGTATGCAGCCACTCTATGTAACCCTAAGTATGTGACACTTATGATGTAACCAAAATGTATTTCTGTTTGTCCTCAATGTGACGTGGTACCTTTGGAAATGAGCCTCTGGCTCAAAGGTTGTAAACTGATGTACAAATAAATAAATAAATAAATAAATAAATCTCTCTCTAGCTACTGTATTTGCTCAGGTAGGGTCAGATAGCGGAACCCCATAGTCCTGAAACATAACATCTTGTATAGAATTTGTATACATCCCACCACACAAGAGCAAGTTGAGCAACTAGTGGTCCCCATGAAGTGGAGAGCAGACTTATTGTTCCTTGCTCATGATATACCCAGTGCTGGGCATGCTGGGAGGGAAAGAACATTAGCCAGGCTCCTGCAGTGGTTTTATTGGCCTGGTGTCCTTGACTCCATTGTTGATCACTGCCGAGGATGTCCCGAGAGCCAGCGGGTTGGCTAGGTAACCAAGAGAGATCAGGCACCTCTCAGACCCCTGCCTCTAGTGTCCCAGCTCTTCGAGCGAATTGCAGTGGACATTGTTGGTCCCTTCACTAAAAGCTCTAAGGGAAACAGATTCATTCTAGTTCTGTGCAATTATGCTACCAAATATCCAGAGGCCTATCTGCTTAGAACTATCACTCCTTCTAAGATAGCTGATAAATGTCTGGACTACTGTAGCAGAAAGGGGATTCCTAAGGTGATACTTACCTATGGGGGTGCGAATTTCAGCGCAGCCTTACTTACAGAGCTCTATAAGTTGCTTGGGGTCACTGCTGTAAGAACAACCCCATATCACCCACAAATGGATGGCCTTGTTGAAAGGTTCAATCAGACTCTGAAGCGTATGCTACGGAAATTTGTGGATGATGAAGGGAAGTATTGGGATCATTATCATCCTCTATTCTTGTTTAATAATAATAATACATTTTATTTATAAGGTGCCTTATCCATAACCAAGGCGCCTAACAATTTTAAAAATAGAACAAACATCAATACAATTAACATTAAAATAGCAGTACACCAAAAAGGAAGATCGGTCACTGAATGCCTGGTGCCACAAAAACAGTTTCAAAGCTTGCTTGAATCCCTCCACAGTTGTGCACTCCCATAACCGATGGCGTAGAGAATTCCAAAGGGTAGGGGCTGCATACATAAATGCTCTTGCCCCAGATGATTTCAAACACACCCTTGGAATACCATAACATATGCTAAATATCCGGAAATTTAGCAAGTTAGAGCTTTAGAGGTTCTTACTTACTCTGCTGAATGTTAGTTGAGGGTGCGGTCTGTTACCCTAAGCGGAATGCACACGCTAGCCTTCAGGTGTGTCTGTATAGGGAATGAGTGGCTTAATGTGTGCTGCTTTTATATTTTTGCTGGAGCTCCTCTCCTGTCTCACTGGGCGGAGTTTCCGATAATAAAGCCCACATACTAGTTACTGTTAAGGTTTTAAGCTGCATGAGGGAATAAAGGAATGAAATGTAATAGTGTTGATTATTATTATAGCTGCATATAAAACTATACTAACAATGTGAAATAACTACAGCAATGTATAAAATAAAGATGTTTTTGCCTAACTGCTGGGAGGGATTTCAGACTAAGGGAGGGGTCATAGACCTATTTGAAGGCTTAGCTGAGACTCCCAGATTAGATGCTCATTGGGAGAGGACCTGTTTGGTTCTCCCAGGGAGATCTCTGAAAAGAGGTCAGGCACAGACTGATATTGGCCGATAGCCCTTTATGTTCTAGCCAAGCTGTGCTTTTTGGTTTATTTTGCTGTATCTGTTTATGAAAAGTTATTTATTTGCCTTTTATTATTTTTGTTCTATTTTGTTTTCAATAAAAATTATACCTGTTAGGTATGTTGTACCCTATATACTGTCTCCTGTGAAAGTCATTTTGTAACCCCACAACAGTAAGCATGATGTCAAGAACCTGGTGGAGCAGTCTGAGATCCAGTGAGTCATTACTGTGGTGATTAAGGACTTTTAGGAGGTAGGGTTTTGCCTCCTACTCCATTAGAGCATGGAAATAGAAGGAGTGTGTGTGTGTGGGGGGGTAGGTGGGGATGTGGGGACAGGTCAAAGAAGTTTGGGAGGAGCTTATGTCATAGAAGGTGGAATTGAGGGTATCAGCAATGCATTCTGGGTCAAAGGAGATGAAGCCATTGATGTTGATCTGGGATGGTGGGGAGGATATGGACTTTCCATTGAGTTCTTTAATGTTGTCCCAGAATTTTCGGGCAGAACCCCAGGAGGAGGCCAGGACTGATTTGTAGTGGTTAGCCTTTGCCTTGAGGATGGAACAGGTGCATTTGTTATGGGCCTCATGGCAGAGTTGTTTATCAGAGGTCTTGCCAGAGTCAAGGGCTTTATGCCAAAGGTTGACTCAATGGCACATTTGGTTGAGTATGGATTGAGTGACCCATGGGATATTAGAGCTTTTGATAACATGTTTAGTGAGGGGAGTGAATAAGTTGCAGGCTGTATTGAAGGAGTGGATAAGGTACGATAGGGCCACATCAGTGTTAGGTGCCTGACTGACTGGGTACCAGTCCCAGTGAGATAGGTAGGCTTTTAGCTGTTCCAGCCTACCCGGTTTGAGGTGGCACTGGAAGGTAGTTTTGGGGGGTGGCTTTTGAACTTTGCTGGACCAGGAGAAGAGTATAGTGGATTGGTCATTAAGGGCATTTGGTAGGACTGTGGTGTCAGACATTTTGTGCAGACGATTGGATAAGATGATGTCCAGAAGCAAGGAAGAGCCATTGGCCGGGTTAACCTGGGTAGAATGAGTGACCAGTTATGTGAGACCTAGGGTGGTGATAGCGTCTTTGGACTGATCGTCAGAATTGGAGAGCCAATTTATGTTCAGGTCCCCCAGTGTGATTTGCTCTGCTTTAGATGGGAGCTGGGAGAGGTGGTCAAGTAGGGATTTGAGAGCAAGTTTCTGATGGCATGGGGGAAAGTAGGCTGCAGTGATAAATAATGCTGACCTGGAAGGGTCAGGTAGGACTTTGATAGTGAGTGCTTGGGCAGCATGTTCAAGTTGCAGGGTAGGGACGGCATGAGCTCAGAGGGAGTCACAAATGTAGAAGGCGCAGCCACCACCCCGCTTCAGTACCCTGTCTTCCCAGAGCTGGGTATACCCAGGGAAGGTGATGAAGGAGTCAGGGGTTGGTTTTTGAGAGCCAGGTCTCAGCAATGGGCAGGACATCGGGTTGATGCTGGGCGATCCAGCTCTGGAGCCCTGCAAACTTTTCTAGGAGACTGCAGATGTTCATTATAGCAGTGCAAATCATGGGCGAAGGGGTGGTGCGAAGGGTGGTTGGGTGGGGCCCGGGTTGGGGTGGATGTTGCTAGACATCAAGAGGAGGAGGGATATTATTCTGAGGAGCACCAGGTGGAGCCTGCAGGGGGGTCGGGCAGAGGCCAAGGCATGGTACTGTAGCGTCAAGAGGGCAGACAGGGATAGGTAGAGAGTGCAGGGTAGGAAACATCAAGAAAAAGAGGTCGGGGAGTCTGGGGCAGTAAGAAAGAGGGGCGGTGGAAACCATTGGGGGTAGGACAGTGGGGGCAGGGTGCAGGTTTGAAGGGGCATGTAGGATATGATTGCTGAGGTCCAAAATATGTGTATGATGGCGGGGTGGCATGGGGTGGTGGGGGGGAGCAGCATATAAGGAGCAGAAATGCTAGATGGAGAAGGGTGGGGGGATGCTGGGTAGAACAGCTGAAGGACATGGTAGGGATGTGGGTAGGCATCGGGGGGTGCTATAAGGAAGACTAAGGGACACCTAGTAGTGAGGCAGCCACAATGGCTCAGTGGTAGGGTCACGGACTGCGGTGGCAAGGGTATAAGGATCAAGACCGGAGTGGGGAGTAGAGATGGATGGGAGAAAAAAAGGGGGGATAAGGAGGGAGTGAGAACAAGAGAAGGGGTGGAAAGCAGGGTGAGTTGGCAGAAAAGTGATGGGAGAAAGATAGTGGGGAAGTGAATGGTAGTAACTTCTAGTGGTCAGGGATGGAAAGAGCAGTGGGAAAAGGACAGGCCAAAAGAAGGGGGTAGGGTTGTAAGCAAGGAAGAGGAGGAGAGGAGAGGAGAGTGAGATTAGGGAGGGAAGAGAGAGTCAGCAAGTGCTGAGAGGAGAAGACAGAGTGCAATGTTACCACCTAGTGGTGTAGCGATAACCTGCAAAGGGGGAAATGAGCACTTAGGAAAAAATCAGACAGGTCACATGACCCATGGGTGGCCCTTAAATTAAGGTATGCCACTGGGTGGGCAGGGTGGTTGGTGCAAAGCATTGACGGCTAACACCCCCTCTGTAAGCATGCTGCGATGGGGAGGCTGTAGACTTTACCTATTAGGCACCCTATGGTCTGCTCTGTCCCCAGATTCCTGTGGTGTATGTAGGTTTGTGTAGTGCTGGGGATGGGGGTCCCAAGGGCCTGAAATAGGAGGGGAAAACAAAAGGCTAATTAGTATGCAGCGAGACCGTGGAGATGAGTTCAAGGTCAAAGCACCTAGTGTGCTTGCTCATCCTGGGTGTACTGAAAACTACAATGGGGGGCTGGACTAGGTACACAATGTAGCCCTGAAAGATGTCAGAAAATGCCACCACTGTGTAGTGAACCGCAGGCTGATCACTTGGTAGGACACAGAATTCAGGTCAGTAAGCAGTAAGCAAACTGAAAATAAAACCCTACAAGCTGACAGTACAAATCTTCAGAGTCTATAGCATCTAAGCAAACTTTCACACATGCATGTGCACCTATGACTGTGCATTGTGCAGTCCATTTTGGTGTATGCTTTTTCTGTCCCTGCTTTGGAGACTACCACCCTTCTGGGTGTTGCGAAGATGCAGGAACCCTCTTGAGGGAGGAGGGGTCCACTCCTAGAGGTGCTGCAGTGATGAAGTCCCCATAGGCCAAAGCTACATTGAGGAAGAAAGCTTAAAAGCAGCAATGAAAAGAATGTAAAACTCATTATGTTTTGCTAAGAGAAAGACACACAGCCTCAAGTATGTCTGCCAGTTGGGTGAGCAGGGCTACTATCCAATGCCAACTTATGGAGAAATGATTAAGTATTTAATCATTCTGTGTTATGACCTTCAGCAGTAAGGAAAAGCAAAAACCCCTGTGTGGTGAAAAGCTTTGGGAACCCATGTCCTTGTTTGCCATTCCTAAACGCTTAGGAATATTTTATTTCAGATACTTGTGACATGGAAAACCATGGGACTTGGAGCACATTCTGGAAGTGAAGAGATGGCCACCAGAATGGCTGTCCAAAGGTGACATTATACAGGAGGCCACTAGTGGCTCAGATAAGATGGCCTTCTTAGCACAAAGTAAGGTGATGATTAGAGTGTTAAGAATAATGAACTGTATGGTGATCTGGTTTATATATTTTACTCCCAACCTTGTATCATATTGAGTATAAATGAATTTCTTTGACATGTACATAGTTAATGGGATGTGTAAACTGTACACATATTGGTTTATGTTCTTGTTATTCAATAATGTTCTGTTGTGTTATGTGAATTGAAAATCAATAAAGTACATTTATTTAAAAAAAAAGCTAGGTCATAGAACAAGTATCAAAAGGCAGCCCCTTAAAGTGGTAAATCCACAGGTCAGATGCACTCATGAAGCCGGAACTACTGCACCCACTGGGCCAGAGATGGGCCCATATGAAAACTGAAAGCCTCAGAAGGCAGTGCACGTAAGGGATTATTTGTATGAAGAGCTTTAAAAACAGTTTTTAATGAATAATAAAATACCAATAGTATGCAGATAAAAAAATTGATTGATATTAGCTATTAGTATTTAACTCACTCAGCAGATGGCACAAATGGTCTATTTCTAATTCTCTAGTTAATCTATTTTTGTCTCACCCCCATTCCTTGAAATACAAAGTGAAATTTGAGTGTACCTGCTGTATACGATTTTAAAGTTTTTTTCACAAGGCTTACAGTTAAGCTGGGGACGTATCTTAAAAAAAAAATGCTTCCATGTTGAGGCCCTGATGTTGTACTAGTAATTTAAGCTAAATGTGAAACTAATTTATTATTTAAAAAAGGCTCATTTCCAGGTGTGACCAGGGGGAAATGGGGAGGGGAGAAGCAAGAATACAGCCAGTCAGGTGATGTGGTTACAGTGAAGATGACATAAAGAGGATAAGTCAAAATGGCAAGAGTTTGCATATGGACAACAGATGAATTAGCATACAAAACAATATGCAAATCAGGCAAACTCAAAAAGTCATAGTGCTAGAGTGAAGGGAGGCTGAGCTGGTGCTAAAAGCAGTAGTCAAAACAGATTGATAAACTTCAATGAGATTGCCAGAACTATGAGGTTGAGGTGGAGGGAGGGGTAAGAGGAGGTCAGAAGCCAGGCAAGGGTAAGGAAGCATTCAGGAAGAGGGTTGGCACGAGCAAGGGTGAGGAGGGAGGAGTTTTAGCTGTTGTCATATGCAGAGAAGGGAGGCTGAGAGATGGATAAAGGATGGTAGCAGATTCCAGAGGGAAGGGAGGTGGTATGAGAAATCAGATTTCCCAGCTTAGGAGTGTGTGTGAGGAAGCGAGAATGTGCACAGGTCCCTTGAGTACAGGGAGGACGAGGAGGGGATGTGGGAGAAGAGACGGGATAGGTATGGGGGGGGGGCCAAAACGATTATTTAGAGATGAAGGAAGTACAGTAGGACTGGCAACAGGGACAGGGGGATGAAAAGGGAGCAGTGGTGAGTATGAGCGAGTGAGTTGGTAGCAAAGTGGCAGAAGACATTGCAGAGGGTGTCTAGTTTGGCAAGGGAGATGGGGCAGTGTCATAAACCACATCTGCTTAGTTGAAAACTGGGAGAACCATTTCGGTGACCAGCCCTCAGCAGACCTTGGGAGAAAAGTAGTCCTTATTGCAGTACAGGGTAACTGAGTTTTGGGCAGAGTTTGGCATGGATGACATCAATGTGGGCATAACAGTCAAGCCTGTTAGTTAACCACACACTGACGTATTTTTAAGTTGGGACTTCGTTAAGCAGTGTGCCATGCAACATGGAGAAGACATGGAGGGGAGCAAACTGGGCCATCTTCTGGCTCATGCGAAAGTTCATGACAGTCTTTTGTGTTGACTCAAAGTTGGTTGGACTAGAACCAGCACAGAACAATGTAATAGTCTTTTGACTTCCAAAGATGTAGTTGAGAGACCAGAGGTATAGAGAACAGTCGTCTGCATACACGTGAATATGCAAGTTCACACAGGCAGAGGGAAGGTCATTTAGGAAGATGGAGGAGAGAGGGGGCACAGAGGCAGTAAGTAAGTAGGGAGAAAAAAATAAATAAATAAACAGAGGAAAGAGAAAGTATTCCAAACAACAGTGAAGGGGCCACAAATAAGACATGATGGGAGTGGTGCAGTGCAGTGCAGTGACTGTGGAGCAGCAGTCTTCCGGGAGACATTCTGGAGGATGCAGGGTTGTCCCATCTGCAGGTACCTCTCTGGGCTGAGGGAGGAGGTTGCTCATCTCCAGGCTGAGTTGGCCAGGATTTGTCGGACCTCCTCTCCCATCCAGAGACCACCAGGGCCACTGCCGTTATCTCAGAGGTTGCCAAGAAAGAGGAGCGGTTGGACCACAGTGGTTTTAGGGAGGGTGAGGGTGGTGGAACAGAGTGCATCCCTCCAGTTGTACCTCCCCACAATTCATATGCCACTCTGGCAAAGTGTGGTTCCTCTATGGAAGCACCCGCAGTGGAGACCAAGAAGGATGCTGGGAACCTCCACAAAGAAGACCCTCAGGATGGTGGCATGGGACCCCACAGGAGAAGGAAACAACTCCTGGTGGGGGACTCCATTGTTAGGAAGGTAGAATTGGGAGAGGAAGGGGAGAGGGAGGCAAGGTGCCTGCCTGGTGCCGTTGCTTGGAGGGACAGGGAGCGAATCCTCAGGATCACCAGAGCAGCTGCACAGGGGAGGGAGCTGGATGTCATTGTCCACCTAGGGACAAATGACCTGGCTAAGAAAGGGATCAGAGCAGTGCAGGAAGAGTTTGTGGAGTTGGGGAGGGGTCTTAGACAAGTAGCATGCATGGTAACCTTCTCGGAGGTGCTGCCTGTCTATCGCATAGGTGAGACTAGGGTGCTCCACACAATGGGATTCAATCAGTGGTTGAAAAACTGCTGCAGAGCTCAGGGATTTGGCTTCATTGGGGACTGGGGGTCCACCTGGAGTGATGCAGGTCTATACTGGCGTGATGTTCTGCATCTGTCCAGGAGGGGAACCAGGATCCTAGGTTATAGGTTTAAGTGCGTCATTGGCAAGCATTTAAACTAGCCAAGGGGGGAAGCACTGGAAATGAGCAGGGAAATCCTAGCCCCCTCCAAAAAATCAGTGTAGTAAGTGAGGTAAACACCAAGATAGAGATGTCGATAGGGAGAAGGGCAGGGGTAAATGGAGAAAGTGACAAAGGCAATATGGACAGGGATGGGGCAAAAAGGGGTAAGGCCATCAGGAAATGGAGGATAATGAGTACCAATGCCCATAGTCTGGGCAACAAGCTCCCTGAACAGGTGGCCTTGATGGAAGAGGGATGCCTGGATATCATAGCAGTCACAGAAACATGGTACATAGAGAACGATGACTGGGATGTTAACATACTAGGGTACACAACCTACAGGAGAGACAGGGAAGGGAGAAGATGGGGAGGAGTAGCTCTCTATATAAGGGAAGGGATAAAAGCAACTGAACAAAAGAGTAAACAGGGAGGAGAGGAGGCACTGTGGGTCACCTTAGAGACTGGAAATGGCACCACAATTGGCACAGGGGTTGTATACAGACCCCCATGTCAGGGGGAAGGAATGGAAAAGGATATGATAGAAGGCATTCTTAGGATGTCAGAGAAAGGGGAGATACTGTTGATGGGAGACCTGAATATGCCAGATGTTAACTGGAGCACATTTGCTGCAGCCATATCCAAGAGCAGGGCCATTCTTGATGCCCTACAGATGGCATGCCTTAGACAGCTAGTTTTGGAACACACTCATGAGAGAGCAGTCTTAGACCTTGTACTCTCAAATGGGGACAGTGAGAGGATCTCAGATCTAGAAGTGGGTAGCTATCTGGGAACAAGTGACCACCAAACAGTGTGGTTCACGATAAACTCAGCTACAGAGTCAAGCTATACAAAAGTGAGGGCACTGGACTTCAGGAGGGCTGACTTTGGCAAGATTGGATGGGAGAGTGCCTTAGAAAAGCACTAGCAAACAGGCTAGAAGGAGGGGTGGAGCAACAAGGGGGAAACATCAAAACTGCCATCACAGAGACAACAAGCCTTTGTGTGAAGCAAATAAACCAATCAAAATGAAAGAAAAAGCCACTATGGTTCTCAAAAGAGGTGGTAGGGAAGATCAGGGAGAAAAAGATAGCATTCAGGAAGTATAAGGAAACAGAAGGAGCAGGACAGAGAGCTGTACCAGTTAAGGCAGAAGGAAGCAGGGAAGGAAGTCAGAATAGCAAAGGCCCAAATTGAGGAAAAGATAGCCAACTCGGTTAAGAAGGGGGATAAAATCTTTTATAGGTACATCAGGGAACGTAGAAAGACAAAGGGAGGGATAGTGAGGCTGAATAGAATGGACAGTGGGTCGGCAGAGAGGGACAGTGAAAAAACAGAGATACTAAACAAATATTTCTGCTCAGTATTCACAAAAGAGGAGAGGGGGTGCCTAATCCAATTAACAGAAGCACTCTGGATAGGGAGGTCAATCCCAGCCCTTTCACAGAAGAAAGGGTTCTGAAAGAACTCCTAAAACTGAAAGTGGACAAAGCAATGGAGCCTGATGGAATTCACCCCAGAATTCTAAAAGAATTAAGGGGAGAACTAGTGAAACCACTGACTACCCTTTTTAACAAATCATGGGAGGATGGTGTGGTACCTGAGGACTGGAGAAAGGCGGATGTGATTCCCCTTCACAAAAGTGCAACCAAGACAGAGGCAGGAAACTACAGACCTGTCAGTTTGACCTCTGTGGTAGGGAAAGTGATGGAATCACTTCTGAAGGAAAGAATTGTTGAGTACCTAGAGGCCAGTGGGGCATAGGACCCAAGGCAGCATGGGTTTACAGTAGGAAGGTCATGTCAGACTAATCTGATTTCTTTGACCGGGTGACCAAAGTAGTAGACCAGGGAGTGGCTATGGACATGGCCTACCTAGACTTTAAAGAAGTAAGGGTCCAGCACAGCCACCTCGATAAAAAACAAAAAACTTTTTAAGGGAGGAGCCAATACCAATCAAAAACTTATGATCAGAAAATTGCAGATTGGCGAATAAAGGCCCACTCACCCAGTATATTAACAGTTAATTTAATTTATTCAGAATCTCATATATCACAAGATATAGTACCAAGTGCTAAAACATAGTACTGTGTAAACGTTTCGGATTAAACCTTCATCAGTACAGTACCATATCTGTAAAATATAACATACTGTAAGGACCATATTAAATTTAATTATAATTAGTACATTATTTCTCTATTGGTTATTTCATACTTAAGAGAATTGCTCACCAAAAAGGCACCTATCAAACACCTGGCAATTGTGGTTGTAATTTAACAATCCTTTTGTCATATTATGCCTATAAATATACAAAGGCACAAATATTTTTATTAGTGATACTTAAGATAATACAAAAATAATTCCCATAGCTCATGGTGATTAATCTTTTGATTTCACAAATGTTTGCACTTACCCTAAAACACGCTCATTTTTCTTTCTGATTTAGCCATATATACAAATTTACATATTTTTTTGCTGCATTTTGGTGTTTATCTCTAAAATAACATTTGTTTTTAATGTAAACACTACCAAACCAAACCTCTCCTCATAAAGCTAACTACGAAGAGTTATGTATTCACAAAGCATCAAATGACAACCTGATTATTAAACTCACAGTTAAACAGTACTGGCGTGCACAGACCTCTCGATCTCTCTAACTGAGAGGTTCTGTGCCGACTGGATGCTGTGTCTTAAATAATCTGGGAATGGGGCATTGAGCTTTGCACGTCACTACGTGGAAAAATCATCCCACGTAATTACGGCAATAACTCTGTGTGCCCGACCTGTTTGTAATAGCAGCACCATACACTTTTACAGTGTCCCATTAACTCTAGTATAAACAGTATATTCAAATGTTCCAATCAAATATACAGACATCTTTCTACGAATAAATCCTTGAAATCAATAACCATGGTCATTAGTCAATGGTAAATGTGAACCATTTGATTCGAAAATTCATTCGCTTACATCAATATCATGGTCTCGAACTGAAAATACACCCTTTAAGTGAATATTACATCTTCACACTTGTATAGTGATTCATTTTACTTTAAGGACTCTATTTCCCTTAAATCTCTTTACTGTCTATATAAATTGCTGCTTTCTCTCAGTTTACAATGTATCAGTACTTACATGTGTATATCTCCTGCTCTTTCTCTCAACAAATCATGCATTGTCTGAAGTTTTGTTGAAATCCTACAACGATCTCCTGTCTTAATACATGTACTAACGTATCTCAACCTCTCACTCACTTTAGGATACAAAAGTGTTGTGCCGACTCAATACCACGTTTTAAATACCGTGGGGTTCTGATGTTGAATTGTATACGTCATCACATGAAAGTATGAACCTCTCGTGGTATCTGCACTTACTATATCTAACCGCTCTACCTAGAATAGCAGCACCTTATATTTTTATAGTGTCCAATTCACCCTAATATATGAATCACCTCAAATGTTCTTGTAATTATAAATGGTCACATAATATGTCTCCAGCTTCTTATGTGTATACATGTCTCCATTACTTACTCTATCTAACCGCTCTATCTAGAATAGCAGCACCTTATATTTTTAAAGTGTCCAATTCACTCTAATATACGAATCACCTCAAATGTTCTTTTGTTTATAAAGGGTCACATAATATGTCTACAGCTTCTCAAATGTATACATGTCTTAATTAAAATCTATACAACTCTAATGATGTGGACCAAAAGAAATATTAGGGGCAGAAGTGTTCATATTTAACACAAACGATATATTACATAATATAAGACACTTATATGCTTTATAAAATAGGCTGCCAATCAATCGAATCATTTAAGCCATATCTAGGGTTAACTGCTTCAAAACGATCAATATAATAAGTTTCACGAGTTAATATTTTATTCCTATAATCACCACCTCTTGAGATAGGAAGAATTTTTTCGATTCCAAAAAATCTCAATTGTGGGAGTTGATGACCAAATTCCAAAAAATGTCTTGTTACTGGAGACGTTAAATCCTGTCTCCGGATATCACTCTTATGTTCTATTATCCTAGTCTTTAATGGCCTTTCAGTTTTACATATATAGACTTTATCACAAGGACATTTAAGTACATACACTACACCTGAAGTGGAACAGTTAATAAATTGCTCTATAATGATTTATCTCTTGCAGTATTCCTAATACTCTTGATTCTATATGTATTATTACAATTTGTGCAATGACCACATGGAAAATTACCCTTAACTTCTGATAAATTCAAAAAATGTGAAGGTCTATTATCATGAATTTTATGTTCAGCCTTCATAAATCGATTCCCTAAAGTTCTATTTCTTTTAGGTACAACTAATGGTTGATTTTGAAATATCTGCTGACTTAAAGGAGTCGCTTGTAAAATATGCCAATGTTTATTGATTATATTTCTCATTTGAAAAAATCTATCATTATAAATTGTTGAAAATACTATTCTGTCCGTGTCTAAAGGTTCTTTTATACTTGGTCTCAACAAGTCATTCCTGTCCCTTATCAGAACTCTCTGTTCAGCTCGCAATAATGTATCCTGTTTATATCCTCTCTTTCTGAGTCTCTCAGAGATGGTTTCTTTTTCTTTTATATATTCTATATCATCAGTACAATTACGTTTTGCTCTAATCAATTGTCCATAGGGTATAGATTCTATAAGCTTTCTGGGATGAAAACTCTGGGCATGTAAAATAGAATTCTTATCCGTACCTTTATGGTATAATTTTTTCATTAATGCATCATTATGTTTGTAAATTAACAAATCTAAATATGGAATCTGTTCCTCATTGTAGGTCATGTTAAAGATCAAATGATCAGTACATTGATTCAAATATTGATTGAAGTTATGTAATTCCATCACAGTTCCAGACCACAGTACCAGAATGTCATCTATAAAACGTTTCCAAAATAATAATTTTTCTTTGAATACATTCTGGTTTCCATATATATATATATATACATTCTCAAAATGTCCCATATATATGTTGGCATATGATGGGGCCATGCTTGACCCCATGGCCGTCCCCTTAATCTGTAAGTAAAATTTCTTTTCAAAACAGAAATAATTCTAAGAACTATCTCTGTCCATTTTATAATAATTTCATTTGATGGTTTTTCATCACTTCTACATCTATCCAAAAAATTCTTCAAAACCTCACATCCCTGTCTATGGGGAATAGTTGTATATAAATCTTTAACATCCCATGCTACTAGTATACAAGATTTTAAATCTATCTCACTAGTATTGAAGTTTTCTAAATGTACCATAACATCTGTAGAATCTCGCAAATACGATTCAATTTGTTCCACAAATGGTCTTATATTATGGTCAATAAAGATTGATAAAGGTTCTAAAATTGAATTAATTCCCGATACAATTGGTCTACCTGGAGGTGCCTGTAAATTTTTATGGATTTTTGGGAGTATATAAAATACTGGTATTGTTAGATTAGCTCTGAACAAAGCTTCTTTCTCCCATTCTGTGATTTGCTGTGTTTCATATGCATTTATCAATAAAGCCTTCACTAATTCTGCTATGACCTTTGTAGGATCTTGCTCTAATGGCAATTAATTATCCCTATTTTTGTATTAGTTCCATACAAATAGAACAATATTGTTCATAATCCATAACTACTACCGCTCCTCCTTTATCCGCATTTTTAATAATGATATTTTGATCATTTTCTAAATTTCTCAATGTTGTTTTACAGATATGGTACTGTACTGATGAAGGTTTAATCCGAAACGTTTACACAGTACTATGTTTTAGTACTTGGTACTATATCTTGTGATATATGAGATTCTGAATAAATTAAACTACCTAGACTTTAGCAAGGCATTTGACACAGTCCCACACAAAAGATTAATAGTCAGATTAACCAGCCTGGGAGAGGGTCCCAGGGTGGTAGCCTGGGTAAAACATTGGCTGGACAACAGAACACAGAACGTAATTGTAAATGGAGTTCACTCTGAAGAAAGAGGGGTTACAAGTGGGGTACTGCAGGGTTCAGTACTGGATCCAGTCCTTTTTAATGTCTTTATAAGTGACATTGCAGAGGGACTGGAAGGAAAAGTATGCCTCTTTGCAGAAGACACATTGATCTGCAACAGGGTTGATATACAAGGAGGCGTGGAAAGGATGAGAAGGGACTTGGCAAAGTTGGAGGAATGGTCAGAAGTATGGCAGCTTGGATTCAATGCAAAGAAATGCAAAATATTGCACCTGGGAAACAAAAACCCAGGGAAAGAGTACACAATGAGGGGGGGGTAGTAACAACAACAAAAATGGAAAGGGACCTGGGGATAATCATATCAGATGACCTTAAGGTTGCCAAGCAATGTAAGAAGGCAGTAGGGAGGGCTGGGGAATACTGGGATGTATAGGGAGAGGTATCACCAGCAGAAAACAGGAAGTTGTTATTCCTCTGTACAAACAGTTGGTGAGACCCCATCTGGAGTACTGCGTCTAGTTCTGGAGACTCCATCTCTGCAAGGACATAGTCAGGATAGAGGCAGTCCAGAGGAGGGCAACTAAAATGGTACAGGGTCTGCAAGAGAAGCCATACGAGGAGAGACTAAATGAGCCTAATATATATACCCTTGAGGAAAGGAGGGAGGTGGGACATGATATAAACTTTTAAGTACCTCAGTGGAATCAACAAAGTCCAAGAGGGTAGCATCTTTCAGAAAAAGAGACGTGCAAGAACACAGGGACACAATTTGAAGATGGGGGGGCAGTTCAGGAGCAATGTGAGGAAGTATTTTTTCACAGAGAGGGTGGTGGACACATGGAACAGTCTTCCTGAGGAGGTTATGGGGTCTAAAACTGTGAAAGAATTCAAGAATGCATGGGACAGACAATAAGGCAATTTTTGTGGGGGTAGGAAGAAATAAGCTGTTGGTTAACTAGGATCTGCAGCTTATCCTGTAGGTAGGGAAATGGGCAGACTAGATGGGCCAAGCAGTCCTTATCTGCCATCAAAGTCTATGTTTCTATGTTAACTGAACCCAGAATGGAGCCCTACGAGAACCCGGCCTGGATAAGGAGGAGCGGGGAGATGGCGCCCCCTACCTCTATCAACTGTTGATGGTCCAAACGAGGTAGGAACATAACCAGTCAACAGCAGTGGCTGAGAGTCCAGCATTGTTTAGCTTATGCAGGAGGAGTGAGTGGGACACTAAATTAAAGGTTTAGACCAGATCAATAATAAGCATTTGTCAATGCCGAATGTTTACTTGCTGGCATTGGCATTGGTAGTGTAGGAGTTAGAGAGCTGCATAATAGGAATAGCAGCGAAGTATTAAACTGAAGCCAACCCCACCACCACCCTGCAGAGACTGACAGGCATTGGGGTGTGCCTTTGGGTCGTCAGGCATAACGGCCACGCCATTTCACCACACCCTACCCTGCAGACACTGACAAGTATCACGGTGTGCCTTGGGGTCTTTGGCCCTTATGCTCACCCATTCCATTAGGAAATATGGTGAGATGGGTCCTATATAGGAGAGTGGGGTGAACTTTGGGGCCGAAGAGTCCAAGACACACCTTGATGCCTCTCACTGGCTGCAGGGTGTGGAATGGTGTGAACATTACAGGCGAGAATCCCAAGTCACACCCCAATGCCTCTCAGTCTCTACAGGCTGGGGCGGTATGGTTGGAAACCCTAACACCGCAGGCGTTCGTTGGCATTTTCACTCCAAATTTTTAACATGTTTTTTTTTGTGACCCCCACCTTATTAACAGTGGCAATATCAGTTTGTTAGCTGAAAGCTGATTTCACACAGCGACTTCGCCATTTGGCACCACAGGTGCGAAAACACATTTCGAACAGGATGTGAAAAATGACAGCTGTACTGTTCATGGGGAGGTGCAAAAAATGGTAATGTTGAAATTCTGCAGTGAAAATATTTAAAAAACTGGTGAAGTCATGAACATGCGTAGAAAATGTGCAACACACACCCGTAATGCAATTAGTTTGAGGATTTTTTACAGCAGATTGTTAACACAGGGATTTTGTAACCTCCGCTCATGAACAGTGTCACTATGATTTTCTTAATCTGTCCCGAACAGTGATTTCCCACAGTGACCATGCATTTCTGCACTGGAAGTGCGAAAACACATTTCGGCCATGGTGTGAAAAATGGTAGCTGTACTGTTCATAAGGAAGCGTGGAAAAATGCCAGTGGTGAAAATCTGGACTGAAAATATTAGAAATCCATGAAGTTATGAGGGTTCGTGGAAACTGCGCATGGTCTCTCATAACACAGTCATTTTATGGACATATTTCACCAAATTTTTAACATAGCCATTTTAACACCTCTGCTCATGAACAGTGTCACTGTGATTTTCTTAATCTGTCCTGAATATTGATTTTACACACCGAATGCACCATTGTGCGCTACATGCATGGAAACACATTTTGGGTCAGATGTGAGAAATGACAGCTGTACTGCTCATAAGGAGGTATGGTAAAATGGCAATGTTGAAAATCTGGAGAGAACATATTGAAAATTCGCAAATTTATGAGTGTGTGTAGGAACAGCGCAACATATGCTTATAAAACAGTCATTTCTGATAATTTTTTCACCAAATTTTCAACATAGGGTTTTTGGGGGCCTACCTCCTGAACTGTAACACTGTCATTTCATAAATCGGTCCGGAAAGGTGGCTCCGCGCAGTGACTGTGAAATCACCTTTCGGGGCTGATTAATGTCATGACAGTGACAGAATTCATGAGGTGAGGTCCCAAAAACCCATGTTGAAAATTTGGTGAAAATTCCCCAAAATACCAGAGATAGCACTAAAGTTGAAAACCCTTTATTACATTATACAGCTTACGGCATTTCCTCAGTTACGATAGTCGGCTTTGAAGAGTGCAGATGTTCCGTCCACTGAAGATCATTCGCGGAAGCTCTGGAGGTAAACATAGGGTGAAAAGGGGTGTAGGAGGCAGGGTACACAGAGGATGGGCGCGGGTGGGGGGAGATTGGGTCAGGACAGTCAGCGAGGGAAGGTTATTTTCTTTCAGGTTTCTTTTTTTTTTATTTGAATGATGTAGAACTTGCGCTATGCTAGGGTGGGCTTGCCGTGTGGCAGCTGGAAGGCTGTTTAGGGGGGCCGTGGAACCACCGGGGGATTGGGCACCCCCATCAGCCATATGATCTGTTGCCATGCTGGGGTGGGCTCCCAGCATGGCTCCCTGTAGTCTCTTGGGGGAGAGACAGTGGAGCCAATGGGGGATTGGTTACCCCCATTGGCCATACGATCTGTTGCCACACTGGGGTGGGCTCCCAGCGTGGCATCTGGAGCTCTTTGGGGGGAGTGCAGCATAGCCGATGGGGGATTGGGCACCCCCATCAGCTATACAGTGTGTTCGTGGGGGGGCACGGGCATGCAGTATGCATGCGTGTGTGTGGGGGGGGAGCGTGCATGAGCACGAGATATCTTATCACTGCTCACTGAAGTGTAGCTCTCCCTTTCAACTGTATGGCCACTGCATTTTCAACTGCTGTCATAGACAGCTGCAGTGTTCATTGGAGAACTGCGGCTGTGCCTGCAAACACATTGACTGAATTGGAAGATGGGTGCCACACCTCCGAAAACTCAGATGATGGCACTATGTTTCTTGCACATGCGTGCAAGCAAACATAAAAATGACCACTGTGATGTTCCCCTGAGAGGATGGATTTAGTAACACTAAGTAAGGAGGAAATGGTGGAATAATCCTTTCTAAAGTCAGACTAGAATGGGCAGAGGAAGCTGGAAAAGTAGAGGAAGTCTGCAAGCTGTAAGTAGACTAGTTTCTCCTGCAGCTCAGGAAGACAAAGGAGTGGGGAAATAGGGTAGAGGTTGCCAGGAGAGGTGGGATCACCCCCTTTGAGGAGGGGAGAACACTGGCAATCTTTCAAGACTAAGGGACAGTTCAAAGGGTGAAGGAGAGGTTTGGGAGATGAGTAAGCATGGAGGTGATGGCAAGAGCCAACAGATTGTGAAGTTTAGTGTCCTGAGCTATCCCGGCTAGATTTGGAAGAGCTGAGTGAGGAAAGGGCAAGCATGTTCTCCTGGGGTGTGACGGGGGGGATCAAGCCTAAGGGGGTAACATAAGGATGGAAGAGAAAAGGCGCAAAGACAGGAGCATGGAAATGGGAGGGGTGGGAGTGCACAAGTAGTAAAAATAAATAATCGAGGTGAGCAGCAACAGAGGGAGGGTCAGACACTGGTGAGTCATTAACCATGAGGACAGGGAGAAGACTGGGCTGTGGGATCAAAAATGGAGTGAATTATGTTCTAGAATTTGACCTGGGTACTAAGATTATTTTGGGTGTTGACCTAGGAGTAGAGGGACTTGACTGTATTAACAGCCTTAGTGCAAGAATTCATAAGTACCCTGTAGGAGAGGAGGTTAGACAGGGAGAAGGATAATTTGTACCTAACCTAGGCTTGGTCATGGGTCTTGCACAAGTCAATGAGACTGAAGGTGATCCAGTGGTGGTGAAAGGATTTAACCCTGGATTTCCTGACAGGGTTGTGCTTGTCCTAGACAGAAGTAAATATTGAGTGGAAGAGTAAGAGAGCCATATCAGTGTCTGGGGCAGTGATCATGGGGGACCAGTCAGTTGCAGCTTAGTTGGTCAGTATCACTTCTTTGCTCAGCGACCGAGCGGACCTTGTCCAGATATGCTTTGGAGAGGAGCAAGGGAAACAGATTTTTCTGACACAAAATGTCATGCAGTGGTCACTGAAGGTGTCCAGCAATATACCTACAGCAACTGTGTAGTGGGGATGTGAGGCAAGAACCCAGTCCAGGAGGGTATGGTTTGTTGAGTGGGGACTAAGTCAGATGGGTTTTGTGATGAGTTGTGAAAGGTTAATGGACTCAGTCCTGTGAGTGGTCAACTTGGAGGTCAGGGAAAGTTAATTAATATTGAAGTCATGCAGGAGGATGAGCTCACTAGCAGAGGAGTATGAGGAGAGAGTGGGGAGTAAGTCCATTAGAGATGAGGAAAAATTCTCAGGCATAGAAAACACCAATAGCAAACTCAGGCCAGAGCCGATAGGGCTGTAGCTGAGGAATTTGGGGTTAAAATATTGAAAATTACCAAAGTTACAAGCATGTATTTGCAAAATGTAAGATAAGCTCAGAAATGTGTTGGTTTGTAATATGTTTACACCAAATTTTCAACACAGCCTTGTTATGACCCTGCCTTAGGAAGACATGCAGACAAAATTTTCAGCTCCTGGCTTAAAGGTGTTTTTCCGCAAGGACTACAAAATCAACTTTCAGGACTCAAAAACACATTTTGGGCAAGAGTTAAATATTACTGAAGTTACGAGCTTGCATTCACAAAAAATAACATAGGCTCAACATTTTATTGTTTTGTAGTGTTTTTATACCAAATTTCCAACATAGCCTTCTTATGACCCCACCTCATTAATAAGGTCAGAGAAAATTTCCAACTCCAGGCCGGAAGGTGATTTCATGCAGAGACCATGAAATCACCTTTTGGGATGTAAAAAACAACATAATGGCCATGATTTCAAAAATGACAGCTATCACATTCATGAGGTGCTGTAAAGATATGACTATGTTGTAAATTTTGGGTAAAAATATTGAAAATGAGCAAAGTTGTGAGCCTGCATTCGCAAAATTCTACATGGGCTCATAACTTGTAGTTTTTTAATATTTTTGTGCCAGATTTGCAACAGGCAGAATGGTCTTTGGCATTGCCACCCACACCACTGCCTGCATCATCGCCAGGAGATGGATCTGATGAACCATAGGTATAGATCCTGATGAAACTCTACAAACCTGGGGATGATCTACCTTTAGGTGGTTCATTAAGGAGGTGGTTGTTAAGTTTGCCCAGAGATTTCCGTTGGCTGATAGTCACACTGAACAATGTGCACACTGCCTTTGTGTTAGCCTCTTTTAGGAAATGCAGTAATACCATTGTCTTACTACTCCTGACACCACTCATTCAGCTAGTGTCACCAGCACCATCACCACCACCTCTCATGCACCATTAGCTCTTCTTATTTGGACCTTATGTTGTGGGTTTTTCCATAGAACAACTGGTGCGCTTGCACCTGCTCCTATTGACTGTCCAGGCTGGGATGGGGCCTGCTGAACAAAGTGCTAAAAGGTAGCTTGCCAAATTTTTTTTTTTAGGGGGAGGAGCTGTATCCTTCTTTCTCCTGAGAGGTTGAAGTTCTTTTTCCACCCGACTTTCTTTATGGCTCAGAAGGTAACCCCATACTCTGCCTCAGCATTAAAGCTGCTTTGGTTAGCCACATGAGGTGATGTATGAGTGAACAATTCCTCTACTGGTTCAAAGGTCCCAATTTTTATTTGTTCGCCAATGTCCTTACAAATTTTAAATTACATAAAAATATCAATATGTAAACACAGTTTTATCATAGTTTCATTTACATTCAATTTATAAAAGCATCAATATGTGTGTACAATTTTATTATAGTTCCATACAATTTTTAAAATAATTAATACAGTTTCCCTACATTCATAAACTTATTACAAATGTGTAGATTGTAAAAAAACAGTTATTTTCTGTAGAATTTGTAGGTTTTTACTATTCAGTAAATATTTTACAAGCTAATCCGGGGGAGGTCGAGATCTGCCATGATGTCAACAAGCCATTTCAGATGAAGCCCCTTATATAATTGGCACATAAGTAATAGCTTTAAATCATCTTCTGATAATCTGTCTGTCACATTTACAGGTTAGGGTTAGTAAATTTTCTCCTCTTTCTTTATAGAATACATAATTAGCCTTGTATATCTCAAGCCTAAATTTAGTTATTGTTCTCCTCTCCCTCGGATTTGTTAACTTTATTAAGTAAGGCTCTAGTCTGTGTGTAGTTTGTATATGTTTATACCATCTATATAGTTTAAACTCTTAATTTTTATCTGCATGTTGGTCACATCCTGATCCCTTAATCTGTTTTTAACATTTTCAACTACCATTCGCCATGGATGCGTATATATATGTTCCACAAAATATGTCACTTCTACTGGTGAAAAGTACTCAGACCCTGGTAAGTGCTCCTCCTGATTTGCACTATTATGTTCTACAGTACCAAAGACAGGCCAGCAAACAAGAAGCACCACAGTAGGGGTGGACACAGTACTGGGAATAGTTGTGCAACCGGCTGGGCTACTGTGGTAGCAGGGACCACTGTCACTGTAGCAGTACTGTTCACCATGTTTATAGCGGCAGGAGTGGTTTGGATCACAGCAGCAGTAATGGTCTGGGTCACAGTGGCAGTAGTAGTCTTGGGTCATAGTGGCAGGAAAAAGAAACTATTCTTAGGTGGGAAAAGCCTTGTGGGAAGCAATATATTAATTATGAATTACTGTTAGCTTACTGTTGGGAGGAGCTGTTGGCATGTGTCTGCTGTGAATTACTGCTTATGGTGCTGCAACATAATTTTCAAAATCCACTAAGACCACCGCAGCCCAGTGGAAGCAACAGGAGCAGTTCCAAAGAAAAACAGAATTGTGTTCCCACCTCCAAGGGGACTTATTTATATGCACAATATACTAATGGGTATCAGTATACTAGCAAGAAACAAGAGTAACATTTATGCTCATTCCACTCCTCAAGCAGGATTAACTCCAATGGAATTAGACACAGAAAAGAAAATATTTGTTGGACAACCAATGATTTATTTTTTCTTAAGTATCATGTTTTGCCAGGAAGTAAGATATTTTAAGTTAACTTTTAGAATTTCCACTTTTAGAATTTCTTGAGCAACTTATAATAGTCCCTATTGATTTCACTAACAGATTTTGCCAACATATAGTTTGTATCACATTTTGAGAAATTAGAGCTTCAGAACCAGTACATATTGACACTTCAGTGGGAAAAAAATCAATTAGTTTTATGAAGTAAGTGCAGCAATTTCAACCATACAAGTATCTGCTTTTTCGGCAATTAAATTTCATAACAATATTGTTTGTTTTGTTCTGAGCAAAACTTCACCATTTCTTTTTTGATAATGTAACCCTTACCCCGGTCCATGCATGGCATCTTGCAGACCAGGACCCCCTAACTGGTGCACTGACCAGGCAACAAGCTCCCAGCTGGCATTACAACAGGCATCACCCCTGGCATTTGGGGCAATTACCCTGGATCGAATATCTAGATGTCAGGGGGTTAAGGTACAAAAATGAACATTTATATTTACTTCAGTTTCTGGGAGAGAGGTGCTGCGGATATGCTAAGTCTAACTTCTGAGGGGGCCCCATAACAACTCATTCAGAAAGCAATGACTAAATTGTTCACATCTGATACTGGAATAGTGGAGTATGGCTTTATTCACACAGACAGTAAAAGAACATGGTGGTCCCCCAAGGTAATCATTTCAGTACAGGTAAAACACTCTTCCTTCTCCAGAACAGACATTTGGGTTAGGCAATGCTCTTTTTCCACAAAAACATTTCAAAAACAGTTCCTTCCCTCATTACTAGGGAACTGTAAAAGTTACTTAACCAAAAGTGTATACTGTACTAGTTGCCACACACTTAAACACAGTTCCCCTGGAGTGATGTAATTCATTACCATGCTCAGTTTAACCTAGTGCACATATGTGAACCAGTCAGCACTGACTGAGGAATCGAACTGGGGTTATGCCCAACCCTACCCCATGCTCAGTCTCTGCCATTATTTCTAGGTTACACCAAATTGATCCTCCATTTCCCTCTGAAATGCTAAAGGATTCCAACTCTAAAAGTTCAATTTCAGCACATGTTGATGGTGCTAAAGGAGTCCTGACAGGTGTAATGTAGCCTTATCTCCGGGCATATACGCTGCAGCCAGTCCTCACAGAAAACAGTCCTATGTTACTGTTCTTACAGATTTGTTGATCTTTTGTTACAGACATGAAAAGATGAAAGAAAACATCTCATTCCTTCAGGTAGCTTGTCAGATTTCCACACATTTGTCTCCCTCTTGGGCAACTGACACTCTTAGGACATTCAGGGGCTTTCCCCTTGGATCCACTGACACTGAAGTCCCTCACACTCCTCCTGAAATAATCCTTTGGGGTCCTGCAGATGATGGTCTCCACTACTTCGACTGGCACAGCTGTTCCCTCATTCACTGGGGTGAGAAACGGTTGGACAGAGGCCCTTCACCCAGTCAAATTGGCACTGACTGGCAGGCACCTCTCACTGAGCTCCTTTGTCTTGGGCTCCCACACTTGGACTGACTCACTCCATTGTTCAAACCCCAACATTCTAAACCTCCCCAGAGCAACTGATTCCATTGTGGCTTATGTTACAGCGAGAATTCTAAATTACATAATCATCCTTTGCTCAGCCTAGCTGAGTAAACAGTGATGTCACTATGTAAGAAGCTGATAATAAGCTTCCTACCAGTTGCCCAATCTACCTCATTAGAGCTAAACTGATGGTATTCTAATAACCAGAGGGGACTGGGTGGTTACATAAATTCAAGACAGTTCAGACACTACCATAAAGTTGCAAGTGTTTCAAAACATACTCAGAGCAGTGCAAACATGTGTTAAGGTGCATTTGTGCTTCAAAAAGATTGCACTTAACTAAAATTCCAAGTGTCTTATAAAGTGCTACAAATCAACAGTGCAAAGGTTTGTTTGAGAAACTGGAGCAGTGGTTCTGTGTACCACAAACAAGCAGCTTAGAGTTATTTGGCTGTTTTTAAAGGTAAAGCACTATCAGCTGGTAATTCCTTGGCTGCATGCAGAAAATGTAGCACTGATATAGAATATTATGTCCCTTTAAAAGTACTGGCAACAGAAGTGCAAGGTTTAAATTTTAAACCATGATGGAGTGGTTCTGTGCACTGATAAAAGGTACTGTAGTTTACAGATCCAAAGCTATAACTAGAAGCAGACAGAAAAAAATAGGCACACACCAGAAAGCTGAGTGTAAATGAGAACTGTAGTTGTACTGACTCAGGGCTAACACCCCTACCAATTGACCCAGCCATGTAGGTCTTCCTCAGGGGAGGAGTTAGCCTGCAAATGCAATGTTTAAATACCCCATTCAATTACATTAATTAATACAAATTCACTAAAAGACAGAATGCACTTGTTTTTCAACAGTTGTCTTGATACAGGGTTATATTTCATCATTCATTTGTTATAATATAATAAATGTTCTTATAATATCTCAAAAACTTCATTAAATAATATAGTAGCAACTACTTTTCAACATAAATCTAAATACAGAGTTATTAAAAGATATCAACTTAATTTAACATACATCAGTAACAACAGCCACTATAATTAATGCAGATTTGTAATGAATCAGTGCAAATGTAAAGATTATCTCTATTCCACCTATGGCACCTTCACACAGTATGTATAGCTGTTACATTTTAAAGTCATCTATTTTAAACACTTTAAGTGGTGGAGACAGTTAAGTACCCATTCCTTCAGCAAAGCACCTTTGGAGCATATGAACATAACAGGAAAGATTACCAAACACTGCAAAAGGTCTACACTTACTGACTCAGTCTTTTCTCTAAATTTTGTTGTTTTATTTTTGAATACCAATATGTTCCATTGTTCACACTTACTCAACATCAGTACACATCAGGCCTTATTTTATTAATCATCATATTTTTCTTATGTATTACAGACTGTTGCACATTACAATTTAAAACACTTTGCTGGTAAGGCAATTTATTTATTGGCCCGTCTCCATTTCATCCACTTTGTCCTGTAAACCATTCTCAGAATCAAAAAAGCATTAAATGGGAACTTAGGCAGCTATAATATTTATAATGCTGTGTGCGTCTACCACAGTAATGTCTCAGTATTGACACTTCAGTCAATAGCAAAGTTTTTGAGAGCATTCAGACACAGCATAGGAAATATGTTTACATCCTGCTTGATACACCTAGGACCAGATCACGCTTTGCTGCTTTCTCTATTAGCCACTTCCTACCCACATTGTGGAACTCCCTACAAAGGACCGTAAAGTTGTCCCACTTCATTAGTCTTCCTGCATTCAAATTGCTTATACAGCCCCTGCTGAAGGAAAATTGACAATGCTATGCATAAGCCCCTTTCCACAAGGTCCTCTATGACACTTATTTCCCCTCTTTTTCTCTGCCCTTAGCACCCTCCTCTGCCCACCACTCATAGGTTGCCTACTCATGCTCCCCTATCTCTTCCATCCCCTTAGTCACCTTCCCCTCCCACCCAGTCCTTGAACCCTTGTCCCCCCTCTCCCCCATCCCTCTTCATGTTCTCCTTGTCAGTGCTTGCCTCCTTCTGCATGCCTTCCTCTCGTCGCCTTAGCCATAATTGTTGGTTATTGATTTGTTTTACTGTCACTGTAATTAATGTACTGTGTTGAGTTTTGTCATTGTATCGTTATTATGGAATCATGTTAAGTTTTGTACCTTGTAACCATAATCTACACAGGACAATCTTGTAAATAGGGCATAAATGGTCTTAATGATTTACTCCAGTCAAAAAATAAACATTTTTATCTATCTTAATATTGTAGTCTTCTATTCTTGTGTACCTGTCATGACTGTATTGTAACTGTAATTCCCCAAGACTTGTTCTGTTCCCTTTTCTGTTTATCACTGCCCTGGATCGCATTGTTCCTGTTCATCCTGCACTGTACCTATGAATTGCTGTGTTCCCTTTTGTACTTGCTTCACCTGACTGTACCATATGAATTGCTTTTGAATTGTTTTTTTTCTCTACTGTATTTTGTGTTGCCCTCCCAGGACCTCCTTGCAAATGAGTTTTTCTCAATGGTGTATTCCTGGTAAAAAATAAAATTGAATTAAATTGAATTGAAGCTTGGGAGGTCTCTTACTACATGCTGCAAAAGGTCAGAAGCCTCCCCTCACTGCTGTTCTACTATAACTAGAAGCAGGCTGTCTAGCAAATGGCAATCTATAGAGAATGAGGTATTAAAATAATTTACAGTTTTAACATAACTTAACTGCCTGGAGTTGTATTGCTTATTTATGTATCACTAAAGATAAACCTCAATTCTCATGTTTAAAACAGGGAACCCACCATTATTAATTCAAAACAGACAGTGCCATACAAGTTCATAGGAACTTAGTTTTGACTTAAAGATATTGCTGCCAAAACGCCCCTATGCTCACATAAGTAACTCCTTGAAAATAAATTGGTAGCTGTTGCTGCTAGAAAATATGTCAACATGAGCTGGAAATAGTGCACAGAGCAGATCAAATTGAGCATTAACTGACAGTAAGAAAAACTCATGCTGGTGGTGTTCCAGTGTGTGTGGCAATCAGTGAAGGGATGTTTTGGGACAACACCCATATCTTACATGTGATGTAGATTGTACCCCTTAAGTAGCCAATGATGTAAACCATAAACAGTGACAGAAAAAAGAGGAAAAAGCAAGGAACTGGAGTTACAGAAATGTGCTTTTTGGATAACCTTGGAGTGATGATATAATAAGATAACCTTGAATATTCAGATTTGTGTTTTTTCCTTTATGTTTAATTCACATGTTATGTCTTTGATGCCAGAACAGTTTTAATTAACTTCTGCATCACTATTCTTTGAAATTGCTCATGGTGTGATTTGATTGGTGGATGGTTTATGACTTTGTGTATGAAGAGTCAGTTGTTTTGCTATTGTGTATTCTCTGATGAAGCCCCATGATGTGGGGTAAAATGTAAGAACCTCTCACTGCTGCTTGATAGTAATAGCTGAATAAAAACTACAGTTGTTGTGGACAAAAAGCTTTTCTGAGTGTCCTTATTAGCAGGGGTGAAGGCTTCCTCTACACATTTATGATTCCCTTGTGTTTATCCCACTGGCTGTGAGCAGCTTGAGTTGGAGCAGGAGGAGATTTAAACTGATTTTAAATTGTCTTTTGTGGTAAAGTAGAGAAGGGTCACTAGAGAGTTAGCAGCAGGAGGAAGTTTTATTGTTTTGTGTTACAACCAGAAAGCATTAATATTTGCTCCGGCCATTTCATTACAGCTGTATAATTCACAGCAGCAAAGGTTTATATTAATTATGCAATACAGACTTTAGTTCCATTTTTCAGTGATGATACTTATAATCCAGGGAGCTCCTTGTTTTATTTGTTGACTGTCGGTGCACATCGGTTCGGTGGAGCCACAAGGAGAGTTGGAGTGTTTTTTTGCAGGTGTTGGACTATTCCCTGTGGGAACTAGACTGTTGTGAAGCACCTGAAATGGTTGGGGAGTGAAGGTTTGCGGGAACCATTAATTCCTGTGAGGAGAGAATTGAATGGTCTGATCAGCAGTGGATGGCCATTGCCACAGTCCAGGACTGGAGTGGTTGCAGTGGAGTGTATGTTGAGTTGCATGGGCAGTTTTTTTTTTATTCGAGCCACATGTGAAAGACCGATCTGGGTTGGTAGTGAGTGAGCTTTGTGGTTCAAATTACCAACTCTTCTCCTGACTTGAGTACTTCTGTGAACTCTGCTGACCACTCACAACATTTGTGGCAGAGTTGTGGCTGTGTAATTTTCATTGTGTTTTGCTGAGTGTTCCATTGCCTTTGTGATGACATCTTGATTTGGACCGGGCCAAGGTGGTGGTGAAAGAGCTTACCGGTCAGGTTTAAAATCTCTCCGTCTCTCTCTCTTCTGACTCTTTGAGTGAGACTTGAACTATATTGACTACTTTCACTCACGGCATCAGCAGTGGCCAGGCTGAGCTGTGGGATCTTCATCTGTTTTTCTTTAATGCCCTACTGCTTGTGGTGAGAGCACTTGTAACTAGGGCAAAGTCGTCTGTTTAAACCTTGCTGCTTAGAGGCTTGGTTATTTACTACTAAACCTTTTCTTGGATTTAATGTGCTACTCCTGAATTGTAAATACTATTGCACTGCACTGGGCTTGGGGTTTTATGGTATGAATGGTTAGGATAGGAGGCTGCAGACAGCATGGCTGCATGGGTTCAGGCTGAGAAGGACACAGTAGCTCAGATTCGATGTCAGGCTGTATTTAGTACCCCACAAGTCCAATTACTCATTCAGAGCCTGTTATTTGCCAAAAATAGCAGCTTGGTGACAGATTCAGACTGATCCCTAGGCTTCAGTTTAAGCAAAAAGATGCATCTCAGTTCAATACATAGTAACATACCTCAGGGTGAGCAGTTGACAGCTTGTGTAATGACAGAGCCTGAATGTGCCCCACTTCATTCTCAGCCTGCAACAGCAATTATGAAAAATAAAACTTTATAAAGTGACAGTGGCACGATTGTAGTGCCACAGTCAAGGTCAATGAGCAGAAGTCGGGGGGCTGATCACAGGGGTTGTAAAAAACACTTTGTGTGTCAGGGTTCTCTCTGACCATGATGATTGCAGACAGAGTGGGTTGCCTGGGGCACTCTGGGTAAATCCAGCGGCCGTGAAAGGCGGATTAAAAAAAACAAACTTTATAACGTTAGAGCAGCCAGATTGTAATGCCACAGGCGAGGACAATGAGCAGAAGTCAGTGGACTGATCACAGCGGCTGTAAAAACAAGCATTGGTCAATGCCGAATGTTGTCTTGCTGACACTGGCACTGGTAGTGCAGGAGTTAGAGAGATGCATAATAGGAATAGCAGTGAAGTATGGAAGTAATGCCAACCCCACACCATCCTGAAAAGACTGACAGGCACTGAGGTGTGCATTTGGGTGTCAGCCATAACGCTCATGCCATTTCACCTCACCTTGCCCTGAGGAGTCTGACAAGTATTGCATTCTGCCTTGGGGTCCTCGGGCCTTACGCTTACACCATTCCATATGGAAATACATTGAGATGGTGCAGTATAGGAGAATGGGGTGAACTTTGGGGCCAAAGAGTGAAAGGCACACTTCAATGCCTGTCAATGGCTGCAGGGTGGGGGTCGGGGTGGAATGGCATGAGCATTAGAACCGACAATCTAAAGTCACACCCCTGGCACCGGTCAGTCTCTACAGGGTGGAACATGATGGTTAGAAGCCCTAATGTCCTGGGCATTTGTTGGTATTTGCACTCCAAATTTTCAACATGGGCTTTTTCTCACCTACCTCATGAAAGCATTTGCGACCTCTGCTCATGAACAGTGGCACTGTGATTTTGTTAATCTCTCCTGAATGTTGATGTACCACAGTGATCGCGTAGTTCTGCACCAGTAGTGCAAAACCACATTTTGGGCAGGATGTAAGAAATTACAACTGTACTGTTCTTAAGGAGGTGGGCAAAAATGGCAATGTGGAAAATCTGGAGTGAAAATATAAAAAATTCTCTAAGTTCCAAGCGTGCATAGAAACTGCACAATGCATGCTCGTAACACAGTCATTCTGTGGAATTTTCTCACCAAACTTTCAACATAGGCATTTTGGGACTTCCACTCATGAACACTGTCACAGTGATTTTCTTCATCTATCCTGAACATTAATTTCCCACAGTGACTGCACCATTGTGCACCAGATGTGCAAAACCACATTTCGGGCAGCATGTGAAAAATGACAACTGTACTGTTCTTAAGGAGGTGTGCAAAAATGGCAATGTTGAAAGTCTAGAGTGAAAATATTAATTCTCGAACTTACGAGAGTGCGTGGACACTGCCCAAAGCACACTCATAAAATCATCATTTTGTAGAATTTTGTCACCAAATTTTCAACATAGGCATTTTGGGACCTCTGCATATAAACAGTGTCACTGTGATTTTCTTAATCTGTCCAGGACATTGAATTCGCACACCGACCATGCCATTGTGTGCCACATGTGAGAAAACACATTTCAGGCAAGATATGAAAAATTGCAGCTGTACTGTTCATAAAGAGGTGTGGTAAAATGGCAATGTTGAAAATCTGGAGTGAAAATATTAAAAATCCTCACAGTTACGAGAGTGCGTAGGAACTGCGCAACACATGCTCATAAGAGTCATTTTGGGGAATTTTTTCACCAAATTTTCAACATAGGGTTTTTGGGAGCCTACCTCATGAACTGAAACACTGTCATTTCATTAATCAGTCCTGAAAGGTGGTTCTGAGCAGTGACCGCAAAATCACTTTTTGGGACTGAATAACAAAATGTCAGTGACCGAGTTCATGAGGTGGGGTCCCAAGAACTCCATGTTGAAAATTTGGTGAAAAAATTTCCCAAAATGGCCACGATATCCACCTAAGTTGAATAAACCTTATTTATGCCATCATACAGCTTACTGGCATTTCTTTAGTTTGTGGTCAGCTTTAAAGAGTGCAGACTTGTTCCCAGTCCACCGAAGATCCTTGCACCGGACTCCAGTGGTAAGTATGGGGTGGGGGGTGTGGGGAGGTGGGGTGCACAGAGGGTGGCCGTGGGTTGGGGGAGGAGGTACGAGAGACCACGAGGGACCATTTTCAATTTTTAAAGGTTAGAAAAAAACAAAAAAAAAACAATGTGGGATGCTTTGAGCACATTGGGGTAGGCTCCCAGCATGCCAACACACTTGGGTGTTTCTTTGGGGGGGGTGTCAGGTGCCGACGGGAATTGGTCACCCCATCAGCCATACAGTGTACTGGGGGGGCATGTGTATGCTCGGGTGGGCTCCCAGTGTGCCACCTGGCTTTTTGTTGGGGGGAGCTGGAGCCGACAGGGATTGGGCACCTCCATCAGCTGTACAGTATGCTGGGGGACAGCATGAGCCGAGGGGGATTGAGCACCCCCTCGGCATACAACTAATTGGGGAGGGACATTATGCCGATGGGGATTGGGTTACCCCATTGACAAATGAACTGGCGGGGGGACATGCCGACAGGGGGATTGGGCAACCCCGATGTTGGCTGTTATGGGGACTGTGAGAGGCGGACGGCTCTGCCATGTTTTCTTGAAATGTTACCCCAGGCAAGGCATGCCCTGCAATGAGGGGACGCTCCCTCATTGCAGTGGCTAAAATGTTTCAAGTTGGCACGCTTTTGCACTGCTGTCATAGACTGCATGCAATCTAATTCATAGCAGTGGCGCCACTGGGCATAACACAACCGCACCTCCAAAACCTGCTATTCCAAAGCTACTGCAACATGTTTCTTGTACATGTGCAAGACAACATAAAATTCATACTGCTCACCACGACAATGGAATCTTTTGGCAAGCGTCACAGTGGAGGTCAGCAAGCAGAAGTCGGGGGGGCTGATTGCAATGGCTGTCTTTGGGCATTTTATCTGGTATGCAGCCCCAGTAAATAGGCAGTGCTGGCAGATGAGGGGCATTATTGTATGTGGCAAGATTTTTCACATTAAATAGCCCTCCAGGGCACTTAGAACAGGAAGTTCATTAGCAATGGATATCTGGTATGTTTGAGGGAGCCCCGTCAGAGTGTTTTGGTATCGTTCAAAAAAGTAGTGCAAGGATGAAGTGGTCCAACACAGTGCACAGATGCGGAGATAACTTTCACACCTAATGAGGTTGTGCATTAGCAAGCTGCTTTTTTCATAGTCCCAACAAAATGACTGCAGGGCTGTGCCCACCTGTAGCCCCAAATATGGGTAGTGAGAAGGGAAAGAAAAGTTTAGCTAGCAGAAACTTGTGGGATGAGGGTGCAGCCTCCCTGAGAGTGATGCTGCAGGAGAGGTTCTAGCAGACATATAGGGCAGCCCCGCCACCACCTCTTTTATCCCTGTCCTGCCTAAAGAGGTAGTAGTCTGGGATAGCCAAGCTGTAATCAGGAATCCGGGAGGAGATCCAGGATTCCGTGACACAGATGAGATCTGGAGAGTGTAGGTGGTGTGGGAATAGATGGAGGCAGACACCAGTGTAAGAACTCAAATCAGCTTTTATTCAGCAAAATAAAATAAAATAAAACAGCGAACTGTATCACAACCAAACAAATAAAGAGGGTTAAACTAATAATGAAATCAAAGTTCAGTTGTAATTCCAGCATTTGACCACTAGAAGGCACTAGGGTCTGAGGT
This sequence comes from Neoceratodus forsteri, assembly GCA_016271365.2. NCBI lineage: Eukaryota > Metazoa > Chordata > Ceratodontiformes > Ceratodontidae > Neoceratodus > Neoceratodus forsteri. The sequence continues at coordinate 156,701,451 of CM028138.1, forward strand.
AGGGTCAGCCCCTCTGCTGAGCTTTAAGATCTGTTCATGGCTGGCTCTAGTGCTCTACTGAGCCCTCATCTGCCTTCCACTTCCAAGGCTCCTCTTTAAATAGGGATATGATCAGGTGGTGCTACTAAGCTCCACCCCTTTTGAAAATATAACCTTTATTTTTATACATACACCTTATTATTTACCCCTAAACATTCTATATACATTTATATCTGATAATCGTTCACATTTAAATACTGGAATCATGTTATAGTCATTTTATAACAAAATGTTATTGTTGAGGGTGGTTCCTTGCTGTCCTGGCTCCTCCCACATGTCTTCAGCCCAATATAGTTAGCATTACAGAGGCCAGCCAGCTCTATAGAACACTGGGACAGAAGAGGGTCAGGTAGCAGCAGAACCACTCCCCAAACATCTTTTCCTCCTCAAGGAAATACCTAAATAAATAAAAAAAATAACAACACAGGTATTTTATTTTAACATTTTCCTATAAACCTAGTCATTACTACATTACTGCATTTTCTTCTCCAAGCATTTTAAGCTTTTGTGCAGACTTACTGTTTCCCTTTTTAGTTTTCTGTTCTGATATACAGCAGGGGATTGAAAGAGTGTCTAAAGTGACCTATAACCTAAAACACCAGCTCAAACTAAACCTGTCCTTTTAAACATTTATTTCAACAGGTTTTTCTGTATTTCTGTTGGATTCTTGGCTAGCAAACAGTGAAACATTTCTCAGTCATACTTGAAACAGCAGCCTGTTTGAATGTACCAGGCTGCAACAAGAGACTTCATAAAATGAGCAGTCCTGCCTCACCTGTGCTACTAAAACACAAGAAAACCTTTACAGGTAGACAGAAAAGCTCAATTCCTGGCTTTTGTCCCAATTCTTATAAAGCTGTAACCAGCTCTAAATGAAACAGAAACAGCAGTACTGTCCTTGAAAATATTCATTTTAACAAGTTCTCCACCTTTAATTCTTCTTTGGTTACTTTAAATTGAAATAAAAACAGCCTAACCTCCTGGTCACTCTGAAACAGAGCAGTCTGCAAGTGTGTGTGTTAAGTTGCAGTGAGAAACTTCCTGTTTTTAGCAAACCTGCCTAGTCTGAACCACTTGAACACCACAAAAAACTAGTAGGCTGTCTGAACAGCCTAATTACAAGCTTTTGCCCTGATTTTTAGTCCTTTCAGCGAGCGCGACTCGCTCGCTCTAATTCGCATATTCGTGATGGAATGTGCGCACATTCGCATGATCATGCAGCAGGTTGTGCATACGTTCGTGAAGGATCATGAATCGCTATGGGAGAGGGGGGAATTTTCCTGGAAAGACCCTGAAAGGGAAATAAAGGAAAGTTAACAGAGAGCCATCTTACAGGTGGTCTGCCTGTAAGATGGGGAGAAACAAAGAGGAGAGGAAAGAAATACATAGAAACATAGAAACATAGACTTTGATGGCAGATAAGGACCGCTAGGCCCATCTAGTCTGCCCATTTCCCTACCTACAGGATAGGCCGCAGATCCTAGTTAACCAACAGCCTATTTCTTCCTACCCCCCCACAAGAATTGCCTTATGTCTGTCCCATGCATTCTTGAATTCTCCCACAGTTTTAGACCCCACACCTCTTCAGGAAGGCTGTTCCATGCATCCACTACCCTCTCTGTGAAATAATACTTCCTCACATTGCCCTGAACCGCCTACTTCTATCTTTAAATTGTGTCCCCTTGTTCTTGCAAGTCTCTTTTTCTGAAAGATGCTACCCTCTTGGACTTTGTTGATTCCACTGGAGGTACTTAAAGTTTCTATCATGTCCCTCTCTCCCTTCTTTCCTCAAGGGTATACATATTAAGCTCCTTTAGTCTCTCCTCATACGGCTTCTCTTGCAGACCCTGCACCATTTTAGTTGCCCTCCTCTGGACTGCCTCTATCCTGTCTATGTCCTTGCTGAGATGGGGTCTCCGGAACTGGACACAGTACTCCAGATGGGGTCTCACCAACTGTCTGTACAGAGGGATAACAGCTTCCTGTTTTCTGCTGATGATGCCTCTCCCAATACATCCCAGTATACCCCCAGCCCTCCCTACTGCCTTCTCACATTGCTTGCTAACCTTAAGATCATCTGATATGATTACCCCCAGGTCCCTTTCCTTTTTTGTTGTTGTTACTACCTCCCACCCATTGTGTATTCTTCCCTGGGTTCTTGTTTCCCAGGTGCATTATTTTGCACTTCTTTGCATTGAATCCTAGCTGCCATACTTCTGACCATTCCTCCAACCTTGCCAAGTCCCTTTTCATCCTTTCCACGCCTCCTTGTGTATCAACCCTGTTGCAGATCTTTGTGTCATCTGCAAAAAGGCATACTTTTCCTTCCAGTCCCTCTGCAATGTCACTGATGAAGACATTAAAAAGGACTGGACCCAATACTGAACCCTGCGGTACCCCACTAGTAACCCCCCTTTCTTCAGAGTGGACTCCATTTACAATTACCTTCTGTGTCCTGTTGTCCAGCCAATGTTTTACCCAGGCTACCACCCTGGGTCCCACTCCCAGGCTGGTTAATTTGACTATTAATCTTTTGTGTGGGACTGTGTCAAATGCCTTGCTATAAAGTCTAGGTAGGCCATGTCCACAGCCCCTCCCTGGTCTACTACTTTGGTCACCCAGTCAAAGAAATCTATTAGATTGGCTGACATGACCTTCCCACAGTGAACTCATGCTGCCTTGGGTCCTGTGCTCCACTGGCCTCTAGGTACTCAACTATTGTTTCTCAGTAGTGACTCCATCACTTTCCCTACCACAGAGGTCAGACTGACAGGTCTGTAGTTTCCTGCCTCTGTCTTGGTCCCACTTTTGTGAAGGGAATCACATCTGCCTTCCTCCAGTCCTCGGGTACCACACCATCCTCCATGATTTATTAAAAGAGTAGCCAGTGGTTTCACTAGTTCCTCCCTTAATTCTTTTTAGAATTCTGGGGTGAATTCCATCAGGACCCATTGCTTTGTCCACCTTCAGTTTTAGGGTTCTTGCAGAACCCTTTCTTCTGTGAAAGGACTGGGATCGACCCCCTATCAAGAGTGCTTCTGTTAATTGGATTAGGCACTTCCCCTCCTCTTTTGTGAATACTGAGCAGAAATATTCGCTCAGTATTCCTGCTTTTCACTGTCCCCTCTGCCCACCCATTGCTCATTCTATTCAGCCTCCACTATCCCTCCCTTTGTCTTTCTACGCTCGTGATGTACCTATAAAAGGTTTTATCCTCCTTCTTAACTGAGTTGGCTATCTTTTCCTCAGTTTTGGCCTTTGCTATTCTGACTTCCCTCCCTGCTTCCTTTTGCCTTAACTGGTACAGCTCTCTGTCCTGCTCCTCCTGTGTTTCCTTATACTTCTGGAATGCTATCTTTTTCCTGACTTTCCAGCAGCCACTCTTTTGGAGAAACCATAGTGGCTTTTTCTTTGTTTTGATTTGTTTATTTGCTTCACACAAAGGCTTGTTGCCTCTGTGATGGCAGTTTTGATAATTCCCATTGTTGCTCCACACCTCCCTTCTAGCCTGTTTGCTAGTGCTTTTCTGAGGCACTCTCCCATCTTGCCAAAGTCAGCCCTCCTAAAGTCCAGGACCCTCACTTTTGTATGGCTTGACTCTGTAGCTGAGTTTAACGTGAACCACACTGTTTGATGGTCACTTGTCCCCAGATGGCAACCCACTTCTAGATCTGAGATCCTCTCACTGTCCCTATTTGAGAGTAAGAGGTCTAAGATTGCTCCCTTACGAGTGGGTTCCAAAACTAGCTGTCTAATGCCTACCACCTGTAGGGCATCAAGAATAGCCCTGCTCTTGGATGTGGCTGCAGCAAATGTGCTCCAGTTAACATCTGGCATATTCAGGTCTCCCATCAACAGTATCTCCCCTTTCTCTGCCATTCTAAGAATGCCTTCTGTCATATCCTTGTCCATTCCTTCCCCTGACATGGGGGTCTGTACACAACCCCTGTGCGGATTGTGGTGCCCTTTCCAGTCTCAAAGGTGACCCACAGTGCCTCCTCTCCTCCCTGTTTACTCTTTTGTTCAGTTGCTTTTATCCCTTCCTTTACATGAAATTACTCCTCCCCTCTTCTCCCTGCCTGTGTCTCTCCTTTGGGTTATGTGCCCTGGTATGTTAACATCTCAGACATGGCTCTCTGTGTGCCATGTTTCTGTGACTTCTACGATATCTAGGCATCCCTCTTCCATTAAGGCCATCAGCTCAGGGAGCTTGTTGCCCAGACTACGGGCATTGGTACTCATTACCCTCCATTTCCTGATGGCCTCACTCCCTTTTGCCCCATCCCTGTCCTTCTTGCCTTTGTCACTTTCTCCATTTACCCTGCTCTTCTCCTATCAACACCTCTATGTTGATGTTTGCATACTTACTACCATGATTATTTGGGGGAGCTAGAGATTTTCCTGCTCCTTTCCAGTGCTCTCCCTTGGCTGGTTTAAAAGCTTGCCAATGAAGAATTTAAACCTATCACCCAGGATCCTGGTTCCCTCCCGGATAGATGCAGCCCATCATGCCAGTATAGGCTTGCATCACTCCAGTGGACAGTCCCCAATGAAGCCAAATCCTGAGCTCCACACCAGTTTTTCAACCACTGATTGATTCCCATAGTGCGGGAACACCCTAGCCTCTCCTATGCCATAGATGGGTAGCACCTCTGAGAAGGTTACCGGTGCGTGTTCTTGACTAAGGCCCTCCCCCAATTCCACAAACTCTTCCTGCACTTCTCTAATCCCTTTCTTAGCCAGGTCATTTGTCCCTAGGTGGAAAATGACATCCAGCTTCTCCCTGTGCAGCTGCTCTGGCAATCCTGAGGATTCTCCCTGTCCTCAAGCCATGGCGCCAGGCAGGCACCTTACCTCCCTCTCCCTTCCTCCCCCAGTTCTACCTTCCTAACAATAGAGTCCCCCACCAGGGTTGTTTCCTTCCCCTGCAGGGTCCCCTGCCACCCTCCTGTGGGTCTCCTTTGTTGGAGGTTCCCAGCATCCTCCTTGGTCTCCACTGTGGGTGCCTTCCGTGGAGGAACCACACTTTGCCAGAATGGCATAGGGTGTGGAGAGGTACAACTGGAGGATGCGCCTTTGTTCCACCACCCTCACCCTCCCTGAGCCCACTGTGGTCCAACCACTCCTCTTTCTTGGCAACCTCTGAGGCAATGGCAGTGGCACTGGTGGTCCCTGGATGGAATAGGAGGTCCCACAAATCCTGGCCAACTCAGCCTGGAGATGAGCAACCTCCTCCCTCAGCCCAGAGAGGTGCCTGCAGATGGGACAACACCGCATCCTCCAGAACATCTCCCGGAAGATTGCTGCTCCACAGCCACTGCACTGCACCACTCCAATCATGTCTTATTTCTGGCCCTTAACTGTTTGCAATCCTTACTCTTTCCTCTGTTTTTTCCCTCTCTCCTTACTTTCTGCTTGTGTGCCCTTTAAGCTCCTGACTGTCCTATTCTGAGACAAGAATATCCTATATTTCTCAGTAGACCACTTACTTGCTCAGAGGCAGACCTCCAGCAGCTAGAGGGGGCTGGAGAGCTACTCTTGCCCTTCTAGGATGGTGGGTCCTTGGTGGTTCTGTGATCACTCACTTCCTGCCCCTAAACAGGAAGTTCCTGTTGTCAGTCAAATCCTGTGCCTATAAAAATAGAACTAGCTTTGGGTGGAGGAGAGGGAAGGAGGGCAATATAGTCCCAGCAGAGAAGTCCAGTCACACAGCAGTCCTTTCTCCTGGTGTCTTCTGCCAAGCTATTAGCAGAATCTTTCTAAGGCAGTCTTTAAATGTAGCTTCCTTCTAGCTAAGCCACTCCCCCTACTTACTAGATCTTTCTACAAGTAATTTAAACCTCACAGCAGTTAAGTCCTTTCAGTCACCTGAGATTTACACCTAGATAACTCTTTAGATACCCATTCAGTTCAGTTAACCCAAACACACACTTTTTTTTTGTATGTTAGTTTTTTTACCCTAAATTAAAGGTCCAAGTACAAAAGTTCTTCTACTTCAGTCCCAGCAGAGACTTCTGCCAAGCTTTAGTATTTCTTCATGTGGCTTCTGTTGCAGACCCTGCACCATTTTAGTTGCCCTCCTCTGGACTGCGTTCATCCTGTTTATGTCCTTGCGGAGACTGGGTCTCCAGAACTGCAAGCAGTACTCCAGATGGGGTCTCACCAACTGTCTGTACAGAGGGATAACAACTTCTTGTTTTCTACTCGTGATGCCTCTCCTTATACATCATAGAAACATAGAATTTGACTGCAGATAAGGACCGCTTGGCCCACCTAGTCTGCCCATTTTCCTACCTAACAGATAAGCTGCAGATCCTAGTTAACCAACAGCTTACTTCCTCCTACCCCCGATAAGACTGCCTTATGTCTGTCCCATGCATTCTTGAATTCCTCCACTGTTCTTGACTCCACGACCTCCTCAGGGAGACTGTTCCATGCATCCACAACCCTCTCTGTGAAAAAATACTTTCTCTCATTACCTCTAAGCCTTCCCCCCTCTATCTTCAAATTGCGCCCCCTTGTTCTTGCACATCTCTTTTTCTGAAAGATGCTACCCTCTTGGACTTTGTTGATTCCCTTGAGGTACTTGAAAGTTTCTATCATGTCCCCTCTCTTCCTTCTTTCCTCAAGGGTATACATATTAAGCTCCTTTAGTCTTTCTTCATATGTCTTCTGGTGCAGACCCTGCACCATTTTGGTTGCCCTCCCCTGGACAGCCTCCACTCTGTCTATGTCTTTGCAGAGATGGAGTCTCCAGAACTGCACACAGTACTCCAATGGGGTCTCACCAACTGTCTGTACAGAGGGATAACAACTTCCTGTTTTCTACTATTGATGCCTCTTCCTATGCATCCCAGTATCCCCCCAGCCTTCCTTACTGCCTTCTCACATTGCTTGCTCACCTTTAGGTCATCTGATATAATTATCCCCAGGTCCCTTTCCATTTTTACTGTTGTCAGTATCTCATCCCCCATTGCGTACGCTTCCCCTGGGTTTTTGTTTCCCATGTGCATTACCTTGCACTTCTTTGCATTGAATCTGAGCTGCCATACATTTGACCATTCCTCCAACCTTGCCAAATCCCTTCTCATCCTTTCCACTCCATGTTGTGTATCAACCCTGTTGCAGATCTTTGTGTCATCTGCAAAGAGACATACTTTTCCTTCCAGTTCCTCTGCAGTGTCACTTATAAAGACATTAAAAAGGACCGGTCCCAGTACTGAACCCTGCGGTACCCCACTAGTAACCCTCCTTTCTTCACTGTGTACTCCATTTACTACTACCCTTTGCGTCCTGTTGTCTAGCCAATTATTTATCCAGGCTACAACCTTGGGACCCACTCCAAGGCTGGCTAACTTGTGTATTAATCTTTTGTGTGGGACTGTATCAAATGCTTTGCTAAAATCTAGGTAGACCATGTCCACAGCCCCTCCCTGGTCTACTACTTTGGTCACCCAGTCAAAGAAATCTATTAGATTTGTCTGACACGACCTTCCCATAGTGAATCCATGCTGCCTTGGGTCCTGTGCCCCACTGGCCTCTAGGTACTCAACAATTCTTTCCTTCAGAAGTGATTCCATCATTTTCCCTACCACTGAGGTCAAACGAACTGGTCTATAGTTTCCTGCCTCTGTCCTGCTCCCACTTTTGTCACATCCCAGTGTAACCCCCCACCGGCTCCTTATTTAACCAGAAGGCCCACCTCCCATAGTCTAGGGGAAAAGAGAGGGGTGGGGGTACAAAGCAATAAAATAATTTGCAGATGTAGTAGAAAAACACAAGGTGTGTGTACATACTAGACACAACCAGACCTATAACAAAAACCCAGGTCCTGAGGAGAGAATGTTTGCTAAGGGCTATCCTAGGTTTGCACTTCTGACAGAGGTACCCAGTAGATCCACACAGGAAGCATTAACTAGATTATCCATTTCAGGTTGGAATTCTAGAGTGTGGCTTTATTCCAAAACACAGTTGGAAACACAAAAGCAAACATGGACCCCCAAGGGATTACAATGGCACAAGGCAATACAGAACACATCTGTAGAAACAGTACTTGAACCTCCCATATATCATAGGATTAAAATCTGGAATGTGGAAACTAGCCACAGAGAACACACACACACACAAACACACACAATTTCTCATCAAATGGCACCAGACCAGTACTTAGAACACTTCCCATATGACATAGGATTTAACATCTGGAAAGTTGTGGAACTAGCCACTGTGAAAACACACACAATTTTCTGGAAAGTGGCGCTAGGCCAGTACTTGGTACATTTCCCATATGGCATAAATTAGAGATGTGGCAAACGGGACATGACGGAGCACTCAAGGCTCAAAACTTGCAAAAACCCACACACAAGGGGTGAACTTCTTCAGGCATTGGCCACATGCATTGAAGGAAAACAGGCACCCTTTCAGAACCTAAAGTGCTGAACTGGTCACTCCACATGGGGGTCTCCTACGTTTTGCTTCCATGTCCATACCCAGCCATTCTTCCAGACTTACACCTATACCTCACAAACACTGAAACTGTAGAAATTGATGCTATCTTGAAATGTTTATCACATTTAACATCAGGAACGCCACTAGGGTGCATTGGTAAAGTCCTGAACAAAGGGCAAGCCACCGTGGGACATCCACTATTGTCAGAGATCTTTAGAAATACAAACTTCTAGAGGGAATCTTCACAGAAATGAGTGACATTGTCTCTTTATCAGAGAGTCACCCCACAGAAAAAAGACAGGTACATATCCTAGATTTCTACAGATGTGTTCTGCATTGCCTTGTGCCAATGTAAAGCTTCACAAAAGAAAGGGTCTTACAAGAGCTCGATAAGCTCAGGGTGGACAAGGCAATGGGACCTGATGGCATACATCGCAGGGTACTAAAGGAGCTAAGGGTGGAACTAGCAGAGCCATTATCAGAATTGTTTAGTGCGTCTCTGAGCACAGGAGAGGTCCCAGAAGACTGGAGAAGGGCTCATGTGATCCCGCTCCACAAGAGTGGTAGCAGGAAAGAGACAGGGAACTACAGATCAGCCAGTCTTACCTCAGTAGTAGGCAAGATTATGGAGGCACTCCTTAAGGAAAGGATAGTGCAACACCTGGAATCCATAGGAGCACAGGATCCAAGACAGCATGGGTTTACAAAAGGAAGGTCCTGTCAAACTAATCTCATAGATTTCTTTGACTGGGTAACCAGAGTGGTGGACCAAGGAGGAGCAGTTGATGTCACCTACCTTGACATCAGCAAAGCTTTCGATACTGTTCCACATAGAAGATTGATTAATAAGCTGGGTAGGCTCGGGGTGGGTCAGAAGTTGGTCAATTGAGCGGCAAACTGGTTGACGGGCAGAAAACAGAGTGGTGGTAAATGGTATACAGTCAGAAGAGATGCAAGTCACAAGTGGGGTACCTCAGGGATCAGTCCTGGGACTAGTCCTCTTCAATATCTTCATCAGTGACATTGCAGATGCACTGGAGGGTAAGGTTTGTCTGTTTGCGGATGACACCAAGATCTGCAACAGAGTAGATGATCCAGATGGGGTGGGCAGAATGAGAAGAGCTCTGGATAAACTAGCAAAATGGTTGGAAGAGTGGCAACTGGGGTTTAATGCAAAGAAGTGCAAGATCATGCACATAGGGAAGACAAACCCTGAAGCCACCTATAGGCTGGGAGGGGAGTTGCTGGCAGTCACAAGGGAAGAAAGAGACTTGGGCATCATCATCACCGATGACCTGAAATCATCCAAGCAGACCACTAAAGCAGTAGGTAAGGATAGGGGGATGTTAGGGTGTATTAGTAGGGGTATCACAAGTCAGAAGAGGGAGATAATAATCCCTCTTTACAAGACACTGGTTAGGCCCCATCTGGAGTACTGCATGCAGTACTAGAGGCCACACCTTCACAAGGAAATTAACCAAACTGAGGCAGTCCAGAGAAGGGCAACCAAAATGATGCAGGGACTGCATCAGAAAACATATGAGGACAGATTAACGGAGCTCAGTATGCATACCCTTGAGCAAAGGAGGGAGAGAGGTGATATGATCGAAACATTCAAACACCTTAAGGTCATTAACAAGGTGAAAGAGTCTAACATGTTTCAATATAAGAAAAATAGCAGGACAAGAGGACACAGCATGAGATTAGAGGGAGGTTGATTAAGGGGTAATGTGAGGAAGTTTCTTTTTACAGAAAGGGTGGTGAATGCATGGAACGGCCTACCTCAGGAAGTGGTGGATACGAATACAGTGCAGAGCTTCAAACAGGCATGGGGTAGGCATAAGGGAGCAATACAGATGAGTATGAATAGATAGGCCATTGACAGAGCAAAGGCCGATTTCATATTTATAAGGTAGAAAAAGAAATGGGCAGACTGGATGGGCCTTGCTGTCCTTATCTGCCATCAACTTCCATGTTTCTATGTTTTTAACTCTCAGACAGAAATCTACTCACAGTTGTACACACAGGCAGCTTCACAACAGTTTTGGGTTGGATCGGGGGTTGTCCCTAAAATCCACAGCAGTCCCCTTTATACCACATGGGATAAAGGCACAGGAACTCCTGGAGACTTTCCACCACTTCACAAGTCTGGAAAAGCTGTCCTTCACTAGAGTGAGAAATGCAAACACTCCACACACTCTGAGTTGCTGGAAAAAGACTCCTGCTCACACTGAGCTCCTACACAGCACTGACTTTAGAATTCTAAGACTCCTCCACTCACAGCCAGCTGTGGCTTATGTTGCTGCGAGAGTTCTAAATGACATTACCTCTCAGCTCTCAGCTCTCAGCTGAAACCAAGCAGCAGAGAGGGACAGAGTGAAAATCCATTTAACTAGATAATCACCAGCTGCCTTCCCTACCTAACACTGACACTGATGGGATTCTAGTAACCCCAGGGAACGAGGGGGGGGCTACACCAGTATCCCCCCAGCCATCCTTACTGCCTTCTCACATAGCTTGCTTGCTTTTAGGTCATCTCGTATGACTTCATCCAGGTCTCTTTCCATTTTTGTTGCTTACCCACCCCATTGTATACTCTTTCCCCTGGTTTTTGTTTCCCAGGTGCATTACTTTGCACTTCTTTGCATTGAATATAAGCTGCCATACTTTTGACATTCTTCTAACCTTTCCAAGTCCCTTCTCATCCTATCCGCCCCCCCCCATGTAAACCCTGTGGTGCCCCACTAGTAACTCCCCTTTCTTTAGAGTGGACTCTGTTTACTCTTACCCTCTGTGTCCTGTTGTCCAGCCAATTTATTACCCAGGCTACCACCCTGGGATACACTCCCAGGCTGGATAATTTATTAATCTTTTGTGTGGGTGTCTGATATAAGGTTCTATGTAACTAGGCTATTTGATCTTGGGATGTCTGTTGCAATGCTCTCTGACATGACTCTGATTTAAGGTTCCCTGTTTTGAGGCTGTCTGATCGATAAATACTTAGACTTTAACTGCAGAAAAAGCTCTTGTCCAATCCAGTCTGCCCACCCCACCAAAGTATTCTTATTTGCCCTACTGGCAATCCTCCCCTTTCTTTACTGCCCCCTCCCTTTCTCTAACTAAAATGCACATGCCTGTCACATCCTTGCTTGAATCTGTTAATTTACATGGTCTATACCACTTCTGGTATTCCACTTATCTGCCACCCTTTCCATGAAGAAGTGCTTCTGAATGTCGTTTTTGAGTCTCCCACCTACAAGCTTTACTGAATTCCCTCTCAACCCTGTGCTTGAACTGAAAGAGAACAGTTTCTTGGTGTCTGCTTTCTTTAGTTCATTCAAGAATGTGTACCTCACAGTCATGTGACTCCTTTGCCTCCTATTCTCCAGGGTATACATGTTTAACTCCTGCTATCTCACCATGTATATCATATCCTCAAGGCCATGCATCATTTTAGTTGCCATGTGCTGTACTGCCTCCATATTGTCACACTAATTCCTCAAGTAGAGGCTCCGGGACCTTGTGCAGTATTCCAGGTGTGGCCACACCAGTGACCTGTATAGAGGGAGGATCACTTCCCACCTTCTGCTGCTTATCCCCCTCCCTATGCATGCCAGCATTCTGTTTGCTTTGCTCACTGCCCTGTTGCAGCATGCAGACATTTTAAGGTTCTCCAATATCATCACCCCTAAACATTTTTCTTCTGGGTTCTGAAATAAAGCTCTCTGATAGAAGACTGTCTGTTATAGAGCTATATAATGTAAGGATCACTATTATGACTTGCTGTTATTTAACTTCATCTGATGAAATGCAGTGTATGTGCTTCAGTTCAAGATGTCACAGGTGTGAAGCTGGGTAGCAGCTGGATCCCTGTAAAACTAGAGGCATTAGGCTTGATTCACGAAGGCTGACGCAGGGCTGGTGTCAAGCTCTGTGTCAAACCCATGTTGTGGCACAGCAGCACCAAACAAATTGCTGCAACTTGCACCCAATTCAAGAAGATCAGGCACATTTATGACGCTTTTCCCACTTTATAACAGCTTGTGCCAAATGTTTGGGGCAAGCCCTGTAAAAGGCTCCCAAGATTGCCACAAAGTTAGACCAGCAAAAAGTTGTCAGACTTCTGACAATTGGTGCATAGGATTGAGAATCTCAATTTCGAGCCAGGGAATGCTGCAAACGCCATGTACCACATGTTCAGCACACCTGGGGCTTGCAGAATTCCTGACCATTTGTGAATCTAGCCCATTATATCCAAGTTATTCTATTCAGGGTAAATTAACAATATAATGCACTTTTACATAAACAGATTACAGAACTTTAATAATCTGTGTTCTTCTACAGTGGGAGCTCAGCAAGTGTCCATCATCCCAGCCCTGGGAGATATTCAACTGGGAACGGATAAGATTTTCATCTGCAAAGGTCAGAATAATTATTCCATCCTACACTCATCAATTGTCTTTCCTTTCCTTTCCTTTCCTTTCCTTTCCTTTCCTTTCCTTTCCTTTCCTTTCCTTTCCTTTCCTTTCCTTTCCTTTCCTTTCCTCTCCATTCCTTTCCTTTCCCTCTTTCTCTGTCTCTCATTCTTTAATCATATCTTTTTTTTGCTTCAGCTGCTGATGGAAAAGAAGCCAACTTTAAGTGGCTCAGATCAGATGGAGATCAGATAGAGGAAGGTGTGGAAGAACGTTTTGAGATAAACATCATAGATGAAACAACAAGCAGCCTGGTGATTAGATCAGCCAGAAAAGAAGATGGGGGACAATATCGATGTGTGGCTGAATATGAGAATGGAACCAGTGACAGTGCAACTGTCAACCTTAACGTTATCCGTAAGGAAAATTCATTTTCTCATATTTTTCATTCAGATCATAACAGGAATTACAATTTTCTTGCAAGATCAGTGTGTAGAAGTTCTGTTTAACCGTGTTGAGATGACATTAACCCTGTCCTTTTAACCATAACTTCACTTTGAACTACCCTTTGGAAGTCATTGTTATGAGCGTGCACACAAGAATCATATGACCTGCCTAACAGACAGGTAGATTATTTTTGTACATTCTGTTTCTTTTTCTCCTCTCAGCAGCTGATGGCGATCCCCATTTCGGTCCTTTGCACGACCCCCAACAAACTAAAATCCCTTAAAGGCTTTACCATTTCTATCCACTCCTGTAACAAAAATTCATTTGGAAAATATTTTCTTTAAAAAGTACTCAGTCTGTACTGGAGAATTAAAAAAATATATTATTTAGACACATTACAGCTTACTGTATATTTCATGTCAGTTCTGTATCCCCCCCAACATTTATTACTGAGGTCATGAAAACAGGATATGTGTTCCTAAAGATTTGATCTGCTCTAGTTGCTTTTTCCCCACTTGAGGTCATAATACTTTGCTTCTAGCATCACAGCCATTCTCATAGCAACAGACTGTGATGTCACAACAGAGGATTAGGCCCTCAAGTGAGTGGGGAATGAACTGCTGGGACAGATTAATCAATCAATCGGTTTTATGTTGTTTAGCACAAATATATAAAAGATTACCTCTAAACCTTTCTCTGTAGTAATACATTCAGGTTAAAAAACAAACATCATAAGTAGTAACAACAGCAATGACATAGAGAATAATGGATGGGTAGGTGGTTATAACGAGGATTTTACCCCCCCCCGAGGGGTGGGATGCCACATAAACCCCGAGAGCGAAGCCTCAGGGGTTTGTTAAGGTATCCCACCACAAGGGTGTGTGTAAAATCTGAGTTTTACACACCTACCCATATTTTATTTTGTATAATTGCTGGGGATCGTCTTTTCACCACAGCAATTACACAAAATAAATGTATCTGAGATCGGAGCTGAGCTGCAGACTGTTGGAATTTCAACATGGTCTGTGGTGGCTCAGCTCCTTTTGTAAAACCACTTGACAGGTTTTTTTTTTTTACATTTTTGAGCAAAAATACAGCTTTGTGGCTAGTTATATATATATATATATATATATTTGTAAAAAGAACTTACCGTCGAGTTCTACATAGTGTTGAGGAGTGGGACAGTAGTGAACTGCAGAGCAGAAAAGTGGAAGTTCATTAGCACACGGTACATCATGAGAGTAGATTTGTTCTTTTATTTAAGAAGCAGCATTCTTTATAACTGTGGAAATTTGTTTTTTGGGGTTTTTTTAGGGCACATGCCAATGCCAAGTTTTGATCAGTGAATATGCAGCAACAGGAGTCGCAGTGAGAGAGGGAGTTGGCGCATGCCTAGTACAAGGGAAACCAGATGCGTGAATGTTGTTATAACCAGCTGGTTATAATGACAGAATTATAACCCGGTTTCCATATGGGAAAAAATGTTAACCAGTTATTATCAACAGATAACAAAAAATATTCCATTTTACTGTTTCACTAACATATACACCAGCATAATACTTGGCTAGTAAAATAAGGATGCAAATGGAGGAAAAAAACAAACTTACATTTAATGAAGTCTTGCCACATGAGCCATGAAAGCTGAACACAATAACAGGGTTCAGATATAGTACAAACAAGCAATAATACCCAACAGGGAAGGCAGTATTGGGCTATACCAGACGGTCAAGGGGCATAATCCTTATAGCACCCGGAAGGTCCGGTATAGCCCATACCGCTCACCCTGGAGGGTATTATTGTGATTAGAAAATGGGCTACAAGTCTAATTTTTTATAGATGTTAAAAAAAAAATAATGGGACAAAAGCTGTAAAAATCTATTTTTTATTAAAGTAGTCCCTCCACCGGTACCTTATATCTGCTAGTAGAGGGCACTGTGTTGTTTCCTATGTGATTGTGAAGATTAAGGGCTTGAGGTATGCCCTCTTCTGATGTTTGTTCCTGGGTCCTGGGTTTGTTTCCCTCTGTCACATCCTGTTAAGTTCTCAGCACCCCCCAACCCCGCTTGTTGCTGGTGCCACGTTAATTACGCCCACCAATGGAAGCATAGTACTGGCGTGGGAATGGCAGCAGGATGGTGAATGGAGTGGCTTGCAGAATGAGGAAAAGTCACTGGGCGGTCAGAGGAAAGGGACATATTTGTTCAGTTGCAAAATGTTTATTACATGCACCCTTTCTAGTTCAGTCTTTGCTTTATTGGCCTGATAGAGTGGTAGCATGAGCGAGAGGCTGGATGTTTGGGACTGTAAGCATCAGGGGAGGGGGAAATGGACTGTGAAACACTGGGTATCTGATCTAGTTTGTGTATTTGAGGTATTTTTTTAATGGCAAAATATGGAAGAAAAGAGAATTAGTTGTGAATGTGGTCCGAGTCTTCTCCCACTGTACAGTAGTGCCGAACACACAACTGACTTTGCTAGTGCTACAGGTCATTTGAAAAAAACAAACAAACAAAAAAACCTTTTTTAACAGAAAAAAAGAATGGTAATGTTTGTGTGTGTACCATGTTAGGCTTTTTATGTCTAACTGTAGTTGGTGGTTGTGGTCTGGGGGGGCACTCCATAAGTGTGTATATGTGTGTGTGTGTGTGTGTGTTGGGGGGTCACTCTCTAAACAACATGATACATTTTTTGGTAACTTCAGAACCAAAGTGGCACCGTGATACCACTTGGTACTCAGGCAGGCTTGGCTGACGCTTTTTATTTCCTGGTCATTTATTAAACGTTAATGTACACCCCTGGCAGGTGTACCAGTCAATCAGAGACCAGAAAATAAAAAGTTCAGTTTCTAAGGCAAAAATAATACACCCTCAACTTGCAGAAAAAACATGCACAAGAAAGTAGGTTTTTATTTATTTATTTATATATATCATTTTGGTAACTGGGTGAGTCCACTGACATCAGGGGTCCCTTTTTCAGGTGGAATCTGGAATTAGTTACATACAGAGCTTAACAGGCAGTTCAGGTCATAGTAAGTTCTGCAACATAAGTTATGCAACATAAAATGTAAACAGTTGAGGAAGACATAAGAGTGCAAAAAAGTACACAGAAAAATGAGTTACTAACATTAATTATGCATTATCATGGTGGCAGTGAGATACAGCCAATACAGAGTCATAGACACATAGATACATTAATTATAAATTAGCAGTGTGGTGTGTGGCACTGAGTCTTATGCAGATAGATAGTTATAAGTACATTTGCAGCTCAAGGTAGTGAATGGGCTCACTGTTTTAGAAGATGGGTTCAGTGATGGCAACTGCAAAGACAGCATTCCAAGGTATATGCCTTGAGCCTGGACTTGAGCCCTTTAACAGAGTTAACATTCATTAGGTTTTCAGGGAGGGTGTTCCAGTGGAAAGGGGCAGAGTATGTGAAAGACCTTTTACCCATGTTAGTCCATACCCTGGGGATTTCAAGTAAGTTAGAGTTCACTAACCAAAGGGTACGCCTCTGTGGTTTTGGGGTCAGTATACCCATTAAATGTGTGTGGGGGGGTATAGACATTAATGAGTTTAAAGGTGAGGCAGAGAAGAGAGTGGTTGAGCCTGTGCTCCAGTGAAGGCCAATTCAGTTCAGAGAGCACCTCATAATGATGCCTCCTGGGCAGCGAAGCTGAAGCAAAGTGACTGATCTTGTTGTATAATACATTCAGCTTTTGTGCTTCTGCTTCCCTGAGGAACTGCTATACTGGGGCACCATAGACAACAGTGTGGAACAAGAAGTGGTTCCATGTCATAACTGCAATCGCCGTTACGGTGAGTGTACATCGCTGAAAATTAATTTCGGTGAGGCACACTCGGGGTGAGGACAAAAGGGTGCTCGAGACCTATGGGTTTAGTTTTTAATGCCAGGGTCTGTGCCCCCTGCATCCCCACCAGCAGGGGGCTTTGCCCCCCGCTGCCCCAACTTATGGATTCTCAACTCCAGGGGGGTGCATGTTTGGGGGGGAATGAAAAACGTAAAAATTTTGAAGCAGTCTGCTGGCAAAAAAAAGTCTGTGCCACATTGGACTCGAACCCTGCACCCCCCAACCAACTGCCCTGTACACCACACTAGCACACCAGCTCAGCAGCTGCCCACCACACCCCCTCCCACATATCATCCCTTCCCTGCCTCTCCCCCACACGTGTGTACGTGTGTATATGTGCATACTTCCCATTGCTGTATTCGCCCACCCCAGTATCCAGTGGCCCCCCCCCTGCTAGGTAGCCATGAACACAGGCACCGTAATTGAGTTGCCATTTTTGTAGGTGCCCAATTTTGGTCATCTTGTTCACTGGATACCACAAGGAACTCTTAGCAAGCACAGTCTTTGAGTCAGCAGGTTATCTAGCCTGTAGAGGAGGCCCAGTTTCTTTTTTTCTTTTTTTTGTATTATATTTTTATTGATTTTTCACTTTATCAGACGGTTACAGTCTATGATACACCCTCATAACTGGACATCATTCATCATACATGAAATGCATACTTTTTACAACCAATTACTCTATCAGCAGTGGGTTAGAATCACAATCCATACCTCCCCTATACGTCACTAAGTAATTCCCATGCTTTTAGCTGTCAGCTCTTTGGCAATTCACATACCATTATTGTGCAGTCATATAGAAAATATAAAACAAAAAACTAATGTCTGGAATCAAGAAGCCATTAGCCTATACAAAAGTCTATAGTCCAGCACTAGAGTTGATTAAAATAGAGTAGAAATATCAGAATATTTGGGAAAAAGAAAGAAAAAGAGAATCACGTTGTTTTACTACCACCTTTTCCTTTTAATCCACTAACTACAATACTTCAGGCAAGTCGTCTGACCGACTTCCCATCCCATGTCTTCAGCCTCTTGATTTCCGATGTTGTCATATCCTCTATATCAAATAGGTTTGGGTTATCTGGCAGGATATTCCCACCCCACCCCCTCCCTGAGTATCATTGCCTCCACTGGCGATAGTGAAGCCAGTAACCCCCCCCCCCACTCCATCAGGAAACATTCCTCCCTCCCTTTCAGGGCATGTGTTAGCCTATCTGTGGATAAAATGGCCAGCAGTACTTTCTTCCACATTGCCACCATGGGCTTCACACATGAGACCCATGTATTTAGACTAGAGTAATCTGCCTGGCTATAACCAGCATCACTTTTATCCAACTTGGATATAGACACCAGACCCCCCCCCTCATATCCATCTCCACCCCAAATAATGAGGATAGGGGTGGTACCTCCATTGTCCTGCCCCAGATGGTTGAGACATCCATTGCTACCTCTTTCCAGTATCTCTCAAGCACCTCACATTCCCAAAAATAGTGAGAGTATTTACCCCTTCCCATACCACATCTACCACACATGGGAGCTACCCCTGGGCAAAACTTGTGAACCATTCTTTGGGGATAAAAGAGTCGATGTAGAAATTTCAACTGAGTTTCTTTAAAGTGGCTGCACAGCAGTAATCCCATATGCAACATAATAATCATTCCCCAGTTCTCTTCTGAGATGCTTATGCCCATGTCCATTTCCCACTCAAGCTTGATGCCTCCTGACATATCTGGAAACTGGGCCCCATCACATCCCGCTGCCCTGCCTATGAGCCCTTTCTCCTGCCTTTTGATTCTAACAATTTCCCTTTCAACTATTGCCAAGGGGGGGTGGCATCTGTTGGAGTCATTTGCAGCTCCCTACCGTAGCTTCTTACCTGTAAATATCTATAAACATGTGAAGTAGGTATTCTCAAACTCTCCTGTATCACCGCAAATGAATACATGCCCTCCCCCTCATATAGATCTCCAATACATCATATACCACTCTCCTCCCACATCCTCATTCCCTGTTCCTCCAACCCGAGCAAAAATTCCGGGTTCCTTAAAACTGAGATTATAATAGTGTTCTCCCCCTCTACCTCATACCTTTTTCCAGTATTCCCTCATGCCTATAGGACCACCTCCACCAGGAGTTGGGGTGCAGTAACTGCTTATAAGCTGATAGTCCCCATCCTGACAAGCAAGCTGTTAGTCTGCCCTCCTCATCTAGCTCAACCCAGGACACCGCCTCTCCCCCATTCACCCAATTATGCAGGTATCGAAACTGGACTGATAAAAAGTACACCTTTAAATCAGGGGATGCCAAGCCTCCTCTTTCTTTAGTCGCCTTGAGTCTAGCCAACCGCATTTAGGATTTCTTCACCTGTCCCAGGAATTCTCCAATGCTTTTCTCCAACCTAGTGATGTCTCACATTGTGGGGCAAAAGGGCACCATCAAGGCCCAGTTTCTGGTGCAAGGCTTTGGTTACGTGATTGACATGCAGCTGAAATGTCATATCTTGGTCAAGGCAGACACCAAGGTAATTTACCTTGTCTACCACCTCAGTCTGTGACCCCATCACGGTAAAAAGTGGAAGGAGATTTTGTCTGCATGATCCTAGGCATCTTGGACCAAATAAGACAGCTTTGGGTTTCCTGTCATTCATGACCAACAAGTTAGAGGCAAACCAGTTTTCAAGTGCATTCAAGCTGTTTGAGAGATTAGTAGTAATTAAGCTAGGGTCAGCATCACTGCAGTGCACTACAGTGTTATTAGCATACAATAGCAACTTCCCATGCCCACAGTGTTGGCCAATATCATTACTACACAGCAAAAAGAGTAGGGGACCTAATATAGATCCCTGTGGAACTCCATCAGTGACCTTCCTGGGCTTTTGCAGCCCCACTCCTTCTGGCTCTCATACCGGTCTCCTAACCTGCCAGATGATGCCTGCTGCTGCGTATCACCGCATGAGCCCATTTGGAGGAGCAACCCAATATTGAGGATCAAAAAACACTGATAGATATTGTGTTATTGTGTGACTGGGGTACCAACAGGAAACAGGAAGCTGAAAGAGCTAGAGCTGTAGTTCAGCTAACACTGCTCAAACTACACAGCACATTAGCAGAGACAAAAACACTGTTTGGAGGCACTATTGACCTTGGGGCAACATTAAAGGACATGTGAAACAGGCTACTGCTCAAAATAATAAACTTTGAATGAAGGGGAATCCACGAAGTGGGAGTGACTTCACTTCTGGTCCTTGGGACTTAAATCTTGGCTCCAGAGCGAGCACCGCGAGCTCAACGAGCATGTGCAGAGCTGTGCTTGGAGATGTGTGCAGAGACATGCATCTTAGCATGTGTCAAGCATGTCCAGATTGGACAAGGGGATAAGGGTGGAACACTACACAAAAAACAAGGTAATTCAAGCCAATAACACTGTTCATATCATAGGCAGGAAACTGGTAAAGGCTGTAAAGTGTAGACAAACAGGAAATGCAAAATACAGTGGTAACTGAAGGTCTGCTTAAAGTGTTAGTACAGAGTGGGTGCATTAAGTAGTGCTGTAACTGCCAGATGTATAGTAACCTAACAGAAGCTATAATGGAGGAGCAGTTTACATGCAACAAATATCAGGAGGTAATGAAAATGAAAGAAGAAATAAATACCCTCAAGCATGAATTAATACAGTTGGAAGGAGACACAACTAGATCACTTGGGCCATTACCTAATCTAAGGAACTCTGAACCTCAAGAGACTGGGGAAGATAAGGTGGAATATTTAGGAAGTGAGGACACCAGCTGGGCTACTTTAGTGCAGTTCCCCCCAAAAAAGAAGGTGAGCGCTAGGTAGTAATGAAATATCTCTTCATAATAAATATACTCCTCTAGGCATTGAAGGAGAGGAAGTACTTATAACCCCTGATCGGGGGGGGGGGGCGAGCAGCAGGAATGGTCCCCTTACCTACTATTAAAGAGAAAGAATACAAATGTGTGCTGATAATCGGAGATTCAATTTTGAGGAAAACAGATTATGTAGACAGGATAAAGCAAATGCAGTGTTAAACTGTTTACCAGGGGCAAAAGTGCAAGACATTAAAACAAGGCTACCCAAACTATTGAATGTTGAAAGAGATACTCAAATACTGGTAATTCATGCAGGGATCAATAACGTAGGGAGAAATCATTAGAAGGATATGGTGATAGAATTAACTGAATGTGCAAATACCATTAAACAATCAGGTCAAATACCAATAATTTCGGTGCTGCTCCCAAAATTAAATGCTGATGTTGAAAAAAAACCACACAATCCAAAGAATAAATGCCCGACTAATAAACAACTGTTCAGCAGTACAAATAAGCATTTTACATACGTGTACGCAAAAGATGGTTTACACCTTAGCCCCCTTGTCACTTCAACCCTAGCAACCCAAATTATCAATAAAGTGCAATAACATTTAAACTGACTAGGAGGGAGGGGGGAAGTAAGAAGTCCATTCTCCCTAAAGAGTAAACTTACCCAGAGAGAGCAGGCTAGACATGCAAATTGGTGGAGTGAGAAAGTTAATAAAGGCAACCTGAAATGTCTACTAGCTAATGTAAGGAGTATCAGAGAGAAGAAAGGTGAACTCGAAGTAATAATATGTAACAAAATGGATGTGGTAGGGCTGACAGAAACCTGGTGGCCCCCCCAAGATACTTGGGGGAAGGAAATAGCTGGATACACATTATGTCATCGAGATAGAAGGGGACAAAAAGGGGGTCGGTGGCAGCATATATATCAAATCTAATAATAATAATAATAATCTTTATTTAAATTAAGTGCCTTTCACAGAGTCAAGACATTGTACATAAAAGTTAATAAAATGGATAACAAAGAACAACAATATAAAACAATAAAATGGTCTGTAGAGATCCTTTTCAATAAAGTTAATTCAAATAGGCCTGGTGCCATAAAAGGTTTTGAGTGCCGTTTAAAGCCTCTCATGGTCGCGCACTCCCAGAGTTGATGGGGGTAGAGAATTCCAGAGGGCTAGGGCCACGTACATAAATGTACGGGCCCCTGAAGATTTTAAAGATACCCTCAGAATCTCTAGCAACACCTCATCAGCTGAGCGGAGATGTCGCTCGGGGCAAGAAGGTACCAGAAACTCTTTCAGGTAGTCAGGGCGGAGTCTGTGTAGGGCTTTATACATCAGTAATCCAACTTTGAAGGTGATCCGCCACCGAATTGGCAGCCAGTGCAGTTCGTGCAGCACCGGTGTAATGTGAGATGACCAGGAGGTCCCCATCAACAACCAGGCTGCAGCGTTCTGCACTAGCTGCAGGCAGTGGATATCAATCCCGGGTAGCCCTAAGTAAAGGGAGTTGCAATAATCGAGGTGCAAGGTCACAAAGGCATGGATCAATTGGGAAGGTCACCAGATGGAACAAGGTGCTTGATCCTAGTGATGTTCCTAAGATGGTAAAAAGAAGACTTGATGATTGCCAACACCTGGGATCACAGTGTTAGCCCATCATCAAGCATCACACCCAGGTCCCACACCTGTTTGGAGGTAAGGAGCTGGGAGCCCCCCAGAAAGAGACCCAAAGGCTGACCAACCTCCGACCCCTCTATCCGGTGACCCGGATCCACAACCATTGCCTCAGTCTTTCCTGAGTTCAAATTCAGCCAGCTGGAATTCATTGTATCCTGGATTTCAGTGAGGCAGTTATTAAATATGAAGAGAGCACTATCTGGGTCAGGTACGAAAGACAGGTAGAGCTGGGTATCATCAGCATAGCAGTGAAACCTCAGCCCACACCATCTTACAATGTCTCCAAGGAGCAGCATGTACACCGCAAACAACATGGGAGATAGCCCTGAACCCTGAGGTACCCCACATGACAGAGAGAGTGGGTCAGAGGAATAAATCCTGGACACTAGTCTCTGAGTTCTGCCAGTGAGTAAAGTTTTAAACCACCTGAGGACTGTACTAGTCAGGCCACAGATGAGCCTCAGGTGCTCAAGCAGCACCCCATGGTTCATGGCGTCAAAAGCTGAAGAGAGAGAGAGAGAGATCGAAGAGCACCAAGATGGAGCAGCTTCTCTGATCTCTAGCCATCAGGAGATCACTGAGCACCCGAACCAGTGCAGTCTCTGTACTGTGCCTCTTTCAAAAACTGGATTGGAGAGGTTCGTAGATGTTATGGATGGTCAAGTGGTTCTCCAGCTATACCGCCACTGCCTTCTCAATTACCTTCACTACAAAGGGGAGGTTTGAGATTGGTCTGTTGTTAGCCAGAGAGTCTGTGTCCAAAGAAGCCTTCTTCAGGAGGGGGTGTCACCACTGCCTCCTTCAGGGAGCTGGAAAACTCACCCGAATCAAGAGAGCACCAGACTATCTGTGCCAGGACTGGGCCGATCATGTCACAACAATCCATAATCAGGGAAGTTGGGCCTGGGTCCAAACTACAGCATGTAGGGTGCATACCCTGGACAATCTGCATGACATCCATGAACTCCGGCCGGTCAAAGGTACTCCAGGAAAAAAGAGGGACAGTGGCCAAGCACTGATCAGTAGCATCCCCAATAGAGTGAGTAAAGCAGATCTCCACCCTGTTGTTAGCCACCTTATTCGCAAAGAACCGAGCAAGCTCATCGCACTCCATTTGTGAAAAAGCTCTTCGAGACTGCAAGCAGGCTGGGCTGCACAGCCTGTCCACAGTTCGAAAGAGCTGGGACAGTCGATTCTGAGCAGTAGCAATCTCCCCGGAGAAGAATTCTGACTTCTTTTTTTTTTTCAATTCAAAGTTTATTGAAACAGTTTTACCATATGGAGGACAGATACAATATAGGCAAGAACAATTGAACAGAGATACAATGTCATGATAGAACTGTCCTCCCCCCTTCCCTCCCTCCCCCTTTCTCTCTACCCTCCCTAACCCTCCCAGCACAGCACAATCAAGGTTAGTGACTTGAGTATACTAAAAGGTACCAATACATGTAGATCATAAGGAATATTAAGTATATAAGGGGTCCCAGATTCTCTTGAACCTGTTTAATCTGTTGTTCAGACTTGCAATCGCCTTCTCTGTCCTAAGGTTGGCCAGAAATTCAGCGAGCCATTCAGTGTAAGGAATGTCATC
Source organism: Neoceratodus forsteri (assembly GCA_016271365.2). NCBI lineage: Eukaryota > Metazoa > Chordata > Ceratodontiformes > Ceratodontidae > Neoceratodus > Neoceratodus forsteri. The sequence continues at coordinate 156,725,776 of CM028138.1, forward strand.
TTTATCTTTCCAATGCCTAAGTACTCATTTTTTAACAGACATGGAGATAAGGGCCACGTAGTATTTATGATTAAGAACTGTAATTCCTGAGTAATCACCTAGGAGACAAATTTCAGGATTAAACAAATCTGTTAGGCCTAAGAGTGGGTCAACCCTTTGTGGGAATTCTGCCTTCTTACAGGAGATGGTTGATTGATAGACTTGATAATGTTATATCAATCTAAGGTGATCTGCCTCCAGGGCGGATTTCCTTCAGCGTCGCTCTAACCTTCATCCTAGTCACTGCAACTCCCTCAAGGTCCCATCAAACCAAGGGGACCGAGGGTGAAGGGAGAGAGGATGAAAACAGATGAGAGCAATAGAATCCAATGCTGTGGAGATTACCTTATTATAGGCCAACACCAGAGCCTCTGGATTCCCGCTTATACAGGAAACTCTGAGAGGTCAATGCCGCCAGCTAGGCAGTGTTCACATCCTGTAAAGGGGTAGACCTACGAAGGGGGGGGTGCAAAAATTGAACCTCACGGTGTAGTGATTGGACCAACCGACAGGTTCCACCCCCAAATTGGAGGCTTTGATCACCAGGAGAAAAAACAAATCAAGGGAGTGACCATGTTTTTGAGTAGCAGAGGTACTGTAGCAATCTGTGTAAGGCCCAGAGATGTCATCAGCTGGAGGAAGTGTTGTCCAAATTGCGAGAGTTCATCATTGACCCAGGCGTTGAAGTCACCCAGGACCATCTGTCTTGGTGACTCAGATGCCATGTTGATGATGAAATCTGCTAATTCCTGAAGGAATTGCTTCTCATCCCCAGGTGGACGGTAGATGAGGGCTATCCTACAACCTACACCTGCTACTACAGTACACTTGAATGACTCGGCTTCCTCAACTGGTACACTCTTGAGTCCCAATTTGGTCTTGAAACAGACTGCAACCCCCCCCCCATGGTCCAATCTCGAGCGGTGTATCACCGAGTACCCTGCCGGAATTGCAGCCTCCAGCATGGGGCCAGCATTTTCATCCAGCCAGGTCTCGGTGACGCAAGCCAGATCAGCTGTTCTGACAAGATCTGCAAAAACTGCAATCTTGTTCTTAATTGATCTGACATTGCATAACACTGCTTGAGTTGGACAGGTCTCCAGTGCGGCCTGGGCTAGTTGCCCACCAAAAATGGGTGTGCCCTTGGGTATGGGGACTAGATATGAGGTACCACATTCCAGACTCCATTTTACCCCAGGGCATCTTCTGGATCTAACTACCCCGACGTGAGGGCCCCGCTCATTCATCTTCTGATGTCCGCACCCCCTACCCCCTCTGCTACGGGCAATACCCAGCACTCTACAATGCTGGTAAGTTGAAAACATCAAAGGGGGAAGAACGGGCAGAGGACATGGAGAGCAGAGGATGAATAGTGCACGACTGGGGGAGAAGGCCTACAACACATTCTACAGGCTTAATGTAATCAAAATGCACCAAGCCCATAAAGAAAAAAAAACCTAACAAACCTAAAATAACACAATACCCTACCCTATAGCTCACACTTACAAAAACTGTAAATATGAATGACACAAAAGTAAACAACCCAGTGCTAAACATTTAACTTAAACCCCCCTATTTGAAGCTCTCCCACTTTCTCTCTCACAGAGGCGAGAGCTTCAGACAGTACAAAAAAATAGAACTGAAATACCCACCAATCATAGACAATAAACAACAATAAAATACCCCAACGTAAACAATAAACAATAATAAAATACCCCAGCGTAAACAATAAACAATAATAAAATACCCCAACGTAAACAATAAGCAATAATAAAATGCCCACCCCACCCAACACTAAATACTAAAACAAAAGTTAAATTAAATTAAAATAAAATCACTTCTAGAGCTGCTCAGGTGTTTCAGTCCAGCACACAGAGTCTCAAATAGGTAGAATCAGTCTGTGTGAAACATTACAAGACCAAGAAAAGTGGAAACTCAATCAGCAGAGAGATTCCCACTTTAAAGACTGTAAATGAAAAAGAAAAACTTAAAAAATTAAACAAAGCTAACACCATAAAATATAAAAGTAAAAGTAACACTCCGGCAACCCCCTCACACTGGGTATACAGGAGTCAAAAAGTACAGCCTGGTGATGTTCAGACCCCCAGGCCCTCTCACAGCCTGGGAGTACAGATAAGCAAGGCACTCTCACTACCCAAAATAAGACTCCGATAATCCCCTCTCACTGGGCATTCAGGAGACAGTAAATTAAAAGTTGATAAAGTTAAAACTCCCAGGCCTTCTCACTGCTAGGGAGTACTGATTAACAAGATGATCTCACTGTTAGAGTAAAAAAGAAAAGTTTGAGATCTGACCGTATTTCTCAGCATGAATGGGGACCTCCTGAAGAGACAACATACAGCACGATTGATAATCCAGGTCTGGGAACCCTACTTGTGAAGGCCGGCCACTGGAGATCACTGCTGCACAACCACGGCTCCCTGCTTAAGTCAGCCCACAGGCTGGCCTTGCAAAGGGCCTAGGTAAACTGTGCACCTACTGGCTGGCTCCCCGACCCATCCAGGCCCGGTCTCCCCAAGCAGAGCAGATTCCAGTGGTCAGGATGACCACAAATGCAGGGTCCACAGTACAAACAGGCAAAGATCCAGTTACTCCCTTGGAACAATTCCACACGGACACATATCAGTCAGCAATCACCTCGGAGGCAAAGGAATCCTCAGCTGTTCAGCTGGGCAAGCTGACACTCAAAAGTATAGTCTTTGCAGACTCCACAAATGCAGGTCAACTCAGCTGAAAACTCTCCCCCCAAGGAGTCCGTCCACTTTCTTGTTATTCACTCAGTTTGCCATGGCTCCACATCAGCTCCAAACCAATACCTCCTCTCCCAGCTATCTCCCTGTTGAAAAACATATAACACAGGATGGGCAGGCACATCCCCTTTTTGAACTTGTGATAAGGTCCCAGGGGTTCCCTCTAGCAATCGGAGCGGTATCGGGGCAAGTTAGACAGCCCCAGTGCACACTTCAAGTCCATCGGCGGTGGCCTTGGTAATGCTCAGAGGCACGCAGATTAGCTCACTCACTCACTGTCAGCCCTAACTGACTAAGAATGACCCATTCGAAAATCGATTCAGCAGCAGGGATTCACAAAATTAAAATAACGATATAATAATTGAAGAGAAAAGTAAGGCAAACTCTGAAATCCACAAAAAAAAAAGCAGGGAAATTCACCATACTTCACAGCACGCCCAGCGCAGCTGCCATCTTATCTGCTGATAGCTGAGATAAAATTAAACAAGGATCAAAAGAAGTAGAGACCATATGGATAAGACCTGAAACAGGTATAAATGTAAATTCCTCTATTATTATGGGAGTCTGCTATAGACCTCCGGGACTTACCCATTAGGACAGTATCCCCATATATGAGGAGATTGAAAGAGCTTGCACTATGGGAGATGTGCAGTTGATGGGAGTTTTTACCCTGGGGACATAGATTGCATTCAAATAGAAGGTAGCAAAATGACCAGTAAAATATTTCTAGAAATAATAACTCAAACAGGAAATCACGTGATAGGTCTGGCTTGCTAGCTGCTATTCCTTGAGCTCCTGCTATTTCCCTTCATAAATCTGGCTTAATCAGCTTTTATTGGGTCAGCTTTGGCGTAGTTGTCTACCTGCTACAACTTCTGCCTACCTAGGAGGACCATCCATCCTTTTTTCTTGTATCCCAATCGGTTAATTTCACCGCGATGGAGGCAAAAATGAAAATGGCCCTACCCAGGCATACACCTCCGGTCTCGCCTGACAAGCAGGCCAAGAAAGCTAAATCCCATCAACAGTCTTCCGCTAAGCAACTGAACGCTCTTTCAGCTCCAGTACCACTGTCAGAGGAACAATTACTGCAAGAACTACAGCCGTTTAAAGAAACGTTACAGGACATAGCTTCAGACCTTAAAAATATGCGCACTGAGATGTCCGACCTTAAAATGCAAACCGCAGATGCTGAAGCACGTACTCACTCTCTTGAAACCTGGTGAGACAAGACAGATCCCGAAATAACCAAACTTAAACAGCAAATTGCAAAATTACAGCTTAAAACAGAAGATTTAGAGGGCCATAGCAGAAGAAACAACATTTTAATTTTCGAGCTCCCAGAAGGGGCTGAGGGCTCCTCAGCTATCGTGTTTACTCAAAACCTTCTCAGTAAGATTGCTGGCCCTTCTCCACATAACCCCACTTACTTAATTGAAAGAGCACACAGGTCTTTACACCTGAAACCAGAGGAGTCTGGCCCTCCCCGCCCGATGATTATCCGGCTACTCAACTATCTGGAAAAGCAGCACATTCTTTCCACAACCAGAGAGTTACACACCATTCAATGGGAAGACAAGCGACTGCGTATCACCCAGGACTTGCCATTAGAAACCCGTCAGAAGAGAGCAGTCTTCCACCCCACAGTCAGTAAGCTGATCGCGGCCAGTATCAAATTCCGTATGATTTACCCAGCTCGCCTACATGTGGTGGTAGATGGATCATGGCTCACCTTTGAGTCTGCTGCTCAAGCTCAGCTAGATTTGGAGAAGAAACTTCCCTCATTGTTCAAATTTCCATGATCTGTTTATTCTTGCTGGCTGCCCTGGGTTTTACTACCCAATGATTTAAGTAACCTACCTTGGATGTGGTTTGTCTGTATGGGACCTGCAAGATGGGAAGCTGCCTCTGCCTTCAAACTGGTGATGGAGGATCCTAGATTGCATGACCCGTGGCCTGTGGGATTTTAGAAAAGAGCCTAATTTAGGGGACTTGTGTTTGTTATGCTGCTGATCCTGAGGACCATATGTTTCCAGCTAGCTGTTTCTCTAGGGACTGTATTTCGTGCGGCGCGAGTCCACTAATGTTATTGTTCCCCCACGAAACACCTACCTCCCTGTCTGGACATAGGGCAACATTAGTTCGACTCGGGACACTCTGAAAAATTCCTTTTCTTTTTTTGTTTTACTCCTGATCTAAACCCTTTAATTAGGGACATACTGGCTAATGAAGTCTGTGGTCCATCTAAGGAGTGCCTAGTCAGCTCTCTTGATTTTCCTGATCTATGGCTCTATGCTCCTCTTTCCTTCACGGTTTAATTTCTAGACACTCTCGTCTCCTTCTATACTAAATTCTCCTGTTTACAAACTTTACCAATTCTCTGGATATACCTTACAACCCTTTATTTCTTTTGCTAATTTGACCTCAATCCGGAGTAGCTGCAAGGCATCACCCGAGATATCATGCTGGTAACAGGTTGGTTGCTACTAGTTTTTATATAGATGGCTCTTTCAAATTATACCTTGTTCTATTCATTATGTTACTGTTGTTCTCTGCTTGGGATTTCTGGAGGGAGGGAAGGGTGGGGGCAGAGGATTGTATCAGACTAGTGACGACCAGCCTCATGTACTGGTTTGTGGGAAGGGGTACCCTAACTGCCCTCTGGTATATATTTCTAGTCTTTATTACTACTATCCTCATATTGTGGGTTTTATGGTGGTATTTTGCTGTTGTAAATTTATGTTTATCACACTGTTACATATGTGGATTATTCAAAGCCCACTATACACGTTTAAGGGCTTTTATGGGGGGTGTTTTCCTTAGGGTACATGGGGGATCTCTACCCATTACTTATATTGATACATTACAGTGGATATTATCAATTGGTAGAGAATTGTTTGTATATAGTTATAAGAGGGAATGGACTGGTAAGTGGTGGGTGGTAGAGTCTATTCATATTTACTGTGTTCACAGTCGTTTAAATTGGATGTATCCCAGGTTCTACATGTTTTAACTGTTTACCTGTTTGAAATATTGTTACTTTTTTGTTTGTTATGGGGGAACGTAATAATTTCTTTTTTAGGGGAATATACTTATAGAGGGAAGTTCGTGGTGCACTTTATGCATATAGAAAACTGGCTACATAAGATGGTTCATGGAAACAATGACTAGTGGTTTTAAAAAATGTGTAACTTGGAATGTTAGAGGTGCTCGTGAACCTAATAAAAGATTCCAGATCCTTAAACTTATATCTATACTACATGCCAATATTTCTTTCATCCAAGAGACCCATCTACTTCCTAAGGAAGCTACTGGTTTATGTAGGTAGGAGATTGGGCAAGCCTATGCATCTGGCATATCGACGGCTAGTGGGGGGTCTGCCATCCTGGTCCATCGTTCAGTATCTTTTCAACCGAAGGTGACCATCACAGATCCACAGGGGGGAGATATGTACTAGTTCAAGGTCTATTGGATTGTATGGAATTAGTACTAGGGAGTATACATGGACCGGTGGGGGGGGGACCCTGAATTTTTCCAAGACCTATTGAGTAAACTACAACCATTCTTGTCTCTCCCATTGATACTTGGTGGAGACTGGAACCTACCACCTACCCAGGATTTAGACCGCTCTAACTCTCCCCTTAAGCCCCTCTCCATAGCCCAAAGAACACTAGTGGAATTCCTCGAGTCTACTGGCTTGTGTGATCCATGGAGACTGTTGAACCCCACAGCTCGCACTTTCTCCTTTCAATCCATGGTGCACTCTTCCTTGTCCCGTCTGGACTATATCTTAATCAGCCACTCACTTATACACGGCTTAAATGACTCAGCCATAGAACTGATAGTTATTTCAGACCATGCAGTAGCTTGGACTACACTATTATTGGACTCTAGTTTTCAAAGAGACTCCGTATGGTGGCTGAACATGCAACTTTTAAAGGAGGATTATGTTATTTCCAGAATTCCTGGCCTGATTCAATCATTCGTTACTAACAACCACGGTTTGGTTTCGAGAGCGGACCATGAATGGTGCGCTCTGAAATGCTTCCTGAGAGGAGAGTTTATCAGGCTCGCCTCTACTCGTAAGCAGAAAAAAGAAGCTACTATCGTATCCCTCTTAGCCCAAATTCGTTCACTCGAACAATCTCTCTCTTCTTCTTCCTCTCCCAACTTACTGCGAACATTATTACAATTGAGGAACCAATATTCCTCCTTATCACAAGAAGAAGCAAAATTTGCTATACTAAGAACCCAGGCAAAATATATAGAACATGGAGAAAAAGCAGGCCACCTCTTAGCCCTGTGCCTAAGGAAACTTGAGGCATCAAAGATTATTTCTGCCATCAGCTCCCCTGATGGGTCTATTAAAACTCATCCTAGAGACACTGTAAATATTTTCAAACAATTCTATTCCTCCCTCTACAGCCGGGGCCCCTCTCCCCCATCATAAAGTGAGTTACTAGGATATTTGACTGCCTCATAATTACCAACTCTCTCATTATCACAACAGCCCTTTTTATCCACTCTTATTTCTCTACAAGAGGTGGAATCAGCTATCAATAACTTAGCAATGGACAAGGCTCCAGGCCCTGATGGCCTACCTTCAAACTTTTATAAAGTTTTTGCTAAAGACCTTGCACCTTGCTTGTTATGCCTATATCAATATATGATTTCCGGACAACTTTAGGGTCCCTCTTTATTAGAGGCCTCAATTATTCTCCTTCTTAAACCAGACAAACCCCCTCACTCACTTGCGAGCTACCGCCCAATCTCCTTATTAAATTGTGACATTAAAATCTTAGCCAAAATACTAGCTAACAGAATTGAACAAATTTGGTCCCACCTTCTTAGACCAGAACAAATAGGATTTGTATCCGGCAGAACCCCGGCAGATCATCTTCGTAAACTCTCGTATCTCAGTCAGTCGGCAAAAGCCTCTCCCATATCAGTGGCACTAATTTCATTAGATGCGGAAAAGGCCTTTGATAGGGTAGACTGGGACTTCTTGTGGGCAACATTACATGTAATGGGCTTCCCCAGTGATTTTATTAAATGGATTCAATCCCTATATTCCTCCCCCCTGGCCAAGATACACTGCAATGGCGTATACTCAGATACTTTCCCTCTTTCTTCAGGTACACGTCAAGGATGTCCGCTTTCTCCTTTCCTTTTCAACTTATACCTGGAACCGCTTATTAGACGCTTGAAATCCTCTCCTTTGGTAACTGGTATACCTGCAGGTAACAGGGCTCCACAGCTTTTGGTTTATGCAGATGACATACTTCTTCATCTTTCTGATCCAGCCTCTTCATTAACAGAGGCAATGGATATTGTTGTCACTTTCAGAAAATTTTTGAATTATAAACTCAACCTTTGCAAAACTGAAATTCATCCCCTTAATCATTTAACATACAGCTCGGCCCTCAATAAATTTGGAAATAAATGGTCCCCCTGGTTTATTAAATATCTGGGCATCTATGTTACCTCCGACCTATCATTATCACGGAAGCTTAATCTAGAGGACTTGTGGCACAATATCCAACAAGATCTAACAAGATGGAAAAATCTCCCACTTTCGCTATGGGGCAGAATTAACATTATCAAGATGAATATCCTACCTAGGCTCTTTTATCCATTAAATATGCTAAATATTTGGCTACCTGTATCCTTCTTTCAATGCATTCACTCAGATATCAATTCATTCATCTGGCTGGATAAGGCAGTCAGAAGATGCTACCTTAAACTGTGTCAACCCAAAGAGCTAGGAGGGTTACGATTGCCTAATTTTCTATTTACTACTGGGCCAGTCACCTATATAAATGTGGAAAATGGTTATCTCTACCTCAACTTCTTGTACAACAAGATTATATTCCAATATGGTTACAAATAGAATCGGATCTGTTGTCTTCTCACAAACTATCCCCAATCTCACTCTTTTATACTTCAATGAAGAGTATACCTAGAGCTTTACAGTCTTTTCCAATTGGTATTTTGTTAAGAGTCATCTCTCAATTGTATAGACATTTCAAAGTAGCTCCCACCATTGATTTTTCCCAACCAATCTGTGCTAACCTAAACCTTAAAATTGGAGGAACTCTGATACCTGGAAACTGGCTACCAATACCGTCTAAACTTACTGTCTCTGAGTTCTACTCACATGACTCTATTCTGTCTTTACAAGAGATTTTAGTTAAGTTCCGATTACCACCATCTTCAGCTTTCAAAATTTTTCAGCTTAAGCACCTTTTGGTCAAAACGTTTGGGCTGGAACCCAAATCCTCTTACATTAGTACTTTTCTGCAACAAATCACCATCCCAGCATCCAAACCACATGGTATCTCTATACTCTATAAGTTGCTTCTTACATGCCCGCAACCCCGATCTTCAGCTGGCTCCAAGATCTGGCAAGGTTTCTTTCCTGACGAAGATATTAATTGGCAACACCTATGGAAGGATTTATACATATATCTTACTCAAGTTCATTACAGATTAATGCAGTATTGTATCCTAAATAACATGTATTATACTCCCATTAAACTAGCTCAAATGAAGCACCTCCCATGTAGTACATACTCCAGATGTAATAAAAAGGAGGGCTCATTATTGCACATATTCTGGGCATGTGAGAAAGTATCTCCCCTGTGGAAACAAATTGAAACAATCTTGGACCCACTTTCAGGGCGGCAAGATCTTTTTTCCCCCATGATGTGTATCCTGGGAGATTATTCTAAAATTCCGGTGAAAGAGAGAAGATACCATATGGCTCTCATCTCACTAGCAGTCAAAAAACTGGTGCTTAGACATTGGATGGATTAAGCTCCTGTTTCTTATACAGAATGGCTACATGAAATATCCTTTGCCCTTCATGCAGAACATTTAATTGTGAACGTACGTCACCGTCAATCATTGTTCAATAAAAAATGGGGGAAATTGTATGCCCTTTATTTGTCTTGATATTGTGGTTTTGGTTCTTCACGAGCTTCTCATCCCCTTTTTCTTGCTTTCTAACTAGCTGTTAATTGCTCAGGTTTCCTTATTGCATATGCCATATTAGGCATGTCATAAGTGCACCACGGTATGGGGGGGTGGGGTGAAGGTGGGAGGTAGTTAGGTTTGTTTGGGTAGTTTGTAATAATTCTTTTCTCCAACTTATTTTCCTGCCTGTAAATGATCCCTCCCAGCATATTTCACTTGTAGATTTTGTTTATGCTTTGTACAGATATGTTGTATCATCTTATATAAATAAATAAAGCATGTTTAATTAAAAAAAAACTCAAACAGGCATTACTCAACATGTTAGACACCCAACAAGAGGGGACAACATGCCAGACCTGGTGATGTCAACAAAGGACATCAGAGTTACTGACTGTAGGGTGAACCCCCTTCCTAGGAAATAGTGATCGTAACTGTGTTCTTTTTAACATAAACAAACATATCCCCCTCACCAAAGGCTGCAAAGAGATTTAGCTCCTTAACACAGCAAACAAAGAACTCCTGGGTACCGAGTTACAAAATATACAATGCAAAACCATCTTTAAAAAACAATTAGTTAATGAAATGTGGGAAACTTTTAAACAGCATGTGACAGAAATATGTGACAGATGCATCAAAAAGAGAAGCAAATACAATCACAAAGGAATGAAAGCAAAATGGTATACTAATAAAAATAAGAAAGCACTAAAAAGGAAACAGAGATTGTGTGAACTGTATAAAAAGGAGAGGTCTATAGAACCATGGGAAAATTCAAAACAGTACAGAAAGAATGCAAAAGCCAAATAAAAACAAGTAAACAAAGAATGGAGAGAAGACTAGCCGAGGGGGGAGCTAGGAAGGATAACATGCAACAATTCTATAGCTATGTAAACTCAATTAGGAAAACGAATAAGGGTTTATGCGCTTTTACAGTAAAGGGCGAAATAGTAGAAGACCCGGCAAGCACGGCAAACATTTTTAATTCCTATTTTGGGACTGTGTTCTCCCAGAAAACTATAACGCACCACCAAACAAGGGCAAATACTACACCACCTATTTAGATTACAGAAAACTCTATAAATGAAAAAAATAACAATGTTCAAAAACACATTCTCTACCGGACCAGACAACATATCAAATGCCATGTTAAAATTACTGTCCCCCGAGGTAGTGAAACCACTAAGACACATATTCCTAAAGTCCTTACAAAAAAATGAGGTCCCACTGGACTGGGTAACTGCTAACGTTGTACCTATACACAAAAAGGAGATAGGGCAGACCATACAAACTACAGCCCAATTCATTTGACATCAATCCCAGGAAAATTGCTTGAAAGCATAATAAAGGATGAAATCAACGCCTGTTTAGAAAAAAGTGGCAATATAGATCATGAGTAACACAGCTTTCAGGCAGGGAAGTCATGTATCACGAACTTGCTATGTTTTTACGAAAACATAGACTCTGCATTAGATAATGGGAGGCCGGTGAATTGTATATACTGTATTTAGAATTTGCTAACGTCTTTGGTAAAGTACCACACTGAGAAATTATAAGTAGCCTAATGAATATAGGATTAGAAATAGGAATAGTGGGCTGGATACATATGTGGTTGTTGAACAGGACCTAGAGGGGTGTGTATAAATGGATATTAGTCACATCCAGTATCAGTGACAAGTGGTGTCCCTCAGGGGTCGGTTCTGGGTCTGGTACTGTTTAGAATATTTGTATCCACCATGGGGAGGGATGGAGCAAGTTGGTTAAGTAAATATGCAGATGACACAAAACTCACAGGAATCTCAGCTCAGGAAGAGGATGTCGCTATAATACAGAGAGATCTGGATAGAATAAATCACTGGGCTGTCAAAAAAGGCATGAGCTTCAGTGTGGACAAGTGTTGTGTAGAGATGCAGTGAATTTAAAATCCGCAGACGAAGTGAACATGAAGTGGCCTCTTCGCGTTAGTGCAATGCTACTCGAAGTGGCCATTGAGGAGTACTCACTTTTCGCCTTGTGATTATGACTTGACTTTGCATTGTTATTCTGCCTTAACGCAAAGTAAGGCGGAATGACAACAATAGGCACTTTAGGCAGTCCCCCACACACATCACATGGCTTACAGTACTGTAAGTCACATGCTTTAGCCACACAGGAAGGAAGTGAGTCAAACTAGCAGATACTTTCACATTCTCCTTTGCAGAGGTAGAAGGAGGAAGGATAGTGTAGGAGAGGAGTGTGTATTTGTTGCTTAACTTGCTTTTTTCAACGTCATAAAAACCAACAGCTTTTTTAAAAGCTCATTCTTTAGTGTTTGTCGTACTGTTTTGTGAGTTCTTTTTTGTGACTGAATTATTTGTTTTATAAATTTAGTTTCATGTAAGTGTGTGTGTGTCTGTGTGTGACTGTGTGTGTGTGTGTGTGTGTGTGAGTCGGTCATCGTCACATGATGCGTCGGAGTGGACAGGGAAGGAGAGTTATGGACCAGAGACAGTCTGAGGCCCGTGTTGGCCAGAGGGGAGTGCGGACATGTGGGGGTCAGCATGAGCGGGTGTCGCTGGACTGCTCCAGATTATTTGGTCCAGCCCCCACCCGGAAGCAGTAGCACCACCAGTGCCACCTCCACATCCAGCAAGTCCGCCGCCACCACCACCACCATCTGTACCAGCTGCAAAAGCTCCAGCAGCACTACCTCCCACTCCACAGCAGCAGGTGGAGCCCCCCAGGTGCGTGACTGTGCTGCTGGCAATACATCTGCCCCTCTTGTGCCTGGTCCCTCCCGCAGCTCGATAGTCTGGCAGTTTTTCAACTGTGTTGGGGGGGACAGGAGCATTGTGGTGTGCCTGCTTTGTGGTGTGCAGGTGCGCTGTAGTCCCCGGGGGACACATCTGAGGACTGGGGGCTAGAGGACACACATGCTTAACCAACACAAGGTGGAGTGGCAGGCTGCCACAGAACAGGCCAGGCCTCCACCTGCTGGCCCTTCTGTGGCAGTGGCAGTTGCATAGGGTGCTGCTGCTGTGCATTGCCAGAGCAGGAGGAGGGCCACAGCTGCTGCTCCACCACTAGCCCCACCACTGCCACCAGCACCACCCTCACCACCACCACTACCTGCCTTTCCTCCCACAGTAGTGGACCCTGCCACAATGTCTGCAACGCAGTCAGAAATAGCACTGCTGTGGGCTGCGATGGAGGAAAGTAATCAGAGGATGGGTGCTGTCTAGCAGCAGATGGAGCATCAAGCAAGAGCAGCTGCAAATAGAGTTGATGCTTCATCTGCTGCTGGAATATCATGGGATCAAGCATTAGGTTTGTTTTCTGCACACCTTCACCCCACTGCTGTACTGTTTTGTGTTTTGTTTGTTTAATACCAGACAGAGGGAAGGCCACAGTATTAGTTTAAAGGGAAGCAGTCAGCAACAGGAGCGCCTGCATCCTGCCCCCTGCAAGGCTTACCATCCGGTTAAGCCTTTTAAGCATATTGCGTCATTTTTCTCACGCCGCAACATACTTTATTATACTAAAGAAACATCAGCAACCTGGAAGTATGGCAGATGCTATGGGGGCTTCATCATGTGTAAAGGTGCAACGTCGACACACCATGCCTTTCAATACAAAAGTATTTGAAGAGCATGGTGCATCTCTGCTGCACCTTTCCTTTACACATAATGGGGCCCCCATAGCATCTGCCATCACCTGGGTTGCTGACACTTCTTTCTTAAAATAAAGTATGTTCATGTATGGCATCTTTAACATGCAAAAAGGCTTAACTGGAGAGATAAACCACGCAATAGACAGGAAACTCCCAGGATGACTGCGCCACTAATACACATACACATCACAGTCATACATGCTCCTTATAAGGTGCCTTACCTCCAGGGTAATCTTTCTTGCTTCACAGTCCTTACATTCCATAGTGCAATACTTTTCTGGCAAAATGCTTGTAATTTACATTAAACCAGGGCCGGAGGACTTCCTGTTCAAGATCCACCCAAGTTCCGCCCTACCTCAGCAATGTTATGGCGTAATGCCAGGAAGCACCCAGGTGTACTTTATTATAGTGATGACCGACAGCTTTCGAATGTTTCTTTATGTTATAATGGTCAGTTTGTGGGTGAAACATGGGCATGTTTCAACTAACAAGGCTCTTGTTAGTTGAAACATGTCACATTCTAGCGATGCTACTAATGAGAACTTGGCTAACCAGAATGGAAAGTCCTCTGGGACAGATTTTATTGAAATATGAATGTTTTGCCAGAAAAAAATACCACTATTGAGACATGTGGACAGAAAAAACTCCCCTGGAGGTTAGGGCTCAATATATTGAGTGCAATACCATCCATAACTATGTAATTTGGTGAATCTCTTTAAAGCAGCAGTGCAACAATCTGTTGAAAATTTGATCTATACTTTTTTATGCTATTTTACATTTCAACTTTACTTATCTGACTTGTAGTAATACTATTCTTTCCAGTATTTGAGTCTGCTTTAGTACTTTTTCATGTGAGATAATAAAAGTAGCACTCCTTTTAATATGGTGAGACCAGGTCTTGATCAGTATTTGTGCTGTTTTTCTCCATCAGTTGTTATATATTACTTCTGTTGTCAAATTAACAAATATGCAGCAGGCGGTGTTTTATGACATTACAGAATAAGGATTGTTCAAAACAGCTGCAAATAGTACAAACCTGGTCAGTACAATAAATGGCGTGCTCCTTTTATCTACAGACATGAGAAAAAATGTAAAACGAACACAAAAAATGAAAAGGGTATAATACAAGTCATAAGTAATGGCCCGACAAGACTTGATGTAAAATAACATAAAACTATAAATCCAAAATTATCAACACAATTAACAATGCCTTTATAACTAAGTAAGCATAATGGCACCACATAACACACAAAATGCATCTGTCTTTGTCAGAAAATGGCCGCGTGCTAAGAGTGAAATGGGATCATCCACCACAGGCAAAGTCCCCAAATTTATTACTCAGTCACTGCATGGGCGCAGTGGTCACAGAGTCCCAAGATTTTCTGCATGCCAAGTGCATCCACCCAATCCAGAAAATTGACAGCGGTAACAAAGTAAAATGGGATTGTTTCCTTTCTAAAGTCCCCAGAATTTATTACGATCATTCATGAGCGCAGTGCCTCAGAATAAAATGATGACTATAGGAACAATGCTGGTCAATATTATGATGCGAACAAATACAATGTGATCATCAACTGGATGGAAGGTGCCCTTAGTCTGTACACTAATAGCCTTGGTGATTGATATATATGAATGTATTTCTGTATTTTACAGGTGGGGGAGTTGACGAACATGTACTCATAGTGTTCTGTATCACAGGTCACAGATACTGTTGGTATACATTCTATGCTCAAAGAGAACTTTTGTGTAAATTTCCAATGGTCTCAAACACATTAAGATAAGTATTTTTTTGGGTGGGAAGTGTATTTGGTTTGTCTGTAATGGTTTCTTATTTGATACTTCACAGATTTAATCTACATCCTTCTAGGTCTAGTTGATAACCATGATCTGGTCATCTAATGAAACGTTATGGCCATTGCATGCACCCCAGCCTGGGGGGATGTGCCTGATGTTGAAGAACATTTGGATAAGGCCACATCGAACAACAAAGCATGGAATTTTCTAAAAAGAAATAAATACTTACTACTTAATTGACATGTGTCCCTCCTGGTTCTAAAATCTCAATCCTAAATCAAGTTACATTTAAACCCATCTTATAAGCTAACATCACCTGTGTGCAATATTTGCTGCAGTCTTTACAAAACAATAAACGGGTGAAATAAATTTTCAAACAACAGAATGGATTTCACGGATATTCATCGGTTCCTCTTTATACAGTACAACTACAGTACCATTCACCAATTTTAGTGATGGAGTCTTTTTTGTTACCTGTAAAACAAAAGTGTACCGTGTGTTTCTGTGGCTCTGGCTACAGAAACAAAACATACCATAAAGGAAGTCAAGCAGCATAACAAACATGAATACACTACTCACTTTATGGTTTAAATATTAGGCTTTGTGTCTCTGGCACATGGATGTGGTGTCGGACAGACTCATGGTAGCATGGTGGATGGCTAACATCAGTCCGGTGGTGGTTGGGCAGACAGACTCATGGTGGCATTGGATAACAGAAGTCACCGGTGTGGTGGTTAGGGGCGAACAGACTCATGGTGACGTGGTTAACAGCAGCAACTGGTGGTGGAGACCGGGGCGACAGACTCATGGTACGATGGCTAACATCAGTCCGGTAGTGGTGGTCAGGGCAGACAGACTCATGGTGGCGTGGTGACGATGGCTAACATCAGTCAGGCAAGTGCTGGTCAGGGGCGAACAGACTCATGGTGGCAATGGATAACATCAATTCAGTGGTGGTGGTTCAGAGGGCAGACAGCTCATGGTGGCAGTGGCTAACATCAGTCCTGGTGATGGTGGACCAAGCGGAGGCGACTCATGGTGGCAGTGGATAACACCAGAACCGGTGGTGGTGGTGGTTAATGGGGCGAGCAGACTACATGGCTGGCTAACTCAGTCCGGTGGTGGTGGTGGTCTGAGGGCAGACAGACTCATGGTGGCAGTGGGCGTGGCTAACATAGTCCCAGTGGTGGTGGTGGGTCCGGAGGGCAGACGGACTCATGGTGGCAGTGGATAACATCAATCCATGGTGGTGGTCAGGGCACCACCTTTAAAACTTCAGTTAAAACACCAACATTATACATCATCATCCTCATAAAGAAAGCTACCCTCAGTCATCGTGTCTGAAATCAGCCACTGGAAATTCTTTCTCCATTGTGTCATCTTCTCGTCAGTGTGGGCCGTTTCAGGCAGCACTGCCAGTACCACCGGATGCTCCATTTCCACAGAAGACCACCACCTGACTAGGCTGGGAATACGAATACTGAGGTTGCAGTTTTTCAACGGTATGCCTCTCATTCATTATGAATATTGCAAACAACATTTGCAGGAGACAGGTTTGTCAGATCTGCTATCACCTGCTGAGCAGATACCTCTCCTTGCCCACACTGGAGGTGGGCATGAGTACTTCAAGTGCTGCGTCGCTCTGGCCATTCACTGACCTTTCCTCAGCACAAAAGAGATCTGATTATTGTCGATACTGTTTTCAGACAAATAGGCTCAACCATTCTCTGTGCGAACTAAGCCCAGTTGATGCATCATCCTGTTCTCTCGAATCATTTATTTCACAAATACCCTTGGAACAAAGCTTCCCAAAGCAGGTTGAAACCAGCCACTTTGGATGACAAACCACCTGAACTGCAGTCTCCTTCTCCTTGCAGGATATGTGATGGTTCTCCAGGTACCCTTCAGCGGATTATTATGGGGTTTGCTGACCTTGCACGTGACTGTGCCTAAGACCAAGCACACAGTTAACTGATATTTTTTACCTGTTCAGGCCCTCTCTCAGTACTGATGCAACTCACGTTTGTATAGTAGGTCCCGTTATTATTGATATGGAAATTATCCTTTCGCTGAATCTCACAATATGATGATTCTGTTGAATCTGTCAACACCTGTTGCAGCAACTACTGCTACCACTGTCTCAACATCAAGCTATGCTGTACATTCACAATGTCACCTCAGACCCATGGCAGTGGAATTGATTGGCTAATGGACGAGCTCGTCCTCACTGCCTGTGGTGTGTTAAAAAACCAAAAATTATTACAGAGTCCATGAGGTGCCACTGTTACGATGCATGAACATGGAGGCCTCAGACTATCGCGGCTAGTGTACATAAGAAAAAATATTCTGAGATGGCTTTGTATTGTTCATCCAACTCTCTGCCATGTATAAAAAGTGGAGTTCATTGGTGACAACTTCCAGCTTCAAGCGGTGCTGGGAGCCATTTTACATCTGCAATTGAAGTTAGTCCGGGCCTTTTCAGATCTTGAAAAGTAAAGCCCAAACATTGTGCAATGGTCAGCATTTCCTTTATATCAGGGTGCTGCAGAAACTCCTGAACAGAAGATTTAAACAGTAAGCCATGCATGGAACACAAAAAGAACACCATTAATGATGCATTCACCACAGCTGACCCATAGCACTATGAACACAGCTGTCAGGACAGAGGGTTTAGCCGTCTGTCAATTTCAGTCAGTACCATGGCCAACATTTCTCACCAGTGTGTGAACCGGTCACTATGCATAGTGTTGCACCTGGCAATTTACAGAATGCTACTGTGACAATCCACCTTACTGCACAGATTATTCACACTACCAACATCACAAACAACCCCGGCACCTCGTCTAGTGTGCAGTTATACACAAATTGAACTTCCCACTGTTTTGTCCTTGCCCATATCATACTTAAATGGATGAATGGAAGGAGAATATTGAAGGGCATGTCTACCAGTCGGACACAGAGCGAAACAACTCGGGGACAACACGGGTAGAATAGTATGTCCTGGATGGGATTTTCCATTTTGGACAGGCACGTGCAGTAAACTGCCAGAACCCAGAATTCTCCACAAAAGAGAAGGGCAAAAGATCAAGTGCCAGAATTTCTGCTACAGCAGCATTGAGTTCACGTGACACTGTATGATTCGGGGGGTACTTCAGCTTATGTGCAAAAACACTCTAACGTGGGATGATTTAAACGTTTTACATGGGGTGTGTTGATCACAAATGGTTGTGCTCTGTGATGAATGGCATTGGCAGGGCATGTAGTGTGGACATTTGATGAAGATGGTTACACAGGTGATGATGACAAACCCAGAAATGCTGTTATTTTGCCAGATTTGCCAACCGGGGTTGATGTACCACTTGCACTAGACATACTGCATTCACCACCACCACCACCACCACCACCACCACCACCAAAAAAACTGCTACTCTCACCAGCACTGGACAACATTTTAAAGTCATTATGGTCCTCCACCTCATCATGCCTGTAGTAATCCTCTGCTCTTATTCCGAACTACTGCACAGTTTAATTTCCTACTGGGCTTAACAGTCATGGAAGGGATAACATGCTGGCTATGGTTGCGGTGATGTGGGTGAATGCCCCACTGTGGTATTAGCTGCCAGCTTGTGCTGGGTCCACAGTGCCAAGTGCCTATTCTTAAGATGTGTATGCTGTCCTGTGCCCAGATGGCTCCCCTTTTTACCTCGACTCAGGCGCACATGGCAAACCTGGCAGATTGTAACTGAATCATCATTTGCATATTGAATAAAAAAAATCCCAAACAAGGAATTGTGATGCTCTGCTTTTAACATGTCCATGATGTGGCTTATTTAAGTCCGTTATTTTAAGCACTGAAGTGGGAGGGGCACATGATGTTTCGGGCACTGCACAACTGGACTACAACTGACTACCATGACTACCTATCATATTGATTACTGGGTCATCATCATCATCAACTAAAACCGGTAGATCACAAGTTTTTATGGGGGGGGGAATCCTGCAAACAGACTCAGACATAGCCACTTTTAATTTCTTTTTCTCCAGTTCCCAACTGGGGTCAATTACATCATCATCATATTCATCAGCGTCACACACATCCACATCTTCTGCTTGGATGCTAGCATGTGGACTGCATGTTGCAACAACAGCAACATCATCATCATCATCATCACATTCATCATCAGCATCTACACCACCATCACCTGATATTTTTTCACCACACTGTGAATCACTGCATGGAAAATGCATGACATTAAGTGCCACGGTGGACGGAATATCACATTGTATGCTGTCATTTACATGATCATCAGAATCCTCAGGTTCAGTTACTGGGATGTTACTGGAAGTATGACATCATTATGCTGCCACTCAGTAGCACTGCTTCACACACAGTATTTTTGGATATGGTACACTGCTCGGAATTAGAACTTGACACAAAAATACTAATACTACCTCCACCACCACTAACACCAGTAACACTAACACCACAGGCTGGGAAAACATCATCTCCTCCAACTATGAGTGAAGCTACTGATTGGGCTGTAAAAAACATTGCAGGAGAAATACCTTTCCTTACATCAGCAATGCACTTCTGTGTCTGCGTACTACTACCACACCCACAGACCATCTTGCTGCCAACATTGCCATGGCCAGAAACAGCTTTACTTGCACATCTCTTTGCAGGCATTTTGGGGGAGCAACCACAAATATTATAACCAAATTCAGATTTTGATATGTTCACGCTCTGATTAGAGGGACACTGGATGTGAAGCCAAATAAACAACTGTGGCTTCAGCAACAGATAAGAGACTACTCTGAGACTGTCATGGAATTAAAACAACTTCAGTAACCAGTGGTGCTGATGGGGTCACAAAAACAATCCAATCTGGTAAAACATACCTTTTGAACGTGGGGGTGGGGGCAGCACTGAATACAGACAGTGCTGATTTTTACGGCACTACAAGCAGCAAAACTAAGAACAGATACCACGATCGCAGTACAAAATCAGGCAGCTGCAGTGAACAGCAGGTTCACACTGCTGTGCTTGCAATTACATTAGTCTGTGGCACATTAAAAGGTATATTATTTGATGCACGCAACACTGCACACACACTCAGACACGGAACAGTTTGTGTACAATGCTGAACGAGGAATGTGCCGCAAATGCAAAAGTTCAGTAGTATACCATGTTATGTAATGTAAATTTGTAATTTAAACAACCTGAACTTACATCCACACAACAGCAAGAACATGTCTGCTATTACTGACAATATTACTGTGTGTACATTAACACAGTCAGTTATATAACAAAAATATAACCAAAAAACAAAGAAATCACTATTTCTCTAACTTAAATCTACCTACACCACAGATATGTCCCTCCCTCAAAGAACACTTTCACTGTCATTCACCACACACACTCAATGTTGTAAATTAACATTCAAAATCCACACAAAAACCAAAACGCTCAATGACATGAGCACAGCAGGGTTTCCTACAATTGATGAACTAAAGTTGGATCCCCCCCAAAAAAGCAAAAATGCTTTTTGAACAGCTTTTACAAGATTCCTATCACAGACAGCAATCAGAGCACACTGTCTCCTACTCCTTCTTACTCATACTACCCCGAACTGAGGCTGTGCAGATCAATATAGACCCCATGTGACCTGAAATCCCATGAATCACTGCAAAATTCGCCTTTGGAGCTCAAAAACAAGGTGAAGTGAGGCGAAGTGCACTGCCTGCAATGCACTTTACCTTAAAATTGGCAGAGTAGTGGCTTGGAGAGGCGGAGTAATGCAAAGTCATTGTTTATAATGGACTTTGCATTCCTCATTATAATGCGAAGTACACCGTTTTGCGTTTCGGAGCACACTGCTAATCCGCCTTTGCTCCATGAATCGCTTCGTGGAGCAGATTGAGCCCACTTTACCCACCACTAGTGTTGTGTCATTCACCTTGGTAGACAAAATAAGCTTGCAAACTATACCCTAAATGGACAAATGCTAAGGCACTCAACTGAGGAAAAAGATTTGGGTATAATTATAGATAATAAATTTAACTACAATGCTCAGTACACAAGCCAAATTACCAAGGGAAATAACATATTATGGGCTATAAAAAGGGGTTTCAGGAGCAGAGACAGTGGGGTGATTATGCCACTCTACAGGGTATATGTGAGGCCGTTGCTGGACTATGGTAGTCCCGTGTGGAGTCCTTTAACTAGGAATGGTATGGATGGACTGGAGAGGGTACAGACGTGAGCAACAAAAATAATATATGATCTAAGAGATATATCATACATGGAAAGACTCCTTGACTTGAATCTTATATCCTTGGAGACAAGAAGAATATGGGGTGAATTTTTATTGTGCTATAACATAATACAGGATGACTATTTAATAAGTGACCTACAACTAGAATTTAAGAATACATCAGTAAATACAAGTGGGTATGCACTGCAGCTGCAGCCTAAAAAATGTTACACAAATAAGCGAAAAGCTTTTTTTACACAAAGAGTGGTGTCACCCTGGAATGGGCTGCCCCTGGAAGTTATTGTAACTATGAATAAGCAATAGTTCAGACAAAGGTTGGATAAACATAACATTGGAGGGAAACGTTATGCAGTATTACGGGCAAATAAGGGCAGGAGCTTTAAATATGGGCTTACCGCCCTGATGGCTCCTAAACACCTTAGTATGAACCTTGATAGTATAACTCATGCATGCAGGCTTTGAAAAACACATTCACAGAGAGGTTCATGGGGGCTATAAATGTCAATGGTCTTTTTGAACTTCTACTTTTGGGATTCATTACCTTCAAATGAGGTCTGATTACCTACATTCTCACTAGTGGTTACTTCTGTTATCACATTTGGCTGCAATAAATAATTTAAGTTAAGCAACCTCACAAACCTGTTCATATCTATGAAGGTTTCAAATTATTTATCCTGCTGGTAGGTACAAAATGTAGACACTTATTAAGTACCTGTAACTCTATGTCATTCAAAATATAATCTGACAAATTTATAACATTATTGCTTGACACATGGTCAAAATAATCTATTGCAGGCTCTGCAACTTCTGTAATTTCAACCTGATTTTCAGCTATACCAACACTCTCAAACTCCATTTCTTCACTAGAAAAAAATAAAGTTCTGAAATCAAATCCCCTTCTGTATTATCACAGTCATTAAATATTGGTCCTGAAAATTTACCCATTTCTGCTGGCAATAGCCCCGACCTTTTTCCCTCCCTCTTTCACCTCAGCTCCCTCTTACCCTTCTTGTCCTCTTTGCTCTCTGTTTTCCCTTGCCATCACTAGATTGTATTGGCTCCTCCAAGGAGCAAGTGGTAACTGTGGGGGGGGGGGGGTATTATGTAGTCTCTTCCCCTGTGGGAAGATCATCCTAAAAAAAAACCCAGTAGAATCAGAGTTCACAGAACTACCTTCACTGACAAGTTCACCCCTTCTCTATTTCTTAGGATGCTCTTTGGATGTTTATCCCAGTCAACTACTCAATTGTTAGCATAATTCTGCTCATCTCTAATTAATTTTTTTAGCTTCTTTGCTTTGGTGATAACATCACATTTTTCAAGCGAGTCTTTCAAAACTTTATTATAATGTTCATGTGACAGTGTAAACACAACAGTGGGAAACAAGAGGTTAACATCTTGTTTGAGGCTGAGGAAATGCAAGGAATGCAACATGAACAGGCAAGGGGGGGTGCCTCCCCAGGTGTTGCTAATTAGAGGGATTGCTAAAAGGCAGAGAGAGAATCCAGCAAGGAGTCAGTTAGAAGCTGGAAACTGCTGCAGGGAGGAGATACTCCTAGGCAGATAGCCCTGCAAGATGGAGTGTGGAATGTAAGACAGGAACCAGAGCAGAAACCCAAGGAGAAAGGTTAATTTCTGGAGAGTGCCTTGGGGGAGAAGTTGAAGCCTGCTGCTGAGAAAGAGACCATTTCTAGAGCAGAGAATCTTGAGGTAAAGGATCAGCCTAGCCAGCTGAGCCAAAAACAGTGAGTGGAATGTACTACTAATTACAGCCTACAGATAAGGCTAAAAGGGAAAACTGTTTGTGTTTTATTTGAGACTGTGCATTCAAAACTGCTGGCCCACAAACCACTTATGTTTTGTTTGAGACTGTATATTGAAAAACTGCTGGCCCACATAAGTGGTTCAAAGATTCCTTTTGTCAAGTCAGCTTGAAAGAACTGTTTTGTGTTAACTTTTATGTTACCTGACCAGGCTGGAGAGGTTGAACTGCCTGATTATGCTTTTCTGGAGCAATAACTTACATTTGGAGCAATAAAAGTACATTTTCCTTTGTGAACTTTAAACCCAGCGTGTTGCCTCTCCATCTATCATAGGCCAGCTTGTCACATGTGGTGTCAGAAGTGGGGTTTGAATCCCTGCTGTAGTGAGCAGGACTAGTTACATTCTGGAAAAATGGATATGGAGAAATTGCTGAAGTTCATCGCTGAACAACAGGCTTTCAGGCAGTTGGCTCAGTAGCAGCAGCAGGAGGCACAACAACAGGCTCAGCATCAGCAGGAGGTGTAACAATGGGCCCAACAAGCACAGCAGGCACAACAGGCTCAGCAACAACAGGTTCTCACCCAGCTGGCTTAGCAGCAGCAGGAGGAGCAACATGGGCACAAGCACAATAGGATGCCCAACAGCAGTTTCTTATACAGCTGGGGCAACAACAACAGCAGCTCCTGCAGCCCTGGTATGGCAGCTGCAACAAGATCCTACTGGTAAGGCTGGTCTGGTTATCGTGGGGCCAGGGGTTCCTAGGATGAATGCCATGCTGACCAAAATGACATCTGAGGATGATCCCAAGGCCTTACTGGTAACGGTTGAGTGAGTAGTGGAAGCTGCTGGATGGCTCAGCCCCCAGTGAGCTGTCTGCCTTTCCCCCATCTGACCAGGGAAGCCCAAGCAGCCTATCGAGCTATGGACAGTACCACAGCCAGGGAGCACACAGAGGTGAAAGCAGCAATCCTGGACTGCCTAGGCATCAATGCAGAAAGCTACTGATGGAGGTTCCAGAGCTTCAGATTTGCAGCAGGTACACAACCTAGAGCAGTGGGACAACAATAGCAGGACCTGTGTTGGTGTTGGCTAAAACCTGAAGAATGCAATGGCCCTGAGGTGGCTGAGTTAATCATCTTGAAACAATTTCTGAACATCTGCCCCAGGGAATTCAGAGCTGGGTCCGTGAACAGAAGATCACCATGCTAGCAGAGGTCATGCAGATCTCAGAACAAGTGTTGGATGCTGAACTCTCCTCCCACCCCGTGACCCAACTTACAAGGCTATCTGGGAAGATGAGGAATCATCCTGGGAGCCAGACTGATGGAATATTGGCTGGAACTGTGAAGGGACCTTGGGCATGTAGGGAGGAGGGTTATGGGCCAAATAAGGGTTAGACTCTGGGAAAGACAACAAACCAGCAGCTCAGAGAGACATTTTCTGAGGGCCCACTGCCTAAACCTGGAGGCTCACCCCATAGCTGAGACACTGGGGCATGTTTCTCATATAGACAGAAGGGTCACTTTGAGAAGAACTGCCCCCACATGGACTGTACCTTCATAGACTGCACGTTTACAGATGTGTATTCACTGTACAGTGGGGGTGGGAGCTCTGAATCCTGGGATTTTGTGATCCCTGTTGAGGTAGAAGGGATAGAGATGGAGGCACTGGTGGACTCAGAAAGATGCCCAACCCTAGTCAGGGCAGCCCTTGTGAACCCCCGACACTGGCAGGACCAGAACCCTGTCCCTATCCGATGTGTGTATGGGGATGTAAAGGCTTACCCTGGTGCTATGGTTACACTTACTCTGGGGGGCCAAACAGAGACTATGGTACTATAAAGGTGGGGGTTGCCCCGGGGTTACCCTAACCGGTGTTACTGGGGAGAGATTGGAAATGGTTTGGCGACTTATGGAAAGCAGACTTATCTTTGGTAATTACCCGGTCTCAGGGTCTTGAAGGGAAGGGGGCCAGCCACCTGCAGCTGGGGGAAGTTTTTCCTTTCCAAGACCCAGGGATTTTTAACGACCAGACAAGAACCTGCAAATCTAACCGAGAACATAGGGCAGCAAAGTAAAGGTGTCCCGAAGGGGCAGGTGCACAGGAGGAAGGTGAAGTAAAAGCAAAAGTGGGTCCAGTCTCACAGCCCGACACTAAGACTGACCCACCTAACCAAAGTCCGGGAGGGCCATCCCTATGAGAGCAAGTTGTGTTAAAGCACTGCCCGGACATTGCCAAAGAACAATGGGCCGATGGTATACTCAGCCGGGTATACACCCAGTTGGCTGTCAGGGAAGGGGAAGTGATAGATGAGAATCAAGCAGCACGCTATCCTCATTTTGAGTTACAAGGGGGTATCCTTTATCAAGTTAGTAAGGAGACCCAGACAGGGGATACCCAGCATCAGTTGCTAATCCCTCGAGTCTTTCAGGGGGAATTACTATGCCTCACCCACTCTGTTCCTGTGGCAGGGCACTGTGGGGTATAGAATATACTAGCCCGACTGTTGCCCTGATTTTTTTGGCTGGGCATCTATCAACATGTTAAAGAGTATTGTGCATCTTGTCCTGAGTGCCAGTTAGTAGCTCCAAAGAACAGTCCAAGGGCCCCTTTACTGCCCTTACCTGTTATGGAGGCACCTTTTGACCATATTGGGGTTGATATAGTGGGACCCCTTGAAAAGAGTGCAGGGGGGTACCAATACATTCTGGTGATTGTAGACTATTTAACTCGGTACCCCGAGGCCATCCCATTATGAAACATTTCAGCCAAAATTGTAGCCGGGGCACTATTAAAGGTCTTTAGTCATATGGGAATACCGAAGGAAATGTTGACTGACCAGGGAACTGGCTTCATGTCCTGCCTGACTCAGGAGGTTTGTACTTTATTGGGAATCAGCTCCATAAGGACCTTGATCTACCATTCCCAGATGGATAGCCTCATGGAGCAATTCAACAGAACCCTTAAAACGATGCTTCTAAAGTTCGTAACCACTGAGGACAGGGATTGGGACAAGTTACTTCCTTTACTGATGTTCGCAATGCAGGAGGTCCCTCACGCTTCTACAGGGTTTGCTCCTTTTGAACTCCTCTATGGGTGCCACCCACAAGGTGTTCTTGATGTAGTAAAGGGGATGTGAGAGAAACCCGACCCCAAGACTGAAAATGTGGTGCAATATGTCCTGCAATTGAAGGAAAGATTAAATAGGGTGGGGAAATTTGCCCGAGAAAATCTGGTGAAGGCTCAACAAAAACAAGA
Organism: Neoceratodus forsteri; assembly: GCA_016271365.2. Taxonomy (NCBI): domain Eukaryota; kingdom Metazoa; phylum Chordata; order Ceratodontiformes; family Ceratodontidae; genus Neoceratodus; species Neoceratodus forsteri. The sequence goes on from CM028138.1 coordinate 156,752,295, forward strand.
GTATTACTATAATCAGGGAGCCCAGTTGAGGGAATATAAACCAGGGGATCAGGTACTAGTTTTGTTGCCGAGCAGCCAGAATAAGCTTCTAGCCAAATGGAAAGGGCCTTACAAAGTTACCTGGAGGGTGGGCCCAGTTGACTATGAGGTTTGCCAGCTAGAGAGGTGACCCAGATCTACCATGTCAATTTGCTGAAATTCTGGAACCAGAGGGATAGCCTATTGATTTCTCCTCAACCAGACATAGTGGATCTGGGACCCCAAGTGCCAGATGAGAATCTGGGGATCCAAGTCCCAATGGGAGAACAGCTGTCTCACAAACAGAAACAGCAACTATGAGAGTTGTGAAGCAAGTTTTTGGATGTTTTCTCCTTCTTCTGAGGGACAACCCATATGATAGCTCGTCATATAGAAACAGAGCCAGGGGAGAAGGTGCGGCAGTGACCATATCACTTGCCAGAAGCCATACGAGACACTGTTAAGAAGGAGTTAAAGGATATGCTAGAGATGGGGGTGATTGAGGAATGCAGCAGTGATAGGTGTAGCCTCATAGTGTTAGTACCAAAAGAAGGTGGGGCCACCCACTTCTGTATTGATTTTCACACGGTCAATGCCATCTTGAAGTTCGATGCTTGACCCATGCCCCATGTAGACGAACTGTTGGATAGACTAGGGGAAGCCAAGTACATCATGACTTTGGACCTAACGAAAGGGTCCTGGCAAATCCCATTGACCCTAGAGTCTCAGGAAACAACATCATTTGCTACCCCCTTTGGGCTATACCAGTTCCGTACCATGCCTTTCGGCTTACACGGGCTACCTGCAACCTTTCAAAGGCTCATGAATCACTTGCTGCCATCTCATGACCACTATGCAGCTGCTTACCTAGATGACATGGTGATCCACAGCACTAATTGGGAGTCCAGTGTATCCAAGGTGGCAGCGGTACTACAGTCCTTATGAGAAGCAGGGCTGACGGCCAATCCAGTGAAGTGTGCATTGGCCAAAACTGAAATGAAGGGTACTGTATAGGCAATAAGCAGGTGAGACCCTTGGTCAGTAAGGTCCAAGCCGTAGCCAAGTACCCGATACTCACCACAAAAACCCAGATGAGGGCCTTCTTAGGATTAGCAAGGTATTACCACAGCTTTATACTGCACTTCTCCACCCTTGCCAGCCCCCTCACAGACCTCACCCAGAAATCTGTCCCCAATAAGGTCCAATGGTCAGAGGAGTGTGACCAGGCCTTCACACAACTCAAAGCGACACTGTGCAGAGAACCAGTGTTACGCAGTCCTGATTTCACCAAGACTTTTATCCTACAGATGGACACCTCTGAAGTCAGGCTAGAAACCATGCTTTCCCAGGTGTTTGAGGGGGAAGAACATCCTATCCTCTACCTTAGTCGGAAAGTCTTTCCCCAGGAGAAAAATTATGTGGTGATAGAGAAAGAGTGTCTCACAGTTAAGTGGGCTGTGGATGTCCTCCACTACTACCTGCATGGCTGGCAGTTCATCCTGGTCACAGATCATGCCCCTCTGAGGTGGCTACAGGTGATGAAGGATGACAACTCCCACATCACCAGGTGGTACTTGGCACTCCAGCCATTTTCCTTTATGGTGCACCACCAGGCTGGGACCCAGAATGGAAATGCAGACTTCCTGTCCTGGGAGGGGGATGGTCAGGGGACGATCAACTGTGCATTCGCACAAAGAGGGGGTATGTGACAGTGTAAACACTACACTGGGAAACAAGAGGTTAACATCTTGTTTGAGGCTGAGGAAATGCAGGGAATGCAACATGAGCAGGCAAGGGATGGGTGCCTCCCCAGGTGTTGCTAATTAGAGGGATTTCTAAAAGGCAGAGAGAATCCAGCAAGGGGTCAGTTAGAAGTTGGAAACTGCTGCAGGGAGGAGATACTCCTTGGTAGAGAACCCTGCAAGATGGAGGGTGGAATGTAAGACAGGAACCAGAGCAGAAAGCCAAGGAGAAAGGTTACTTTCTGGACAGTGCCTTTGGGGGAGAAGTTGAAACCTGCTTCTGAGAAAGAGACCATTTCTAGAGCAGAGAATCCTGAGGTGAAGGATCAGCCTAGCCAGCTGGGCCAAAAACAGTGAATGGAATGTACTACTAATTGCAGCCTGCAGCTAAGTGTAAAAGGGCAAACTGTTTGTATTTTATTTGAGACTGTGCATTCAAAGCTGCTGGCCCACAAACCATTTATGTTTTGTTTGAGATTGTATATTGAAAAACTGCTGGCCCACATAGGTGGTTCAAAGATTCCTTTTGTCAAGTCAGCCTGAAAGAATTGTTTTGTGTTAACCTTTATGTTCAAGTTCAAGTTCAAGTTTATTGCAGGAAAACTCAATTGAGCAAGCTTATTCACAAGGAGGTCCTGAAGACAGATATACAGACAAGTACACAATACATGTGAAGAATAACATAACAGTGCTTAATATACAATAAAATTACCACGTAGTACATAATGCTTGGGATAAGAAATAACAGTGTTGGTATAAAGAGCATGAGCTCATGAAGAGGCATAAGGAACAGGAGAAGTAGGGAGTACAGTACAGTACAGGTAAGAGGGGGAGGATTGGGTAGTGGTGAAGTGGGGAAAACTAAGAAGGAGAGGGAGTTTAGAAACAGCTACAAGTATCTTTTAATTTATCAGTAGCTATCCTTTTGAAGAGGTTAACAGGGACAATACTGAATAATTTCAGCGAGGATTGTATCTGATTCCAAATGGCTGGAAGGGAACATGAGATGGTGCATTTATCAAAGAAGTACGAGTCCTAGGTACATTGAGGAGGACAAAGTCCATCTTTCTGAGTGAGTAAACACTGCAGGAGATGAGGACAAGAGAAGTTAGTTAGCTTGGGAGTTTATTCAACAGAAGGTTTAGGGTCCAGATTCCAGCGTGGAGTGTACGTCTAATGGTAAGTGAGGTCTAGCCAGCAGTTGCATACAGATCACAGTGGTGAGTTCAGTATGAGGAGTTAGTTATAAGTCGTAGGGCATGGTGGTAAAAGGTGTCTAGTTTCTGGAGGTTGGTAATTGGAGAAGAGTTGAAATTATGTCACTGTAATCAAGTAAGGGGAGGAATGTGGCCTGGACAAGCCTGATTCTGATCTCCAGTGGAAAGAAAAACCTATTGTGGAAGAAAGAACCTAGCCTAGTTTGTAATCTATTGGACAGATCATCAAGGTGATCATTAAAGGAGAGCTTGTTATTGAGCCAGATGCCAAGATATTTGAATTTTGAGACAATTTCCAGCAGTTTTCCTAGGGAGGTGACAATGAAGTCTTTAGGTGAGCCGAGAATAGTAGCGGGGAGGTGTATGGGGAGAAAATCATGGCTTTGGTTTTCTTGGCATTTAGGAGTAGCTTGACATTATTAGATTGGTTTCTAATTGAACGAAGTCAGCTCGGAGAAAGTCCCTGACTCCAGACAATGTAGCTCCTCAAACAGTCAGCGAGCAGTGGTGCCCCACAAGCCAAAACTCGAGACCACAAGCCCAAACTCAAGCCACCTTAAATCACGGTAAAGCCGTAAGCCCATCACAGCACTAGCACCTGCCTTGTACAACCAATCTGGATTCTCACTCCATTTACCCCATTCCTCACTTCCTCCTCTCACCACTACCCACTATGTAAAACTGCCCAAAAAACTCCAAAAAACTCCAAAACTCCAAAATAGGTTGGAGAAATGAATACTCCAATACTGCCTGCACTTCTATGCGCTTATTGTATATAATGTCTCTCCTTATTTCCCTGACCCTTCTGTTTTTCACTGCTGATATTATCTTTTTTGTTTGTTTCTCAGACTGTTACAATGTCTGTATATCTGTATGGCTATGTATAATTGTTTATGACTTGTGCAACGCAGGTTCACCTTGCAAATGAGCTTGCTCAATGGTGCCCGCTTGGATAAATAAAGATTTTGATTGATTGATTGATTGATTAAAAGTAAGGCCAGAGGTGCATAGAACCGTATCATCTGCAAAGAAATGCAGGTTTGACTTGGTTATCTGATGGTCGAGATTGTTGATCTATAAGGAGAAAAGAATGGGACCTAGGATGGAGCCTTGCAGAACTCCCCTGGTAATAGGCACAGAGGATGAGAACAAGCCTCCTGCTTTAACTTTCTTAGTCCTTCCGGATAAGTAACTAATGAACCACTGTGTAGTGGAAGGAGTGGAACCTATTTTAATAAGGCTATTCACTAACAAGTTGTGATCTACGGTGTCAAAAGCTTTACTGAGATCTAAGAATACTGCTCCCGTTATTTTCTTCGAATCCATTGCAGTGAGCCAATCATTAGTAACTTTGGCCAAAGCTGTGATGATGATGTGATTAGGGTGCAAGCCAGATTGTGTTGGGTTTAGGAGAGAATTGGTTTAGATATGTTTTTTTAGTTGTGTGAAGATCAAGTTTTCGAAAACTTTTTTGAGAGGACGGGCAGAATTGAAATGGGCCTGTAGTTATTTAGGTCACATGGATTGCCCAATTTGAATAGGGGAATGATATGAGCGGATTTCCAGCAAGAATGAACTGTGGTGGTGGAAATAGAGATGTTAAGTATATGGAGGATATGGGCAGTAAAGTAGGTGTAGCCAAGTTTTAGGAAAAGTGGTTCAAGTCCATCTTCTCTGGCGCTTTTTTGGGTATCTAAGCTAATAAGCGAGTCTTCAACTTCTTTAAAATTAAAGGGGAACAACTGAAATGAACAGGCTGAGATAGGCAGCGTTATGTCTGAAGTGTCTTGAATCTTGACACGAGTAGCATACAGCAATGAGTCAAAGGCTAGACTGGCAGTGACAAAGTGGGAATTAAATTCTTCAAGTATTTGGTGATTACTTTCCAAGACCATTCCTTTGCTGTGGATCTTAGATGGAATGGAGGGGGCATTCGACCAACCTTCAATGGACTTTAGGGTCCTCCAAATTTTGTGGGAGTTCCCTTTAGCCTGTTCTAGAGTGGAAACGTAGAAGTTTGCTTTGGTGGAGCGAATACATTTAACACAGGTGTTCCTGGCTGCTCTAAAGGTCTGCCAATCTACAGGGCTCTTAGTTCGCCTAGCCTGGGCCCAGAGTTTATCATGGTTTGTCCATGCAACCTTAAGTTCTGGAGTGAACCAAGTGTGAGAGATTTTACGCTTCCCAACCTTGATGAAAGGTGCATGTCTATATGCCAGAGTAGTAAGGTTGTCATTGAGGACAGTAACAGCCTCATCAACTGATTTTGCAAGAAAGAGATCTTGCCATCTGACCTTGCTTAGGTCAGTTGAGTAACTTGAGGCACTGAACTTACGCAAGGACTGTTTAGTGATGAATTTGGGCTGATGGTGAGCTTTAGGTTGTGATCTTGTTCAGACTACGATACTATGGTCACTCATGTCATTGTGGAAAACCGCTACATGTGAAATTTTGTGGGAATGAGTGGTTAATAAAAGAATAATGCACGACAGGGTGTGTGTCGTGCTGGGATAATACCACGCCTGGGGGGGTTGGGCATGAGGCTGCAGGCTGAGTGCGTCCAATGCCCCAGGTGTGGTGTTATCCCAAACGACACACACCCTGGAGTGCATTATTCCTATTATACAATGTTTTGTTATATATAAAATAAAAAAATAATTTTAAAGAATGTTTTTGTTAGTGTGGAAAAATATTTTTGTTTCTTAAAAGAAGATCCAACAAATTAGCCAACAAATGTATAGTATAGTATGACAATAGACCTGTGACGTCGTGCTGGGATAACGCCATGGGTCCAGCCCCAAACTGACCAATCATAGTCCAAGTTTCTTTCTTGCCATTGTATAAAAACACATCTAAGAGTGAACTATTTGTGATATTTGAAGTATTGATCCTAGTGGGTTCGCTAATTAACTGGGCAAAGCCAAGTTCACTACAAAAGGATTTCAAGCCAAGCGATTTAGGGGACAGCCAATCCAGGTTGAAGTCCCCAAGGATTATTATTTCTGAATTGGCATTGATGACAAGGGATTTTAGGATGTTAAGGACATTGGTCCCACCAGCTGGGGGCCTATAGCCACCAATAATAGTGATGTATTCTGAGGAAGGAAGGTGGAGCTTCAGAGAAATAATCTCATATTCCTTCTGTTTTGATTTGCAAACGATATTACTGATTGTGAACTTGGATTTAGCATAGACGACTACTCCCCCTGGATTCCCTGTCTGCTCTATACAGATTATAGCCCGCTAAATTAATTTGTTGGTCAGTAATGTTTTTTTTTAAACCAAGATTCAGTGACAACGATGAGATCGGGTTCGGTATGGATGGCCCATGCTTGTAACTGGTCTAATTTTTGGGGCAGGCTCAGTATATTGAACAACATTATTTTTAATCCAGGTGTAGCTGCAAATTCGGTAGGAGAAGTGAGCAGCAATGGAGGGCCGGGGTTTAGCTCAATATTACCTGACCAGGTTGGAGAAGATGAACTGCCTTATTATGCTTTTCTGAAGCAATGTTACATTTGGAGCAATAAAAGTACATTTTCTTCTGTGAACTTTAAACGCAGCATGTTGCCTCTCCATCTACCATAGGCCAGCTTGTCACAGTTCACAATGGGGAAAATCTGGAAAACGTAACAGTACCTTTTCTTTTTCTTTCAGCTGGGGCAGAAGTTCTTCCTGTAATCGTTTGTTGCCTCAGATAATACAGCAAGTAAATACAAGAAGAAGAAGAATCAGCATTTATATAGCGCTTTTCATACACAGTATCCCAAAGCGCTTTACAAGCAATGCTAGACTGGTAGTGAAGTGACTGAATGTGTGGTGGCAGCCATATTGCACATCATCACCCACGCACAGCCTGGATAATTGCATGAACCGGTTTATGGGAAGGGGAATGTTGGCCAGGACACTGGGAATGTTCCCTGCTCTTTACGAAGAGTACCCTGGGTTCTTTTACTTCCACCTGGACACCCACCAGGACAACACCAGGATGGGCAGAAGGGACCTCAGTTTAACGTCTCATCCGAAGGACGGCACACCCCAGCAGTATAGCACCCCCCAATACTGCACTCGGATGCCAGCGATTTTTAGGTGCAAGTCCATCTCGGTGTGGGACGAGAACCCGTGACCTTCTGGTCCAGAGGCGGATGTGCTACCAACTGAGCCACGCTGACATCCAAACACAAACATCCTTTGTGTAAGTCCTCATTCCACTCTTCCATGAAAACTCGTCAGTCCTTGCCAAACGCAGGCATCTTCCAGATCCTTAAACATCTCAGAACTCACTGAACATTCAGGTATGCTTGCATCGTCTTAAGCTGCTAGAACAGCCTCTGTGTCTTCAGAGCTAATTTCTCATAGCTCTGAAACACCTTCTTAATTGTCGTCTGTTCCTCAATTTGCACACCTACAGCTGGCTTCTCAGTGTTAACTCCTGTAGCCCCAGCATCAGCGTTATGTTTTAAAAAGTCCTCAGTCTCTGCTGTGCTGCAGAAAATTGTGGCAGAAAAAATTAAAGTGGTCTCCTCAGAAGACAGTGTGCTACTAGCCGCTGGTGTCTCAGCCATTTCACTGTGCTGTTGTATAGATTCCATTGTGTTTGCAGTGAATCAGTGGTTACCTCTGAAGCGTGACCCTTTTTTACGTTCGCTTGCATGCATGCGCAAGGAACGTTTTGGGAGAGTAGCACACTTTGGAGGTGTGCCTCTCCCTTTCAATCCACTGCTCCGTTGAGCAGGCATGGCGGTCCTGCACCAATGGGTGCGGGAGCTGTGTATGACAGCGGTGGTCTTTGCTTCAAAGAAAACCACCACTGTCATACAAACACCGCGTCATGCCCCCCGTGTCACACCGCCCCCAAATCTTTGGTGCCACCCTGGGAGCCACCCCAGCGTGGCAAAGCGCCCCAAGTATTTGCCGGCGGTGCCCAATCCCCCGCCGCTCCTCGCCCCCCAGCCATTCTTCTGCCACACTGGGAGCCCACCCCAGCGTGGCAAATGTCCCATGTAGTCTTTTTTTTTTCACCTGTAAACCAAAAACGGTCCCAGCGGCGCTTCTCCCAGTTCCCTCCCACAACCCGCACCCACCCACCCACTGCGCACTCCAGCCTCCCCACACACCCCCACCCCATACTTACCTCCGGAGCTCAGCACGACGATCTTCGTGGACAGGGAACACATCTGCACTCTTCAAAGCTGACCGCTAACAGAGGAAATGCCGTAAGCTGTATAATGGCTAGATAGGGGTTTTCAACTTATTGCATATCTCAGGTATTTTAATTTTCCACCAAATTTTCAACATGGGGTTTGGGACCCCTTCTCATAATGACTGTCATGAGTATTAGTCCGGCGGGTGATTTCGCAGTCACCGCGCAGTCACTGTGCCAAATCACCCTTTGGGCCTGAATAACACCATGACAGTAACATCATTCATGAGAAGGGTCCCAAAAATCCCATGTTGAAAATTTGGTGCAAAAATTCCAAAAAATGACTGTTTTACGAGCGTGCGTTGCGCAGTTCCTATGCAGGCTCGTAAGTTCGCGAATTTTCAATATTTTCACTCCAGATTTTCAACATTGCCATTTTACCATACCTCCTTATGAGCAGTATAGCTGTCATTTTTCACATCCTGCCCAAAATGTGTTTCCACCCACGTAGCGCACAATGGCGCAGTCGGTGTCTGAACTCAATGTATGGGACACATTAAGAAAATCACAGTGACACTGATCATGAGCAGAGGTCTTAAAATGGCTGTGTTGAAAATTTGGTGAAAAAATTCCTACAAATAACTTTAATAGCCGCATTGTGCAGTTCCTATGCACGCTTGTAAGTTTGCGTAATTTTCAATATTTTCACTCCAGATTTTCAACATTGCCATTTTACACCTCCTCATGAACAGTACAGCTGTCATTTTTCACATCCTGCCCAAAACGTGTTTCCGTCCATGTAGTGCACAATGGCGCAGTCAGTGTGCGAAATCAATGTATGGGACACAGTAAGAAAATCCCAGTGACACTGTTCATTAGCAGAGGTTTTAAAATGGCAATGTTGAAAATTTGGTGAAAAAATTCCTACAAATGACTGTTTTACTGAAGGCATGTTGCACAGTTCTCACGCACGTCATAGGTTTGCGAATTTTCAATATTTCCACTCCAGATTTTCAACATTGGCATTTTACCACACCTCCTCATGAGCAGTACAGCTGTCATTTTTCACATCCTGCCCAAAACGCAGAGTTTCCGCCATGTAGTGCATAATGGCACAGTCGCTGTGCTAACTCAGTGTATGGGACACATTAAGAAAATCACAGTGTCACTGTTCATGAGCAGAGATCTTAAAATGGCTATATTGAAAATTTGAAAAAATCTTACAATAACTTTACTTACGCAGCATTGTGCAGTTCCTATGCACGCTGTGAAGTTTGCGAATTTTCAATATTTTCACCCAGATTTCAACATTGCCATTTTACCACACCTCCTCATGAAATAGTACAGCTGTCATTTTTCACATCCTGCCCAAAACGTGTTTCCGCCCATGTAGTGCACAATGGCGCAGTCGGTGTGCGAAATCAATGTATGGGACACAGTAAGAAAATCCCAGTGACACTGTTCATTAGCAGAGGTTTTAAAATGGCAATGTTGAAAATTTGGTGAAAAATTTCCTAAAAATTACTGTTTTACGAGTGTCCGTTGCACAGTTCCCACGCACGCTTGTAGGTTTGTGAATTTTCAATATTTCCACTCCAGATTTTCAACATTGGCATTTTACCACACCTCCTCATGAGCAGTATAGCTGTCATTTTTCACATCCTGCCCAAAACCTGTTTCCGCCCATGTAGTGCACAATGGCGCAGTCGGTGTGCGAACTCAATGTATGGGACACATTAAGAAAATCACAGTGACACTGTTCATGAGCAGAGGTCTTAAAATGGCTGTGTTGAAAATTTGGTGACAAAATTCCTAAAAATGACTGTTTTACGAGTGTTCATTGCGCAGTTCCTATGCACATTCATAAGTCTGCGAATTTTCAATATTTTCACTCCAGATTTTCAGCATTGCCATTTTACCACACCTCCTTATGAGCACTGCAGCTGTCATTTTTCACATCCTGCCCAAAACGTGTTTCCGCCCATGTAGCGCACAATGGGGGTAACAAAAAGGTCATGCTGAAAATTTATTGTGCAAATACCAGCAATCGCACAGGGCATTAGGGTAAAGCACCATACGTGCCAAACACCACTGCAAATACCTGCAAGCGATCGTTCGGCATTGACAAATGCTTGTTTGAAATAATACTACAACAAGGGTCGCTCCCGGAGGGTGTTGCTAACAACTCCCAATCGAATACTAGAAATGAAAAAGAACTCAGCACTCGCAGCCACAGAATACTCATAAACTCAAAGTCACTGCATTCCTTTTTACTTAAAAGGCAAGTTACGCAGAGAAATCAAACCCTTGTAGCCCTGGGAGACCACCACAGACCAACGTAATGTCTCACACTCTACCAGAGTGCTTTGTCAAGGTGTAGAGCACCCTCTTGTAGATTCTTTTATACAAAACACATTAATAGTATCATTATGAAAACGTGAGGAATGCACACTAAACAATTTGATTTAACATGCCACAGCTGTTACATAATTTAATGCCCATTGATAAATCTTTTCACTAGTATTTATGGCATGAGTTAATTTTGTCATGCCATTACATATTCAATTTTATATAGGTATTTAAAGGACATAACCAGTACTCAGCAGTATTTTACATATCAGTGACAACACTACTAGAGTGTGGTGCAGTGCTTAGGTAAATGCAGAGTACAGTCAGGGGACAGAGTCCAGGTCATAGTTTTTTAGAAGGAAAAGCAGCCATGGTTTGGCATTGTCAAGGGTGAGAAGAGTGGGGTGGGGCTAGGAGGAGGAGGAGGAGAAAGTAAAAGGTGGGGAGGGTGTGAAGAGTGGAGAGGGGGAAGAGAGGGGATGGTGGGAGAGGGGTGGAAGCTAGGGAAAGGGATGTGGCGAGAGGGATGGAGGGCATTGGCAGCATATTCTGACCCAGAAGACATTGCCTCACTGTCCTCATCATGCTCAGAAGAACTGCTTTGATTTAACCACCAAGGCCATACTTCTACCATGAACTGTGGTCATGGAGGTACTGGTGGATTTGGTGGTGGTGGTAATGGTGTCAGCAGCAGCAGTAATGGAAGTGGTAGTGGTGATGGTGGAAGTAGCAGTATTAGAGGTAGTGCTGATGGTGGCATTGGCAGCAGTACTGGGTGTGGTGGTAATGGTGGCAACCAATGTGGCAACAACATTGTTTACCTCAGAAGCTGAGACTTCAATTGGAACAGTGGAGGTGGCGGTTCACTGGCAGTGCTAGCACTGGTTGAAGTAATGACTTGTTTACTGTGTTACCTGTTTTTATTTGATTGTTCCTTAATGTTTCTATTAACTTACCCTTCTGTTATGCTCCCCTGCTTTTCAGGCATGTGCCATATCTTGTCTTTTTCCCCTCACCACTCTCTGTTCTTAGTTGCTGCCTTACTTACTGTCATTGTATGGAATTGTACAGAATTTGTACTCCAAAGGATCCCATCACCAACTCTTGTATTGTGTATAGTAATGTACCGCTCTGGTTCTTATGTATTATGTGTTATCATTGTTTGCAATGTAATTATCTACTGATTTGTATTCTCCTAGGTTGTGCCTGAAAATAGGCAAATGTTTGCCTAGTGCATCTTACTCAGTAAAAAAAAATGAAATAAATAAACTGGTCTGGTTGAATTGAAGGGGACAGAAATATGGTGACTACATGTCGAACGTTGACCCCTGTCTGAATCACTTTTGGAGGGGTTGATCCACAGACATTTTTTGACTGTACTTCGTTGCTTGTGTGTCATTTTCACTCATTAGACAAATTGTAAAAACAGTAGAATAATGTTTTCAAATATTATTTTTCTGATGTTATAATTACTTTTTCTAATGCAACTGTGTATGCAAAAAAACAGCAACAAAAAATGTTTATTTTCCAGGAACTAGAAACTGGAAGAATCACTGTCTTCTGCTTGGCCAGCAGTGGTAGTCAGCAAATGTAACTGATGGCTCAGACAACTTCTGTAGCATCCGGACTCTACAGACAAAAACACTTATACAATTTTGTTTTAATATTGTAGTTTGTAACTTTACTATTTTAATGATAATCAAAAACTCAGACAGCAAATATTGGGCCATAATGGTGCCTCTGTGGCCTCTGCCTACCCTAGGGAAGAAATGACGTCTGTGGCATCTGGAGACCAAAAGACTTCAACAATTTATTTTAGATTGTTTGTAACTTTTTACTCAACCGTCACAAAGCTAATACTTGGCAGTAAGGGTGCCTGCCAGGCTCCTGCCTACTACTAGATAGTTTCAGCATGGTTCCAATAGGAGACAAAAGTCTTCAGCAATTTATTTGAGGAGGTTGTTTGTAATTTTTTACTGTTTTAACAGCAGTCAGAAAATCAGGCAGCTAGTACAGTATTGGGCTGCAAGGATGCTCCCTGGATCCTGCCTATCCTAGGGCACAAACGAAGTCTGTGACAAGAAAACAGGACGTGAACTGTGTTTTATAGGCGTTTTATGAAATAGCAGCTCAGTTAGCTACAAGTAGAGCAACAAGTGTAAGCCTGAAGCCAAAATGCAAAGCAAAGAAGGTGGTGCTCCCCCCTTGCTTTCGGTACACTGACTGCAGTGGTGGCAGTCAGGCAGCAAATTCCTAAGTGCACTACTAAAACAAAAACTGAAGCATCAGGAGAAAAAATGTAAGATTTTATTTTTCAGTTAATGCTGTTGGTCTCCCCACCACAGTACAGGCCTAGCCATCCATTGTCCCCCCCCCCCACCTTGTCACCCAGCCTCCCAGGTTCTTACCTCTATCCTGGTGCTTCTCCCACAGCTTACCCGGCTTACCCCCCATTGTGGGGGTCAATGGCTGGGACTTTACTACCAACAGACAGATCTGGTTCTGGGAGAGGGCACTGTAGCCAGTGTGGTGCCTGTGAGGGGTCAGTGTCATCCCGTGTTGCACTCGGCCAGTTTCCCTGTTCTGCCTCTAGAGGAACAGACGTGCAATGCCATCCAGATGTACCCACGCATGTTACCGTGTGTGGGACGTCGATGTCTGCCATCCCTCCATGCCCCCAAGTTGCTGGCCCTGGCTGCCCGCCTCTGAACCTCTGCTAGAGGTCAGGCGAGTGTCGGGAACTACAGCCCTTTCTTCCCAGAGGAGAAGAGCAGTCCAGTGGATGCTCAGTCTTCCTCTCCCCAGTCAGTCCCCAACAACTTGAATCCATCCTCGAACCGGGCTGCCAGTGTGACAGCAGGTGAGGCATGGGGGCCTCTGCCTTCCATGCCACCGGGCCAGTAAGATTTTTTTAAAATAATAATTTAAATATTTAAACTACAGAAAGGAAATTATGATAAGCAGAGCTGCCCTTGCAAACTATGCTATCTATGACTGTACCCATTTGCCTCACTGTTTTTCAACTTGTAATGTTACTCCGGGTCACCCCTGAAAAGGGACCTTTGTGGCTCAGCTGGCCTACCTGATCATCAAAATTTAATAAATAAATAAAATAAATTTCATATATAAATAAACTGACAGCAGCTTCAGGACAGAGCACAGTGAGCCGAGCACTTACTAAAAGTTGTTGCCTTCCCCCACAAAAACAGATACAGTAGTACATTATTTACTGAAAAATGAAAAAAAAAATTTTAGTACAGGAAATAAGTCACCGGAACAGGCCCCTCTCTCAGCCAGCCAGCAAGCAAGAGCTAGCTTAGCCTGCAGCTGCATACAGGCCCCCTCCCCCTGTCCTGAAGAGTATAGCACGATTTGCTCTGTTGTATAAAAAAACAGCAACGTAGCAATCAGTCAATGAAGTGGAGTGCCACAGTCTCTCCACTAAAGAATAAAACAGAAGAGTAAAAAAAGTATGCAAAATTACTAAATCTGACTCAGAAAACCACAACTCTTTTACAGAGAGAAACATCGTCTTCTCAGCTTGAGTGTCTCTGTGCAATGGCAAAGCAGGTCACATGGTAAAACTCTAGAAAGCTCTCTAAGCGACCTGGGGATTAGCTAAGGAGAGCTCATGAGATCTCAAAGTCTCATAGAATACATAACCATCAAATACATCGAATACACCCCAGTATTCGGGTATTCAGGTACTTGTTGAATACACCTGGCATTTGAGGTATTCAATGGCAGATTTTTTTTTTTTATTATTATTTTTATTGTTTCTTTTAAAACACAAAGAAAAACAGAAACAGAAAAAAAAAACATTACAGTCATGGATGGATCATGGCCTATTTCTATAACTCCAGGCTTGCAAACATCTGTCTTGTACATGAAGTTATATAGGATGAATAATGCAAAACATGGCCTACCTGGTAAGGCCCAGAGTAATCAGCTCCAAGAGATGATTCCTTCTTGAAACTTATGCTTGTGTGGAATGTGTCTCCTTGCTGTACATCACAATCTGCAACAATGAAAACAAAACATACACAATGCATCTAATGGTCGGAGTGGCCTTACCAAAGACAGTTACATATCTTGCTATCTATGCCACTAGCTTAGTTCCTTGCCTTACTCGTACAGGTATCATACTGATACAGGGGATCAGTAAAGACCTTTCTGGCCTGCTGATCAGCATACTGGGGGCAGTCTATCCCAGCTCTGGGTTTTAAAAAGGTAATGAAGGGTTTCCAGAGTGAGTTATAATTTGGAAGAGCATTGGCCACCACGTGTCATCCAGTCTAGGTTGGCCACTTGAACTATGGCATTTAACACCTCCCGGCTGGAGGGGACTGTGATGCTCTGCCACCTGCTTATTGTTATATGTATAATATTTGTATTTTAAATAAATTGATTTGATTTTTATTTGTATACGGGTAGGCACACTGGGATACAATCCCTTTTACAGGTACGACCCGTGGTCAGTCAGAAAATGTACAAAATACAACATCACAACAAACAAGATTATACTTAATACAGAACATATAAATAGGAATAAATATTCCACGTCTAAATAAAGTCATAAATAAAACATAAACTTAAAAAAAAGCCACATAACAATCACTTCAATCGCAGGGTAAACTGTGTTCAAATTTATATCACCGGAATTATTGTTCCATAGCTAATGGATGCAATTTTAAAGATTACTGTCTAAAAACCAACTGCATTTACATATGTCCCTAAGGTGTACTTTCAGTGCTGCTATGAACAACCCATAGCTGCACATGCCTCTGATCTGTGTAGGAATTTTGTTCCTTATTGTTGGAGCATGATGTGCAGAAGATCGCTGCCCGCTTGAAGTATGCATAAATGGAATTTTTAACAAAGTTAGATCCCCTGAGGATCTAGTGTATAATTTAGCACTAGAGGTCTCAAGCTGACTTTTTAATCCTAAAGACACACCTGTTTGTGGTATTTTATAAATAAATTTAGACATAACAAACTTATGATATTGTTTAACTGGTAACCACCCAAGATTTTCCAATATGGTACAATGATGGATACTATTAGGTGTCAATAAAGCAAATCTGCCAATTTTATGCAGCAACATTGATTTTCGTTTTATTATAATATCAGGAATATTATCCACCACAATAGAGGCATAGTTTTGAATGGGCAGCAAACACTGATTTGTGATTGCCACATATTGCCACAACCTTTTCCATGCTTGTCAGTTTCAGTGGCTCAGTAAGTAGCACACTCACCTCTGAGGCCGGGAGATCAGAGGGCTGTGGGTTCAGTTCCCACATCTGGCACTTGGGTTAATATCCCAGTACTGACACTGTAGTGCAGCATGAGAGGGGTGCTGCACTTCTGAGGTGCCGTCTTTCGGATGAGACGTTAAACCGAGGTCCCATCTACCTGGATTGGTGGTAGTTCAGGTGGATGTTAAAGATCCCATGGCACTTATCGAAGAGTAAGGGAATTTCCCCGGTGTCCTGGCCAAATTTCCCTCCTTCACTAAAAATACCACCAACAGCTTAATCTGGTTCAAGGTCAGTTGGCATTCATCTGTATCCCCCTCCCCCGGGTCATGCCTGAAAATAGGCATGATTTGTCTAGTGCACTTACCCGGTCAACAAAAGCTAAATAAATAAAAAATAAAAAAAAATATTGCCCAATAATGGGGTGGGCCCAGGGGGAAGGGTCTGTGCCCAACTTCTTGTGCAGTTTATCCCAGTATTTTATGGGGAGTCTCACTGTGGGGTGGAGGAGAAACTCCTTTGAGAGCTTATTGTACAGCAGGAGAGAGAAATAGGATATGCTACTTTGAGCCTTTTCCATGCTTAACCACTGTGGGGCTTCCTCTCCATATGTAGGGAACCATTTAAGTATTTGTGTGGCTAATAATGCCCATTTATATCCCTCAAACCACCACGCCAGCAACCCAGGTTCATTGATGGACTCAGGTAGCCAGGGGTCAGCGGGGGATGGAGAGGATGGAGCATTCAGAGGACAGCTCTCCTCTCCCTGGAGAGGGATCCAGGGATGCTTGGTGTCCTGATGACCTCCAATGGAGATTGGAGGGTACTGCAGGTACACCAGCCTATGTAAGGGATGGAGTGTGGCAGACGCTAGCAGGGCAGCCACGCGCAGACATCCTTGCATGCTGCACTCCAAGGGGGAACTGAAACAAGAAAATTCCTGGCAGCCGAGTGAGGCAACGGCGAGTCTCCTGGGGTGGAAACTCCACATACTCAGTGCTGGCCACGATCCCGACCCTACCCCTGGGGATCCTCGGCCTCCTCGTGTGTGGGCTGGTGGGAGAGGAGGGGATCCTGATACTGAAGCTTCGGTTGGAGGAGTCATTCAGTTGAGCAGTTACAGGTGGAAGCTGAGTGAGCTCGCCGGAGAGATGTCCCAGACTGTCGGGTGAGAAAAAAGTTAGAAATATATATATATATCCCTCAAACTGGGGGAAGCACCGCCCACCTTCCTTCCAGTGGGCCTGTAGCTTGTTTCAGTTGTGCTGTGTATTTTTGTCCTCCCACAGAAAATTACCTTTTAGTGTAAATTTTCCTGTACCAGTTAGGGGGTAGCTCCAGAGCAAGATGGGACAGGATACATAGGAGCTTGATGCTGTAACCATCTTTGTTGCTGCAATTTTCCTGGCTAGGGTGAGGTGGAGGGGTTTCCACCGGTCCAGTTCTGTCTAAATGGTTGCTAAAAGGGGTTTTAAGTTTACCTCCCAGAGTTTAACCATAGTGGGAGCTATTCAGGTTCCCAGATAGGTGATACCATCTGGGGCCCACCTCAACTTGTATGTGGCTGCCATTCTGGGCTGGCATCTTGGATTTAGGGGAAGGACCTCTGTTTTAGACTGGTTAAGTCTTAGCCCAGAGTATGAGATGAAGTCTGAGAGGAGTTTAAGCAGGGGTGGGAGAGAGGTCTCCAAATATGCAAATGGGACCAGAAGGTCGTCTGCATACATTAGAGTGGAGTAATGGTTGTCGCCTGTCTTTATCCCTGTGATGTCACTGTGCTGTCTGATAGCTGCCGCAAGCAGTTCCACTGCCAGGATAAAAAGTAGCAGGTATAGGTGGCATCCTTGGTGGGTCCCCTTTCAAGTGGGAAAGGGGGGGATATCATGGAATTCATGAGTACTTTAGCTGTAGGGGAGTGGTAGATGGTCTGCACCCATCCCTGGAACTTATCCCCAAATCCCATAGTGTTTAAGACCTGGTGGACAAAGTCCCATTTGAGGGAATCAAAGGCCTTTTCAAAATCTATAGCAGGGCTGCTGCAGAGGTGGGGACATCCTTCACCTTCAGGATGAGGTTCAGCAGTGACCTAATATGGTCTGTACTGTACCTGCCTTTGACAAAACCAACCTGCAATGGATGTATAAGGCTAGGTAGGAGGTAGTTGAGTCTAGTAGCTAGTATCTTTGCCAGGACTTTGTAGTCAGCATTGAGGAGCGAGGTGGGCCTATAGCTGACTGCTTCAGATGGGTCCTTCCCTTTTTTTAGGAGAACAGTTACAACCACCTCCTGAAAAGAGAGGGGGAGTAAGCCATTTCCTAGAGCTTCCATGTAAACTGACTGGAGGACTGGGGCAACCATTGGATTAAGTATCAGCCGTATTTCCAGTGGAAACCTGACTCCCCCTGGGACTTTGCCTGCCATTAGGGATTTGAGTGTTAGTCTCACCTCCTCTGTGGTGAGGAGGGGGCATCCAGACACTAGGCTTGCTGGCTGGATAGCTCGGGAAAGTGTAAGGAACTTAGAAAGGTGGCTATTCCGTCATGGTGCAGAGCTCTGGAGGTGGTATAGAGTAAGGCGTAAAAGTATGTCATTATCTTGTTACTGTCTTTGGCAGTGGCGTACACCTTCCCTGTTGGATCTGCTAGCCCCACAATGTGTCTTTCAGCCTGTTGTTTCCTGAGGTGGTAAACTAAGACTTTCCCACCCTTTTCTCCCCCTCCCAGTATTTATGCTTTAGGTGGATGATAGCTATTTTCACCTTCCATGATATCAACTCATTGACTTCCATTCGAAGTTCAATCACTGTGCAGCCTAGCTGGGATTGAAGAGAGAGGTTGTGAAGGGCCTTGATCTGAGTCTTCACTCCCTTCAATTGTTTCTCAAGGGCTGCCAGGTGCTGGTCTCTACACTTCCTACTGGCATGGGAGTACCCTGTACTTGCCCCTCGTAGGGTGGCTTTGAAAGCTCCCAGGTATTGCTAGCAGAAGTGCCAATATTGGATTATTTTGGAAGGAAAGGGTAGCCTCAGTCTGCAGCCAGGGGGCAAAGTCTTGGTCCCTCAGTAGGAGGGGTCTAAGCACCAGGAGGGGGAGGTGAAGGATGAGGGGCCCCGATATTAGGGTAAGTTGGACAGGGGCATGGTTGGAAATTACTATGGGGAGGATAGTGGAATTTATGGAGACTTTGGTGATGTCAGCAGAGGTAAGCCAAAACTCCAGCCCTCTGTGGAGCTTTGGATCAGGGAGTGGAAGGAGAAGTCACAGTCCCTAGGATGGAAGATTCTCCAGATGTCTGTTAGGCCCATATCCTCCATCATTTGAGCTAGCGCTCTTGCTCCCCTGGGGTGGGGTTCAGCGTTAGAGGGGTTTCTGTTCAGGAAGGGGTCGACTGTAAGGTTAAAATCCACCCCATGAGTATGGGGATGTTTGTGTTACTCAAGTTCCCTATTTCCTGTGCCACCATGTGGAAAAAGGCAGGGGTGTCCTCACTGGGGCTGTAGATATTCTCCAGTAGCAGTGGACCTTCAGGGGTATTCATTAGCGCTAGAATCCATCTTTCTTTGGGGTCACTGATCTTTTTGGAGACTATACAATGGAGGAATTGATCGATAAGGATTACTACTCCTCTTTTACTGGATGGGGTGAATGAATGGACGAGTTGTCCTACTCGGTCTCTTTCCAACCTGTTGTGATCTGTGGGGTTCAGTTTGGTCTCCTGTAGGAAGGCCAGACCCATCCACAGCTTCTTAAGGTGAGACAGCACCTGCTTACATTTAACTGGTGTGTTCAGACCCCGCATGTTCCAGGTGTGACAAATAATGTCACCGATAGACATTCACAGGTGCTGTCATGATTCTGGAGTTGCATAAGTGGGGGGGAGGAGCTGTGGCCAGGCCACGGCCAGCCAGCAGGAGAACCACTGAGGGAGTCAGAGTGGTGCATGGTAAAGGCTCAGCAAGGCATTTGTCAGAGTATCTTTGATTAACAGCATAACATTCAAGTGTAGATAACGCTCTAATAACTAAGTCAATATAAAACATAAAACAACTGTAATAACTACATGCACAATAGTCAAATAGACATAAGATGGGCATAAGAGGTGCTTCTGTGACCACAGAAGCCTGCCTGTGGCCTGCCTCTTTCCCCTTGGGGCCTGTGTGTATACCCTAGATATCTGCTTCCTCAAGGGGGACATAGCTGGAAAACCTCTGTGGGTCATCCTCCTTTTGTGGGGAGAGAAATGTGGTGCAGTTGGGTGACATACTCTATGTTCCTCGAGGATATAGATATATGTTCTATCTCCATGGTCCTAAATGGATGCTTGCACTTAGGGGAGATTGCATATGAGGGAGCAGGAGGCATTTGCCTCTACTCTGTCAAAGGGTGGGGGGATCATGGGGTTAAGGAGTTGTGAGTAGCAGAAGACCTTCTGGGGATGTTGCTAAATTGGGACAGCAACAGAATATTGGACCACCCCATCGTAAAAGAAGGGGGTGGTATTCTGGAGATTGAAGATATTCTCAGCTTTGTAGGCTTGTGGAGCTCTCAGGGGGGTGCAATGGGTTCTGTAGGCAGCATACCAGGGGCAGAGACGTACTATAAAACCCTTAAGCCTGGGTCTGTAAAAAACAAAAGGGGGGAGGGAGTTATAACACTACGGGGGGTCACTCCTGCCCACAAGAGATCCATAAGTGAGAAAGGAACCACTGATTTGTCCCAGTCCTTGTTGCTGATGCAAGCACTACTTAAGTTAAACTGAGACAGTTCATAGCCATCCGTGTTCCCCCCATTTCGGTCACCTTGTGGTCTGCGGAGGGAATGCTCAGGCCTGAAGCTGCTGCTTCATGGAAGAGGGGCAGGATGGGTGCTGAAGTCCCCAGCTTGTGCCCGTATCAACTAAATCTTAGGGGCTTGCATGTGTGATGGTATTGGGGTCCCCCCCAGCACTCAAGCTGTAGCCCCCCCCACCCACCAGTGAAAAGGAAGGTCCAGTCAAAATAAAACTGTACTTATCTGATCATGACTGGACCACCAAGCCTTCGGGTGGAGTTGTGAAAATATCTATAGAGATAGGCTGGCCCAGTGGCACAGAGGGTTGAGGCACTGGATGCCTTACCTCATGCTATGCCAGCAACTCGGGTTCCGGAACGGCCTTGAGTCATCTGGGTGCCAGTGTGTGTGTGGGGAGGGTGGGGCAGGATTGAGCATGCTGATGGGCAGCTCTCCTCTCCTCTCCTGAGGGTGGTGATGGGTGGTGATGGTGGGTTGGCGTCAACCCGTAGTTCTGCTCCCACCAGGTGGAGGTCCAGTGGGTAGCATAGGTGGAGAGGGGTGACAAACAGTTATGGGAGGTGGAAGGGGCTGAGCTGGTGCCACAGGGTGCGTGCATGCCTCTACATGCTCACTTGGACTTGTGCCTGGGCCTCGGGAGTGCAAGGGGAGAACACCTGCAAAAAAATACCTATGTGTCCCCATTGCCAGTTAGTGGAGGAGGTGATGGGGACCAAATAGCTATATAAAAAAAAATCTCTGGAGAGATAGGACAGTGACTGCTGGCTCTGTCTGTCTGCATGTGCAGTGTGCTTAGTTGGGCCTTCCCTGGTTCGCTAATCAAGCTTGCTGCTACTTGGGCCGCCCATGATCTGGCAGGGCTAGATTCAGGGGAGGACTGGTGCTGCGGTGAGGCCTTTGACCCTGTGGAGATCTTCAGATGCTGCTCTGGGGGTGGGGATCGCAGAGCTTCATACCAATTCTTCGTGCAGAATGCCTGTAGGGATTCAGCAACTGCAGTCTCCATCCCGTCCTTCTTGGGGCTTTTGGAGTACTCTCGTTCTGATGGGTGGGCCCTTTACCATGCCTCTGGTTGCTTTGCCATTTTCTATTATGTGGTGGGATTGCCCACATGCCTTCAAACTCAGAGTGCCATTCACTATTTCTCTCTGGGTGCAGAGGATATCACCTGTCCACTTCCCTGGACCAACCCATACATCAGCCAAGGAGGGGGAGAGACAGAGGGCTGCATCTCTTCGGGTCATGTGTGGCGGAGAAAGTCCATAGTAGTGTAACCCCCAGGTGGTGCTATCCCAAGGGCTACTACCCCTGCCTGCTTGACTACTGACAGGTTGAGGGGCCTAGGTTCTATGACGGGTGCCTCCACCCAGAGGTCAGGGTTTGTTGTGGTTAGACTACTTGGTCACAGCCCTCTGGGACACTGAGACCCTCTTTTATTCCCTCTAGTGGCTCACACAGTACACAGGAGTTACAGTCCCAATACCCCACATATATACACTGTTCACTCATAAGGTACCACTTATCCTCGAGACTGATTCTGCAGCACGTCTTTGAGGACCCCCTGTAAAACAAGGTTAATCAACATCCACAATCCAATACAGTGCTTGTTCTATAGGTACTGACACTTCAGACAGTATAAAGTTCAATAACATCAAATCTGTTTTTTTAGGGGAATGGAACACGGGAGGGGAAAATCAGGTTAATTTGCAGTATTAAAGTGACAGAGGAAGTATTTTTTCACAGAGAGGGTTGTGGATGCGTGGAACAGCCTCCCTGAGGAGGTCGTGGAGTCAAGAACAGTGGGGGAATTCAAAAATGCATGGGACAGACATAAGGCAGTCCTAGTGGGGGGTAGGAGGAAGAAAGCTGTTGGTTAACTAGGATCTGCAGCTTATCTGTTAGGTAGGAAAATGGGCAGACTAGGTGGGCCAAGTGGTCCTTATCTGCCATCAAATTCTATGTTTCTATGTTTCTACTGTGCACACATACAGGGTCTGGAAAGTCACACTCTGGGTATCCAGGTTTGAGGGGGGGGCTAGCCAGGTCCGTTGCCCGGGGTTTGCCAGCAGGTGCAGATGGATGGGGCCCTGTAGAAGAAAATATATGCACAACACTCAATTGTAATCTGGAGCCGGATGGCTCAGTCCATGAAGAAGTGAAACAACAAGAATTAGATGACACACTTGTAATTGATAACTAGCTCCAGGGGGAATACCCTGATTTGTACTCACAATACCCAAGCTGAGAACCGGATGGTGGATGTTCTTCTGGATCACCAGAAACAACAGGGCATGGAGACAATGTCTTTGTGACTGGACCCCAAGGTGGTTGATAGCAAAAGGATTTAGTCTGAGGCAAGCTGGGTTTTTCTTCCAGCTTCAACACACAGCACACAGTACAAGGGACAGGAAATAGCAATTCCCCACAAGCACTATGCACATTCATATGTAAAAAGGAAAGTACTATACCAGGCAGGCTGCTCATTGATCCCGATTGCAATTACTGCAAAATACCCAGGAGCACACACAGCAGCTTCAGTTCCTGACAGACTGAACGCGATTCAGCAATATCTCCAGTCTTCTACAGGGTGAGCCTGGTTTCCACTCTTCAGCCTTCCTTTTCCTCAGGAACTCTGATTCAGTCCGACTATCGCTTACAACAGCTGTAGGCCAACTTCAAGGCCTCTCACGTGCTTTCTGTATGAACTGTATACTGCAGAAAATACAGAGTTCCTACTCCTTTCACTGCCACTAACGATCTGGCTCTCCAGCTTCAGTCCAGGGCATTTCCCTTAGATTCCAACAGGTCCAGTTGGTGGATTTGGCTGTCAATCACTGCAGGGCTCCCTCTGTTGGTGCAAAAAGGAGCCAAGGTCCAAACTACAATTCCCATAAGCACTAGCCATACATTCCCCTTGTAAGTCGGCTCCAGTGACAGTCCAAATTCTGGTTGTCCCAAGCAGTCTCCATTTTAGGGCTCCCCTAAACCCAATTGGCACAGCACAGCAGTTCAGGTCCAAAATGGCGGGGCAACACACACTGAGTCCCAGCTGCAATAAAGCAGGTTAGACAAACTGCAATTTCACTAATGCTTTAAATGATTACAGGCAAACAGTTACATATTTCGGATGGGCTCCCTTTGCGCTTTCAGCGACTGCAAAATGGAGCGATTACACCACAGCTCAGGCGGGATTCAAGCAGGGAAACACCAGTTCCCCTCCACAAGCATTAATTATGTCTGCAAGCAGACAGCTCTTAAAGAGACAGTATGTGGAGGGTCTACAAGCACTCACAGTGCTATTCAAATGGCTTAAACGCTGAACGCCAACAGGCAGGGGAAACACTTAGGCAAGCTCCTAGGAGGCTTTTAAGAACCCCCATTTGTATTGGGGTTACACCCTTCCTGGTCTGAAAAGAACTTGGCGTCCGTGTCAAGTAGGTACCTTTATAACACTTTAAAGAAGACTACCAAATACATTTACATCACTAACAGTTGGGTTTGCATTCTTTAAACCACAGTCATATGTTAAATCTTTGTCATATGCACTTAGTCTGTACGTCACAGTTTACTACGTGTTCCACATTATACATACAATAACATTTTAAAATCAGGTCATTACTTCCTGCACATGAAACCTGAAGAGAGGGGGCCCTTCCCTATCAGGTACCTTGGGGCTGGATGGGGCAGGGGCGCCATACTCAGAGGGCAAGACAAGTAATCTGGAGTTAGCACCTATGCTCAGTTTGGGCAGTTAGCTCGGGGACACATACACTCCCTTATGGACCACATTAAGAGGCAAGTCCACAGGTCTTCCAGGAGAATCATAGCTTAAGCGCACCACTGGCTTCACAGCTCAACCAGTCCTTCTAGGGGGAACTGTTAGAGCCTCTGTGATTTATCCCCACTTTCAGCAGTGTCTTCACTTGTCAGAGAAACTTTCATTGGGGTAGAGAGGCTACAACTGGGGGCACTTTCAGCTCCAGGAGTTGCAATCTCTGAGTCTACAACACTTGGCTCACATGGGGAGTTTTCTGACACTGACAGTGAACTATCAGGGCACTCAACACACTCTTCCTGTTCTGGTATATCACCAGTCTGTCCCAGTTCATCATTTTCCTCCTCTGAAAGCTCATACAGTTCAACGATACACAATGATTCCATGTCATCCGACTTAATACTATGCACCTCACTTTCTGGGAGCATTTGCTCCAGGGACAAAGCTGGGGGCTTAGACAGTCCAGAGGGTCCAGATTCATTTCTATAATTGACTAGAGGGTTGCCCTGAAACAATTGACCAGTTCATAAGAGGGGTAGTACCCAAAGTTGCACTCACTTTCCTCTGACATGGACTGACAGTCATTTACAACTGGGACTTGCTGTAGAGAACACTTTAACTCAGCATCTGTAGGTGCAGACTTTCTTTGCTTCTGCCTAGCAGCAACTCTAGTCACTGGTCCAGAGGGAGCACTTTCTGGGGGCTCAGACTCAATCAAGATTTGTCTAATGGGCAGTAAGTGATTTCTATGCTTTGTCTTAAAGAGCCCCTGACACAGTCTAGCATTCTTCCTGAATCCTGCTCCTTAAATGATGCTTTATGTTGTTGTGTAGTGTTTTTTTTATAAGCGCTCTCTTCTTTCATTTCTGTCTGCCTGCTTTGATATGTTACCAATACCTTGTCCTTTTCTGCTATTTGTTATCCCTTAGCTGACCAGTGGCAGAATGACATCATATGTAGTTGTTTGCCTGCGTGCGAAGTGCCATCTTCACTCAGCGCGCTGCCGCAGGCTCTGTCGTTCAGTAGCTGTACTGCCATTTTGTTTTCTTTCTGTAGTGTGAACAGCTGAGTAGAAATTGATTAAGTTTACTGCTTGTAATGCTAATCAATGAGTTACTGTATGCATATTTGTGAAATTGACTGTCCGTGTACATGGACAGGTTCCCTAAAAGAAGAAAAAAAAATGTTGTCTTTGCTGCTGTTTTAAGCCGCTTTTAAGTCACTTTCACCAGCCCTGCCTTTTTGAACAAGTTTGTCCCATTCTCAGAATAATTTGGTGATGGAGGAAGTGGAAATAAATGCAGTGCTTCTCTTTGTGTGGGTCTGATTTATATTTATTTATGAAGTTAGTACAAATCTTCATCAAGTAGTAGTGCAGCAGCAGCGTGGACACGGCGTGGAGAACTAACATTAATAAATTTAAAAATAACTACCTAAATAAACACAAATCAGACCCACACAAAGAGAGGCACTGCATTTATTTCCACTCTCTCCATCACCAAATTATTCTGAGAACAGGGCAAACTTGTTTAAAAAGGCAGGGCTGGTAAAAGTGACTTAAGCGGCTTAAAACAGCAGCAAAGACAACTTTTTTTTTTTCCTTCTTTTAGGGAACATGTCCATGTACACGGACAGTCAATTTCACAAATATGCATACAGTAACTCATTAGTATTACAAGCAGTAAACATAATCAATTTCTACTCAGCTGGTCACACTACAGAAAGAAAAAAAAACAGCAGTACAGCTACTGAACAACGGAGCCTGTGGCAGCGTGCTGAGTGAAGAACAGCACTTGGCACGCAGGCAAACAACTACATATGATGTCATTCTGCCACTGGTCAGCTATGGGATAACAAATAGCGGGAAAAGGACGAGGTATCCATAACGTGTCAGAGCAGGCGGACAGAAATTAAAGAAGAAAGCGCTTATAAAAAAACACTACACAACAACATAAAGCATCATTTAAGGAGCAGGATTCAGGGAGAATGCTACACTGCGTCAGGGGCTCTTTAACATCTTTTGAATTATTCTCAGGCCTTACCTTGTACACAGGCAGATCATCTAGTTTGCCTACCACAATGTGAGGGAGATGGTGCCACCTGTCAGCAATCTTGTGTTTGTCATGCAGTCCCAGATTTCTTAGCAACACCCGATCTCCCTCCTGAAGTTCCAGTGCTTTCACCTTTTTATCATACCTTTCTTTGTTGGCCAGATTTCTTTTGGCAGCCATGGTTTGAGCCAGTTGGTATGCATGATTTAGTTGGGCCTTTAACTTTTGCACATACTGTAAATGGTTATCAGCTCGAACCCCATCAGGAGAAACCTCCAAAACAAACATCTACCAGTAGTTGGGCTTCTCTTCCAAACATCAGGCGGTAGGGGGAGAACCCAGTGGCATCACTTTTGGTGCAATTGTAGGCATGTACCAAGGTGCTAATTTGTTGACTCCATCTAGGCTTGTCCTTTGGGTGGAGGGTGCCCAGCATATCTAGCAAAGTGTGGTTGAAACGTTCAGGCTGTGGGTCCCCCTTGGGGTGGTAAGGGGTGGTTCTGGACTTTCTCACTCCCCACAGAGAAAGCATCTCTTTGATCAGACGACTCTCAAAGTCCTTCCCTTGATCAGAATGGATTCTTTGTGGAGCCCCATAGTGAATAAGAAAATTTTTTATAAGTACTTTTGCCACAGTGGATGCCTTCTGGTCTTTGGTGGGGAAAGCTTGAGCATATCTCGTAAAATGGTCAGTGACCACCAGTACATTATTGATATTTCTTTGATCTGGCTCCAAACTCAGAATGTCAATACATACCAGCTCCATGGGGGTGCTGGTGGTTTTGTTCACTAGGGGGGCAGCCCTCTGGGGCAAAGCTTTCCTCTGTAAGCAGCGACTACAAGTTCGAATGTGTTGTTCAACATCAGCCCCCATCTTAGGCCAATAGAATCCGGATCTCACCAAGTCAAGTGTTCTGTCTATGCCAAGGTGCCCCATGTGGTTGTGTAGGGACCTCAGCACCAAGTCTCGAAAGGCAGTGGGAAAAACTAGCTGCTGTTTGTCTATTTGTCCCCCTCTGTCCACTGTTTCCCTGTATAACAGTCGATTAATCAGCTTCAACTTAGGACCTTCCTTGTATAACAATGCAGTTCTTAATTCAGTAGAACATAACTTGGATACATCTTTCCCTGCGTAGAGGGCTTCCAAAGCTGGTTTAATCATGGGATCTCGGGACTGAGGCCGCTGAAGACTGTCATTGTCTAGCTGAGGCAAAGCACCAATGTCTAATGCAGAGAAGTGGCAATATGCAGCAGGTATGCAAGTCTCAGAGGGCCCCAAACAATCCACCAAATAGTCCACTGTGTCTGGGATCACTTGCTCCTCTCTGTCAAACTTCTGGCAGAGTGCTCGAATGCCAGGTTCTGACAGTCTGACCCAGTCATTTCAAGAAACAGGCCTCCAGGAGAGAGCATCTATGTGGTTCAGGCCTGCCCTGTATTCAACAGCATAGTCATATGTAGATAATGCAGAGAGCCACCTATGGCCAGTAGCATCCAACTGAGCTGAAGTCTGCACATAGGTCAAGGGATTATTGTCAGTTTTTACTAGTATCTTAGCCCCATACAAGTACTCTTGGAATTGGTCCACAATGGCCCACTTCAAAGCTAGGAACTCTAACTTATGTACAGAATAGTTCTTTTCAGAAGGGGCCAGGCTTCTGCTGGCAAAGGCCACTGGTCTCAGGCCATTCTCGTGCTCCTGGTACAACACAGCCCCCAAACCTTGCAAGCTAGCATCAGTGTGTAGGACACAGGACTTTTGCTAGATCTGCATGGGCCAGGACAGGAGCGTGGGTAAGCTGATATATAATCTCATGAAAAGCAGCTTCACAATCAGGTGTCCATCGTGCCCCAAATACTTCATTAAGATGGAAATGCACTCTTTCATTCTCAGGGGAAGTTGACCTCGTATATTTTTTTGTGGGTTGGAGGGTACCCTTGTGTAAGATTAAGTAAAGGACGGATCAGTATTGAATAGTCCTTGATGAAATGGTGATAGTA
Source organism: Neoceratodus forsteri (assembly GCA_016271365.2). Taxonomy (NCBI): domain Eukaryota; kingdom Metazoa; phylum Chordata; order Ceratodontiformes; family Ceratodontidae; genus Neoceratodus; species Neoceratodus forsteri. The sequence continues at coordinate 156,780,639 of CM028138.1, forward strand.
ACCACAGAAGCCCAGGAATCTTTGCAGTTCTTTTAGATTGTGGGGCTGTGGCCAGGTGGTCAAGGCCTCAACTTTACTCGGGTCTGTCTCTATTCCCTCAGTGGAGACTGTGTGTCCCACATACTTTACAGATGTTTGGAAGAATTGACATTTATCCATGGACAGTTTCAGGCCAAAGTCTTCCAGTCGGTCCAACACCTTGAACAATCTACTCTCATGTTCCTCCAGCAAGCTGCCAAACACAATAACATCATCCAAGTACACCAGGCACTCTAATAGGTTCATGTCTCCCACTGCACGCTTCATCAGTCGTTGAAAAGTGGCTGGAGCACTTGAAATCCCTTGAGGCATCCTCATGAACTCATAGAAACCAAGTGGGTAGATAAAGGCTGTCTTCTCATGGTCTTCTGGGGCCATCGGGATCTGGTAGTACCCACTGCGAAGATCCAGCACAGAGAACCACTTGCTACCGTTCAGGCAGTCCAAAGCATCCTGAATGCGGGGCATTGTATACTGATCAGGGATAGTCTGCCAGTTTAAAGTGCAATAATCCATGCACATCCTTACTGTCCCATTCTTTTTTCTCACTACCATGATAGGGGAAGCATATGGGCTTCTAGGTTCCGTGTATTACACCAGCAGCTAACATCTCTTGCAGATGCCATCTCACATCATCTATGTCAGCAGGTGCCAGGCGTCGAGACCTCTCACAAAATGGCCTGTCATCATGCAGCCAGATATGGTGTTCAGCTCCTTGCATACATCTTGCATCCCATTCCTTTAAAGAAAACACCTAATCTCTCTGGGCAAGCTTCTCACAGATCCTCACTTTCCATTCAGCGGGCAATGGGGAGTCACCGAAATCAAATGAGTCAGGCGTTACTCTATCATTCTTCCCCAAAGTCTTGTTACTGGGTAGCACTGCAGTGTCTGCACAATGTACATTAGCCAGGGTGCAACCTCTATTTACTTGAATCTCTCTATCAGACACATTATGAACTTGAAGCATTACCCTTCTGGCATAAGCATGGGCTCTGGCAGGCAAAATACTAGGCTTGACCAGCAGTCCCTCCGGCAATTTTCCATTGCTTGGTGAATCCAGCATTAATATTTTATTCTTGTCATCCTTTCTGATACGAACCTCTCCCTGTAAGGTACACTGGGCATTTAGTGCCAGGATCAGAGACTCAGGATCCTTTTTCCAGATGATTCCAACCGGTTCCTCTGATTCCACTTTGTCAGCATCTCTCTGGGCATCGTAGGACTTCCTGATCAAGGCCGGAATTCTTAAAGCTCTACCAGTCCAGGACCCCTGTTTTTCATAACACAACTGTGCCAGCCATCCAAACATATGTGCATTAGTCCCAATTAGTAGAGGAACCCCATCATACAGTCCAGTAGAGGGACACACTAGGGCCAAGGTCTCCTCTTGCTCTGCCACTCCAGCCACAGAGGTGGGAAAGGACAGCCAAATTTGGATATAGCTGGGTAGGGGTAGGCCTTCTCACTTAAACCCCAGACATACAGTCCTTCCAATGGTTGCAGGGGCACATCAGACAAATTCTTGTGATACCAATCCTGGAACATAATTGTCACTTGGGAGCCACTGTCTAACACAGCTCTTGTAGGCACTCCATTCACTTTTAAAGTGGTCTCCAAGGAGGGACCCACCACTTCAGACCATTCCGGTGGCACTGATCCGGGTGTTGATCAGGCATTGGCCCTGGTGGCATAACTTTTCTGAGTAGCTCCCCCTGGCAGTCGGGCGTAGGTTCTGCGATGCCAGACCACTAAACTGTTGGTAACTTTTCTCAAGTTCTCTGGCAAGCGACAAGCTGACTGAAAATACCCATCCTCTCCACAACGGTAGCAGAACTTAATGTCTCTAGTGTCCTGGAAGGGTGGGGGCCCTCTTTCTGTGGGGCACTTCTGGAGCCCTGCGGGCTCTTCTTGGACTGGGGGCTTATACCTTTGGGCTTCTGAACCTCCACTGCGGTTGGGGGTGAGGGCAGCCCTTTGCAGCCCCCCCACCATCTCTCTCAATTCTCACAGTTCTGCTAGCAGGTTATCCTTAATTCGGGTCTCAGAGGAAACAACATGCACTCCCACTCCACTTTTGGGCTCAGGGGGAGCCTGATACAGATCTGGTTCTCCGTATGCCTCAGTCAATTCCTTAATTAAATCTCTCAACTGTTGAGCCTCATCTAGCTCACTCTTTTCAGGGGTCTGACAAGTGTTCACAGCCCCAGCACAGGGTTCCCAGCCCTCTTCATCAGTTTCAATCTCACAGATTTCTTTCATCAAATGACAGTACTCTGGAGGGCTTGCCCTCCTGTCTTGCAGCTTGAGCTTCAGGATCTTTATGCTCGAAAATCTAGCTGACTTCAATATGTGGTCCAATCTGACCTGGTTTAACTCTTTGGCAGGCACTCCCCCTTTTCTGTGGGCCCTCTGCAAAGCCCTTTCTATCCTAGTGACAAAGGCAGACAATTTCTCGTTTTTCCACTGTTTGGCTGACTTGAATTTCCATAATAAATCATCCCCTGATTCTGTGCTGCCAAACACCCCCTTCAAGGCAGAGAGATATTCTGCTGCAGAGGCCTCTGGACTAGTAGCACGTAAAAACCGGATGGCTTCCAGGGCAGGGCCTCTCAAGCTTTCCATCAAGTGCTTCCTCTTTTTGCCCTCCGAACACTGACAGTCCTGTACTAAAGGGGTAGCATAGTCCATCCAGGTCTCCAAATCATCTTCCCCCAAGGGCACTAGAACAGTACCAGAAAAAAGTCTAAGCCTTCTATAGGAGTCCAGTTGTATCAGGGGAATTATAATGGGGGAGGTAGCTATTATGGATCTCTTGGGGGACACAGGAGAGGGAGTCGGGGAATGTACAGGCATGTGATCCCCAGACAAGTCTAACACCTTCACTGCCTCCTGGACAGTTTTTCCTTCTGAGGCTAACAGCTTGAGCAGCTTTTCCTTAAACCCATCAGCACTAAGGGACCCACTCAGGGTGGCCAGACCACCAGGTACATGAATAACCCTCCATCCCTTCTGGACCCCTTCCGGTAGAATCATAGGTGGCACCTTTTCAGGGTCTATGGGGTAACTACATGAGAGTAGCACTATCAAAGTTTGGTCAAATAAGTCAGCGTCTCGTCCCTTTACTTCTACTTTGCCCAAACACTTAACAGACTCTACCGTGGATATAATATCAGCATTGCTAGTCCCTAAGGGGACATCTAGCAACAAAATAGCCTTTTGAGGGTATATCTCCTCAGCTTCACACCATCCCATCAACTTATAGGGGTCCATTTTTAACTTGGGCGTGGTACTCCCCTCCATTTTTTTTCCTTTAAATTAAACATAATGGGGTAATTCTCTCAGAAGGCCACTAGAGGACCTAATCCCAGCAGTGGCCTCCAAGATGTAACCCCCAGGTGGTGCTATTCCAAGGGCTACTACCCCTGCCTGCTTGACTTCTGACAGGTTGAGGGGCCTAGGTTCTATGACGGGTGCCTCCACCCAGAGGTCAGGGTTTGTAGTGGTTAGACTAGCTTGGTCACAGCCCTCTGGGACACTGAATACCCAAGCTGAGAACCGAATGGTAGATGTTCTTCTGGATTGCCAGAAACAATGGGGCATGGAGGCAAGGTCTTTGTGACTGGACCCCAAGTCTGTTGATAGCAAATGGATTTAGTCCGAGACAAGCTGGGGTTTTCTTCCAGCTTCAACACACAGCACACAGTACAGGGGACAGGAAATAGCGATTCCCCGAAAGCGCTACGCACATTCATATGTAAAAGGAAAGTACTATACCAGGCAGGCTGCTTCTCGCTCCCCGATCGCACTACTGCAAAATATCTGGGGCACACAGCAACTTCAGTTCCTGGAGACCAAGTGCCGACCAGCAATATCTCCAGTCTTCTACAGGATGAGCCTGGTTTCCACTCTTCAGCCTTCCTTTTCCTCAGGAACTCGGATTCAGTCTGACTATCGCTTACAATGGCTGTAGGCCGACTTCAATGCCTCTCACGCGCTTTCAGTGACTGCACAATGGAGCAATTACACCACAGCTCAGGTGGGATTCAAGCAGGGAAGCACCAGTTCCCCTCCATAAGCATTAATTATGTCTGCAAGCAGACAGCTCTTAAAGAGGTAGTATGTGGAGGCTGTACAAGCACTCACAGTGCCATTCAAATGGCTTAAACGCTGAATGCCAGCAGGCAGGGGGAACACTTAGGCAAGCTCCTAGGAGGCTTTTAGGAACCCCCATATGTAGGGGGGTTACAGTAGCATCCAGATTGGAAAAGAAAAAAGGGGTCCCATTGTGTACCACTCTCATGGTGGCAAGGTATTGGAGGGAGAAGGACAGGCTCAGTCTGTGCATCGCATGGCAAGCCTCAGTATAAGCCCACCATCTGTCAGACAATTCCTGGGAGTAGTCCGGGTAGATGTGGATCCAGTGCTTCTGCCAGAAGATCTGAGTCATGTCCCTAACCTTTGCCATAACCATCTTTTTATCATGAAAATCAAGGAAGTGGGCAATTATGGGCTATGGCCTCTCACTGGGTTTAGGGAATGGGACCAGAGTATGATGTGCCCACTCGACCTGCAACACCTTCATCAGATCACGATCCTTTACTGGATGGTGTGGAATGGAGGGCAACAAAAATGTTAGAGGATGGAGGGCAGGGCCTACGAGGACAGGCTGAATGAGCTGAATATGTACATGTTGGAGGAGAGGAGAGGAGGGATAGGGGCATATGACTGAAATGTTCAAGTATTTGAGGGGGATAAACAAAGCTAGCACTGAAGGGGTGTTTAAACTCAGGAAGGATAGGGACATGAGGGGCACAGACTAAGATTGGAGGGCGGAAGATTTAGGAGGGAGATGAGGAGGCACTACTTCAAGGAGAGGGTGGTGTCTAAATGGAATGCTCTGCCAGAGGGGATGGTATCATGTAAGACAGTAGGAAGTTTTAAGAGGGCATGGGACAGAGCATGAGGGAGGGTCTGGGTGAAGGGGGCTGAGGCCATCATGGGAATGACAGGTGGGGAGGGGGTTGGGGCAGCTGCACTCTAGAGGGCTAGCTGCACATTTGGGCAGACATTGATAGAGCGGGTGGTCTGTTTCTGCTGGCAGATTCATATGTTCATATATTCGTAAGATGCAATATTTCAGACAGGACATGCTGCAGGAAGTCTTCAGTGTCTCTGGATTTGGCCCCTTTCAGGATATCCTAGGGACAGAAGGTCGTTTCTGTGCTCCCTATTCTCTAGGTCATCAATCTTGTCCTGCATTTTTAGGAGGTCCTGCTGTTCTTCCCATAAGGTCACTGGTTCAGTTGCTGCTATCCTATGCTCTGTGTTGAGAATCCGGGATTCAGGAGACTGCAAGACTTGTGCCGTATGGTTGGTGGGAAGGGTGACCTAGGCCATTTGCTGAATTAGCTGCCCGAACATCCTTTCTACAGCCATGTGGTCCCACATGGCTGGTTGCTGAAGAGTCATGCTGACAGGTCAGGTAGGCCTTGGAGCAGTTTGTTTGGATCAGTGCGGTCTTAGATGTAGATCGTATTTCAAAATAAACACACCTTCAGATTCTGCGGTCCTTTATACACAGTTTAGGATGTTTAGATGATTATAAAAGTTTGATGTACTTGGGGATAATGAAGGATTCAGTCCTCGAGGGAAGAGAGTATCTGTGTTAAGTTGCCATCTTGTTTAGCGCCCCTAGTGGCCATTCAGTGGCAGATTTGAATTTGAAGCACACACCAATACCTGCTCTATCCCTTTAAGGTGGTCTTACTGTTATGTCTTCCACAGCCATCAATGCGCAGTTTGTGACTTTTTATAAGGAGATACATCAGGCTGACCTTGTACCCACCATAGCCCATGTATGTATGACTCTTTCTTTTCCAGTCTTGTGCTATCCCAGGTCCACAAAACATTCAACCAGATCCTGGTTTGGCAAATCACAATCAAAGAGGTTCAGGATACTATTGTTGCTATGTCTTGTGACAGGTTCCTTGGTCTGGATGGATACCCCTGTGAATTTTATTCCTGTTTTCTCCCTTTTGGCACCTTATCTGACCAGAGTGTTCAATGAGGCATGGAAGACTGGTGCACTTCCTCCTACTTTAATGGTGGTACTTATCACCTAGGCCTAAAAAAAGACCCAGACTGTGTTGAGTGTTCCCATTTTTGCCCAATTTCTCTTATCAACTTGGACACTAAACTGTTTGCAAAAGTCATAGTGGGTAGAATGGAAACCAGATGGGGTTTGTTCCAGGAAGGCTAGGGCTAGACACTTCCAGAAGGATGCTGGATTTGGTGTGGTAGGCACACCAAGGGGGTAGTTCCAGTTGCCACTCTCTGGTTGGACACAGAAAAGGCCTTCTACGTGGTGAAGTGGTATTGCCTTTTTAAGGTCTTAGATCACTTTGGGTTCCCTGCTGCCTGTATTTTGTTGATTAGACTGCTGTAACAGAGCCCCACTGCAGTTGTCCTTACTAATTCTGTGGTTCCCCCCCACATTTCTTCTTGAGTTGGGGCTCTTTTCAAGGGTGCCCTCTTCACCCTACCTGTTCCTTCTCTGCACTGAGTCATTGGCCCAACAGGTCTGAGTTGCCTCATCAGTCTCAGACATGGTAGTAAAGAATACACATGCCAAAATGCCCCTTTTTGTTGAAGACAGTTCTTTATTTTTATCAGAGATTCCCAACTCCTTAAACTATCAGACATCATACAAGTCTATGCCACTTTGTCAAGTTCTAAACTAAATGGTACAAAATCCCAGATTCTTCCCATAACAGACATTTGTACTTAACGGATGTTTTTTGAGACACCCTTACCAACGGTGTCTGGAAGGTAATACCTGCCTGGGAGTGGCCATTATGTGTACAGAACACCTTGAAAGCCAAGTTATCTGGAGCCCTCGATAAGCTTAAGGCCGATGTTCAAAGGTGGTGCTCCCTGTGATGCTCTTTGGGTGGCAAGGTAAATAAATGACTTAAAACTCATTGTCCCCCTTAATCTACATTATTTTCTGGCTAATCTACCACTACTGATTTCTACAGCTTTCGTTAATTTAGTGAGCATGGTCTGTTCCCAATTTATTTGGTCCCAAAAGCAACCTAAAGTGTCTCTTGCCAAACTCAAGCAGCCCTGGCATTTAGGGGGATTTGGGCTTCTGGGCATGAAGAAATACCATGTGCCGTACACTCTTCATCAAGTCCTGCTTTGCTACAGTCCATGCTTGATAGTGCACACTCCATAATGTGAATCCTTTGTGTCTGCTCAGTCCTCACTTTTACACCCACATTGGAAACTCCCTCAAACTCTTCCCCATGCTCATAGGCACAGAATACTGTTTGGCTCTTGGAGGCTTCTCTCCTTGACTGGTACCCTAAATTGTTTAAGAGCCAGACCCCTTTGGAGGAATCTGAAATTACTTACTGAAGGTAATCCAGTACAGTGGCCCACCTGGAAGATTGCAGAGCTCTGTACTCTAGGAGATATCCTAGGCACCTTGAAATCCTTTTCTCAGTTAGCCACAGAATTCTCTCTCCCTGCACTCCCAATGATAATATTTTCAGTTACATAGTGCCATCAAGGAATAACTGCTCAGGGACTATTAAGTACCACAGAATGGAACCTTTGCACAAGGGATTTGCAGCAAGATCGCTAACAAAGGCCTAGCTGGTGACATCTACAAGCTAAAACAGAAGCCACTTCCTTCTTTGCCCACTAGCACCAGGGAAATTGATGTCAGGAATTAGAAACAAACATTACGCTTGAGGAATAGAAACAGGTTTGACCAGTGGATTGCTGTGCCAATACAGAGATGCAGGCTTGAACACTGCAGTATAAGTCCTCCACAGAGCATACTATGCTCCCTGGCTCTGTATAAAATGGGTCACTTCCTCCATAGTAAGTGTTGATGTTCCTCCCCACAGGCCTTACTGATCTATATACTGTAGACCTGCTCACATCTGGCCTCCTACTGGGACTGTTTCTGGGCAACCCCACTGCCACCTGTTCCAGACCCCACAATTGGCTTGTTGGGCATATGATGATGCACTCTGTTGTATGCTCCCCAGAAACTCTATGCAACTGCTGCCTCTTCTGCAGCCTCTAGGGTAGTCCTTCGACACTACAGATTTTCCTTTTTTCTGGTACTAGCAGGTGGGCTGTTCTAGTCTGTAAAGTGGGCAGATATGAAAGATATATTCCCTAGTGGGGAAAGATTCCCTTTTTCAACAAGTGGGAAGACTCTACCAAACTAAGTGGGACCCATTTGCAGCTCTCCTCCCTCCAGACCCCCAAAGTAGTTCAAGGTTAGCATTGGATTTCCTCTTTTTAATCATGTACTATTTCCTCTAAACCTTGATTGACTCCCTAGAATAGTTTTTCTCTTCCACGTCTTATTAAGTGGCATTGTATAACTAGGCCTCTGCAAATCCTACTATCACCCTCTCTGTACACAGCTCTAGTCCTAGATTTTACTTTTCCCTTGACTTCTTTTGAAAAGGTAACAGTCTCATGTTAGGAAAGCAGCATACATTCACATTTTGATCTCCTACACATCCTCACTTTTGGGGGGAAAGTGAAACTAAGCCCTTTTTAATGCCCCCATTTGGGAGTAACAGACACTGACCCTTAACCCCTTTTTGCCTGCATTGTCTGTGTTAGCTGCTGTCACCACAGCTTGAATTTCCCTTTCATTATACACCTGTCTGATCTTATCCAAATAGTTCCCTTTCTGTCTCTGTAATTAATGTACATTGCACTTCTGTTCTCTCCTTCTTCCCTCTATTGTTTAGGGAATATATAGAACTGTGTTTGTGCCATGTTTATGTTGTAATGTTACCAACCTTCAACAGCAAACTTTATGGCAAAAACATTATTTCATATGTGTTGGCTTTTATATATTGAATAGGACCATATTTGCATTATAGTTAGTCAGGACCTTACAAGGTGTTAGCAGGAGATGTATTCTGGGAATAACACCTGCCCCGTTTATGTGTAGTTGTATACCTACACATGACCTACTGTGTATGTGTGTGCATTATACCAATATATTACCTTTTGCATGTGAGTGCCTGTGTGGTGGGGGTGGGTAATGTTCCCACTCTCCAATGAGTATAGGGTTGCACCTGTACGTTAACTGCTGTATGTTTTGGGGATAATGTTCCTGTCCTCCAGTATGTAAAAGGTGGCACCTATATGTTATCTGCCAGGGAATGGGGCAGTCTCCTCCCATAATATTGCAAGTAGAATGACTGTAAAAGTAAATTAATGATCCAAAATGTGTTTTCAAATGATTCCTGTTTAATGAAATTCTTTCTATTACAGAAAGCCCAAAGTTCAGCAATGTAACAACATACCAGGAGTTTCTCGAAGGTTCAACTGCAGTTCTGTCATGTGATGTGGATGGAATTCCCACGCCTGTTGTCACCTGGCTCTACCATGGTCAGGATGTCATCCTGAATGGAAATGGTATGTTAAATAACACAACCATGATATATCAAATATAAGCATGTCATAACTAGAATAATTATTTCACGTATAACACAAACCATTAGATAGCTAATACAATTAATAACAATAATCTGTTTCACAAAGTGGAAATATCTTTAGCAGGTAACCTGTCTACCCAGAGTTCCTTGTGTTATAAAACAGGATACTTTTTAAATTCGTAGCATAAGCCAGGTGGTACATGTGATATCCAGCCTGCTGCTAGGGTTGGAGAGAGTCTGGGGCTTGCTTCAACAGCTCTCCTGCCTCCCAGTGATTGCCATTCTCTTGTCCAAACAGGAATCATGAGAACTCCACCCACTCTCTGAACAGCAGACAGTGGGATCATGGTGAGAAGAGGTCTGATAAAATAACTGGGCTTTTTAAAAGCTCTAAAAAGCCTTCTTTCTCCAGTCCTCCTACCTCCAACCTGCTGCAAGGGGTTGAGACAGCATGTGTCCTGCTACAGCAGCTCTCCTCCCTCTCTGTTCCCCTGCCCAAACACAAACCAGCCACTAGATGACCAAGAACTCTGCCCACTCCCCAAATGGGAGCCAATCAGATTGTGGTGCTCAGCCTCCTCCCTTGAGAGTTGCATATTGCAAGTGGCCCTCCACGCTAAGGACCAATCACAAAGGACATTGACTGCAGTCTGCCTGGAGTCAGACAAGAAGGTAGCCAGCAGTCACCCATGCTGTCTGACTGAATACTACCTGTAAATATGCAGTTTCCATAGCAAAACAGAACTTTTACTCTTCTTGGCTACATCAGAGATTTCTCATTGTTGTTTAGATGAATACATATATTATCTCTGCTGCTCAGTTTGAATAGTTTGTAAACCCCTATCTGTCTAGTACACTATAATCATTGTTGACCCAGTTGACCAACTTCTTACCCACCCCGATCCTACCCAGCTTATTATTAATCAATTCTGTGTTTCTACAAGGTAGCATTTTCCTTAACTGATTTAACCTCACATATGTAGCTACATAGCTGGACCTGGATACTCCTTATCTAGGGTCTGCCCTCATAATTGCTCACATACATGGTACTACCAGGGTTTGTAAAGTACTGTAACAGTGTTAATATCCTGTCAGGGCATGCTACTCCTTAATGGAGGTCCACTGTTATAACTGCCTCTCCTAGAACTTCAAAGGGGTTCATTACATAATTAGCTTAATCTGTAGATATCAATTTCCTTAGAAACATAGAAACATAGAATTTGACAGCAGATAAGGACCACTTGGCCACCAAGTCTGCCCATTTCCCTACCTAACGGATAAGCTGCAGATCCTAGTTAACCAACTGCCTACTCCATCCTACCCCCCACTAGAATTGCCTTATGTCTGTGCCATGCATTCTTTAATTCCCCCGCTGTTTTTGACTCTACAGTCTCCTCAGGAAGACTGTTCCATGTATCCACAACCCTCTCTGCGAAGAAATACGTCATCACATTACCTCTGAGCCATCCCCCTTCTATCTTCAAATTGTGCCTCCTTGTTTTTGCCCCTCTCTTTTTCTGAAAGATACTACCCTCTTAGACTTTGTTGATTCCCTTGAGGTATTTGAAAGTTTCTATCATGTCCCCCCTCTCCCTTCTTTCCTCGAGGCTATACATCTTTAGTTCCTTTAGTCTTTCTTCACATGTCTTCTGATGCAGACCCTGCATCATTTTGGTTCCTCCTCTGGACAGCCTCCGCCCTGTCTATGTCTTTGTGGAGATGGGGTTTCCAGAACTGTACAAGTACTCCAGATGTGGTCTTACCAACTGTCTGTACAGAGGGCCAACAACTTCCTGTTTTCTACTAGTGATGCCTCTCCCTATGCATCCCAATATCCCCAGCCCTCCTTACTGCCTTTCTCACATTGCTGGCCCACTTTTAGGTCATCTGATATGACTACCCCCAGATCCCCTTCCATTTTTGTTATTGTCAGTATCTCACCCCCACTGTGTACTCTTCTCCTGGGTTTTTGTTTCCCAGGTGCATTACTTTGCACTTCTTTGCATTGAATCTAAGCTGCCATACATTTGACAATTTCTCCAACCTTGCCAAGTCCCTTTTTATCCTTTCCACCCCACCTTGTGTATCAACCCTGTTGCAGATCTTTGTGTCATCTGCAAAGAGACATACTTTCCTTCCAGTCCCTCTGTAATGTCAATTATAAAGACATTAAAAAGGACCGGCCCCAGTACTGAACCCTGCGGTACCCCCAGAGTAACCCTCCTTTCTTCACTGTGGACTCCATTTACTATTACCTGCTGTGTCCTGTTGTCCAACCAGTGTTTTAACCAGGCTACCACTGTAGGACCCACTCCCAGGCTGGCTAATTTGTTTATTAATCTTTTGTGCAGGACTGTGTTAAATGCCTTGCTAAAGTCTAGGTAGGCCATGTCCACAGCCCCTCCCTGGTCTACTGCTTTGGTCACCCAGTCAAAGAAATCAATTAGATTTGTCTGACATGACCTTCCTGCTGTGAATCCATGCTGCCTTGGGTCCTTTGCCCCACTGGCCTCTAGGTACTCAACAATTCTTTCCTTCAGAAGTGATTCCATCATTTTCCCTACCACTGAGGTCAAACTGACAGGTCTGTAGTTTCCTGCCTCTGTCTTGCTCCCACTTTTGTGAAGGGGAATCACATCTGCCCTCCTCCAGTCCTCAGGTACCACCCATCCTCCCATGATTTATTAAAAAGGGTAGTCAATGGTGTTACTAGTTCTTCCCTTAGTTCTTTTAAACTTCTGAGGTGACTCCCATCAGGCCCCATTGCTTTATCCACCTTCAGTTTTAAGAGTTCTTTCAGAACCCTTTCTTCTGTGAAAGGACTAATATCAACCCCGCTATCCAGAGTGCTTCTATTGACTGGATTAGGTATTTCTCTCTGCTTTTCCATTGTTCATTTAGTCAGTTCTCACAATGGTAGCTAATGACTTGCTCTCTTATTGTTTATTATTCTTAATACTAGACCACCTATCCACTGTGACAGTGACTTCCCCTGACCCCAGTCAGCAGTGTAAAGCTCCTGTATGTGATTGCTCCCAATCAGTCCCACTGCTCCTACATTGGACTGCTTCCAAAAAAGCATTTTCAACTGCTGGGGCACAGCTTTCAGTATATCCTAGCCTTTAGCAATGGCATCTATATGTGAAAAATCATTCATCTCCTCCTAGCCATTTCTAGCAGTAGTGAAAGTAACCCTTACCCTGCAGCTGACTTACCTCTGACAAACAATCCCAGCTGGCAGACCCAGGAGGCATTAGCCAATACACATTAATGTGCACAGTTTAGTCCCTAAGGAGGCTGAATATGAGGCCTTTGTAGCAGCCCACAATCCTCACATGCTAGCCATTTACAAAACATTGGCTGAGCATTTTGGATTTAGAGTTTACCATACCTAGTTACTCTACTTATTGCAAAGACAAATTAGGCAAAACAGGTAAGGGAGTCCTGTTCTATATAAAATTTGACCTGGATGATAAGATTCTTTCCCCCATGTATGTACCTACTACCAACTGAGAGTGGCTAGTCCAACAGCTCAACACAGGCTTAAAGAAACTAAAGGTATGCTGTACATAAAACCCTCCAAGAGCTGGCATGGAAGACCTCAAAGATATGACATTAATGTCCTCCATGCTAGGACATATAGAGTTACTAGTGTTGGCTGAGTTTAATCTGAATTGGTTAACTAATACCATGGCATATAGGGACATCCTAGTGGACCATGGTCTTACATAGGTCCATACTGCCACTATTAGATTGAATACTACAATGGGAAAGCACTCCCTTGTCGATTGGGTCCTTGTCAATAACCCAACCACAGTCCAATTGTCTGGTCAACTGTCAGATTATGTTAGTGACCATTCTGCCATATACTGCCTTTGGCACTATGGTGCAGCATTCAACCATATCACAAGAGAAGTCTTTTATTGCAACAGCAAGGGCTTTAATCGCCAGGCATTCCTAGCTGATCTTGTTTTCATGTATTGGTTCTTCATTGACACAGTCCCTGGTATACAGTAGACCATGCACTAGATTTTTTCATCTCTGATTTCTCTAAGCTGCTCAACAAACATCCCCCCATCTAGGTGTAGGGTTAAAAATGTCAACTTTAATTGGTTAGGTAGTGACCTTTTAAAATTAATAAAAGAAAGAGATTCCACATGGATGGATTTCAAAAACACCACACTCACCAGCTAATGGGATGCATACAGACAGTTAAGAAACAAATTTATTATTTTATTTATTTATTGGAATATCAGTTTACAACCTTTTAGCCAGAGGCTCATTTACAAATGTACCTCGTCACAGAGAGGACAAAACAGTGCAAACAACATTTTTACAATAAAACTGTGTACAAAAGAACTGTGGAAACGCGAGGGCATAGGACAGAATACAGTTATGATACAACAAGAATTGGCAAAGAACAAGTCAGTTCAGAGTAGTCTGAACAGTTACAGATGAGCATTACAGGATTGACAGTATACAAGTAGGTACAGGATGATTTATACAATATGCTAACAGAGGCGGAACTAAGCAAAAGAAATCATTGTGGATGCATGCGGGGAAGAGAGTAGCATTATAGGTAGAGATAAGCAATAGGTTTGCGAAGCCGCTCGGAGAGCTTTGTCTGGTCAGAAGATCTGGAAATAGACTTAGAAGCAGCCACAGCTGCACTTAGTGAGTAGGTGTTTTCTAAGGGTGGTTTTGAAGTGAGAGATCGTGGAGGCATCAGTGATACTGGTAGGGAGGGTGTTATACCAAGAAGGGGCTCTGTAGCAGTATGCCCTTTGACCTTGCGAGGTTCTAGCCCTCGGTACTACCAGTGCAGTTTTGCAGGAGATTCGGGTATGCACTAGAGGGTTTGCTCAGTGGATAGAGGCAGTCAGACCTGGTTGGGATAGACCAAGGAGAGTCTTTTTAGTTAGGAGGCAGGTTTGGTATCTGAGATGTTCATCTAGGTCGAGCAGATTAGCCAGGGTGTATAGATGGCACGTATGGGTTAGTCTAGGCACCCCGGTTATTAGCCTACATGCCTTATTTAAGGTGAGGTGGATCTTGTTTAGGGAGGTCTGGTCAGCGGCCCCATAAACTGGTAAGCCATAGTCTACTAGGGATAGTACAGAGGATGTGACGGCGAGTCGGAGGGCATAAGGGGGGAGACAGTTTTTATGGCAGTAAAGGATACCCAGCCGAATGTTGGAGGCTGAGGCAAGGGCAGAGATGTGGGCATGAAATGATAGAGCAGGGTCGAAGGTTATCCCTAGGTACTTGTACGAGTGGACTTGCTCGATTGGGAGTTTAGAACTGGCAAGGACCTGAAGTGGATAATTACTAGCTTTATTTTGGGGGTGGGAAAAGAGCATGGTTTTAGTTTTTTTAAGATTAATTATGAGTCTATGCTCTTTGAACCAGGCTCCTGCGTCATTGTAAGATAATTGCAAGGAGTCCTGAAGGGAGATGGGATTACGGTCTGAGGCAAAGATAACAGCATCATCTGCGTAAAGTAAGATTTTGCCAGTACAATCACCTGGCAGGGAGTTGAGAAAAAGAGAAAAGAGCAGGGCCAAGAATGGAGCCCTGCGGGACTCCAGAGTGGATAGGACAGGCGCTGGAGAGTGGTCCATTAATTTTAACACATTGTGAGTGAGCAGACAAGTAGCTGGAGCACCAGGAGACAGGCCCAGTGGCAAAGCCTATGTGGCTAAGGCCATCCAGCAGGAGGGGGTGGGAGACAGTGTCAAAGGCTTTTGATAAATCAACGAACACTGCACCCGCTAGAGAGCCAGAGTCCAGAGAGGAGTGAAGAAAATTAGAGAACTCAAGGAGGGCGGTGTTGGTGCTTTGGCCAGCTCTGAAACCATGCTGTTCAGGGCAGAGGATGCTGTATTTGTCTAGATACTCTGAGATTTGGGAGGACACAACCTTTTGTAAGGCCTTTGAGAGAGGAGAGAGGATAGAGATAGGCTGATAATTACCAGGTAGAGTCCTATCCCCACCCTTGTGTATGTGGGTGACTGTAGCTATTTTCCAGGCAGAGGGGAATTGCCCTAGTGTGGTCGCAGATTCTCTTTACTGTCTATACTTTACCTTAAATTCTATATACTCAATAACCACACCCAATGGTTATTCCAATAAACTCAGTTTATTGTCTGTACACACATGTGTGGGAGCCTCGGCTAAAGGCAAGAGCTCCTCGATTATTGTTCACAGAGGCTTATATACCTTTTTTAGTTTCACAGTCTAACAGTGATCTCGTGCTTAACAACAGCTTTCCTTATCTTTAGCAAAACCTTAGATTCAGCACTTTCCGTATAAGGAGTTGTTTTTTATACTTACTATGTGTCTCCCTTTATCTTAGTTACAACCAGCTGTATTTCACTTTATTTAATTTTCAAGGTTTTCTTATCTTAGTCAAACAACCTCCTTTGTTTTAGTTAGCACAGAACTGCACATTCATTATGGCTGTTTTATAAAGCAGATAGTTTTAAAGCATATGAAAGGCAACATGGCTATATGGCTATAACAAAACAGATAGTTTTAGAGCATATGAGAAGCAACATATCTATATGGCTATAATCACATATAACAGTTATAAGCTCTGGTACAATAAGCTTTAGAACATAAAGGTATTATACTTTAGGATATATAAAAATTCCACCACACTCCCCTTTTGATACTCTGTATCAATTAACCACCCCTTTTATTTATATGATTTAAAACTGGTTTTAGCATACAGATAGTTAAGGCATGGAGTTACAGATGGAACACAGTGGTGAGTTAAAACATAATACAGAATTGAAGGATGTCAACACCACAATTGAAATGTGTGAGAAAAATGCTAACACGTGACACCACATATAATATAAAAATTTTGTTGATGAAAAAGAGTTTATGGAATTCACTTTGAGAGTGAATAAGGTAGATGCTACCTTGTGTTGAGGTGTGGCACACCTTGGAGCTTGATTGAAGAATCTATTGATAATGTCTCTTGACAGATAAGTCCTTATAAAACATAACAGTCCATGAAATTAACAGTTCATAAGTTCATATAAGTATCCACAGGTTGATGTAGTTATAGTACAGATGAAATGTCATTTGCAGAATGGTGGTAACCCCACAAGGCATATGGGGCAATGCAGACAGTAATTTAAAAACAAAACACCAGCATAGTAGAAAAGTCAGTGTTCATTTTTGGCTAGCTGCTGGATGGCTGAGTGGTAGAACACACCTGGCCAGAGAAATTGAGTCCTTAATGGGATAGCCACACACACACACACTGGCATGGCATTTGTTTTGTCGTAGTTGATTACACCCCAGCATAAAGATTAACAGTCCATAAAAAGGTAACAATTGACAATAAACCATTAAGAACACAGTCCATATTAGAGCAATAGGGTTGTAGAAAGTACCAGCCATGTCTGGAACAAGCGGCAGTGAAGAAAATGGATGTATTGCTTGAAGGTCAATTGAAGCAGAATCTTCTCGCTGGCGTTAGGGGAGTGCCCCTTCCCCAGACTTAACTTCATAGTAAGCAGAAACAATAAGCTTGATTGCAGAGTCTGAACTGACTGGACCTTTTTCAGTTGATTTAAAGTTTTACAAATAGGTGTAATTTTGCTGAAAACATTACACTTGCAGAGGTAGTAATAACTGGATTCATGCAATAGTCCTTATAAGAAACTAGTCAGGCACAAAGATGGTGATAACATCAAAACTGTGGCAGTTGTTTTTCTTTTTTTATGGAAAAAGATGAAGGTCTTGGCAACTTAGATGAAAGTATTACTGCTGTTGAACGTGGAGATCTTATGTGTGCCACACCTTGGATACCTGCAAACTTGCAAAGTGTGTTAGACACTGAGTTAAAAACACATAAATAACAATCTTTTAAACCATTTACTTTTTGTTTTGTAAAGAGTGGTGTGACAGAGCCTAAATTCTGGCAATTAGAAAGAGAAAAAATTAAAAATGGGACATTAGCCGCACACCTGGGGGTGCAGGCCAAGGTTCAGTTATACCATTTGACTATCTGTAAATTATGACAATGTTATGGTTACCTCCTGCTTTTAAATCACAGAAGCAGTTATGACAGTGATGAACATTATTTTCCTGTCTGTTGCAAGCAGGCCTGAGTTATAAAATCTTGTAATGTTACAATACATAGATACATAAACAGTGTCGGCAGATAAGGGCCTATGGCCCACCAGTCTACCATTTGAGCTTGTAAGTTTAGTTTGTTTTTCTGCAAGTCTGTTTTCCTTACCCTGACCTCTAGAATTCCTTTATGTCTATTTCATGCATTCTTAAATCCTGTGATTGTTTAACCCCCACCACTTCCTCTGGCAGGGTGTTCCACTTGTCCACCACCCGTTCTGTGAAGAAATTCTTTCTCATGTTTTCTCTAGATCAGTCCTCCTCCAACTTTATTTCATGCCTCTAGTCCTGGAACATTTTTTTTCGCTTAAAAATAGTGTTTTTCTGCACTCTGTTTCTCCCTGTAAGATACTTGTATGTCTCTTATGATATTTTCTCTCTCCCTCCTCTCCTCCAGGGAGTACATGTTTAGTTTCTTTAACTTGTCTTTATAGGACTTGTGATGCATTTCATTTCTGCACCATTTTCACCCCTTGTACTCCCTTTAGACCCATTACCCCCCTCTTTCTCAGTAAAGACTGAGCAGAAACACCTGCTCAACATGTCAGCTCCACTGTTGTCATCCTCCACGCGACTCCCATTCTCCCCCTTCAGTCTCACTGTCCCTTTTCTTTGTCTTTTTTTTTTTTTGCTACCTCTTTGGAAAACCATAATGGTCTCCTCTTTCTTTTCTCTTACTAACCTGCTTAATGCAGTTACACGCTTTAAACATATTGTTCATAATAATATGCCTTTTACAAATGCAATCAGTGGACAAATACATATGTGGTTGGTCTATGCCAATTTAATAACAGTGCTATTGCACCTGTGACACGTGAAAAGGTATCTACTTTTTTTTTTTACCCTGTATAGTGACATACTTTAAAGTACTGAGTGAGATAAGGCTTGAAGCATAGGTTTGAGTACAATGTAAATTGTGCATATTATAATTATTAAAATTTAAAATGACAAAACCTGCATAGAGTGCACTTATTTTTAGGGGTACCTGTGAGTAATAAGACAAACGGAGCATTAATTTTACTTTTGGTTTTGCT
The DNA here is from genome assembly GCA_016271365.2 of Neoceratodus forsteri. Lineage (NCBI taxonomy): Eukaryota > Metazoa > Chordata > Ceratodontiformes > Ceratodontidae > Neoceratodus > Neoceratodus forsteri. The sequence continues at coordinate 156,799,342 of CM028138.1, forward strand.
TTGGAACATATTGTAGGGTGGGTCAGCAATGCTGGTCCCAGTATTTAGGTTTGGTTATGAGCATTAAAAACATTATACATGTGGAGCATTTTTGAACACACACATGATACAGTGTAGCAAGATGTATATCAAAACATTATAACATAAACATGAAACATAAGCATGTTTGTAATAGAACAATTTCAGTATTGAGCATAATGCATAATGCATAAAATACATTTTAAACAACACGTATAGACTGTAAACTTAGCTTAAAATCCAGAAATGTTAGAGTACTGTGAATTTACTGGTTGAAAAATGCATTCATTGCTGTAAGGCAATGACAAAGTTGCTGCATTTGTTTTAATAGGATAAGAATGCTGAAAAGACAATCAAAAGAATGAATATGTGTGGACATACATACACAACTCTACTCTCCAGCGTAACTGATTATTTGCTGAGGGCAGAAACCCTTGTACCAATAATAGGTGTGAGATTTAACTGTTTGCACTAGAAAAAACAGAAAGGCTTGAGCTGGGTTATGCTGTTAAAATACCTTGGGTCTTTTTTAAAACCTGTAAATAAGAAACAATTATTGGCAAATACATATTTTCCTTATTTACCCCTCTAGGGGAACAGTGATGTACCTTGCAACCTTTGTGGGTATTACACTGGAAGGGATAGAGGAAGGGTAGCTTACCCCCTTCCCCCAAGCTCCTACTGGTGGAAGAGACAGCTCGAATACTGTAGTAATAAAAAGGTTAGCTGTGGATGGTGACATGATTCCCACCTACTACACTTTAAATTATAACAAGATAATATCACAATTAGTTTAGTAGGTTTTATACCTTACTATAAAGATGGGGAACTTCTTTTTCTCTAGAAGAAAGAGAAGAAACACAGACAAACAACAAAAACAAACACACACCAGTTTAAAAATAAAACAAGATTATTTTCATAGGATAAAAGAAGCCAAGCGTCCCTGGGTTCCCTTATCCTAAGCATGACAAAATGTCAGCTGAGTTTATAAAAAATCCAGATTGATGGTAATACCGTACGTACGTATCTTTTAGAATGCATTTCAAAAAGACAAAAAAAAAAAATGATTACACCATGGTCACACATAAAAACCAAAACCATTGTTTTTTAACTGTAGATGGTAGACTCTCAAAAACAGCTGTAATAGTCTTTTTTTTCAAAAGCGTACTATATATATATAATAAAAATATGGGGAGATGATGAATAATTCTCCCCTTCCAGCTGGAGTATTGCCTGTGTTGGCTGCAAGTCAGAAGCCATGAGAGGAGAAGAAAAGTTTGTTCCTCTTTACTTAGAATACTAGTTTTGCAATAAAAAGTCAAATTACATGGTTCACTCTTGGTGTCTTTCATGAAAACATACATTTTGTGTGAAAGTTGTGCTTTAGGCATGGAATACACATCAAGTTTGAACTGGTAGTAACATAAAATGTTGAAACACAAGAAGGTCAAATAACATGCAAAAGGTCACAGTGTGCATGCAGGGTCGTTCAAACCAGTTATTTTTGTAGTGTCCTTGAACACTACTGATATTAAATATTTTACAATAAAACTGCTGGCCAAGACAGTACACACACATACACATACACAAAAAGAAATACTTAACACAAAATAAGACTGACATTGTTTCACACCAATTTGCTGAGGTAATGCCCATAGCTTTTTTAGAAAACTGTACGTGTTTTAGATATATGTGCTACCTCCCCTGTCTTGTAACACTGACAATTTTAAACCAACACATTTATACATATCGCCATGCCAAATCTTTCCAGAACAAAACACTTTTTGAACACATTTTAATAACTCCTTTCAACACCTTTAAAACACAGCACAACATACTATCTGTAAGTGAACACATCTAGTATAACATGGTTACACCTTCCATGGATAGCCAAAATATGGCACTCTGCCATTTTGCAAAAAGTTTCTGGTTTTAACTAGAAGTATGATAAAGCCATTTATAGCTGTTAACACATCACATTTTACCTAGCAGTGGCTTTGCACGCTGCTTGCAAACTACAACTCTTTCTGCACATTTGCAATTTATGACGTCATATCTCTTTACCTTCAACACCACCTGCTTTAACCAGCAACTACATACAAAAGTTCTTTAATGACCCTGTCTAGGCAGCACAAATGTTTCATTAAAAATAAAGCCAATTAAAACAGTCAGCTAGAGGCAAGGAAGCTTCTTTTCATTTTTTTTTTTTTACTGTAACATGTTTTGCACTGAAGGCAGTCAATCCTATCTCACAACCTTGACAACAGAACATAATTACAGAACACAGATATAAGCTTCAAAATATGTACAAGAAAGACTGAGCATTACCTTGTTTAGTATACGTATTACAGAAAAAAACAGACAGACATAAAACAACTTTGAATAAAAAATTCAGACTTACCGATGCCAAGGTATTTTTTTTCTTCTTTTTCAGATACACAAGTCTGAGTAAGAAAACTGACTGCAGGACCTTCATGATAATTTCCAAACACTGCAGCTATTAACTCTTTCAAATGTTTTCTTTGGCCATTTTAGTAACCTGCCAAACCAAGTCTTTTTCCAGAGCTCTGGGTTGCAGTTTAAAACAAAACAAAAAGAAATCTCTTAACAGTACTAGCTTGAGATCCATCTGGTAGAGGTCCCCATATTTCCCATTTTGGTCCCGTTTACTGGCGCTACTCTTCTCGAGGTGCCCACCTAACACTTCTCTTATTTGGACGTCCCCTGACGTCTAAGTGCCAACTCTAGCACTTTCGTGCCACCCTAGCACCTAAGACAGTAAATGATGGCTGTCACCAATCCCTAGGCGTCACACAAGTGATGGGACTAAACACAGGGGCACCCTTCCCTGTGCCCGGACTAGGTAGTCCGATCACGGCGCAACACGGAGAGGCGAGCCATCCTGCCGACTATTAAAAACTGTGGTCGCAGATTCTCTTACTGTCTATACTTTACCTTAATTTATATACTCAATAACCACCCAATGGTTATTCCAATAAACTCAGTTTATTGTCTGTACACACACATGTGTGAGCCTCGGCTAAAGGCAAGAGCTCCTCGATTATTTTCACAGAGGCTTATATACCTTTTTAGTTTCACAGTCTAACAGTGATCTCATGCTTAACAACAGCTTTCCCTTATCTTTAGCAAAACCTTAGATTCAGCACTTTCCGTATAAGGAGTTGTTTTTTATACTTACTATGTGTCTTCCCTTTATCTTAGTTACAACCAGCTGTATTTCACTTTATTTAATTTTTCAAGGTTTTCTATCTTAGTCAAACAACCTCCTTTGTTTTAGTTAGCACAGAACTGCACATTCATTATGGCTGTTTTATAAAGCAGATAGTTTTAAAGCATATGAAAGGCAACATGGCTATATGGCTATAACAAAACAGATAGTTTTAGAGCATATGAGAAGCAACATATCTATATGGCTATAATCACATATAACAGTTATAAGCTCTGGTACAATAAGCTTTAGAACATAAAGGTATTATACTTTAGGATATATAAAAATTCCACCACACTAGGCAGAGAGATTTGTTGAAGAGGCTGGTGATCGGTGAGATAACCAGATCCAGAACCTGACGTAGAAGACTGGGATCGAGGGAGTCACTGCCAATAGTATTGCTCTTTAAGGCCTTGAGTAGGTAAGGTCTGACTTCCCGGGCAGTAACATGGTGTAGGTGGAACCAAGGGCGTGTGAGAATAGGGTCAGGTCGGGGGGGGGTCGAAGAAGTTGTTTGGGAGCACAGGGCTAAGGTCAAGTGAAGGATTTGTTGAGGTGGTTGGCAATGTGGGCTGGGTCTGTGGAGATAGAGCCATCAATGTTGATTTGGGAGGGTGGGGGGACGTGTGCCCCATTCAGTTGTTTGATGTTGTCCCAGAAGGTCCTGGCATTCCCCCATGATGAGGTGAGTGAGGCTTGATAGTGTTCAGCCTTCGCCTTGCGGATGGCCCAGGTACATTTGTTCCGGGCAGCAGCATAGGCCTGCCTGTCAGCAGAGCAGCCAGTTTCAGTGGCAATGTGTCATAGGTTATCCCTGTTCTTAAGAAGTTGGTGTGGGGGGGTGTAACCCAGGAGGCATGCCTTACTTTGGACTGGAGTGCAGTTAGTGGTGCAAAAATGTTGCAGGGTTTGGGTAAAAAAGGTTAGAGCTGTATCCATGTCAGGGGCATATTGTGTGGGAGACCAGTCAGTGTGGGCTAGGAGATGCTTAAGGCCTTTCAGCCCGCCTGGTCTTAGCCACCGCCGAAGGGTGGATTGTGCTGTGGATTTGGGCAAGGAGGTTGACCAACGGAAAAGAACAGGGGAGTGGTCACTAAGTCCGTCAGGAAGGATTTGGATATTGCAGATTTGGTTAGGACAGTTTGTGAGGACCACATCAAGAAGTGTACTTGTGCCCATTCTAGGATTCACTCTAGTAGGTTGGGTAACAGTTGTATTAGGTCAATAGATGCAAAGGTGTCACGGGTAGCAGAGGATGAGGGGCTGACCAGTTAATGTTTAGATCACCCACAAGGATTTGGTCAGAGGAATGGGGTAGGGAGGTAAGATAATCAATAAGTGGAGCCAGTGCCTGCGCTTGATTTTTTGGAGGTATGTAGGCTGTAGTCAAATAGATGGAACCCCTTGAAGGATCAGGGGTCAGTTTTAGGGTTAGGGCCTGAGCCCTGAAGTCAAGGACAGGGGCTGGGAGGGCTAGTCCTACAAGTGAGTCTTTGATATAGATGGCACAGCCCCCACCCCATCTACCAACACGGTCCTCCCGATAGAAGGAGTAACGCGGGAGCGAGACCAGGGAGTCAGGGGTAGAGTCTGACAGCTAGGTTTCCACTATAGAGATTACGTCAGGTTTATGGACTGTAATCCAACATTGGAGTGAGTCGAATTTTTTAAGGAGGCTACAGATGTTCATAGACACAACATGAAGCCCAGGAGATTCGACTGATGAGCTATTGTGAGCCGGGCCAGGGTTAGGATGCATATTTCCTGTCAGGAGTAGAAGGATGAGAACAGCTCTGGACAGGGGGTGGTGAAAGGTGAGTTTGCGCTGGGTAAGATAGTAGGAGTAGGGGAAATTCAGGACGCAGGGGGTAGGCAGAGGGGCACAAGCTGGGAAGGCTAGAATGATAAGTCGCCAGTGGGAGCAAGGGGGGGAAGCAGGGTAGTGTCTAGTGGTGGGTGAGGTGGGCTAGGGCACATTGGGAGAGTAGAGCAGGAAGGTGATGGTGCAGAGACCCAGAAGGAAGGAAGAGTGAGAAAGCAAGTGGGAACACTAGATTGGTGAAACTGTGGAGTTGTAGGGACACCAGGGTCAGATGATGGCCTAAGGAGGAGGAGGAGAGAGAGGCAAGTCAGTAGGAGGTAAGCAGGCATTTTCAGTGAGAGTTTGCAAGCAGATAATAAGAAATGAGAGAAGAGGGTATGTAGCCTGCCAAAAGTGTTAGTGCCACTTTGGTACAGTGGTAGAGACCCCGCTTCTGGTGAGCAAGGTGCCAGGTTCAAGAATCACCAGGGATAAGAGGGAATTGCCCAGGGTAGAGTCATTATCCACAGTCCAGGAGCATCCCACTGGCACTTTGAAGGCCCACAACTGGGGTGATAAATAGTGACTCCTAGTGGCCAAAAATGGCTATAGGCTAGTGTGAAGTAGGTGGTCTCGGAAGCCCAGAGATTACCAGGTGGGGGGAGAACAATGGGTGCAGTATAGTGGGGCTCAGTGGTAGGAGAGGAGGTAGAAAGAGGTGGTTAGATAGGAGAGGAGAGAAGTGGGATAAGTGGGTATAGAAGACACAGGGATAGAGTGGGGTTAGCTGGCGAGATGCTAACAGCAGAGAGCACAGTGACCTCTAGTGGCTAGCAGGTATAACCTGTAAATGGGAAAGTGAGGACTTAGTAGTTCGGCTAACAGGAAGTGATGTAATGAAGTGATGTAATGAGGGTGGATCAATAGTTTCTGCACTTCTGTAGCTATGACCTTTTTAGGTAGAAGTGTGGTGTGGACATTTCCAGATGTGCCTTCCATGCCACAAAATTCAATGTAGGCTCATTACTTTGTTGTTTTTTAATATTTTTATGCCAAATAAGCATGAACTCCAATTATTCAAGAGTTCATATTTTAAATCACAGCAAGAATCCAGCCTCAGCAACCCTAAACAATTCTGGAAGTTTATAAACAGCATTTTAAAATCCAGAGCTTCCTAGTTGCCCATGATCATTGAGGCTGAGGGAACTAAACATTCTGACCTAAAGACGGTGGCAGACCTATTTAATAAACATTTTTGCAATCTAGAAAAATTTAACTCCGCAACTCAGATGGTAGGTCCCAAAATGTGGCATGGAAGGCACATCTGGAAATGTCCACACCACACTTCTACCTAAAAAGGTCATAGCTACAGAAGTGCAGAAGCTATTGATCCACTTAACCTAATAAATCTGCTGGCAGTGATGGCTGCCCCCCCCCCCCAAATTCTTCAAATTAACCACTCCTCTATTTACCAAACCAATCACCAAAATATTCAGTCTCTCCTTTATGACAAAAACAGTCCCCAATCTCTGGAAGTGGGCCACAATAGTAACTCTCTTCAACAAACTCTGGCAGAAGCCACGAGGGCTGCAGTTCAGCACAATAAATGACAGCTGTTACATTCATTAGGAGCTATCAAGAAATGGCTATGTTGAAAATCTGGGGTAAAAATATTGAAAATTACCAAAGTTATGGACTTGCATTCACAAAATTCAATGTAGGCTCATTACTTTGTTGTTTTTTAATATTTTTATGCCAAATTTTCAACATGACTTTCTTATAACCCCGCCTCATGAAAAAGGGCACAGAACATTTTGAACTCCTGCCCAAAAGTTAATTTTGCTGCTGTCCGTGAATCACCTTTTGGGATACAAAAACACATTTTGGCCAGGATTTGAAAAATGACAGATGACACATTAATGAGGTGCTGTAAGGAACTAGCTATTCGGTAAATTTTTGGGGAAAATATTGCAAATTACCAAAGTTACGAGCCTACGTTCGCAAAATTCAGCGTAGGCTCATAACTTTGTTGTTTTTTTATATTTTTACGCCTGGGGCCCAATTCATAAAGTGGGTATAGAGCACCGAAAGCTGCGGCAAATAGCAGCTTGCATTGAAGCCTGGTGCACCAGGGACCCTGCACCAGATTCAGGTACAGAAGGGGTCCCGACGCCTAAGTCCCCACACATGCGGCACCCTCTCACATTTGGCAAACACATGGCACATGGGAAGGGTCTGAGCAGGCTCCTTGCCCCAAACACAAGTGGTTCCCCCCGTCCCCGATCTCCAATAGCACTCATTATTACATTATAAATGAAGTCCCCCAGACCTGGTAGTCTAGAGGTCCCCCCAACCTAATTCCTGATATCGCCCCTTATGATATTATAAAGCTAGTCCCATTGATCTGGTGGTCTAGTGGTCCCCCCACCCGATTCCCGATATCGTCCATTAATATCTATTATAAATTAATTCTCCCATACCTGGTGGTCTAGTGGTCCCCCCTTCCTGATAGCGTCCATTAGCATATTATAAATAGTTCTCCCCATCCTGGTAGTCTAGTGGTACACCACCCCCCACCCCAGCAGGTAGTGCCCACCATCCCGCTCCCCCCATCCCCTATCCTGGAATGCAGCTGGTGCCTGGCACAGCCAACCTCACACCTCCGCCTCCAGCCACCACACTGACCAGTCACTGAGCATAAATTTTAGTGTACAACCATGAGTCCGTACACTGTACAGTTGCTGGTCAATGACTGCTCAGTCCGGCAGCTGGCTATGGAGGTGTGAGTTGGGCTGTGCTGGTTGCCAGCTGCATTCCGGGATTGGAGATGGGGGGAGCAGGGTGGTAGGACACTACCTGCTGGGGTGGGGTGGGGTACCACTAGACCACCAGGATAGGGAGAAATATTTATAATATGCTAATTGGCATTATTGGGGGGCACTAGATCACCAGGTCAGGAGAATTAATATATAATAGATATTAATGGGCTTATATCAGGAATTGGGTGGGGACTACGACCACCAGGTCAGAAAGAGTTGCTAGTGGCTTTCCCCAGACTAAACTCATTTTTAAACCACTCTGCAAGCATGTTGTGAAGGATCTATTGAATAAAGCAATATATTTTCGATGGCAATTAGTCCCTTTTGTCATGCAGGAAACTATGGCATTCACGTCATCCTGGCAGTGTCACATTTTCCTGAATGACAAAAGGGACTAATTGCCATAGAAATGATATTGCTTTATTCAGTAGGGTTGCTGCAGTATTCTGCAGAGTGCTACAAAATGCTGCAAAATTGGGTTTCATCCTGGGGGACGCCACTGTATATCATAATATAAGAACATACGAACATACGAATGTGCCAGGAGAAACAGACCACCCAGTCTATCTAAGTCTGCTTGAGTGTGCAGCTAACACCCCTAGTTTGCAGCTGCCCCACCCCACTCCCCTTTGTCATCCCATTGCCGCCCCCACCCTTCCACCCTCACTCTCCACTGTTCCCTGTCCCATTGCCCTTTTAAAGCTGTACACAGATTTACATGATACCACCCATTCTGGTTGTGCGTTCCATTTTGCTATCACCCTCTCTGTGAAATAGTGTCCCCTCATTTCCCTCCAAAATCTTACCCCCTCTATTCTTAGCCCATGTCCTCTGGTGTCCCTACCCCTCCTTAGCTTAAAGACTCCATCTGCCCAATCTTTATTGATTCCCCTCAGGTACTTGAATGTCTCTATCATGTACCCCCGTCCCTTCTATCTTCCAGGGTGTACATATTCAGGTCTCCCAGCTTGCTCTCATAGTCCCTCCCCTCCATTCCACATATCATCTTCATTACCCTCCTCTGCACCCTCTCCAATAGCCTGATATCGTGTTTCAGGTATGGCCTTCAAAACTGCACACAATACTCCAAGTGCAGCCTTACCAGCGACCTGTAGAGGGCAAGATCACCTCTCTTCACCTGGACGAAAAACCCTCGCTATGCAACCCTAACATTTTCTTCACTTTTGCAGCTGCTCTCCTGCACTGGGCAGTATTGTTTGTGGTCCCTGTTATCATTACCCCAAGATCCTTCTCCTCCTCAGTGATCCCCAGCTTTACCCCCCCTCCCAGCCAATATTCCCTCCTTGGGTTCTTCACCCCAAAGTGCTTAACTTTACACTTCTTTGCATTGAACCCCAGCTGCCACCTCTCTGACCACTCCTCTAGTTTACTTAGGTCCCCCTGCAGCTGCTTCCATCCCTTCCCTTCCCTCCATCCACCACTGCTCACATTTTGGTGCTATCTGCGAACAGACATACCTTGCTCACCACCCTGTGCACAATGTCTGATATGAAGAGCCCTAATAATACTGGTCCCAGCACAGAGCCCTGTGGCACCCCGCTCGTCACTGGCTTCAGAGTTGAGAGCTCCCCTCCCACCACCACATGTTGCAGCCTCCCACTTAGCCAGCTTGTAATCCAGTCCATCATTTTTGCCCCTACATCAGTTAGCCCCCCCAAGCTGCCCATGAGGCACTGAATCGAAGGCCTTGCTGAAGTCCAAGTAAAGAACATCCACCGCATGACCCTTATCCAGCTCACTTGTCACCCAGTCATAATATCGTATCAGGTTGGTTTGACAAGACTTCTCCAAAACAAACCCATGCTACTTCACATTCTGGAGGCGTTGTCCTCCAGGTACGACACCAGTCTTTCCTTTAGTATCGTTTCCATGAGTTTACACACTATGGGGGTGAGACTTACTTGACAATAATTACTGGGTTCATCCCTTGGTCCGCTCTTGTGTAACAGCACCACATGTGCCATCCTCCAGTCCAGTGGCACACATCTCAACTCCAGTGAGGTGCTGTACAGATTCACCAACACCTCTGCCATCTCCCTCAGCACCCTGGGGTGGATCCCATCCAGCCCTAGTGCCTTGTCTACCCTCAGTTCCTCCAGTTCTCCGAGTCCTTCTCTGCTAGCCTGAGGGGGTAGGCTGTGATTCCACTCTATCAGAACCCTGCCTACCTGCTGTTCAATTGCTACCCCCATCTAGTTTAAATACACCTTTGTCGCAATGTTCCTCCCCAGTCTTTGCTTTAAAACCTCCTTCCCCTCCCTACTGATGTGCAGCCTATCCCTTGCAATCAGATTGTTATTATCCCAGGTACTGCCCCAGCTGCCCACAACCCATACCCCTTAGTTCGACACCATTCTACCAACCATGCGTTTAACTCCCCAATCCTCTCCTTTCTCACTGTACTTACAAGAGGGTATTGGCACTCTCAAGAAGGCAATAGACCTCAAGCTTCCTCACACAACCTTTCCACTTCCTTAAACCTCTCCTTTGTTACCTCCACCATTTCCACAGCTAGCTCATTTGTCCCCACATGTACCACAATGTGCAGTTTCCCCCTACCCCCCCTTGCGCACCTTAGGATTCCCTGTCCTGCCTTGTCTGCCTTTAATCTTGGTACAGACTCCACCCATATCTGACTGTGCCTCTCCCTTACTGTCCCATCTGATCCCCTTGAGTATGGAGTCCCCAACACCAGTATTCCCCCTTCTCTTTTCTTGTGTCCATCTCCACCCCTACCCAGGTTCTTATTCCTGGGGCAACTCAAGGTGGTTCTTTTACCATTTGCCCCAGTGTCTTCCCCCTGCCCCTCTCAATTGAGACCCCTCCCCTCCTCTGTTTGACTGCCAACCTCCCTCTCCTTCCTCACCTCACCGAGTATTATCCCTCCCCGCCACACCATGCTCAATGTCTGCACTAGTAATGCCCCTCACTCCCTTCTCTTCATGAGTACTATCCTTGTGCAATCTCCTCCTGTGTCCTCTTCCCCGTGTCGCTAGTACAGCAAACATGTTCCCTACCCTCTTTGCATTACTATGTGTTTTCTCCTCCCTCCTGCCTACTGCTGCTCCTCTTTTGCTAGGCTCTTCTAGAGTCCACCCTGCATCAGCTGGTTTGCTGCCTAGTTTGCTCCTCCCCTGACCCATCCCTTGACCCATTGTTCCTTCTCTGTGGTGCCCCCTGATACTCTCAGATGTCAGTCCTTCTACCAACGCAACCCTTCCCTCACTCCTCAACCTCCACAGCTCCCTGCCAAGCCAATGAACCTCTTCCTTGAGCCTCCTTAGCTTGTGGCATATTGAGCACCCTCTCAGCTGCCACAGTATGTTCATCCACACTGCTGCCTCACAACCATTGCACCCCACAATCCTACCCATGGTTCATACTACCTGTATAGTACAGTGAAATACAGTCTGTATATACTGACTGCAGTTGTTTACGAACACAATTACAAACCCACCAATGGCATTCCCAAGTCTCACAAACACATACAGTCCAGAAATTAGACATTTGCCCCAGGTCCACTTTAGGTCCCTCCCACCAACTTAAAGTGGGGCAGTTGTGCTCCCCATTGAACTTAATTCAAAACACACAGCCACAGAAACCTTTAAGCTAAATTCAAAGGACACAGCCACAGAAACCTTTAAGCTAAATTCAAAGGACACAGCCACAGAAACCTTTAAGCTTAATTCAAGAAACATAGCCACAGAAACCTTCAATCTAAATAAAAAAAATAGGAAAACTTACAAAAATCCTCTCCACACTAACTCTCTCCACAGCAAGTAGAATTAATTAATATTCCTCTCCTGCAATTTAAAAAAAACAATAGCAAAACTTAACAAAAATCCTCTCTACACTAACTCTCTCTACAGCAAGTAGAATTAACTAATCCTTCTCTCCTGCAGTTTAATGCTCTGTCAGAATTTAAAGGCTTTGTGGGTGGGCAAGTCTGTGCATGTCCTGTTCAAACCTTCCAGCCACAGAAACTATTAAGCTAAATTCCACTTTAAGTTAAGTGCTAAGTAATATATTATCGGGATATTGGGGATCGGGGGGGATCAATGGACAGCCAGGGATGTCTTATATATATTGAAAGGGGATCGAGGTGGGGCAGGTGACTGTGGTACATTGCTGCACAGTGCCCATCTCCCCCAGAGGACACATTTCTAAGTACCTTTAGACCAGCCCTGGCAGGTCTAAGGGTACTTAGAAATTCACCTTCTGGGTGAGCTTTGTGAATCGCAATTGTGGAGTTATGGCAGCCTGCATCTGCGACAAGCCCCATGTCCTATGTTGCGGCCCATTCCTGGGTGCACTGGGGGCACAAGCCCTGTTTGGGGCAGGCAGCCTGCAGTTGACACAGGCTGCCTTTGTGAATAGCTAAGGGGGCAGTATTTGAGTCAAGGTGCCACTTGTGCCATGTATGTTTAGTGTAGGCATCTTGTGTCCATCCAGGGCATTGTGAATTGGGCCCTTAAGTGTTTAGCATAGCCTTCTTGTGACCCCACCTCATGAACAAGTGCAGAGAAAATTTTCCAATCCTGCCCAAAAGGTGATTTTGTACAGGGACTGCAAAATCACTTTTTGGGGCAGATTCACCTAATGTCAGTGCAATTGTTCATAAGGTGGCATCCCAAAGAAGGTATGTTGAAAATTTGGGAGAAAATTATGCAAAAATGGCCAGGTTATGCCACTAAGTTCAAAACCCCATTGAAATACATTGAACCGCATACCTGTTTCCTCAGTTCACAGTCCGGCTTTAAAGAGTGAAGATGTGTCTGCAGTCCACAGAAGATTATGGCATTGGACCCCTGGTGGGTAAGTAAGGGCTTGGAGGGGTGGGTAGAGAGTGGGAGGGTTGAGTGGGGGAGAGTAAAGGTTGCAACAGACATCCATGGACGGTTTTCTTTTTGCAGGGTTTATAAAAAGAAAAAAAACTATGAGGGAGGGTTTTCTGTAGTTCAGGTCATTACACTGGGGGATTGGGCACCTCCAGTGTTAGTGTTATGTTTGTTGGGGGGAAGGTGTTGGGTTGGTGGGTGCTGAGAGGGAGAGTCGGGTGGGCAGAACAGTTTCAGTGGCGGCAACAACACAGTGGGACAGTGACATTGGGGAATTGGGCACCCCCAGTGTCAGTGTTATGTTTGTTTTTTTGTTTTTGTTTTTTTTTTCCATTAAGATTTTATTGAAAGTATTATTACAAAGAATGCATCTAAGAGAAACATACACATCCAATTTGAATGCACATACATATCACAAATAACAGCTGGATCCATCCTCTGCCATACCCCAAAAAACTCCGCCCTCCACCTCCCCCCTCCTGCCCTCCACCCACCCCAGCACATGACATCTGATTATACCCCTTTATCTGAGAGGGGGCAAATCCTAGTCTATATGGAGTAAATAGTATGAAGGGGGCCCCAAATCTTATTAAACCTAGGAAGTTTATTCTGAAGGATAGCAATCATCCTTTTGACTCTGAGGTTGGCAAGTAGCTCCTCTAACCATTCAGTGTAGCTAATCACGACAGAATCCTTCCAGTGTTTGAGGACCACTTTTTTAAGGGATGCCGAGATTAGGGATATATGGAACTTCTTGTTCTTGCCTGGAATATGAGCTACATCTCCCAACAGACATATTTCGGTTGTGAAAAGATCCCCTAAGCCTAATAACGGGTCCACCCTACTTTTAATAGCTGTCCAGAGTGGTACTATCTTTGGACAGTTCCAAAAAATATGCAACAAGTCCCCTTCCCCTTGATGACATCTTGTACAGGATGAGACTGAATCCATTCTTAAACTCGCCAACTTCTGGGGGGAATAATAAATGTTATGAAGTATTTTAAATTGCATCAGTCTCAGCCAGTCTTGGAGGATAAGTTTGTGACAGCTATGCCACAGTGCTGTCCAGTTGAGCTCCTCTTTGGGAAAAACAGAGGCCCAATAGGAACTCAGGGCCAAATTCTGGGAATAGGCCCAGTTAAATAGGATATTATATAAGTTGGAGACAGCATGTGGTAGGCCTACCAAAGGCCTCAGAGTCCCCGAAGATTCTACTTTCAGAGTCTGAATTGGCATATTACCCATTTTGCTAAGTAGAAGATGACGGAGTTGGTAAACCTTAAAAATCATCGAAGTTGGCAATTTAAATTTAATCAGAATCTCTGATGAGGAAAGCACATGTCCGTCTACTGAGATTAAATCTTTTAATTGGCAATCTCCCAGATGCACAAGCAAAGCGACACTGAGGGGTTTACCTTCAATTAGAAAACGCGGGTTACCCCTTATGGGTTGTGACAGGTCTCTGAAGTGATTGTATTTTAGAAAACCGCAAAGCTGCGAGTGGGCCCTAACCGAAGCCCCAATCGGAGATTTCCTAAAAGCAATCGGTAGGAGTTTAGGGCTGAGATACAACAAGGCCTCAGGTGCAAAACCATGTTTCCTAATGAGAGATAGCTCAATTTGTAACCATAAGGATATATATGAAGCTTGGGTTAAAAGGTCCGCGCCCTGCATCCATCTAAGATATTTGTTAACATGACCCGCCCAAAAGTAGAGACCAAAATGCCGGAGTCTTAGCCCACCCAATGGCTTAGGAGCAGCTAATTTGTGGTAGGCCATCCTAGCTTTTTTGTAACCCCACACAAAATTGTCAATAAGCCCGTGAATTTTTTTGAACCATGAGAGTGGGAGCCAGATGTTTAACATATTGAGGGGACAGAAAAACCAGGGAAACACATTCATCTTAACTAAATTTATCCTCCCCCATAAGGAAATTGGAAGCTGTGCCCATCTTTTCAGGTCTAAGTCAATTGTGTGCACCAAGGAATCCAAATTTAGCTGGCGTATTCGTGTCGTGCTCCTAGCCAAAGTGAGACCCAAATATTTGATGGACTCCGACCTCCAGGCTAATCCTAAATCAATAATTTCCTGTTTGAATACTTTATTATTGAGGGGGTACACCACAGTCTTTTCTAAGTTTAATTTGTAATTAGCCAACTGACTGTATTCCCATATAGTTTTCAATAAGGCCGGAATGGATTCATTAGGATGTGAAATATACACCAAGAGATCATCGGCATAAGCAGTTACTTTAACAACATTCTCCTGAATTTTAATGCCGTTTATTTCCTGATTGTGCAGTATACTTCTTATGAGGGGCTCAAGATATAAATTAAAGAGGAGAGGGGACAATAGGCATCCTTGCCTGGTGCCCACATGCAATTCAAAAGGATCTGATATAACCCCATTACATTAAATCTTGGCTGAGGGCATTAGATAGAGGGAGTCAATCCACTTCAGGAACACATCGGAAAAACCAAACTTTTCATTGTGGTTAGTAAGTACTGCCAATAGACCTTATTTGAAGCCGTTTCAAGCGTATTCAACGAGACCAGGGCCATAGCGCCGTTTCCTCGGACGCCAAGAAGACATGTGCCAATGTCCTCAAGTGGTCATTGGCTGATCTACCTTTCATAAAGCTGACCTGTTCCACCCCAATTAAATCAGGTAAAACCTTATTTATACGGTCTGCCAATAACTTCGCCAGAATTTTTATATCATAATTGAGCAATGAAATGGGCCTATAGCTAGCAAGTTGTTCAGGGGATTTATCTGGTTTTGGGATTAAGACAATAAGTGCCTCAAATAGAGAATGATCCGTTGCCTGGCAATTGAGAATATACTGGAATAAAGAAACCAGGAGTGGGGAAAGCTGTTTGGAGAACACTTTATAAAAATTAGACGAGAATCCGTCTGGGCCTGGTGTTTTGTCCAGAGGGAGACCCTTAATAGCCTGCTCAATTTCATCTTGAGAAATATCGGTAGTAAGATACGCCCGCTGAGATTCTGTGAGAGAGGGAAAGTTTAGGCCTTCGAGAAAGGACAGTATTTTCCTCTCCGTAGGAGGGTTCGGCATTGCACCATAAAGGGATTCAAAATATTTCCTGAACTCCTCTGCTATCTCCTTAGGGGAAGTCTTAACCAGACCATCCTCCATGGACTGGACCGCCGGGATTATTCGAAAGGATTCTATTTGCTTAATTCGTCTCGCCAGAAGCCTGCCCGCCTTCTCCCCCGGTCCAAATAACTGGCCTTAATTTTGATTAGTGCTAATTCAGATTGCTCCCCCAATAAAGTTAGGTAAAGGTCTTTCAGTTTGATTAGCTCCTGTTTATCTTTCTCCGTAGGGTGAGGGGGTAAATTAACCTCCCTGAGTCTTATCCGAGCCACTAACTCCGACATAAATTGTTCCTTTTCTCTTTTCTTTTTAACTGCCTGACCTATCAAAATACCCTGCATAAAGGCTTTAAACGCCCCCCAGACCATGTCTGGTCAAGTATTACCCCACAAGTTGTTTGAAACGAACTCTTCTATTTGAGACGAGATATATTTGACCGTATTATGGTTCCTCAAAGTTTGGTTATTTAGTTTCCATCTATTACTACTCTTAGGTAGGGATGAAAAGGAAACTGATGCAGATACTGCCGCGTGGTTGGAGGGAGGCCCTGCCAGGATTTCAGTACCCAACACTCCTGGAAGGAGAGTTCAAGAAAGTAATATGTAATCGATTTGGGAAGCTGTACCATGAGCTTGAGAGATAAAGGTATACTCTCGAGTTTTTGGGTGGAGAACCCTCCACATATCTGATAGGCCGAATTGGTCCAACAGTTCCCTCGTAGCTCTTTGAGCCAGTGAAAGACCTTGATTAGAGAGTTTGGACCTATCAATTAAGGGATCCAGTACTAGGTTAAGGTCCCCACCTACGATCATAGGGACATCTACAAAGGGTGCTAACGCCTCCATTAATTGCACAAAAAAAACCTGTGTATCTGTATTAGGGCCATAAACAGATCCAACCAGGATCTCTAAAGTTTGTAATTTCCCTTTGATGAAAATATATCTGCCTACATTGTCCTGTATTACCCGAAGAGGGGTAAAAGGAACAGACCTGTGCACTAGCACCATAACGCCTCTACTTTGTGTATTGCCTTGAGAGGCAAAGACTTGCCCTATTTGTAGGCGTCTTATGTTGTTGCTTTCAGTATTAAGCAGGTGTGTCTCTTGTAAGAACACTATGTCTGCTCTTAAAACATTTAAATGCTTCAGAATTTTATATTGTTTGGATTTCTGTCGTGCCCCTTTGACATTCCAGCTTAGGAATTTAATGACTCTATGTGATGCCATGACACATAATAATAATGTGATACGCTGCCCTGCTGGGCTTTAACCGTCTCCCCCACCCTTTTATCTTTAGGTCTTGTGCTCCCCTCCCCTTCCCCCATCACCCTGACCAAAAAAGTCCCACGAACAAAATACCTACCAACTCAAACATAAACCCAAACCCCTGCCAATCCCACCCTCCTAGCCCACCCACATTATCGTGGTCCATGACGACAGCTCGCCTTGCTGTATCCTCTCCCGCTCTGCCAACCCCCTGTCCCGCTCCGAAACCGAACCGTAATATACCCTTTCACCTATTAAATCTTAAATGACCTAAAAAGGAAAGCACTCAAAACTTATTGTAAATCGAATACCTGAAAACAATAAACAATAAACAGAAGCCAAAGCCCTCCTCGTAAAGACCTTGTTATTCCCAGACCCGTTCTCCTTTAAGCTACTACATACTCCGGGTGAACCTGTGCCAAATTCTAAAATGTAGCCCACCAAAGTTTGCCCGTGTGTACTACAATCAAGAAAATGAAAAGTCTGGGATTGGCCCCATATGGCGAATTCAGCCCTCATAATGATAACCAACGCTCTCCCTTGGTGCCTTAAAATTACCCGAGCACAGTTAGCGCCTGTACTTTCATCTATCTGGGAGAGATTTTAAACAGAAAAAGGATGACAGCCTTCATCCCGTGGTTGCAGCACCTGAAAATGCACAAATCAAAATAAAAGTAGTGAGACACACATAGGTAGGGCTCTGGCTCCCTCTAATTTCAGAACTATAGTAGTGCAATAAGAAACCAATAGAGGGACCCATAGCCTGGATCCTCGTCAAGGACCTCGAATAACACTACTAAAATCACTCCTTACTACTCTAGCTTGTGTCATACATCTAACCAGGAGACAGCCCCAACTACAGTTCAACTAGTCCGGTCCATTTAAGCACCGCTGGCATTTTGGATGAGCTCCTCGGTGACTGAACTCCGGTAATCAACCTTTCAAATTAGTGTTGTGCCTCCGAGACCATAGTCCCCTGTTATGTGGAAGGACAATCCATATATTAAGGCAGTCACACAGGGAGCTCCCCTAAGAATCCCCTACAAAACAAAGCAAAAGGAGAAAGGAGCACCTGCTCCACTGGATGAAAACATCAGGAGAGTCATTCAACCACTTTGTAACTAGAGGGCATATTTCTTAAGGGAAGTCGCACAAAGCTCTCATTTGGGTTTAAATAAGTTGGGGAGCATAGATTGAAGCGCAGCCGATGCCGATTCCATATCTTCATAAGCCTTCCATGTGTCAGCCGTGAGGACATGCAGCTTAGCTGGGTAAGACATTTTAAACTTAATGCCCGCCGCGATTAGCTTGGAAACCAGCGGCTGGAAGGTAGCCCTCCGTTGCCGGACAGACAAAGGTAGATCTTGGGCCACCCTAAGGCTTGCTCCCTCCCATTGCAATTCTTTAGCCTCCTTGACTTTCTTCAAAAACAACTGTCTTTCTTGAAAGTTCAAAAACTTAGCGAGAAAGATACGTGCGCCATGAGGTGGAATAGGTCGCAGGGCTTGATGCACTCTCTCTATGCTGTAGCAGGGTCCAAAAGGCGAAGGGTCTGCTATCTTTTCCACAAACCTCTGGAAAAATTTCACTGGATCCCCTCCTTCCTCTTTTTCTGGTAAGCCAATAAAAACTACATTATTGTGTCGGCTTCTGCCTTCGAGATTCTCCACCTTCATATCCAATTTTGCAAGGCGGTGGTTTATATGTGTAATCGCTGGATCGATCTTGTCGGCTCAGCTCTCCAAAGATCTTACCCGAGCCTCATTGTCAGACGTCTTTCTTGCCAGATCATCTAGAGCTGAAGTAATATTTTTAATTTCAGAGGCGATCTCGGCCATCTCCGCCTTAAAAGGGCGAAATTCCTCCAGGAATCTTGTTACGGTCAACGGCTCCTCCCCTCCAGTACCAGGGCTACAAGGCTGGGAATGCTGTTGTGATGAGGCCCATGATTTCTTCGGGGCCTTCTCAGGGGTTGCTGGTGGGGTATGTTTAGGTGGAGCCTTAGGCATTTCTGCTTCTATCGGCGGCTCTGAAGGATGCTCCGACGTATCCAGGCTATTGATATTCCAGTCTGAGTGCAAATTCCTGTAAAATAGGCAGGTTATAGCAGTTTTAAGCAGGGGTTAGGCAGAGCTCCTCGAGAGTGCAGCTAGCAAGAGTACTGCATCAAGTGACTCCCGTCAGTGTTATGTTTGTGATGGTGGCTGAGAGGGAGGATTGGCTATGGGGGTTGGGAGACAAGGGGGGGCATAATGGAGAAGCTTCAAAAATATGTATTTAAAGAGTACCAATGACCGGTATGAAACTGCATTTTTGCATAATAATGATCTATCTACTCATGAATATTAATGAATCCTACCAATGAGCAAAAGGCAGGCAGGGTTGATTAATATTATGAATGTGTCATTATTATGTATAAATTCAGTTTCAAACCGCTCATTGGCACTCTTTAAATGCATATTTTCACAGCTTCTCCACTGCAGTCCTCATGTCTCCGGACCCCAACTAACTGATCTGGCAAGAAAGACTTCTGACAATGAGGCTCGGGTAAGATCTTTGGAGAGCCGAGCCGACAATGATTCTTAGTTATCTGCAACACAGCTCCCAAATGGTCAAACTGGCAAGGCACTCTCAGATGCCAACACCATCAATTGCAGTGTGCCACAGGGCTCCATACTGGGTTCCCCCTCCTTTTCCCGCTGTTCATTAACAATCTGCTAAAGATCCAGTCAACTGCCAAAACCCTGCCCTATGCAGATGATACTGTCATCTACACACATTGGAGAAATGTATCTGATATTAACATAACCCTTGAGTAGAACTTCCATGTGCTCTACCACTAAGCCCTGCTCCTTGAATCTGCCCCAAAAATCAAATGACACTCTCAAGACCTCGCCATCTCTACCATAGATGGTACTAGACTTGAATCAGTAGGAGATTTCCAATATCTGGTGGTAACCCTTGATCTTTGCCTTACGTTTAACATCCACCTAAGCAATATCGTCAAGGCAGTACACCAAAAGCTGGCACAATTCTACCACATCCCAAGGCTTCTCATTGCTGACACCAAAGGAGATCTCACACAAAGCAACCTGCTTCCTTTGCTAGACTATGGGGTCATTGTCACAGACACAGCTCTAAAATCAGTATGGTTGAAGAAGAAAACCCTGTGTCACAAGGAGGCCTGATTTGCATCCTTGCATATCCATTGTTTTGCAGAATCCCTTCCACCTGCCTGATATGGATCTACATGTAGGGGTTGTTGAAAATTATGCAACCACCTCAGTGAGGGTTTGCTGTGCATTTTGCATAACTCTGCAGACCATTTGCATGGCGACCCCTGCCCCGGCCACACAGCATCACACATCACACTGCAAAATGTGACTTTGCAGAAAAGGATTGCAGCCCTGTGGAGAATAGCACAATTAGACCCAGTATAAGGGACTGGGCCAGTGAGGCCCTTGCAACCACATAGTTGCAGCCCCTTGCAGATGTGTGAGGCAGTTTCATTTTTGTAAAATGATACTGTAGCTTGGAGTAAGGTCAACTTGTTTGTGTCTTGTCCAGCTCTATAAAGACATCAACATGCTTCAAACACATCAACATCTATGTAACTTTAGTTGACAGTATACATGTATCAGTAAATCCACATTCTAGAAACTTGGGATATGCATCGTTGGAAAAGAAGAGATTATCACCTTTCCAATAGTAAAATATCTGAATCACAAGCATGGAAGGTTTTGCAGATATCTTCTTCCAAAGTAATATTGACATGGTTTAAACACACTGATGTTGCTGCAGAAGTGTTCTATTTAAAGCACGTTGACAATACCTATGAAAGTTTCGAGGATAATATTTCTGCACACGTGCATGTTAGTAGTTCATGCTCTACACCACTGTAATCTTAGCGTCTCAGTAGTGGATAGCTTGGTTTCCTAGCATGTAAGAGACTACAGATATCATTCTCCAAACTTGTTTAGGCATTTTCAAATTGTTTTACACACATCAACGTGCTGCCCATTGCCCCTCCCCTCTATCGTGAATCCCAGCCACAGCCTAACCTGGCTGGGACTGAATGCCAGCACTAGCAGTGGTAGTCATAGTACAGCAAAAGCTGCTTAATGTATTTGTAATATGTTGACATGTTTTAAACAAGAAATTGCTGTCACCATGTACTAAAATGTCAAGGTATTTAAAACAGTTCAGCAATACGTGTGCTACTTCCTTTCCAACAGTGTGTAGCATGGACTTCTAACATATAGGATTGCAGATATATTGCCCTCTAATGTTGAATTGGTATTGTCAAAGTGTTTTAAATAGATTGGCATGTTGACAACAATTCAACAGCAAAGTATGCATATTCTAAATATTGTACTTCATCTTATTTTAAACACTCAGCATATATGAAAAACACTAGCAATACCTATGCAGCACTGCAGGACAATATCTCTGAAACCATGCATGCAAGAAATACAGTAGCTTCAGAAGATATTGGTGGTTTTCCATAAGGAAGCACACCACACTCGTTTTCCGGCTTTTTATTTACTATCTTATAAGGTATAGCAGGGTGTGATGAGTTTATATTCTGTAAGGGATTAAACTAGAAGTTGAGGCCTCTTTTCTCTCTTGTTATCAGTTCATTTCTCTTTGCTGCCAAACAAACACCTGAAGATCCGGCCCATCCACAGATCCGATGGTGGGACCTACAGATGTGAGGCAAGGATCCAGGAGAGGAATGAAGTGGACTTTAGGGACATATCTGTGGTGGTAAACTGTAAGTAGGGCTGTCCTCTATCATTATTTTATTTATTTATGTTATTATTAATACACTTATTACTTATACAGTATATATTTATTTATATTATTATTAATACACTTGTGATATTTTTTCAACTCATTTTATAAAACAGAATCTCCAGGGATGCTTAATAAGAGCCTTGTATGGCTTCTGTTTAGTTACTTTAATGAATCAGCACTTATAATAATTGTGTTGCTCATTCTTATAGCTTCTGACAAGTTCTGGTTCATATCAGTATTAAAATGCAAACTGCTAGTTTACAGAAATGGGGAGAGTTTCTGGTGTTGCCTTGCCTGTGGATGCTGTTCCATACATATCACTGTGTGATGGGAGGGTTCCTGTGTATTGCTCATCTGCCATTTTTCCTATGGCAACTGCCCCGAATCACATACTGGGGAGGGGTTCTAGTGTTGCCATGTTTCCTGTGGCAGCTATCCCATATAAATCATCATGAAATAGGGTGGGGTGTTAGTGTTTTGCCTGTCTGCCATGTTTCCTGTTGCAGTTGGCCAATATATATCCTCATGTGATGGAAGGAGGCCCATATGTTGCTAGTTGGCCATGTTACCCCTGGCTGCTATCTCATGTATATCATCATGTAATGGGGAGGGGTTCCAGTGAGTTGTCTTTCTACTGTTTCCTGAGGCAGCTGTTCCATCAAAGAATTGCCAGTGATTTTATGGCATCAGCAGCATGATGTTGTGACTGAAATTTGAAGCAACAGGAACTGGTTTGCCTGTGATATCATACGGTACCTGATGTCTGCATACACACGCTGTTAGCGGGACTGGACACACACTGGACTGTATGTGTTTGTGAGACTTAAGAACAATATTGGTGGGGTTGAAATTGGGTTCATAAACCACTGCAGTCAGTATAGAGAGAGACTGTATTCCAGGGGGATGGGACTGAGAAAAGGGTGTGTGTGCCATTATGAACAGAGAGGGACAAACAGGGTGGCCACATTCCACCATGGCAGGCATCTTCGGAAGGATTGTAGGCTGCACAGGCTGTGGGGTGGCAATCATTCTCAATTGGGCCTGGAGAGAAGGAGGCTGCCCACTCTGTAGACAGCTATCTTGTATCAGGAGTGAAGTATATTGGTTAAGGAGTAAGCTGGGGAGTTGAGGGGTGTGTCCAAGGATAAGGGGTGTGGATACGGGGGCGGCAGAAGGGTGGGGCTGAGGGGGGCTGAGGCAACACTCAGAAATTACAGGATGTTATGTTACAGCAAGCAGGAGGGGGGATATTTGGGACAGAGGACCCTTAGATAGGGATGTTGATGCTAAGGAGAAAACGTACGAAGTAAACATTCTGAATATAAAGAGAGTGGAGGGGGAAGAGTCAGGAGGGGCTGTTGTGGAGAAGCATAGAAGAGCAGACAGTGAGAAGAGAGGGGCTGTTGTGGGGAAGCCTAAAAGAGCAGACTGTGGGAAGGGAGCTCCTAAGGAGAACAGGGCAAAAGGGGAGGAAGAGGGGCAGTTTAGAGGGTCAGTCAGAGGAAACTCAGGTTACTTGATGGAGGCTGGCGAAACTCAGGTTATTTGATGGAGGCTGGTGTAGAGTGTTATAATAAATTTGAGCTACTAAGCAACCTAGAGGGGGAGGAAGGGGTTGGTGGAAATGAGGAAACTGATACAGAGGCTGGGGGGAGTGAGTGGGATACCCATAGGGCATCACAGACCAGCAATGGAAAGGATAGAAATAGTCCCAGAGGGAGAAGGGGAAATGTAAATGTTAAGCAGATGGGGGGATGCAACATATTGCAGACATGAGGGAGGAGAGCACGACTAGAGAGAAACTGGGAGACAAGGAGGCGGGGGAGGGGCCCCCCTTCAGGAGGGGGGTCTGTACCAAGGATGGGGCCCTAGGTAAAGGGGACCCACAGAGGGCCTCAGGAGGTAGGGATACTATTACAAGGGGGGAGGATGGTGGTGTGGGGGAAAGGGAAACCATCAGGGCCAGGATAAATGGTTCGGATAAGAGAGGGTTAAAGGGGACACATATTTGGGGGGTCTGAGTTAAGTGGGCAAAATAACAAGGGAGGCAGAAAGGGGAGGGTGACAAGGTGGTCTCTAATAAGGCAGGAAGACTCCCATGGAATTGAGATCATGAATTGGGGGGGATGGGGGGTTGAGAGCACATAGTGGAGGTAACAATAAGGCTGATGGTGGTGTTAAGGTTGTTGTTGGGAGACTTGATGATTAGGGGTATCCATTGGGAGGGACAGGGGGGTTGATGCCATAGCCAGGTGAAGGTAGTGAGTATCTCTGGGCTGACGGTGCACAGAGCAAAGTTCAAGGTGTATGAAGTGGTTAGGGATTGTGGAGGAAAATCGGATTTCCTGGTACATTTGGGAACTAACAATCTAGAGGGAAATAGCATTTTGGAAATCCAAGCAAGGTTCCTAGAACTTGCCAGAGCCTGTCGGGATAATGGATGCAACATTTTCTTTTCGGAGATATTGCCGGTACCAAAGGCCTCAGTGAAGAAAAAAATGAAGATCACAGAGGTTAATGACTGGCTCAGGAAGTGGGGTGAAGAAAGTGGGTCGGGGGTGTTAGGGAACTGGAAAGGAGTTTGGGAGGATAGGGGACTGTATGCCAAGGACAGTCTTCATCTTGTCCCGTTAGGGAAGGAAGTCCTTAAACAGGAGGTGGCTGACTACATTCAAGAAAGGTGGGTTTAAACTTGTGAGGTGGGGAGGGATAATGGGAGGGCTGAGCAGAAGCCTCTCCTTCAGATGAAAGTAGTAACTGAAATCCAAGGGGGACAGACTGGGGGTTTCAGGAGGAGCAGAGGAGGATGGAAGTATAAGGAACCTGGGTGGGGTTCGACAAAGGGGATCAGGGATAAGGGTGGGGTGGTCTTAGTAAATGCCAGGAGCTTGGGAAACAGGTTGCTGAGTTCCAGGCCATGCTATTCGAGGGGGGTGGATGTGGTGGCGGTCACGGGAACATGGGCCAACAAAAACCATGACTGGGACCTAAACATGTGGGGGTACACTATGCTTAGGAATGATAGAAAGGAGGGCAGAGGCGGTGGAGTGGCTATGTTCATTAGAGATGACATAGAAATTGCTAAGATAGAAGAGGCAGAGGGAAACATGGAGGCCTTATGGGTCACCTTACGAACCCCGGCAGGAGGTAAGGTGAAGCTGGGTGTAATATATAGGCCCCCCAGGATGGGTGATGTTCTGGATGATGGTTTGCTGGACAACATCATTGCCCAGTGTGGACCAAAAGGGAAGGGAGTGGTGTCAGTGGGGGACCTTAATATGCCAGGTACAAACTGGGGAACCCTGTCCTTTAAGGTGGCCAAGGAGCAGTGGCTGCTGGACGGCTTCCAGGATTCACTAAAAATACCACCAACAGCTTAATCTGGTTCAAGGTCAGTTGGCATTCATCTGTATCCCCCTCCCCCCGGTCGTGCCCGAAAATAGTCAGGATTTGTCTAGTGCACTTACCCGGTCAACAAAAAACTAAATAAAAAAATAAAATAAAATAAATGTTCTTAACACAGCATGTGATGGAGCCTACAAGGGAGGGCATGTCCTGGACATGGTTCTGGTGGATGGGGATCTGTATAGAGATCCTGACTGGGAGCAACCACAATACTGTCTGGTTTCAAATAAGCATGGGGGGGGAAGAGATCTAGGACACTGGCAGTGGACTTCAGGGGGGCAGACTTTGTGGGCATGGGAAATATTCTCAAGATCACTTGAAGGGGATTACAACAATGCCAAATGTGGAAAAGAGATGGGAGGTCATAAAATGGGGACTTCATGAGGCAGTCAGGACCTGCGCTAAGGTGAAGTATAAGGGAGCAAGGTCACATAAACCATGCTGGTGGTCCAGTGAGGTTCAGGTAGCGGTCAGAGAAAAGAAGGCTGCCTACAAAAAATATAAAACAATGAGAGGGGATAGGGAAAAGGAAATGTACCATCTTGCATCTAGAAAAGCCACTCGGATGGTGCGGGGGCAAAGTCCAGTGAAGAGCAGTGGCTGGCACAGGGGATATGGGGAGGGGAAAGGGGGTTCTTCCGGTACATTGGGAAGTGGAGAAAAACTAAGGGCCATCTCAGCAGATTGAGATCAGAAGGAGGGTGTGTGGAAGAGTCGAGGGACCAGGCAGAGGTGTTATACGAGTACTTTGCCTCTGGGTTCACTAGGGAGGAGGATGGGATATCTACAAAGCAAGGCACGATGGGGATAGAAGTGGTAATGAGTGGGATCAGGGGAGCAATAGAAATGGAGCAAGAGGGAGGGAGAGGTACCCCAGGGGTGTCACATCAGGTTAAGGATAAAAAGGGCAGTAAGGTGGAGGGGACAGATGATGCTATCTCCACCGAAAGGGTGTGGTTAGCCCTTAAAGCCCTAAAGAAAGATAAATCTCCTGGGGTGGATGGCATTCATCCAAGAGTACTATGGGAATTGGAGGACATACTGGCTGCACCCCTGGAGGAGCTCTTCAACAGGTCGCTTGAGACAGGGAGGGTACCTAGGGATTGGTGAGTGGCACATGTGGTGCCAATCCATAAAGAGGGGTCAAGGGAAGTACCAGATAACTATAGACCAATCAGTTTGACTTCAGTGGTGGGAAAATTAGTGGAGAGTATACTACAGGAATGATTGGGAGTGTACTTGGAGGAGGTGGGAGGTCTGGATAGTCGGCAACATGGGTTTGTGCCAGGTAGATCGTGTCAAACTAATCTTGTGGAGTTCTACGAATGGGTAACATCAGAACTGGATAGGGGAAAGCCTGTGGATGTATTATTCTTGGACTTCAGCAAGGCATTTGACTCTGTCCCCCACAATTGTCTGGTGGAGAAACTGATGGGGTTGGGAGTAGGCCCTTTGATGGTCAGTGTTGAAAATCTGGCATGAAAATATTACTAATTTGTGAACTTACAAGGGTGCATGGAAACTGCACAACACACACTCGTAACACAGTCATTTTATGGAGTTTCATCACAAAATTTTCAACATAGGCATTTTAGGATCGCTGCTAATGAATAGTGTCATGCCATTTTCTTAATGTGTCCCGAACACTGATTTCTCACAGCGATCGCACAATTGTGCACCGGAACAGCGAAAACACATTTCAGCCAGGATGTGAAAAATGACAGCTGCACTGTTCATAAGGAGGTGTGGAAAAATGGCAATGTTGAAAATCTGGAGTGAAAATATTGCAAAGTTGCGAAGGTACGAATGTGCATGGAACTGCACAATGCACATTCGTAACACACTCAGTTTATGGACTTTCATCACCAAATTTTCAACATAGGCATTTTAGGACCTCTGCTAATGAACAGTGTCACTGTAATTTTCATAATGTGTCTCGAAC
Organism: Neoceratodus forsteri; assembly: GCA_016271365.2. Classification (NCBI taxonomy): domain Eukaryota; kingdom Metazoa; phylum Chordata; order Ceratodontiformes; family Ceratodontidae; genus Neoceratodus; species Neoceratodus forsteri. The sequence goes on from CM028138.1 coordinate 156,826,595, forward strand.
ACGGATTTCCCACAGTGACCACGCTATTCTGCGCCGGAACTGCGAAAACATATTTCGGCCAGGATGTGAAAAATGACAACTCTTACTGTTCATAAGGAGGTGCAGAAGAATGGCAATGTTGAAAATCTGGAGTGAAAATATTAATTTGTGAAGTTATGAGCGTGCATGCAAACTGCATAATGCATGCTCATAACACAGTCATTTTATGGAGTATTGTCACCAAATTTTCAGCATAGGCATTTTAAGACCTCTGCTTATGAACAGTGCCACTGCCATTTTCTTAATCTGTCCCGAACACTGATTTCCCACAACGACTGCGCTATTCTGTGCTGGAAGTGTGAAAACACATTTTGGCCAGGATGTGGCAAATGATAGCTATACTGTTCACAAGGAGATCTGAAAAAATGTCAATATTGAAAATCTGGCAAGAAAATATTGCAAATTTATGAGCGTGCGTAGCAACTGTGCAATGCATGCTCATAAAACATTCATTTTTTTGATTTTTCCCACCAAATTTGCATCATAGGCTTTTTGAGAGCCCACCTCATGAACACGGGCACTGTCATTTTGTTAATCAGTCCCGAAAGGGGATTCCGCACAGTGAACACGAAATTGGGCCTGAATAATGCCATGACAGTGCCAGAATTCATGAGGAGGGGTCCCAAAAACTCCATATTGAAAACTTGGTGCCTAAATTCCAAAAAATGCTTGAAATATGCATCAAAGTTGAAAAAATCCTATTTATTCCATTATACAGCTTACCGGCATTTCCTCAGTTCGTGGTTGGCTTTGAAGAGTGCAGACATGTTCCCGGTCCACCGAAGATGGTCGCGCTGGACTCCGGAGGTAAGTATGGGGTGAGGGGGGGTGTGTAGGGAAGCAGGGTGCCCAGTGGGTGGGTGCAGGTTGTGGGAGGGGGGCAAGGAGACCGCCTAGGGGCCATTTCCTTTTCCCACAGGGAAAAAGGGAAAAAAAAAACATCACTGGACCATTTTTGGTTTTACAGGGGCATGTGGCATGCTGGGACGGGCTCCCAGCGTGCCAATGGAGTCTTTTTTTTGGGGGGGGCAGCTGTAGCTGATGGGGATTGGGCACCCTGTCAGCACACAACAAAAGGGGGTTACATTATGCTGACGAGGATTGAGCACCCCCGTCAGCACACAACAAAAGCAAGGGGGTGAAGTTATGCCTGGGCAGGAGTGCATTCCTCTGTGGCAACATCAACTCTAGGGGCACTGAAGCCGACAGGGATTGGGGCCAATGTTGTAAACAAACCGCGGTGGGGGGCACATGCTGTCGGGGATTAGGCACCCCTTGGTGGGGGGGGGCTTAATTTTGCTTGTGAACATGGCGGCAAGCTGCCGCTATGTTCACAAACAATATCACTGTAACAAGGTTCTGCCCAGTAATGACAGGTCACTTCCTCATTGCAGCGAATGGCTTATGCTGCAATAACGAGGCAGCCCCTGATTGCAGCAGCTGAAACCTTACAAGGTTGTGCTACACTGGTCGAACTAGTGTCAGCAGCAGCATTCCATGGCATTGGGGAAAGCAGGCCAAGCCTTTAAAGGCTGTGGGTGCATTGGCCACAACAGTGTCGCACCTCCACAACCTGCTTCTGGAAAGCTCCCGCAATATGTTTCTTGTGCATGCACGCAATCAGCATAAAAATATAACTAAAAAATTACTAAAACTGCTACAGAAAGACAGTGACAAAGTACTCAAACACACCAAACTAAACCACAGAAATAAATAAAAATGAGAAATTACTCACTACAGATCAAAAATGATGAACAAGAAAGAGTGAGAAAACCAAAAATAGCACAAATCTCCTGCTTAGACAAAAAAAAAGCCCCAGATCTTTCTGGGCTGACTTGCTTTACAGTACATCTACCCTCTCCCACACCACTACTTGACAGAACAGAAACCATTACTTTAAAGTAAATGATCAGTGACAAAATAAAACAAAAACATAAATCTAGCAGCACAAAGCCCTCTGGAACAATTTGTGAGCAATTTGTATTCAAAAAGCTCGGTTTTGAGGTGTATTTTAAAAGTTTTTTTTTTCACAGAGAAACACACACAGATTTCTTTCCTACGCTGTCTTCAGAAGACTGTACTGAAGACAGCCTCCTCATGGTATACAGCTTGTTTCAACAGTATATGACCTCCAGTTTGATAGTACATTGCAAACTTCGCCTCTGTACCAAACTTCACCATTAAAGTTATCAACTTTGCATTTCATGAAGTTATCAGTTTACTGTGAATTTGGACTTCATAAGGCAGATTAACTTTGCAGAATGAGGCGGAATTGCAAATTAGTTTGTGAAGCAAAGTTTTTCAGCTTCGGACATCACTAATCCTGTTTGCCTTCATTTACGCTTTGAAGCACTAAACAATGGACGTCAAGCTGTCACTAATGATAACCCCTGAGGTCTCACTCCATAGTTGTCTGCACCATTCTTACTCCCCCGTCTAGAAGCCTGTATTGGGATTTCTGATACCGATGTGAATCACTTTACACTTTTTTGCATTAAACTGTAATTGCCATTTTCTAATTTTTCAGGTCTATTTTTGTTTATCTAACTTCCTCCTCAGTGTCTACTCTGCCACAGATCCTAGTGTCATCAGCAAAAAAAAACACCTTATTTTGGATTCCCTTTCGTATGATAATAATGAAGAGCACCGGTCCCTGAACCAATCCCTGCTGCACCCCGCATCTAATTCTCCCTGACTCTGAGTGTGCCCCAGTGACTACCATTCTCATTCTCCCAGTCAGTTCCCTGTCCATATAATCAGTTTATCCCGTATCTCCAGGTTGATCAACTCCATTATTAGTCTTCTGTGTGAAAGAGAAACAAAGGCCTTGCCAAAGATGAGGTACAACATGTCCATTGCTTGGCCTCTGTCCACTGCCTTTGTGACCTAATCAAAAAATCAGTTTGGTTAGCTAGGCAAGATCTCCTGACAAAGGCTGGGTTTGGCTGAAGCACTGGGGTATTGTTTGTCCTCCAGTCAGTCTCCATGTTTGCCACATGTCAAGGTAATAAATCAATGTTGCTATAGTTTGCATTTATATCTGACTTCTGGATATGTTTCTCAGTGCAGTACTCCTTGTTTACTTTGAACCAACCCATCTACCCTGGGAAGTACACTATCCGCTGTTGCCCCTGGGAGACAGCACACCCATCTTCTGTCTGGAGGCACAAGCTGCAGTCTCAGGTCCCCAAACTGTAGAATCCTCCATTAAAAATACCATGTTTCTGGACTGGACAGGGGCCATGCAGTGGATGTCCAGTATCTGGACTTCAGTAAGGCATTCGACTCAATGCCACATGGAAGACTGGGAAGGAAGTTAGTAGGCACAGGGGTGGGTGCAAAGCTGGTGAGATGGGTAGGAAACTGGCTGCAGGGAAGGCAACAGAGGGTAGTAGTGGGTGGGGAGCTCTCACACCCAAGGGCAGTGACGAGCGGTGTTCCACAGGGCTCAGTGTTGGGACCAGTGTTGTTTGGGATATTCATTGCAGACATATCATGGGACATCAAGAGCAAGATCAGTCTGTTTGCTGATGATACCAAGGTAGCGCGGTGGTGGATGACCTAGGGGGATGGCAGGGGTTGCAGGATGATCTGGCAAAGCTTGAAACCTGGTCAGACACCTGGCAACTGGGCTTTAATGCCAAAAAGTGCAAGGTGCTGCATTTTGGGATGAAGAACCCAAGGAGGAGTTACCAGCTAGGGGAGTGCAGCTAGCCCAGACAGAGGAGGAGAAGGATCTGGTGTGCTCATTACAGGGTCAATGAACAACTCGGCACAATGCAGGAAGGCAGCTGCAAAGGCCAACAAAATGCTGGGTTGTATTGCAAGGGGTATATCCTCGAGGAGGGAGGAGGTGATTCTGCCACTGTATAGGTCATTAGTTAGACCACACCTGGAGTACTGCGTGCAGTACTGGCGTCCGTATCTGAAGAGGGACATTAAGTTACTGGAGGGGGTGCAGGGCAGAGCGACAAAGATGATCAAGGGGCTGGGGGACTTATCATACGAGAGGAGGTTGAAGGAGTTGAACATGTACTCACTGGAGGAGAGGAGAGACAGGGGTGACATGATTGAAACCTTTAAATACATGAAAGGAACAAACAAGATGGGTACAGAGGGGCTGTTCAAAGTAAGGGAGGGGAGGGCCACCAGGGGCCATGATATGAGACTGGAGCGAGGAAGGTTCAGGAGGGAGATGAGGAGACACTTTTTTACAGAGAGGGTGGTGGCTGGGTGGAATGTGTTACCTGCTGAAGTGGTATACAGTAGAACAGTGGACTGCTTCAAACGAGGATGGGACAGGACAAGGGGGAGGGTTAATGAAGGGGAAGGGTGGAAGGGAGGGGCAGCTGCAGAATAAGGGGTGTTAGCTGCACATTCGAGCAGACTTGATAGACCTCTAGGCCTTTACCTGCTGGCAAATTTCGTATGTTCGTATGTTTTGAATGTTTCCTTCCTGACTGCATATTGGTGTTGCTGGGGCCCTGATTTCACATAGTGCTTTCTCCTGAGAGCTGGAGTATCATTCACTACTGCAGTCAGTGGGGTGAAATGGTTGCTTGTTGCAGTTCCAGGGACCCTTCCTTACCCAGTTGTTGCTACCCACAGGTCCCCTCCTTGCTCACTACCTACAACTCTCTTGATGTTGTTGATAAAGAGAAGCAGGAGTGGTCACCCCTGCCCCACTCCAGCCTGCTCTGCAGATGGTGAATTATGGCCCATGCTGGCAGTCAGTTTGAGTGGAGCACTGCCAGCTTCTTGCAGACCAGACAGCCTCAACATCTTCTCAAGGTACCATGGGGCAGTGTGGCACTACAGGTGCTGAAGTTAACTGAATCCATCTCCGTAGGTTCCCACATCTGTTCATGACTACTTGAAATCCCCTCTGTTATGACTTGAATTTAATGAATCATACCCTAAAGTGGGTAGGAATACTACCCTACTGTATACTATCCCTTGGTTACTCCAGTTTAAAGTACCTTAGAATAGATAGGGGTTTGCTGATAGTTCAGAGTTATTTTTCAATAATCCTTCTGTACCTCCACATTGTTACCCCAGATATGGTTGTGATAGTACTTCCTGTTATGTGTAGTGCAGCTTTAAGAAATCTATTTCCTGTGAGTCTTCCTGTGTGTGTGTTGAGAACAGTTTCCCCTTATGTCTGTGCTTTATGGAAGTAAACAGAGAAGGCCTAGATTTCTGTGTGATGTGTTTTCCTTACTACCAAGACCCTGATGTGTTTAAGACACTTATTTTTGGCCACCAAATACAACAAACTGGTGACAATGATGGTGAAAATGTTCATAGCTCCAGCTTACTGAATTGCACCATTTTGTGACTTTCTGCATTGGAAGCAAGTAAGCAATTTTGAACTGTACACTATCATGGCAACTTCAGCCAGCTTTTAGATTTTTACAGGAATAGACTGGGATACATGGTCCAGATGGTTTGATCAGTGGTTATTACTTAATCCACCATACAATCAGCAAATGAACAGCTACAAGGTGAGCTTATTTAAGCTGCTTTTTGTGCTTACTTGGGGAGTGAAACCTTCAAACTGTTATGCAGTCTGTGTGCACCGGCCCAGCCAGAGGATTTGTCATATCAAGAACTAAAGGCTAAGCTGAATGCACAATTCAGTTTAACAACTTTTCCAAGGGCTGAATGTTATAAATTCTACAGTTACCAGCAGAAACCAGGTCAGTCATTACAATCTTATTTGGCTGAGATCAAACACTTAGCTCTCACGTGTGAGTGGAGCATGGAGCATCTTGAATCTAATTTAGCTGATAAGTTTGTTATGGGGTTGAATAATGAACATTGTATTCAGCAATTACTTTCTGTAAGTGTCAAGAAGTCTGCTGATTAACTTTTACAGTTGGCGCAAATGTATGAGGCCACAGAAAATGAGGCATATGCTAAGATGAACACTAAAAATGAGATACAAGTAGCCACAGTAAACCCCAAATTGAAACAGCTTAAACCTAAGCCTAAGTCTAAACCACTGTTTTCACAGAAAAATACAACCACTCCACCCAAACTGCATGGCCAATACAAATGTGCATCATGTGGGTCATCTCAGCATAGCAAGGACCAGTGCAAATTCAGAGAAGTTCAGTGTCATGCATGTAAATGTCAGGGTCATAGTGCTAAGGTTTGCAGGAGAAGGAGCACTGCAGTGGTCAGTTCAGAGAGCACAGACAGTGCAGTGGTTCCTATTGCACCACAAATGCAGACTAAAGATGTTCCTCCTTTCTATGTGTTACTTCAGTTACCACAACTGAGGCATCAGTTGCATTTAATGGTAGACTCTGCTTCCCCAGTTACTTTTGTTAACCATCAAACATGGACTGATCTGGATAAGCCACCATTGTCTCCTTGTAATAAATTGCTGCATGCATTTGAAGGGCAACCAATGCAGCCACTGGGCTTGTTTAAAACTTTGGTACGCAGGATTGATTTCCCTGGTACATCTTTAATGTTTCTGGTTTCAAAAAAGGGTGTCAACATTTTGGGCAGAGAAGCTCAGTTTCTTCTAAACATTCATATTGATTCAGCAGATTTTGGCCTACTTGTTGCCGTCCAGGTATCACAAAGCAGTAATCTGCCCAATCTTGTGGAGATTTTAGACATGTATCCAGAGTTATGGAAAGGCCTGGGATGTTGCACAACAGCTAAAGCCAAGCTGGTTACAAAGCCTAATGCAGTCCCTAAGTTTTGTAAATCATGGAAGCTTCCTTTTGCCTTAAAACTGGTGGTTGGGGCAGAATTGGACAGACTGGAAAAAGCAGGTGTGCTGGAAAAGATCTCAAGTTCAGACTGGGCCACTCCAATTGTAGTAGTATCTAAACCAGGTGGTAAGGTTAGAATATGTGGAGATTTTAAGGTGACACTTAATCCAGTACTTAGCACAGGTGTATTTCCTTTACCCTTACCTGAGGACTTTTTCACAGACTGAATGGTGGTGTGGGGTTCTCCAAACTGGACCTCACTGATGCATACCGTCAAGTGGAGCTGGATACAGACTCTCATAAATTGGTAGTGATTAATACACACCAAGGACTGTATAAGCACAAACGGTTATGTTTTGGCCTTAGTTCCGCACCGGCTATTTTTCAAAAATTGATTGAGCAAATGGTGGGTGATATACCAGGTGCTGCTTGTTATTTGGATGACATCATTGTCATGGGCAAGACAGAAGCAGAACATTTACTTAACTCACAAAAGACTCTAGAGAGATTGCAACAGAGTAAATTCAGACTCAGGAGAGAAAAATGCCAATTTTGTCAACCAAGTGTCACATACTTAGGTCACACTATTGACAAAGATGGAATTCGTCCAAATGGTGAAAAGGTGGAAGCCATTGTGCACATGCCCGAACCACAGAATGTTTTCAGTTGTGCTCATTCTTGGGTTTGGTGCGCTACTGTGACCGTTTCATACCTGGCTTAGCCACTAAATGTGCTATCCTAAATTAACTGTTACATAAGGGCACTCTGTAGAAATGGACCAAGGGCCACAGTAAGGCAGTTCAAGCCATCAGGTTCTCTCTAACCAATGTGAATGATTTAACTCATTAAGACCCTAACTTATCTAGCCGATTGGCCTGTGATGCTAGACCTGTGGGTATAGGAACTGTCCTTTTCCATACAGATCCAGAAGGAGTGGAAAAGCCGATAGCACATGCTTCATGCAAACTCACTGCAGCTGAAAGAAATTATGCCCAGATTCAGAGAGAGGCATTAGTGATTGTGTTTGGAGTTCAGAAATTTTGCCAATACTTGCTAGGTCGCAAGTTTCACCTGAAGACAGGTCACAAACCACTAGTGACAATTTTCAGTCCAGAAAAAGGAACCCCAGAGACAGCTGCTAGCTGACTTCAATGATGGGCAATAATTTTGTCTGCCTATAATTTCGAGATTGCATACCAACCAATGGACCAGCATGGAAATGCGGATGCCTTGCCAAGGTTACCAATATCCAGAGAAATGGAGTTCAATGTGGGACTTAAAGAGGAGCCATTAGTATGCCAGGTGGGGCCAGATAGTTTTCCAGTGCAATTCAAAGATATGGAGGACTGTACTGTTGTATGTGCAGTGGAGCCACAACAGTTAGATCAGCTTCCAGTACTAGCCAAGGACATTGCAAAAGTGACTAGTCAAGATGCAGTTTTGAAATAAGTGTATCAGTATGCACTTGAGGGTTGGCCACAAGGCAGTACTTGTTTGGCTGCACTACAACGCTACTATACAAAGAGACAGGAGTTGTCCATTGCTGAGGGGTGTCTTCTATGGGGATTGTGTGTCATAGTACCCCAATGTTATCACTCAAATGTGTTGACTCTTTTGCATGCGGGCCATTTAGGCATTGCTAAAATGAAATCCCTGGCCAGACTTCACATATAGTGGCCTTCCATTGACAGAGACATATACCAGGTTGTGCAAAGATGTGAAGGATGGTATTGATGGGAAATCCTGCAAGAGATCCAGTTCACCACTGGGAATGACCTGAAAAACCCTGGCAAAGGTTGCATATTGATTTTGCAGGACCTTATTTAAATTCCATGTGGTTACTCTTAACTGATGCTTATAGTAAAAGGCCAGAAATTCATCAAATGTCTTTGACAACTACTGAGAGTACCATTAAAGTATTGAAGTCAATCTTTGCTACTCATGGTTTTCTGCAAGTGATTGTCTTGGATAATGAACCACAGTTCACGTCTGTTGAATTCCAAGCATTTTGCCAGCAATGTGGTATCCACCATATTTTCTCACCCCCTACCATCCAAGTTCAACTGGTGAAGCGGAATGCCTTGTTCAGACTTTTAAAAAGATGATGGACAAAGCTAATCCTACTACACCGACAGCAATACAAATAGCCCTTTTGTACTTTCTTGTGATGTATCGAACAACACCACATTGTGTCATGGGAATATCCCATGCAGAATTGTTGTTTGGATGTCAGATTCAAATTCAATTGTACCTTCTTCACCTTCTAGGCTATAAGTCAGTAACTGAAATGCTTCCTAAGACCAGATCCTTCAAGCCCAATGATCTTGTGTGGGTCAGGATGTATGCAGGCCCAAATAGATGGATAGAAGGCGTGATATAAAAAAGTTCAGAAATGTTGCCTATAGCGTTCAACTGACTAACCAGAGGAGAGTGAAAAAACGTGGACCAATTACATACTAGAACTGAGACAGAACCAAAAAGGGATACCCAGAGTCAGGGTAGTTATCCAGCATTATTTGTTCCAAAAGGTTAGCAGGAATAGATAGTGGAACCACAGCAATTAAGACAAGATGTGGCTGATGCTAATCAGATTCCAGAGTAACATCCTCCAGTCATACTACGTCAGTCAGAATGTATAAGGCATCCATCAAAGAGAATGGACTTGTAGAGATATAGTTTAATGACATAGACTAACTAAAGGGACATTTCAATAATAACTTTAATAGCTTCATACTATTTTCTGAATTATTGACTTATGTACTTTCTAGCTAAGTCAGGAGGAATTGTTATGTGTAGTGCAGCTTTAAGAAATGTTAGACAGTACAGCTTTAAGACATTTACTTCCTGTGAGTCTTGCTCTGTGTGTGTGTGTGTGTGTGTGTGTGTGTTGAGAACAGTTTTCCCTTTATGTCTGTGCTGTATGGAAGTAAACAGAAAAGGCCTAGATTTCTGTGTGATGTGTTTTCCTTACTACCAAGACCCAGATGTGTTTAAGGTACTTATTTTTGGCCACCAAATACAACACTTCCGGAGTTACATATCAACAATCCCTAAGTGCAAGCAGCTGCACAGCTTTACTCCATGTAGGGTTTTGTTCGTACATTTGACATTATTAAGCAACAAATGTGTCCCTAGTCAAAAGACAAACATACTTCAGATGACAAGTGAAGTCTACCCTTGGTGGGTGAAACCAGATGGCTCTTTCATTGGACCAAGTGATAAAAGGGCAGTGTGCCCTACAGGCCTATGGTCTACCCAGTGGATGCTGTGCAGATGCCATCCTCCTGCTCCATGGTCCTCATATTCAAGGATGCCTCATGCTTGAGGGTCAGCTGTTGCTGCTGGTCATTTATAGCACATGGAGACTCAGCCTAGCCCTAACCAGACCAGCTGCAGTTTAATCAAAATTTTAACTTTTTAGATACCAAGAAGTTTAGAGGAAGTCAGATCACACATTTGGTCCGATTTCCCCTATAATTCGTAGTACCTTAAATTTAAAAATAATTACCTGGACTTTCAGATTAAATTAGACCCATTTCCACCCCAAAATGAAAATACTTAAGGTTAGCTCCAAAGGACAATTATTCCTAATACTCCTCTCCACACATTACACACCACTGACTTTTCTTGCAGTAGCGTGACTCACTGACAAGCACTTCTTTTCAGAACATCCTGCAGCATATGCTCTGACTGCCACTAGTGTCCTCCCACGGATGCACTAGCAAACAAGTTCTTTCTTTCAAAAAATCCTACAGCATATACCTAGGCTGCCACCAAGGTCCTCCCACGTGGTGCACTAACAGTGTTCAGGAATGCCTGAAGCATAAGGGGTTTCCTTTGTCCAGAGGCCTGGTACTAAGTGAGTAAGGGAATAAAGTGAGACTAGAAGGGAACAGGTAAACACAGAAAGGGAACAGCGTAGTGGTGCATTCACAACAGGTTGGTGGCAGTGTTGGTGAGGTGTGCTAAGCCAGTTGTTATCCGTTGACTTGTGGCAACAACACAGCATGGCATATGAAAGCTGGATGTGTCTATGCATTCACTGCTGCTAGCAGATCTGAATAGCACTGCCTGCTATAGTCACTGTGTGCACTGAGAGGGAACTAATGATATCCAACAAAGAGGGCAGCAGGACAGAGATGGATCTGGAAGGGAACAGCCATCTGTTTTCTTAAGAAGAGACCATTTGAATAATAAAATAATTGCAATCACTGGTGGAATTGGAGGTTCATATAAGTAAAAGAAACTGAAAATTGTTGAAATGTTTTGTAATGAGCAGGGTACTATGGAGCAAAAGCTTTGTAGCCATGCTATAAAGCAGCTCTGTTTTAGACACTATCTTAAACTGATTTATTTTCAGTTAATCACATTTTCATTTGAGTTAGAAGTCTATGTATAGCTCTCTCCCCTCTGTGTGTCAATGAGGAATCCTAGGAAAGAGCAGAAGGAGCAGAAAGCGGCCACATCAACAAAATAGAATGTGACTGCTACACTTCAAGTATGACACCAGCTCTCAACATCTAGAGGAACAAACATTGCAGACTCTTAGATCCATGTTTATGATGATTTAGTGAGTTTCTGAGGTGACTTGCAATTGAATACTATGAACAAAAGGATCATGAATGCATAAACCAAGACTGAGATTTTAAAAATGGACAAGAGTGACAGCGAGCATCAGGTTGAGACTGCAATGCAAATCTTATTGCAGTGGACAAAGGGATGTCCAGAATATACTGTTCATTACTAGTTGCAGGTATCAGAGAACCAAATCAGGTGCTCTTATGAACACATTTTGGACTTACTGGAGGAGGCTGAAAGTAACCATGTTGTCTGTCCCTGAAGGAAGGAGTAGTTTACTGAAACACTTATTGGGAGGAATCCAGAGGACCTCTTTATCTTCCAGAATTCATATTGGATTAATCTGTGGTGACATTAGTTATGCAAGGCACAACAGAGTGTGTCATTATGGGTCAATTATTAAATGCTGAGTGCCTTTAAACATGCACTTTGACCATAATCACACATCCCTGAAGTGTTTTATTGCACTTATAAAATGTGTTATTTTATTTAACTTATTTATTGAAATATCAGAATTACAAACCTTTGAGTCAGAAACTCATTTACAAAGGCTTCTCGTCAGAAGATAACAAAGTGATTACAGTACATGTTTACAAGAAATAAAAAAAATGCAGGTTACAGTATAAGTACTAATATTAAGTAGAATTATACAGGGTAGTGCAAACAAAATGCTAGGTAGAATGCAAGTACCATAAAACAATGGTCTGGGAGAACACAGCGAGGAAAAGAGGAGGCCAAGAGGACACAGGTAGGAGGAGAGGCATTCTGATGGGACCTTGTCACACAGCAAGGAAGGAAGTAGCAGGTAACTAGGGATGGGGGATGGAACCTATATGTAGGTTATTAGGTGGAAGAGGTGATAGAGGGGAACTGTGAGACGTAGAACAAAGGTACCTCAAAAAATAGCAGGACAAGAGGACACAGCACGAGATTAGAGGGAGGCTGATTAAGGGGTAATGTGAGGAAGTTCTTTTTCACAGAAAGGGTGATGGATGCGTGGAACGGCCTACCTCAGGAAGTGGTAGATTTGAACAAAGTACAGGTCTTCAAACAGGCATGTGATAGGCATAAGGGAGCAATACAGATGAGTATGAATAAATAGGCTATTGGCAGAGTACGGGCCTATGGCACATTCATAAGACAGAAAAAATGGGCAGACTGGATGGGCCTTGCGGTCTTTATCTGCAGTCAACTTTTATGCTTCTATGTTTCTATGAAAAGGGGGGGGAGTGAGGATGAGCAGGGAAAGCACAGAGTGGGAAGGGGAAAGGGGAGTGAAATGTAGAGGGGGAGAGAGTTAGGCAGAGGAAAGAGTCAGGGGAAGGTCAGGAGAGGGAATAAGTGGATACACACTACATGGGGGGTAGCAGTGCTAGGGGCAGTCACAGCCATTCAAAGAAAGTAGGTGCTGCCATAGTTTAAGTTTAAAGCTGCCTAATTTATTTTCAGAGAAAATCTCGGGAGGTAGACTATTTAACCACACAGGAGCCTATACATGAAAGCACACTGTCCATGAGCAGCTCTGCAAAGTGGGATGAGAAAGGAGACTTTGGTGGAGCTTCTGGCAGCCCTGGGCGTAAGGGCGACAGTGAGGAGTAACCGGGTAGTGGGTTCTGAGGGACTAAGGGTAAACATGCAGGCCAGCAGACAAGTATGGTATTGAAGTCTCTGTGTGAAATTCAACCAGTTCGCCCACTGATAGAGATTGCAGGTGTCGGTGAGCCTATGACCATTTACTACAAGGCGGCATGCTTTATTAAGGGCAACCTTAACCCTATTTAGCACGGTGTCATTCGCACCACCATGGATCACTATTCCATAATCCATGATGGAAAGGACTGAGCTGGCAATAACCATCTTGAGGGCATCAGCAGTGAAACAGGACCTATGCCTATAGAGTATGCCAATTCGGGTATTTACAGCTTTGCAGACTTGGTTGACATACTCCTGGAAGGAGAAGGAGGGGTCCAGGGTGATGCCAAGGTACTTGGACAGGGTCTGAGCTATCTGCAAGAGCTTCTTCGCCCCATCACCCCCTCTACCCACTCTGCTCTGCCAATGAGGGATTGCGAGAGATTCCCAGGGTTCGTTTGAAGACTTCTGTGGCCCGCGCATTTGAATTCGCTGTCCCTGCCATGTGAAATTCTCCACCTTGGCGGATGAGACAGTGCCTGACAATGGAGTGTTTCAAATCTGCTCTGAGAACATATTTGTTCAATCTTGCTTTCTCTGATGTTGTGTAAATTGGATGCTGACATTTAATAATTATTCATAGATTTTTAGCTGCTATTTTTTTGTGCTAGCACTATTTTAATAAATAAAGTTGCTTTGCTTGCTTTGCTTTAAAGTTCATGACCTGCTCCAGAGGCTGGCAATGGCTGTTGAGAATGTTGAGAGGTACATCCTTATGTTTATTATGAGGGTTAGCAAATAGCATCACTTTTTTTTTTGATAGTTGAAGATGAGTTTGTGTAAGGCAAACCAAGATTTAATTTCCTTGAAGTTCTTTTGCAGGTTACATTCCGGGGCGGCTAGGTGACTAGAGTAAATAACAGCATCATCTGCATACAGGAGCAAGTTGCCAGAGCACACAGAGGGAAGGGAATTAAGGAAAAGGCTGAAAAGTAAAGGTCCTAATGTGGACCCTTGTGGAACCCCAGAGCGAACTGGGAGACTGTAAGAAAGAGTGTCAAGGATTTTTACTCATTGTGATCTTCCACTAAGGTAGTTGGAAAACCAGGTGTTGACTTCTTGGGAGAGACCCAGAGCTGAGAGGGACTTTAAAAATAGAGCATGATTAACAGTATCCAATGCTTTTGTTAGGTCTATAAAAATAGACCCAACTAAATGACCTTGGTGAAAGGCTTTTTAAGTAAAATTACAACTTGAAGGTAGATAAACAGTGCGAGGAGGCAGCATTAAAGGCCAGCAGTATGCTGGGATGCATTGGGAGGGGAATCATAAGCAGGAAGAGAGAAGTGATCCTGCCATTGTACAGATCACTGGTTAGGCCTCACCTGGAGTACAGCGTCCAGTTCTGGAGGCCCCACCTCAAAAAGAACATTGACTGAGTGGAGATGGTGAAGAGAAGGGCAACAAAAATGATTCAGGGACTGCACAAGATGTCTTACGGGGATAGACTGAAAGAACTGAACATGTATTCCCTGGAACAGAGAAGAGAGAGGGGTGACATGATCGAAACATTCATATAGAATACAGGCTAAGATGGCGGCGGCCATGCTGGGCTGATCGCTTGGGAGAGGAACAATTTATTTGTTTTGTTTCATTTTGTTTTAGTTATTTATTTATGTTTTAAACTATTTATCATTTATTTGCTTATGTTTTAGCATATTGTTTTAGTGCGCATGGGAAGAAAGTCTTTTGAGTCTGAGTGAATGGGACACCGTATTTCATTTTTTGTGCTTGTACTTGCAGCGGAATATCATTAACTTTGGCTGTGTTACTGTGCTGCTTGAATTCTTGCACTCCTGTTTGCCTACCTGTCCCTGCTGTCTCTGCTGACTGCTCTGTGGGAACATTTTATCTGTTCTGGGATCCTGCCTTGATGTGGACTGCCTACAGTGGCTTTGTGGAAGGTGTGGACCATCATGGTTGGACTGGTGTGATTCGATCAGAGCTGCCAGATCATTGGACCTAGTGAGGGCCTTCTTGGATGGGTAAGCATTTGTGGGTGGCCTGCCGACTAATAGCCGTAGGATGGTTGGTGGTGTGGCCATGGGCAAGCGGTCGAAAGGGTGGCTTGTGTAGTGGTCGGTCCTGGGTAGATCTTACCTGACTCGGGTGGGCCTTGTTGTGATAGTAGCTGTCTTGATCTTGGAGAGGACAACTGGAATTTTTAAGGGCCTATACTTGGGATTAGGATACCACTTGGTTTGGCTGCTGTAGTGGGAAGCAGGAGGAGTTCCCCAGTAGCCATGTAAAGCTTCGGGTGGTGGGCTACTGAAGGGTGGTCTCCTCCAGGGCTTGACTCCATGGAGCTGAGCCCTAGGATTGCCTCTTGTAAAGAAGCTGACTGCCTCTTGTAAAGAAGCTGCTGTTTGGAGGAGAAAAGAACAGGAGAAGAGTGGTACTCTAGTCTTTAAATATGCAGAACTTCCTGAGAAGACTACAGGGCTGGTTGGCATATATTTATTTTGAATTTAAATTGGACAGACAGTGACAGTGCCTTTAAGTTATCATTGCTTGCTGAAAATGATATTTCTGTGACCACAAAACTCTGGACAGTGAGAGCATTCAGTCTTTAGTGGAACTTGAACATTGCTTAGGGAAGTGAGAGTTCCCGCAGCTACCATCTTTTCTTTGGGAGTTTCGTAACACTATTTAACTTGGAACTCTGAATTTACTGATTTATTCTTTCCATATCTAATAAGGACTTTTTTTTTATTTATTATTACTGTTGCCTTTTGATATTGTGTAATGTGGGGGTGGGGAGGTTGTTGTTTTTAGTTTTTGGTTTTACTTTGTCTAGGTGGGGTTGTGTTAATATTATTAATATTATTATTGGTGTGAGTGAACAGCTATTTTGTTTGAAAATGTGTTTGGGACATAGACTCGCAAAGCGCAGCTAGTCGGGGGACTACCTACATGACCTCCATCTCTTTGAGCTCCCAACACCTTCAGCTGAGGCCTGCCAGGCCTGCCAGAGGTGTATAGCCTTGGGAATAGCTCGGGGGGTGCTGACGGTGGTGGCACCAGAGTGGCTGCTGGGGTTTGTGGGATTCAGGTGGTGAGGCCAAGGAGATGCCCTGGAGAAAAATGGGAACTGGAGAGGGGGGTTGCCATGCTTAGTTCCCATACCCAAGGGTGTCTACAATGGACTTTGTGCAGCTAGCTGGTCTGGCTGCCCCACCTCATCCTACTCAGGTTGTGTTATGCAATGCCAGGTCGATGAGGAACAAGACTGCCATAATGGTGGACTTGATATCTCGGTCAACCTGGCTTGTATTACAGAGACCTGGCTGGATGAAAATGCTGCCACCATTTTGGAGGCGGTAGTGCCGTCCGGGTACTCCGTGATACACAACACAAGAGAGGATTGTAGTGGTGGGGCAATTTGTTTTAAAACTAGCCTGAACCTCACGGTGCTACCTGTAGGTCATATGTAATCTTTTAAGTGTGTGGCCACCTGAGGTGGTGTGGGGGCAGGTTTCAGGGTCCTTGTGCTCTGTCGCCCCCCCCCCCGGTGTGGATGGAACCTTTTTACGGGAGATTGAAGAGCTCATCATCGATCAGGTGTTGGAGTCTCCCAGGTGGTTAATTCTGGGGGACTTCAATGCCTGGGTCAACAGAGGGCTCTTGAGTTTTGGGAATTATCTCCTGGGGGAGCATGGTGGCCCTGGGCCTGTCACAGAATATAACAACAGCTACGCACTCTGGTGGCCACACACTGGATTTGGTCTTCACTTTACAGTTAGATGTGACTGGCTTCAGTGTTGATCCTGTATTTTGGTCAGATCATAGGACCATGAGGTTCACCCTTAGGGGCACCCTCCTAGATGGTCCTACCCCTGTGGAGATGGTTTCCTCTATGGGACTATCGGCGGTTCTGAAAACTACTGAATGTTGGAGTGGCTTATGCGTTGGAAAGGAGGAAGCAGTGGCAGCCTATAATGAGGCAGTTACTGTTGCCTTCAATTCCATTGCACCCATTCGTGTCTATCCCTGTCTACTTGCCGGGGACCTCCTTGGTATGATGAAGATCTCCATTGTTTAAAGATGAAGGGGTGGAGGTTAGAGAGGTGCTGGAGGAGATCTGGCCTGCTGGAGGGCAAACTGGCCCTGAAGTTGCATTATGACGACTATCAGGGGTCAATTTACCATGAGAAGGCGGAATATTTGTCTAGGTAGACTGCTTTGGTGAGGAACAGACCGGCTCAGCTGTTCCACATGGAGGACAGGCTTCTACTTCCTGCTTGTCTCCTTGTTGGGGGAGCAGGTTCTAGCACTAAGTGCGAGGAGCTGTCTCTATTTTTCGTCAACAAGGTGTCCTCTATCAGGGGTGAGATCTCCTTGAGTACCTCTCGAAGGGGATGCAGGGTCCAGCCTGAAATGTGTAAAAACACTCCTCCTGTCTGGGATGAGTTTGAACTGGTTAGGTTGGAGAAGGTGGCGGAAATAATCTTGAAGCTACGGCCAATCAAATGTGAGCTAGACCCAGGTCCGACCTGAGTTTTGGTTGGATGTTTGGACCTGATTGGACCTATGATTGCTGGGGTCATCTGGCATTCTTGAGGAGTGGGGTCTTCCAATTGGCATTGAAAGAGGCCTTGGATAGACCCCTTTTGAAGAAACCCTCTTTGGACCCAGACTGCCTCAGTAATTACGGGCCAGTCTCAAACCTCCCAGTTTTAGGGAAGGTTATTGAAAAGGTGGTGGCCATACAACTCAAGAGACATCTTGCCTCTTCCTCCACATATGACCCTTTCCAGTCTGGGTTTCTTCTGGGGCACAGTGTAGAGACTGCCCTGGTGAGGGTGCTTAATGAACTCCCGATTACGAGGGACAGGAGTGACTGTACCATCTTGGTCCTCCTGGAATTCTCTGCCGTGTTTGACACCATGGACCATGAGGTGCTACTTGACCACCTGCGGTTCTGGTGTGGCCTGTCTGGTAATGTCATCAGCTGGTTCAGGTCATACCTGACAGGCAAAGTGCAAAGGGTGACAATGGGGTTAGCCTCATCTAACCAAAAGCCTCTATGCTGTGTGGTTCTGCAGGGTTTGGTCATGTTGCCCTTGTTCATGGTGTGCATGCTGCCATTGGGGGACATTATCAGGTGGTACAGTTTGGGTTTTCACTGCTATGGAGATGATACCCAGATGTACTTGTTCTGTGTGCCCAATACCCAGGTGTCAGCCTCTGTATTTAACAGCTGCATTGATGAGATCCAGTCGTGGATGACTCAAAACTGGCTTAAACTTAACCCAGACAAGACAGAGGTACTGGTTGTGGATCCAGGTTGTCGGGGCAGAGGGGGGTGATGGGTTATCCCCTGGCCTAGTGTTAGGGGGTGTTTCCCTTGCCCCATCTAGATAGGTGAAGGATTTCAGCATGATCCTGGATGATGGTCTGATGCTTGATGAGCAAGTGTTGGCTATTGTCAGGAGTGGATTTTACCATCTCTGGAATTTCACCTGAATCTGAGCCCTGATCCCACCAGAGGACCTGACAATGGTGGTGCATGCTTTTGTCACTTCCAGGATGGACTATTGCAATGCCCTGCACCTAGGGCTATCTGGAGGCAACCTCTGCAGGCTGCAACTGGTGCAGAATGTGGTGGAAAGGTTGTTGACTGGGGTGAGACGGTGTGAGCATATCAACCTGGTCCTCTGGGGGCTGCACTGGCTGCTGGTCAGGTGGAGAATTGTCTTCAAGGTAGGGCTCCTGACCTACAAGACCCTGCATGAAAAGGGACCTGTCTGCAAAATCTTCTTCTTCCCTACCATCCACCCTGTGCACTCCGTTCTGCTAGGGGAGGCCTCATTGGAGTTCCTAGGATTAGGCTGTGGCACTCTGTGGACAGGGCTTTCTCGGTGGCGGCATCTACCCTATGGAACTCCCTTCCTGATTATCTAAAAGAGGCTCCCTGGGTAGAAGCCTTTAAAAAGGGGTTAAAAATGTACCTATTCCAACAAGCTTTTAATGGCTGATTAATTGTTTTCAATGGATGGATAGAGTAATTTTAAATCGACTCCAGTAATAAACTGTTGTGTATATATTGTTCTGTGTTTTTTATTGTACAGTTCCCAGATTCTCTGGAGATGGGTGCTTTTATAAATAAAATATCCATCTATCTATCTATCTACAGTATCTACATAAAAGGCATAAACCAGGTGCAGATAGACAATCTCTTCCTATTTAAGAAGGGTAGCAGGACCAGGGGACATGATCTAAGGCTGCAAGGAGGGCAGTTTTCCACCAACACCAGAAAGTTTTTCTTCACAGAAAGAGTGGTAGCTGCCTAGAACAGCCTGCCTGCAGAGGTGGTGGGGGCAAGCAGTGGTACGTTTCAAGAATGCTTGGGACAGATACAAGGGAGCCCTCAAACCCAAGGACAGTTAGAAGGCTAGGCTAAAAGACAATGGGCAGACTAGATGGACCTGGTGGTCTTCTTCTGCCATCAACTTCTATGTTTCTATGTTTCCCAAGGATGAAGAGAGGCTGACTTTAAAGTGGGTAGCCTTTGCAAGGTGAATTTCATGGGTGCCCTTGTTTCTGGCAGCCCTGTAGCACTGCCTGTCAGCCAGGAGGCCTGTCTCTAGGGCTTTGTGCCAGAGGGTGTCATGCATAGCTATGGGACTTAAGCGTGCTGGGGTAATTCAGGGGTTACTGGAGCCTTTGGTTGTGCATTTGGAGAAGGGGGCCAAAACATTGCAGGCAGAGTTGGAGGTAGAGATAAAGTATGTAAGGGCATTATCTACACAGGTGGCTGAGTCGATAGGGGACCAGTCAAATGACAGAAGGTAGTCCTGGAATTGCTGAAGCATGCTTTTCTTGAGGGCATGCTGATAAGTTACCTTAGCGGGATGTTTGGGGAGCAATTGGTCCAGTGGCAGAAGATAGGAAAGTGGGAGCTAAATGTGTCTGGTAGGGCTATGATATTGGAAAGCCTTTCAGGGTGGTTGCAAAGGATGAGATCAATCAGAGTACTGGTACCAGTCCTATAGTTGATCCTGGTAGGAGAGGATGTAGCCTAGGTAAGGGCAACAGCAGTAACTGCATCCCTAAAAGGAGACGCATCAGGGGCCAACCAGTTGATATTAAAGTCACCCGGCCCAGCAGGACCACTTCAGACCATATGGGAAGATTGGAGACAAAGTCAGTAATGGAGTTCATGCCATGTCTGATATCCCAGGGAAGGATGTAGGCAGACAGTACTGTAAGTGACTTTCCTTTACACCCCATGGCGATTTTCATAGCGAGAGCCTGTGCAGTAGTTCCTGAGATGAACTTTAGAAGTACATATCCCTTAAGGGAGTCAAGAAGATAATTGGCTGGAACCCCCCCTTCCTTTTCCTCAACCTATCTTCTCTGTAAAGAGTATAACCATTCCAGGAGACGGCAGAGTCAGTTATCTTTGGGGACAGCCAGGTTTCAACTACCGCTAGGATGTCAGGATTATGTTGAACAGCCCAGACTTGAAGTAGATCAATTTTTTCACAGCAAGCTACAGATGTTTACTGAGGCAAGCTTGAGACCACCTGTGTTACAGGTAGTAGGATGGGACTGAGAGATAGAACCTGGACTGGGGTGTATGTTACCCAAGAGAAGTAGTAAGAGAAACCCGTAACAAAAAAGTACATATATAAGCATCTTAGGACAGTGAAGTGGTTACCTGTGGGTGCGCTTGTTACAGGAGGTGTGCACTGGCAAGATTCAGAGGAAAGATTCAAAGAGCAGCAGTGGTCGGAAATTGAAGGATTCTGGGCAGGCGGTCATGCCCAGGGCGGAAGGGTATAAGTAGGAAATGGTGCATGCCGTGGCTGAAATATGTGGAGTTGTTGTGTTACTCAGATCGAAAGGGATTAGCTGGGGCTTGGTACCATATGTGCTGTGGGGGAGGGCCTACAGTATAAAGAACAGTGACAGAGTCAGGTTATTCAGGGTGGGCATTATTATGAACAGTTGGATCTATTGCAGGAATGTACAGGGAGAATAAAAACTGGGAGGATAACAGGTATCTATATAACAAAGAACACACCTAAGTAGGCAGGACTGAATGGCGAAGAGGTAGGGTTGCTGCCTCTGGGTCGAGGGTTCAGTCGGAGGAAGGGAGAGGAATCAACTAAAGGGGATGATAGGTAAGGGGAGAGTAATAAGAAGAACAGGAAGTAGGTAGGAGTTAGAAAAGATGAGCACAGGAAAACAGGTTGAAGGAAAAGAGTTGGGTAGGTGCAAGATTGACCCTTACTGGCCAGTGGAAATAAGCTGCAAATGGGAAACTAGGGACTTTATCAGAGCCAGCAGAGGGGCACATGACAGGTCATATGACATCAGAGGCACTATAAGTCTAGGAACAACCCAGTGTAGGTCAGTGGGCCGGGCAGTCCACATGTAGTGTGGACGGGCTAGCCTAGTAACACAAACGTCACTTCTCCAACTACCTTGCTTGCAGGCTATCAGACCCGTGATGGCAGGAGTACACTCTGTGTGTGGTGAGCTGCTTACTGAAAGGAGCCTGTGAAGAGAGGGAACAGAGGGTAAGATAAGATTTAAAATAGAGGAGTTACTGGCATAACAAAGGGGCAGACGGCAGAAGCGAGAAGGGGAGCAAAGAGTAAGGGAGGGGACAAAACTGTGCATGCTCTAACTTGGCGCCCACAGAAGGACTGAAATGGAGCTAAAGAGGACTAAGATCCAAATATAAGCAGCTGGAATAAAGAAGCATAAAATAAGGGAAATAGGAGCAACAGAAGAGATAGAATTAATCACTTGCTCTCTGCTGACCGTACGTAATTAAAGTACCAGTTCAGATAGGGCAGAAAGCAATTAGCAGCATAAGAGCAGCAGTGACACCAACAAAAAAAAAATACCAGTACACTAACAGATTGAATTTAGCAACTTAATGAGTAGTAACAACAAGCTGGTAAACAGTTAATATACAGTTAAAATTAGTTTCCTTAGCCTAGTAATACAAACAGGACTTCTCCAACTGCCTTGCTTGCAGGCTCTGAGACCCCTGATTGGCAGGAGTATACTCCATGTGTGGTGAGCATGTACAAGAGATGTAGAAAGAATAAAAAGGCTATGAATTCAAATAAAAGAATAGTTTTTGTCCATTAACTTGTTAAGAAAGTAGTCCCCTGACTTCCCTTGTTTAAATTATCTGTGTATTGCTTGTCTTTCCTGTTTGCTGTGTACCTCTGCTTGCAAGTCTCCCACTCTGCTGAAATGTCTGCTGCTGCTGACCTCTGAGTTCTGACTCATGAGACTGGTACAGGAGCAGGATGGACTCAAGTAAGTTGCTGTCAGTTTTGGGGCTGCAACGGTAGCTGCATAAACATGACATATCTCCCGCTGCCAACATCCAAGTTGTGACTTGTGAGACTGTTCATGAGCAGAATGAATTTGAAAAAGTCACCGGTTTGGGGGCAGCAATGGTAGCAGCACAAACTCGGTGGGGAACTGCAGGATGTAAATACAAGCCATTGCATGCTTTTTGCATTTTAAACATGCCACTGAATGGGGTGCTCAGTATATTGTTAAAAAATGCCTGTCCTTTGATTTGTGAGCAGAGGGGTGTATGGATCTTTCATGAACACTATGAGTTAGTTGACTTGTTGGCTGGTACTACAAACTGTAATTATGGGCTGATAATTATACTGGTTGGAGTGCTTCTCAACCAATTAGAATGCTGTTTTTTTTCTTACACATTTTATAAAATACAATGGTTTAGGACAGAATAAGAATAACCTGTTGTGTATGTTCCCTACTATCTCATGGAACTTAGCCCTTAATTTCCTCCCCCCTGCAAGTATGCCTCCAAACTCCTTTTAAGATATACTTTTTGCAAGCACTGCAGCTGCTGGTAAATTTCTGTACATTCTCACCAATGTATCAGTAAACAAATTCTTCCTCAGACCCAATGTAAACCTTTGTATGTTAATTTTATTTTGCGTCCTCTATTATGATAAGTTTTAGTGTCTAGATACCTTCTCTATGAAGCCCTCATAAACTCACATAATTCTTGAAACTGCAATTGTTTCCCCTTCTATTATACTCCAACATGTATGTGCTCAAGATTTATTTATTTAGTTCATTTTTATTTACCAGTTAAATGCACTAGACAAAACTTTGCCTATTTTTAGGCACGACCCGGGAGAGTTACATACAGAGGAAGTAACAAATTCAGGAGACAATACATTACATGTTATTGTGCAAGGGTAGAAACTTGGGTAACTATAACAATCATTTTAGCTATGCAGTGAGAGAACAGTTACAAAACGGGAAACAGCCAATGTAGATGAAACAGTACATTGCAGAACAGGAGGAACTTATCAGTCATTTATGGCATTGCAGGACCTCTGGAGACAAACCAGAGACGTTATACAACCACACAGTATACAAACAAACAGTGTAAAAGTGCCTTAAAATGTGGGAGAAACAAGCTAAGGGATAAGGGTACGTGTGCACCTGTCTGAGCCGAAGAGGGAGGCACAGAGATAATTTTGAAATACCTGGTGGAATCTGGTGTGCCTGGTGGCTGAAGGCAGGGTGTTCCATAGTTTAGGGGCAAACACTGTGAAGGCTTGTTCCCCCATTTTCGTTGCACATTTAGATGCGCTAAGACGAGACTTTTCAGTTGACTTCAATGCATAGACCTGAGTAGCTTGGTTTAACAGGCAGGCCAAGGACTCCAGTGTTCCAGACCTAATGATATTGTCTATCATACATCTAGCAGTGAATATACAATAGGAGGTCGATGTGAGCCAGCCTAGACTTGAATATAGTATGCAGTGTTGTGTCTGTCTGGGTACCAGCAGGGCAAAGTAGCAGATGCTGTTCTAGCAAGTGTCCCATTTTTGCATTGCCCCTTTGTTGACATCATAGTATGTCATTAAGTCATAGGTTAGGCTTGACCTTAGTACCCCCTGGGCAATGGCCAGTTTAGCTGCTGTGTTTAGAGAAGACCGAATTTTATAAACCAACCCCATCTTTGTGTTTACAGCTTTGCATGCGGTGGTTGTGTGTAGACTGAAATCCAGTGAAGGGTCACGTGTTATTCCCAGGTACCTGAAGGAGTCAACTACTTCCAGCAGAGATCCATCTGGGCCAGAAATTGACAGTGGATACATTTGCTGTGGTCCTGGGTGCTGACACGAATAGCATGGTAGCGGTTTTCTTGGCATTCAGTAGCAGTTTGTTGTATGTCAGTCAAGTATGTTGATCAGCAAAATCCATTTTTAGTGTAGAATTTAAAGTGGTAGCATCCTTGACACTGGTGTACAGCACCGTATCATCTGCATATAGTATTGCAGAGGAGGACCCAGACATCGATGGTATCCTGTTTACAAAATGCGAGAAGAGCAGTGGGCCCAGGATGGATCCTTGAGGCACCCTGACTCTGGTGGGTAAGAGTTCAGATTTGCTTTTATCAATTTGTATGAACTGTCTTTGATCCATTAGGTAGCTGTTGAACCAGGAAGTAGAGTTCTGCGAGAAACCAAGTGATGCTAGAATTGATAGTAGCAAGGGGTGGTTCACCAGTTCAAATGCCTTTGTTAAGTCAACAGAGACTGCTCCTGTGTACAATCCCTTGTCCGTGGGCATTTTTACATCATTTGTAAAACTGATGAGAGTTGTAGTTGTGTTGTGTTTCTTCCTGAATCCATGTTGTGCTGGGGAGGGCAAGTTATACCATTGTATGCATTCTGCAACCTGAGTAACCACCACTTTTTCAAGTAGCTTGTTCAGCACTGATAGTGTGGCAATTGGTTGATTCACTCACTCTTTCCCTATTAACTCTTCCTGCTGCACCCACCCTTCCCTGTCCACTCCAGCCTGGCTAAAGTCCCACCCCATCCATAGTAGTGTCCCAATTATCTACCCCTCCTCTGTCATTATCATAATAAACAAGTACATGATAGCCATCCTAACTTTCTGTGGTTTAGCCCAATTTATCCCCCAGTCGTCGGTAATATATCCCTCCTTTTCTTTACCTCTCTAACCTGCCACCCCATATGTGGCCTCTTTCCCCTATATGTGTAGTTGCCAGCTGCCTCACTCAAAAGATCTCTGCTTATAACCCATGTATGCCTATGGTTGATTGTACATCTGCTGACTTCTTCAATTGTAAAATAATGCTGTTTTTATTTATTTATTTATTTCAACCTTGTACTGTACTGTATACACTGTATATACTTTTTTCTTCCTTGTATATTATCGCATTTTGTATACCTGCTTCTGTACTGTACTTGATGTATTCATGACCAGGTCCACCTTGCAAATGAGCCTTGCTCAATGGTGCCTGCCTGGATAAATAAAGATTTTGATTGACTGATTTGATTGATAATTATTTAGTTCCTTTGTGTTCCCTTTTTTTATGTATGCTGACAACCTGTGTGATTTTCCACAACGATGATACTGTCTTTGTGCAGAGTGAGAGGTTGAAGATCCCGGTGACCGGTATTGCTATGACTGGAGCCGCTAGTTTCAGAAACCTGGGTTTTAGCCCATCTGACCCCGCTTATCCATCAGCAGGAATTTTTCTCATTAGACTCAGTACTTCTGATGTTGTGACCTTTCTGAGACTAAGCAATGTGGGAGGCAGAGTGCATGTTGTCTGGTGAAGTGGTTGAGGACTGGCTAGTAAGCTTCTCATAGTTGGAGAGGTCTGAAAAGTGGGAGTTTAGAGCATTTGCAATTGTATTAATGTTGTTACAGTTTGCTCCGTCCAGTGTCATATCTGTTATCGTAGCATTGCAACACTGCTCAATGAATGTTTATATGTGGTTCCAGAAATCACGTGCGTCACTGAAAGATGCCTGTAGCAGCTGATTGGAGTAGGCCCTTTTTGCTTCATGAATGGCTTTCTTGCAAGCATTCCTCTGCCTTTTGTATTTCTCCTAGTCATTTTGGCAGTTTGTTTTCTTTGCAGAGACCCAGGTCTCATCCCTGCTTTTCATGGTGGCTAAAGCTCACTGTGTACCCATCTTGTCACCAAGTCTCATACCCTTCTTCTTCTTTTTAGGGGTACATGTTTATTTTGTATCTCCTGGAGAGTGGTTATGAGGAAGGTTAGCTCATTTTCAACATTCCTTGACTGGCAAATTGGGGACCAGTCAATGTTGCGGAGGTCCACTTGAAGGCCTCTTGTGTTTAGTTTTGAAAAATCACGGAACTCAATGGATAGTATTTCCTCGTAACTCTTATCCACCATCCCTTAAGTCATTCTTGTCACCCATTTCTACACCCTCTGCAACTCATTCATGCCCTGTCTGAAGTAAAGAGAGCAGACCTGCACACAGTACTCCAAATGGGACCTCATATGTTTGATATACTGTAGTGGGATAATTATATCAGGACATCTGCTTATAACCCTCACCTATTTTCCAGAACAATATTTGTTGTTTGGGTAACTGTAGCACACTTTTCTGCCCCTTTAAAGTTACTAGATATTATAACTTCCAGTTCTCTTTCTTTTTTCCCTACCCTAACATACTTCCTTTTAAACTAAATTCACTAATTTTGTTCATGTAGCTAGACTTCATTCACATATTTGGGACTGTCTAGTACAGTATGCTCTGCAAACCTGTTGGTCCTCACTGTGGACCAATGGGCTTAAAGCCCATACGGTACCTGTCATTAGGCAGGTGGCTTGGCAGTATGTGGTAGGTTGTTGCCGCCTGCCAATGATGGGAGGGGGCAGGGTGGGCAAGGGGTCCTGTGTGGGTGGGAGGGCTGGGGGTGCTACTGGATCAACAGGAATTTTGTACAGTATTTAACTGCTATCATGGCAACAGGTGGGGGGGGTACCCCTAGTCCACCAGAGATTTATGTAACAGGGATTTACTGTCAATTGGGGACATGGGAGGGAGGGGGGTACCACTAGACTTCCAGGGATTAGATTAATATATAATTACTATGAGTGGGGAATCGGGAGGGAGGGGGTACCACTAGACTACCAGGGGGCAGTTGGTGCTTGTGGATGATGTTCTGGGTGGGCGGGTGGCCACCCATGGCTGGCAGCTGCTGTGTTGCACCCTGCAATACAGCAGCCCACCTGTGGGTGGTCAGGAGATGTTCCTACTTTTCAGGGGCTGAACTTTGCGCCCCCTATTTGGTGCAATGCAGGGTTGCACCAGCATATGCACTGCACATACCAGGCTGAATATCGGGATGTGCCACATATGCATGGGCACGCCCCCTTCATCTGCACCGCATACAATTGCATTACGCCCTGGCGCATCGGAATTTGCACTGTGCCTGGCAGCTTTTCCAATATCCCACCGGGGCGTAATGCAGGGTTGTGCTGGTGCAACTCTGTTGCGTCATGCGCAACCCCTTTGAATATCTGGGCCACATTTGTAGGCTGGGTATAAGCTACAACCAGAGAAGAACAAACAAGGTTACAGGTGCATAATGTGGGAAAAATATACAGAACCATGTAAGTACTTGTTTTAAAATATCCATCATATATGAAAGGTGAGAATGGTCAATAACTAAGGTTAAGCCTAATAGTGCTTGCAAAAGATGATACAAAAGAGATTGCTCTTAATGTATCGTAATAGGAGGATATGAATGGGAAAGGGAACATGACATAGAGGGAGGAAGTGAGAGATGATAGAGAGGAGAAAGAGATAAGAATAAGAAAGAGAAAATAGAGAAGAAAGCTGAAGAGAAGAATATATCTGTGCATGGTTACTTTGTAGCTCCTAAACTAAGACAGATAAGAAGAAAAATAATCTAGATAGTCTTATATTAGGGTTTAGGAGTGTTAGAAAAATCAATGTATGTGAAATAGTCCTGCCAACATTTATCATATACAATGACTCAGGTCGTGAGTAAGCTGGGATAGTCGATCTAGTGAGGCGTACTGAGATAAGTTTTGACGAATATCTGAAAAAGATGGAACATGGGTAGATCTCCAATTCATGGGAATCAAATGCTTAACAAGGAGGAAAAGTATATTTAGCCATCTGATATGTGTGTGTAAGAGGGTAACGTTATTTGAGATAAAAATATCTAACAAGAAGAATTTAGGGTCTAGAGGGATATTTTGTCCAATAACTCTGGAGGCAAATACATGAACCTTGTGCCAAAGCTTATTGACAGGGGTACATGACCACAAAATGTGAAGAATGTCACTGTTGGGCACGTTGCAATGCCAGCAGTTGTTATTGTTTAATAATCCCATACAATGTAATACAGAGGGGCTTCTATACCAATAGTATAAGATTTTAATTGGTATTAGGGAGCTACGTGCATCTTTGAAAGTATTAAGAGAAAGATGCCAGCAGTTAAGCCATTGTGTATCGTTGATATTATAGTTGAGAAAGGTGCTCCATTTATTTTTCGTAGATAAAGTTTGATCAGGTAAACTATATATGAGATCTCTGTAGATGGAACTATTCCATTTTGCTGGTAGGTTAATCCAGTGTGAAATATAATGATGCTGTAATGTAAGTTTATGAGCATGACTGGAGAAAGAGCTATAAGCAGTTCGAATCTGAAGGCACTTCCAAAAGTCTTGCTTGGGAAGATTCCAGATACTCTGAAGGTCTGAGAAGGTTTTAAGAGTTAGAGAGTTCTGGTCCAAAATATCCCCTAAGAAAAAAATACCTTTGCTTCTTCAAGATTGGCAGAAAAGTGTTTGATTCTCTAGAGTGAATAGTGGGTTACCCCAAAGAGGGGTATAGAACCAGGGGGTTGGGTTGGATTTTAAGAATTTGTGAATTAGTTTCCAGCAAAAAACAGAGGATGAGATAGTGGGATGTGACTTTAGTTTAGGAGGAAGAGGATTAAAGATGAAGGAAGTGCGGACTTCACCAGGGCAATATGCAGATTCCATTGTAACCCACAGCACAGTATGAGAGGATAGTTTATGAAACCACTTCATAGTTTGGGCAGCCTGGAAGACCCAAAAATAAGCATTAAACCAGGGGACTCTGAAGCCTCCCTTTTTCCAGTGAGTATGAAGTTTAATATGACTAAACCTCAGAGGTTTACTGTCCCATATAAAGTTACCAAGCAATTTATCAACTTTAGCTAAGAGAATAACAGGCAAAGTTAGGGGGATATTGGCAAATAAGTAAAGGATCTTGGGAGAGATGGACATCTTGATGGTGACTAGTTTCCCCATTAAAGAGAGCTTTAGAAGTTTCCATCTGTCCAGGGTGGTTCTAAAGCTGTCAATTAAGGGATTAAAGTTAGTGTCCCAAGTTTTCTCCAAGTTTCAGGTTATTTTGATTCCTAGATGAGTTATACCTTGTGTTGACCATTGTGAAAACCAAGGGGTAGGTTCATAAAAGGTTTGCAGTGGTTGTTGAGAGGTAAGATTTCTGATTTTCCATAATTCAAAGCAAGGCCTGAAATACTAGTGAAATTATTAAGTGACTTGACTAACAAGAGTCCAGCCTCATTTAGATATTCTAGTAAAATTAAAAGGTTGTTTGCGTAAGAAAGAGAAATGTATCTAGAACTGCCAATAGGTATGCCATTAATATCAATAGATTGGCACAGACTGGCAGAGAGGTGTTCCACGGCTAATTTGAATAGAGATGGCGACAAAGGACAGCCTTGTCTGGTTCCTCTCTCCAGCTGGAAGGAAGAGGAAAGAATGGAGTTGTTAAGGACTTTTGCCGTAGGCGAAGTATATAATAATTTGATCCAGGAACAAAATGCATGAGAGAAACCAAAACAAGCTAGAACTTGATAGAGGTAATTCCAGTTTATGGAATCAAAGGCCTTTTTAAAATCAATAGCTATGGCAACCCCAGGAGAATTAAATGATTTGGCCTTGTGGATCAGATTAAATAAAGTGCGTAGATGGTCTATGCCTGATCTGTTATTAATAAACTCAGCTTGCGAACAATGAAATACCTTGGGAATCAGAGGTTCAAGACGAGATGATAGAAGTTTAGCAAATATCTTTCCATCAGTATTTAATAGGGAGAGCGGTCTATAGCTTGCAGGAAGTGAGGGATCTTTGTCTTTCTTAGGGATTAAAGTTATAATTGCCTCAGTGCAAGTTGGAGGGAATTTGGCTTTATCAGTAGCTTCTTGAAAGAGTTTAAAAAGAATAGGGCAGAGAGTGTCAGAAAGTGATTTGTAATGGTCTACAGAAAAACTATTTCCCCCAAGGGATTTACCAGATTTCAGGGTGGACAAAGCTTGCTGAATTTCTATAAGCGAAAAGGGTTCATCTAAAGAGTTTGCTTCAGGGGCAGAAAGATGAGGCAGATATAAATTATTTAGAAACTGCTGTATGTGTAAGGTAGGAGCTGGGTTTGGATTAGAATATAATGTCTGATAGAAAGACTTCCTAATGAGATTTATAGAGGGGGTTGTCCTTGCAAGTTGTTTTTTTATGGTCTTTAAGACTTGAAATGCGTCGTTTCATCTGCTGAACTTTAAGCTGGTAAGAAATAAGCTTCTCATTTTTGTCTCCTTGCTCCCAATATCTGTGTTTCAGTTTGAACAAAAAAAGTTTAGTCTTATGGGAGATTGATTTGTTTATTTTAATTCTTAATTGGAGAATTTCAAGATGAAGTTGAGAGGTAGGATTGTATAAATTAGAATTAAAATACTGGGCCTATTTGGATATAAGGGATATTTTTTTAAATCTGCCAGGTATTGCTCTCTTAATTTTTTCCTGTGGGCAGCGTAGCTGATTATTTTTCCATGAATGGTGGCCTTAAGTGCTTCCCATACAATGCCCATAGAAGTATCAGTGGGATTATTATGAGAGAAGAATTCTTTAATATGAGATCTGACCATAGGTATGAAATCATGATCTTTAAGGAGGAGAGGATCAAGATGCCAGAAAGAAGATTTTGGTTGTGGGGGCCCCATCAGAGATGCAGTTTAACTGGAGAGTGGTCTGAGATTACAATGGACAAAATAGACCAGTCAATGTTTTTTTCAACAATGGCGTAGGAGGCTAACCAGTAGTCGATTCGACTGTATTTCTTATGTAATGAAGAGTAAAAAGTGAAATTTCGGTCATGCAGATGGAAGAGCCACCAAACATCAGAGAGACCCAAAGATTTCATTAATAATGAGAGGGCTTTAATACTTCTAGGGTGGGCATCTATGGACTTGTTGCTTCTATCCATACTAAACTCTAAGGCCAGATTGAAATCCCCCCCTAGAATTATTGGGGTGTTGTCCGTATTGTTAGATAGTATCTATTGTGCTAGGTTATTAAAGAACTCTGGAGAATCAGTGTTGGGTGCATAAGCATTAACAAGCATAAGGGGACCAGAAGGGGTATTTAGTTTAACAATTACCCATCCGCTTTCTGCATCAGAGATGGAGTTTATAAGAGACCATTTAAGATTTTTGTGGATAAGTATAGCAGCTCCTCTTTTTTAGAGGCAAAGGATGAGTCGTAGATTTGACTAACCCAGTCTTTTTTAAGTTTATTTACATCCTCTGTTAGCAATTTTGCTTCCTGAAGGAAAGCAATATGAGCTTTATGTTTTTTAAGGTAGGAAAGTATTTGTTTTTGCTTACAGGGGTAGTTAAGTCCCTTCACATTTCAAGTATATAAAAGTAAATTGTTCAAGGTATTGCTACTAAAGAAGGAAGACAGTTATTGGAATAGTGAGGGACATAGGAATAAGATATAGGATGGTTCAAGAGATAAAAAAGAACAACTGTGTATATGAGGAGAGGCAGGATCACTCAAATTGACAAAAAATGGTATGAAGAGTGTAGTCAGCTCAGATAATTTCTTGTACAAAGAGTGAATAGAGAAAGAAGAGACATATTAATCTACCACAATATTAACACACTAACACACTAATAAACTGGGAGAGTATTTTTAAGGGAGCAGTGATATAAGAGTCAGCTAGCCAGCTGTAAGACTCTCTCGCCACACACCAGGGCATCCAAAAGTTGGAGAGGACAAAAAAACAAGTGTTGATCAGGTACTAAGGTCTAAACCTAATAATACTACTACTGGAACAGTTATATTGAACAAATTAGATCTGCCCTCCACTTCAGTCTTGACAGCCACCTCTCCCCGCCTTGCCTTCTTCTACCTGCCTACCTCCTTGCTCCCTCTCCCTTTCCTACCCCCCCGGGCATTTCCTGACTTTTATCCCTCCCCTCCCTCCCCTTTAGAGCTCTTACCCTCACCCTCTACCCTCCGACAATGGCCTTCTTGCCTGCATACCCCCTTCCCTCTCACCTGCAGTGCTTATTTCTAAGACTACCCTTAGCTGGCATGTCATGCTACCTAACATCAGTCTCTTACCTCTTTTTATTGTGTAACTATGTATTATTATGTTGACCTTTGTATGTTTATATACCCCCCATTCCTTCGACGTGGAACCTTTGTAAATGAGCAGTTCCTGCTCAAAGGTATTTGTAATCCTAAATTTCAATAAAATAAAATAAAAACAATAAAACTTAGCTATACCATATAAAGCAGGGGGGCTGTAATAACCTCAGCTTCATATAAAAGCTAATATGGTATGAAAAGAAAGAAAAACAATACGCCAGTATTTAAGTGTTAAAACTGGTAACGACAATATTAATGAAAGTGCCAGCTTCTTATTGCAAGAAGTCTGGAATTGCTATATGAGAGACCAGTGTTGCCTTAAAAGAATAGTTCAGGGGAACCGGATACTTTAGTGATACCGTATGCGTGTAAAAGTGTAAACAATAGAACTACACTTGGCAAGTTATTAAGCTTAATTCCAGATCAAAATACCACAAATTGGTGGAGAGTATAGCTTCAGGGTAGATATTTAGGAGTATTGGTTCAAGAGAATAAGATATTGAGACCCCTATGTCTTGAGCCGCATAAAGAACAGGAAACATACAGAGTAAGTACAGCTTCAGAGCTAACTGTGGTCAAAGGGAGATCTAGAAGTGAGATTTAATTCCCTTTACTCAAAAATTGCCCATCAAGTAGGTATATGGGGTGACTGAGCCTATTTAATAGGTCCGGTGAGCCCCATATCTGGGGGGCACAACAGAGAGACCCCTTTTAAATAGTAAGGCTTCAAGTACAATGAGGTGTAAAAGGAAAATATTGATTGAGTGCCCTTTGCAACAGTACCCCAAAATAGCTGGCAAGTATAATTAATAATGTGAATACCATATTCCAGAAAAAGGGGAAAAACAATAGGGTAGTATGGCATAGGAGAGAGAGTAGTCAAAGGGAATTCTGCATTGTTTCGTTTGCATTGCCTTCAAGGGTTGTAAAGATAAAGTACTCAAAAGCTTATACTGCCAGAGTACAATAGAGGAAGCAAATATTGGAATAAATAATATTTTACAGGGAATAATTAGTATAGCCTGGAGCTATAATCTGAGTACTTGTCCAAAGTATAAGATAGTATTGGATAACAAATCAGCCAAATTGCCAATTGTAGTACTATCAACCAAATATTACCTAGGTATTGAGGAAATAGGGGAAATTGACAAAGTGCCAGGGTTCCACTGAAACAAAGCCAAGATGCTAGTTTCTAGTCAAGTGTGATGTTATTAGGGCCAGCCGTGATGCACTGCCTTTCACATTCACAACCGGCTGGAAGCAAAGTGATCAGCATTGTGAAGGCAGTACAATGCATGGCTAGGCAACAACAAGACTGGTTCTCAAGCGACCAGTCTCCTGAATAAAACAAACCAGGAGAAAGTGGACAAATCCTGAGATAAACAGCAAGTGGAATCAGGTCACCATAGCTCTATGAGATCTATTGGAGCTGTTGGGGTTTTTCCCTTTCGTTTTTGCTTTACGCCTCTTTTTAGGAGGCTGTAATGTTTTGAGGGGAGAACTTGCGGTTGCTTCAGCCCAAGAAGAATCAGCGGATAAGTTGTCTTGGAGCACAGTACGTAGATTAGGGGGAAGATCCTCTGTGATTTGAGGCATTAAGTCCTCCTGTGAGGAATGCGTGTCTTCGGGCCAGGAGGGCAAATTTATTACTTAGTGGAATGGAGGGATTTACTTGCAGGTGAGAGGCTGATGCTTGAGGAGGTCTAGAAGGATCCTCAATAGGGCAGCAAGAGCAATTAGGTATGCGAGGACTGGACAAAAGTTTCCTTTGCAGCCTACTCGATTGTCTGGGAGGATGAGCAACAGAGCTACTGTTGTTTTGCACTGCTGGCTCAGTGGAAGTTCCTCCTCGATCTTGCGCAGCGTTGTCTTCCCTCCGGGTGGACTCCAAAATGTGGAAGCATGGTGTTAGGTCGACAATACAATGCTGCAACCAGCACACCGAGCACAGCCAGTGCACACTCTCCCACAGCGACACAGTGAGGATGCTGACCCGCCCTCCACAGTGTCAGTAGGTGCGTCGGCGGTGAGTTGAAAGAGGCGCGTCGCACCTGCACACACGGGTCCGCTGTGGGAGGAGGCATGTCGGCGGAGTATGTGGAAAGCGCCAAGGTGCGCAGACTGCTGGTGGTGTTTGGGTACGTGTACCAGTGTGAATGGATAAGGGGCAACAGAACATATTGGAAATGCTGCGAATACGCAGCGGAAGGATGCAGGGGCCATGCACTCACTGCGGGTGAGGAACCACCAGTACTGACAGGCACCCACAACCATGTGCCTGATTCCACAGCCGTTGGGGTCTGCAAGATAAGGGCAGCGGTGAAGCGGAGGGCCCGGGACATGAATGAGATGAGCCAATAGCTCATAGTGGCATGCTGCTCTGGAGTGAATGAGGCAGTCGGGGGATGCCTACCCCCTGTAACCCTCTTGAAGTGGTCAGCACAACAGTTTCAGAGGGGCAGCAGGCATGCTGTGGTGGACCCACAGCAGCTGTCTGAGCTCACCATACCCAACAACTACACCAGAACCCTGGCAGGTGAGCCATTCCTGCTGTACAACTTGGGACAGGGCACTGAGGCCAGCATGGAATGCAGGTACCTCCTCTTCAGTACTGAGAGGAACCTTGAATTCCTGGGCCATAGCCCAGCAGGGCTTGGGGATGGCACATTCCACTGCTGCCCCAGGCTGTTCCAGCAGCTGTACACGCTGCATGGGGTGGATGGGGTGACTGTACTGCCTGCAGTGTATGTGTTGATGGCTAAGAGAATGGCCACAGACTATATCGCCGTGTACATGAAGATTGCAGAGCTGTGCCATGCAGGTGGTCCCCACCACATGCTCATTGATTTCGAGCTTGCCACCTATTGGGCTAGCCACACTTTGCTGCCTGACACGGATGTCCATGGGTGCTTTTTCCACCTCTGCCAGTGTGTCTGGTGGCACATTCAACAGCATGCAGAGCTGGCACATCTGTATTGCTCTGATGACATCAGTGCCATGCACCTCTGCATGCTGCCAACCCTTGCATTTGTGCCCCCTGAGGATGTGTGCACCACCTACGAGGTGCTCCATGGCTGGGAGTACTTCACCTCCCATGAGGATGTACTTGCTCTTGTCCTTGACTATTTCGAGGACACCTGGTTGGGCAGGCCTGTTTGCAGCGGCCACCGCCGCAAGCCTCTGTTCCCCATCCCCATGTGGAACTGCTATGCCGCAGTACTGGGTGGAATGCCCCACACCAATAATGCAATTGAGTGGTGGCACTGGGTGTTTGACGCCGTGCTTGGTGTGGTGCACCCAACCTTGTGACAGTTCCTGGACGTCCTACGTGGGGGGGGGGAGCAATGGCTAACAGAGGTGAAGCTGCAGCAGGCTCTGTCCGGCCAGGCTGTGGGGCAGTCCCGGAGGTGCTGGAGGGAGTCAGCTCGGTGCATCACCACCATTGTCAGTGCGTACAGTGTCAGGAGCCGTAGGGACCACCTGATGGGGCTGACACTGAATATCAGCCTTCAGGTGTAGGTCCGTGTGTCAGGGGACCCCCTGCCCGGTGTCTGTGCCCCATTATGCCGTCTGTACCCCTCTGCTGTGCATGGATAGGTCCCCTGCACCCTGTGGTACTGTTACTGCCCATTGTCCTCCTGTGCAGGGGGTATCCCACCGAGGTTCTTTTGCGGTCTGCACCATCGTACCTTTCGTGTCCGTCGGGTGGCTGTTAGGGATGTGTGCCGCTGGTCGGTGTTACCTTCGGGGGGCTCAGTCGTGCGCTCTGCTGCTGTGTCACTGCCATGCATTTTGTCAGTGCTTCCTGTGCATCTATGTCGGGTACACGGTGTTCATGGTGGGGTGTGTCAGGGTTCTGTGCAGCATTTCCTTGTTGTTGCTGTGGGGGATGTCGGCGTTTTTGCCATTGACCATACACCGTGCTTCTCCAAAATGCAGACTGGGCTTTCCTCCTCATTCGAGCCTCCCAAGGCAAGAGAATTCAGATCGATAACAAGATAATTTGCTAAGGCATAGGGGGAGCTAAAATCCTTAAATGAGAACCCAAGAAAGAGGCACATTACTGAGGGGTAACGCAGGGCAAACTTAATGCTTCTTTGATGCAGTATTTGTTTCAGGGGATTGTACGCTTTCCTTCTAGCTGTAAGCACCTTTGAAAAGTCTCTGTATATAAAAATGTTATGATCTTGCCAGTGTAATGCTCCAATTTCTCTAGCACATTTCAATATCGGCTTGGTATGTGCATAGTTCAAGAAACGAGCTATGATGGATCTAGGCCTATAGTCGGGGTGTGGTCTGGGACCTAGAGTATGATGGGATCTCTCAAGGGTCAGAGCTAGATCGGGGGTAATTTTAACATTGCAGGTAAAACATGTAGAAGGAGTGTGGATGTGTCCCCCAGCTCAGCACCTTCTGGGGAGCTGAAAAAAAGTAAGTTATTCCTCCTATTGCAGTTCTCAATGTCATCAGTTTTGGATTGCAAATATTTTATTGTACAGTCCTGAATTCAAATCGTAGCTTGTAGCTCATGGATGGAGGTTGTGATATGAGCTGTTGATTTCTCAGTAGCAGATATTCTCTGGCCGACAGACTCCAGCGTGGCTACATTTTGGTGAGTGATTACTTTTAGATCATTAATATATGCTATTTACTTAGAAAACATCGCTTTCACTCTGGCGAGAGAGTTAGATTGTGGGTATGGATCAGCCATAGTATTGGGTAATGAGGCCTGATGATAAGCAGCGGTGATGTGGCCAAATAGAGGTAGTAAGGTTCAAAATAACTTACAATATCTGTGAAGCAGGAAGGATACAGGATGATCTTAGGAGCTGTCACCGAAAAAACAAACTGGTTGAGGATGGATGAGGATGGATTACATCTTCCCCTGCAGAGAGACTGACTTATGTTGCCATCTTCTGCCTAGCCAGGCCCTGCCCCTTGACAATGCACACTATTAACACCCACCTATGGCTTTCAATTCTGGTGACTGCTGTTGTGCCACCTACCCTCAACTAGGTGGCAGTCAAGCAGCAGTACCCATTTTCCCCCCACCTCAAAGGATGAGATATGTCACTGGATTTTAAATCCTCTTCCTCCCAAGCCAGCCCCTGTATGACCCTGGTCCAATCCTGAAGTAGGGTTGCCAGTGTGGTGGGAGGTGAGGTGTCCAGCGCCTCAGCCCTTCATGTCACTGGCCCAGCACTGTAGCTCAGATTTCCTTAGATAATACTCTCTGTGGCCCTGATTTGGGGGGTGCTGAACCTGCAACTCACTGTTTTAATGTTCTGTGCTCTTGCCCTATATACTATTCAGCTAGAACTATATTTTGCAGTTCTTTCCCCCATGTTCTCCATTACTGAGGGAAAGTGACATAAATGCAAGCTTACTGTCCCATGGATTTTATCTGCTTTGGCTGTTTGTTTACACATTGCACCATACTCAAGGCCCCTGGAATTCTGCGATTCTGTGGTTGCGGAATTTTCCGCAGAATTTGTATCATGCTGCAAAAAGTATATAGTGCCGCAGAATTCACAGTTTTTGGTGAATTTTTATTCAAATATACTGTTTTTCCATAGTGCCAAGCTTTCCTTCCCATCTTGTTTATCATGAAGCGCCTCCTCTATGCTCGGCATATGATGTCATTGATGATATCACACCATATTTAACCAATGGCAGAACTGTGTTCTGCCAGAGAAATGAATAAATCATGCTGCAGAAATCAGAAAATGCTGCTGCAGAAACCAAGAAGCCCTGCTGCAGAAATCAGAAAGTTCTGCTGCAGAGCACTAGGGGCCCTGACCATACTCCCCTATTTATAACATCATAATTATCTCCACAGCAACAGATTGGGATGTCATAAACAGAATTTTGACTGCAGAAGTAGACAGGAAGACAGAGCAAATTGGGCAGATTTCCTGTTTCCATGAAAATGTCCTTAGTAATAAACAAATAAGGGTGAAATATAAGCTAAACATTGTCTAGATATTATGTTTTTTGGAATTATCCCAACAACATCAGGGGCTCTTTAAAGCCCTGTTACACTGCAAGAAAACATTCAACATGGACACAAGCTTGTTTTAACTTTACAATGTTTAATTGTTGAAAGTAAACAGAATTATACAACACATAATTACTTAAACGCTCTATATAATTAATATTGCTATGAATTAATTATAATTATTTTTTTATATAAATTATTTCTTTCATAAGTAATACAGAACAAATATATATTCAATGGCCTATGCAGCCAGTATAGTGTTATACTTGTGCAACTGTGTCAGTTTGATTTTGACCGTTCGCATTCTCTATTTCAGAGGAATTGCCACCCTGTAGAGGTACCAAAGGCAAGGAACCCTTGAAGAGGATTCCACCCCTAGAGGTGCCACGGGACCATTCCCATGGCTAAAAGTACCATAGGAAGGATCCTATGGAGAAAAGTACTGCCACTGGAGGAGGAGGGGAGGATGGTGGGGCAAAGAAAAAAGTGCTTCAGAAGGAGGCTGAGAGGAACTGCTTATATAGCTCAGGAAGTGGGAGTGGCTGGCTGCTTGTCCATTGAACTCCAGGCTACGCCTTCCAATTGTCAAAGGATAACAGCATGAAAAAGAGGCTCATGGCAAATGACCATAATCTTAATACTGTTAGCATAATTAGTAATTTAATTAAAAGACTCCCCCAAATAAAGTCAACCATATTTCTTTGCAAGTGCTCCCCTGCTTTGCACATCAGCAGGACATGCATGTTTTCATTTTAATTTTTTTTTCATTTTTATGTTTGCTTGCACGCAGCGCAAGAAACATATTGCAGCAGCTTGGTGCCGAAGCAGGTTCTGGAGGTGCAGCACTGTTGTGGCCAATACTGGCACGGCATTTATGGGCGTGAGTGCTGTCCACCAACAAGGGGGAACACAGCCGGTGACACTATTTTCGAATGTTGACACCATCTTGAAAGAAACTATTCACACCGGCTGCGCTCCCATCCAATGTAAACACACGCATGCATGCATATGCTAATGCGCTCTCCTCCCCACACATACTATATGGCCGATGGGGGTGCCCAATCCCCCGTCGGCTGCAATGTCACGCTGGGAGCTGTAGTCCATATGGCCAACGAGGGTGCCCAATCCCCCGTCGGCTCCATTGCCTCCCACCTCAAACAGCCTTCCAGCTGCCATGCTGGGAGCCCACCCCAGCGTGGCAAACATCCCGCTTCATGGAAGAAAAAAAAAAACAGAAACCTAAAAGAGAAAACTTTCCCTCGCTGACTGCCCTGACCCGCTCCCCCAACTCGTGCCCACACTCTGCGTACCCTGCCTCGCCACACCCCCCCTCACCCCATACTTACCTTCGGAGTTTGGCCTGACGATCTTCGGTGGACCGGGAACACGTCTACACTCTTCAAAGTCGACCGCGAACTGAGGAAATGCTGGTAAGATGTATATTGTAATAAATAGGGTTTTTTTCAACCTTGATGGATATCTCAGGCATTTTGGGGAATTTGTTCACCAAATTTTCAACATGGGGTTTTTGGGAACCCACCTCATGAATTCTGTCACTGTCATTTTGTTAATCGGTCCCCAAAAGGTGATTTCGTGGTCATTGCGTGGAACCACCTATTGGGACTGATTTATGAAATGACAGTGTCAGAATTCAAGAGGTAGGCCCCCAAAAACCCTATGTTGAAGATTTGGTGAAAAAATTCCCCCAAATGACTGTTTTACGAGCATGCAGTGCTCTGTTCCTATGCACGCTCGTAAGTTCATGAATTTTCAATATTTTCACTCCAGATTTTCAATATTGCCATTTTATCACACCTCTGTATGAGCAGTACAGCTGTCATTTTTCACATTTTGCCCAAAATGTGTTTCCGTGTAAGTAACGCACAATGGTGCAGTCGGTGTGCGAAATCAATGTTTGGAACAGATTAAGAAAATCACAGTGAACTGTTAATGAGCAGAATTGTTAAAATGGCTATGTTAAAAATTTGGTGAAAAAATTCCTCAAAATGAATGTTTTACGAGCATGTGTTGCGCTGTCCCTACGCACGCTAGTAAGTTCATGAATTTTCACTATTTTCACTCCAGATTTTCAACATTGCCATTTTACCACACCTCCTTATGAGCAGTACAGCTGTCATTTTTCACATCTCGCCTAAAATGTGTTTCAACGCATGTAGCGCACAATGAAGCAGTCGGTGTGCAAAAATAATGTTCGGGACAGATTAAGAAAATCACAGTGACACTGTTCATGAGCAGAGGTGTTACAATGGGTATGTTAAAAATTTGGTGAAAAAAGTCCATAAAAAGACTGTGTTATGAGCGACAATTGCGCAGTTTCCACTCATACTCGTAACTTCATGGATTTCTAATATTTTCAGTTCAGATTTTCACCAGTGGCATTTTTCCACACTTCCTTATGAACAGTACAGCTGTCATTTTTCACAACATGGCCAAAATGTGTTTTTGCACTTTCAGCGCAGAAATGCATTGTCGCTGTGGGAAATCATTGTTTGGGACAGATTAAGAAAATCACAGTGACGCTGTTCATGAGCGGAGGTTCCAAAATGCCTGTGTTGACAATCTGCTGTAAAAAAATCCTCAAACTAATTGCAGTATGGGTATGCATTGCGCAATTTCTACACACGCTCATGACTTCACCAGTTTTTTTTATATTTTCACTGTAGATTTTCAACATTGCCATTTTCCCACCTCCCCATGAACAGTACAGTTCTCATTTTTCACATCTTGTTCGAAATGTGTTTTCGCACCTGTGGTGCCAAATGGCATAGTCGCTGTGCAAAATCAGCTTTCAGCTAACAAACTGATATTGCCATTGTTCATAAGGTGGGGGTCACAAAAAAGCCATGTTGAAAATTTGGAGTGAAAATGCCAACGAATGCCTGAGGCGTTAGGGTTTCTGACCATAACACCCCACCCTGTAGAGATTGAGAGGCATCAGGGGTGTGACTTGGGATTCTCGCCTGTAATGCTCATACCATTCCACACCCTGCAGCTAGTGAGAGGCATCGAGGTGTGCCTTGGACTCTTCGGCACCAAAGTTCACCTCATTCTTCTATACCGCACCCATCTCACCATATTTCCTGATGGAATGGGGTAAGCATAAGGGCCAAAGACCCCAAGGCACACTGTGACACTTGTCGGTGTCTGCAGGGTAGAGTGTGGTGAAATAGTGTGGCCGTTATGCCTGGCAACCAAAAGGCACACCCCAATGCCTGTCCGTCTCTGCAGGGTGGTGGTGGGGTTGGCTTCAGTTCAATACGTCACTGCCATTCCTATTATGCAGCTCTCTAACTCCTACACTACCAATGCCAATGCTAGCAAGCAAACATTCGGCATTGACAAATTGTTGTTATTTTAGTGATCAGTAAACCATATTGTAACCTGTATGGTTACCATGCAATAACCACATGGGTTTCAGCCAATCAGGAAGCTGCATGTTCATCTTTATTTTTATAATGAGATTAATTTTCATTTTATTTTATGTTTTCCTTATATAATAAATACTGCACATTGGAGTGGGTGCCTGATTGGCAATCTGTGGTGTTGATAATAGAAACTGTTTGACTCCCCTGCCTAATAACAAGTCCAGTAAATTGTAAATCTGACTTGTGTACCTAGTCAATGTATTATCTTTTTCTAGATCCAGCATCAGCCCATTTCAGAAAGAACTCAAAAAACGTGACTGCAGGACTCAAAGAGATCTCCTTGGCTTGCCTGCTTATGGGACATCCCCAACCGAAAGTAACATGGAACAGGTAACCCCAGGGATCTATCCCTCACTTTATTGGTATAAATCCTGTATATAATGTTCCAAGCCTTCCACAAGCAGTACAGTTACTTTCAGCAGAAGCCATGTCTGGGTTTGAGCCATGGGTAGGTTGGCATGAAAAATCACTGGTCTAACTATAGTTTATATAGGGCAGGCTGGGACAGCTGGGACAAAAGAATTAAGGTTTATAACTGATCCTGCATGATTTATAAGAATAACAAATGCAATGTACTTACTCTCAACAGTACTATAAGTTATTTGCATGACTGTGAGACTTTTATCAGACAAACTAATTTTTCTTGCATAGTTAAATGTAAGTTTATTGCAAGTACACACAAAGTTTTTGCTTAGTTACAATTTAAGTTTTAACAGTTGTCAAGAAATCTGCAAGTTTAAGTAGTAGTAGTAGTAGAGTTTATTTGTGTGGGACTCCCTTCTCCATAGGCTCAGGGTGAACTTGCGATAACATACAAAAACAGTACGGAACAGTCAACATAAAATCCATAACATTTTTCCATAAACCCACTAAAAATCTAAAAGCAGACTAATTGCTGAACTGTTTGATGATCCACTAACTATATCAGTAGCTATATCAGGTCCCAAAGGCCTGCTCAAACAAGAAGCTCTTCAACCGATTCTTGAAAATCTCTACTTAGGGTGCCTCCCAGAGGTGCCCTGGCAGAGAATTCCAGAGGACTGGGGATACTACTTCAAACGCCCGGTCCCTGGAAGATTTTAGTCTTGCCAGAGGGACCTCCAGAAGGGCCTCTATAGCTGACTGAAGACAGCGAGACATGGTGTAGGGATACAGGAGCTCCTTTAGATAGTTCAGACCCAAGCCATGTAGGGCCTTATAAGTCAGAACACCTACTTTAAAGGTGATGTGCCAGCGCACTGGCAGCTCATGCAGCACCAGTGTAATGTGACTGAATCTCAGTTGTCCAGTCAACAACTGGGCTGCAGCATTCTGCAAAAGCAACAGGCACTACATCGCACCTCCTCTGACCCTGAGGTAGAGTGAGTTATAGTAATCAAGCCTTGAGGTTATGAAAGCATGTACCAGTGTGGCCAGGTCATTGGGGGTTGGGGGAGTTAGTATAAGGGACTTAATTTGGGCGATGTTCTGG
Source organism: Neoceratodus forsteri (assembly GCA_016271365.2). Lineage (NCBI taxonomy): Eukaryota > Metazoa > Chordata > Ceratodontiformes > Ceratodontidae > Neoceratodus > Neoceratodus forsteri. The sequence continues at coordinate 156,869,826 of CM028138.1, forward strand.
AGATGGTAAAACCCAATTCAGACAACAGCTGACACCTGAGCATCAAGTGTCAGCTCGTTATCCAGAACAATGGCCAAATTCTTCACCTTTACGGAGGCCTCTAGTTTGATGTGGCCAATAAAAAGCCCCAATCTATCACCAGGGGCCCCCACTCCTCCCCTTTGACCTGGCTCAACCACCAGCACCTCAGTCTTCCCCAGGTTAAGTCCCAGCCTGTTTGATGATGTCCAAGCCCGGATCTCGGCCAAGCATTCATTTAGCACATCGACCACGTCCGATTGTTTTGATGCAAAGAACAGGTAGAGCTGAGTGTCATCGGCACAGCAATGAAAACTCAGCTCATGCCACCTTAGGACCTCACCGAGGGGCAGCATGTACACTGTGAACAACATGGGGGAGAGGACAGAACCTTGGGGAACTCCACAGGCAGGTCAGTTTGGACTGAGGAATAATTCCTCAGTATTACTCTCTGAGACCTGCCCCAGAGAAAGGACTCGAACCTGCTGATGGCTTTGCCAGTGAGTTCTACATACTCCCTCAGCCTGTCCAACAACACCCCATGGTCCACAGTGTCAAGCGCTGAAGAGAGATCATGCAGAACAAGAATCATTCACTCTCCTCTATCCCTCGCCCTGAGAAGGTCATCTAGCACCTTAACCAATGCAGTCTCCATGCCATGCAAGGCCCTAAATCTGGACAGGAAAAGAAAGGAAAGTCCATGAGGTGACTCCCGAGCTATTTCATGATCACCTTCTCAAGAACCTTCCCCCAAAAGGGGATGTTGGAGATAGGCCAGTAATTCGCCAAGACGTCAGGGTCCAATGATTTTTTTCCCCACAGGGGTTTAATCAGAGCTTGTTTAAGAGATTTTGGAAAAACCCCAGCTGACAAGGAACTCCCAACAATCTCAGCAAAAAGCAGACCAAGAACCTCAAAACACCCAACCAATGGATGTGTTGGTCCCGGTTCAAAGTTGTAGAATGTGGGTCTAAGCCCAGAGATCACCCCACAGACCTGTACTGTTGTCACCATCTGGAACTCTCCCCAAGGTGACTGAATGCATCCGTCCACCTGAAGGCCACCACTGTTGGTGACTGGTATTCCGCTAGGAGAAATCCAAGCCCTCACGGAGCCCACTCTGTCTGAGAAGAACTGAGCAAACTCCTCACACTTGTGAGCTGAAACTGCTCTAATGGGTTCCAGACAGGCAGGATGTAATAGCCTGTCTACAACCCAGAAATGCTGAGCTGGTCAGTTCTTCCCGGCTTCAGTCATCCCAGACATAAAGGCTGCATTTTTCTGGATGTTTGCATTTTGATGCTCATTGTAATGAATAATCAGAACCAACCTGTCCTCCGCAGACCTGGTCTTCCTCCAACCCCTCTCCAGCCTCCACCCCCTAGTTTTCAGCATTCTCAGTTCTGCATCAAACCATGGTGAGCCGAGACAAGAAACCAGGGGGTGTACACATGTACAGATATTGCTATATTCCATGTTTGTAAGAATAGTGCAAGAAAAAGACTACTTACACTAGGGAAGAATCATGCAAATATAAAATGTAGTGTCTAAGGAGTATGGTACATAAGGACACCTTGGAAGTGTAACCACACCGACCTGTGGGGTGTACTGACTAATCTTGGAGATGGCCAAGGGCAAAGTTTGGTATGCCTTTGGGTGAATGGTGCCTGCGTTCAGTGTTAGAAATGGGCTTGGAAAGTGGTGTGGTGCCTCCAGCTATGGGGATCCGTATGACAGAGTACTGCCAGGGTGTTTCCCCACTGGAAATAAATACATCCCCACCCTCTGTTATAGGGAACACAATAGCACAATCACCTCACCAATTATCACTCTAAGCATGCAAATAAACAGCAAGGCAATAATGCAAACTATATCAGCAGTTGCAAATAAAGAACCAATGGGTTTATTTCGGGGTTGGAGAACAAGGTAGGGAACAAGGAAAGCAAAGGTAAGAATAAACAAAGACAGCAGTTTGCTTTCACCCCATCTGTAAGGCATGTCTCAGGACCTCCTTCAACTGCTGCATCAGTTAACCTCACAGTCCCTCTGGGAGCTCACAATTACAGTTCAAGTGTGCACACAGATGCACAGTTGCAGGCCTGTGATACGTGAACGTCAGTAAGGCACTGTGCAAATTTAGTTGTTGGCTGCAGCTGCTGACTGGCAAATTAGACAACTGGATGGACAGTAAAACTGTTGCTCCTGATTGTAAGCTGTAGTTGTGGGCTTGATTCTAAGGTCACACAGGAATGCCCAGATTGTATTTAACTAGCAAGCTAGCCAAATTATAGGAATGATACATTCTGTGTATAGAACCCAGTACTCATTATGACCTTTAGCTGACAGGTTGGTGCTGTTTCCATGGGGTCATCTCCCTTGCTTAGGAAAATGATGGCTGGATTGTCTATTCTGTAGGCTGGATACAGGCGCAGCAGATCCAATGTGCTCCTGGTGGTTAAGGGTGCAGGCTGGAATGACTTTCGATGATGGGAGCTACAGGTATGTTCTGTAAGCTGGTTACTGTCGAGGCATCCCAATGTGCTCCTGGTGGTGAGGGGTGCGAGCCATGATGCTCCAGATAATGAGGATCCTCTTCACACAACACAGGTACTTGCCTTTACCCACCCTGACAGGCGGGCAGTCACTTGGGACTTCAGTTAGTTCATTGCCCTGTCAGGATAAAATCCTAACAGCCGCAAAAGGCAGTGGCTCACTACTTTCCCAGATGCAGAGCAGCTTTCAAGGCAACACTTGCTCTAATTAAGCACTATAGCTCATGCTTGGCACTCTAGATCAATCAGTCCCCTGTTTCATGGATCTCAAGTCTGTTTTGGATAAACTTTTTTGTCTGATAGGAATAGCAAGTCAGAGCTATTTACAAATGCTCTCCTTTCCTCAGAGGTTTTAATAACATTTCAGTAGCTAGCATCTCATGAATTATTCATTATGCTAAAGCCATGGCTCTCAGTTGTTGTACATTCCAGAGGCAAAGCATGCATACAAGTCCTGAGACAGCTAGCAATTCAAAGCTGTTTTGCAAAGTTGAGCTCCACATTGATGTCAGTTTCAGGAGGACAGAATGTAATAATTAAATTGTTTTGCAGAGCTAAACTAATCTCAAAAATATGTACTTCCAGGGGAGGAGCAGTTGTTCACTTTGTGTAGCTTTGAGAACTGCTTTTTTTTTTTTAACCAATTATTTTACTAGGTGAGGCACACCAAGCTGAAAGCTTGTTTGTAGGTGCAACCTGGTAGCATGAGGAAGTTAAGTGACTTGCTCAGGGTCACACAGTATGCAAGTGGGGACTGTGGGATTCAAACCCAGGTCTCCAGATTTGCAGCTCAGAGCCTTAAACCACTGCACCATACTGCCTCCTAACCACTGCACCATACTGCTGCCTGCTTAACAATGAGCATCCTCCTAGATGTGGGCTGTATGACCCTGAAGGCAGTCTTGGTGCTGGTTGAGTGAAGAGAGGTGACATCACTTTGGCCATGGGGTGAAGGGCACTAAACAAGCTCACAGAAAAAAATGAGCATCCAGTCAAGCCCCGTGTCCCTCAGCTACATTCTGGACCAGGACCTGGGGGAAGGAGCAGTATAGGGAAAGGTGGCAGCAGTGCTCCAGAGACAGACAAAGTCAAGTACTCTTTTAGGAGAGGGTTACATTCTCCACTCCCTGAAATCTTTGGTGTCTGCGTTGAGGCCTGAAAGAAATAAAACATTGCAATATAATACAACACAAGCCATCCAATACACTTAACTTCTATCTAAACATTTCTAACTAATACAACTGCATCCTATGTGAATATCAGCAGTGTACTTCACAGAACACAGGGCACAGATTGGTATTAGCATTTTCCCCACCATGGTAAACAATTACATCTCACAAAAATGGCTTTAGGGTAAAACAAGGGGGCAGTAATGGAGGGCTTGGCAGCATATTGACCCTTTTTTGCATTACACTCGTAGATACGTAGATACATAGATACATAGACAGTGTCGGCAGATAAGGGCCTATGGCCCACCCAGTCTGCCCATTTGAGCTTGTAAGTTCAGTTTGTTTTCCTAGAAGTCTGTTGCCCCTTACCCCTGACCTCCAGAATTCCTTTATGTCTATCCCATGCATTCTTAAATCCCGTGATTGTTTCAGCCCCACCACTTCCTCTGGCAGGGTGTTCCACTTGTCCACCACCCGTTCTGTGAAGAAATTCTTTCTCATGTTTCCTCTGAATCGTCCTCCCTCCAACTTCATCCCATGCCCTCTAGTCCTGGAACATCTTTTTCACTTAAAAATAGTGTTTTCCTGCACCCTGTTCCTCCCTGTAAGATACCTGTATGTCTCTATCATATCCCCTCTCCCTCCTCTCCTCCAGGGAGTACATGTTCAGTTCCTTCAACCTGTCTTCATAGGACTTGTGATGCAATCCATGTACCATCTTTGTTGCCCTCCTCTGAACCTTCTCTACCCTGTCTATGTCCTTATGTAGGTATGGTCTCCAGAACTGTACACTGTACTCCAGGTGGGGCCTCACTAGTGTCTTGTATAGCGGAATTATGACCTCCCTTTTTCTGCTGGTGATGCCCCTGCCTATACATCCCAGCATCCTATTTGCTTTACCTGCTGCCTTGTCACACTGTTTCCCCTACCTTGAGGTCATCAGAGATGACAACCCCAAGATCCCTTTCCTGCTTGGTGCATGCTATAGCCTCACCCCCCAAGAGAGAGGGCACCGGGGACAGCATAAGTGATTTTAACTGAGTGTTTGACTTCTCTTCCAGAATGGTGGGGTGCCACAAGTCTTCTGCAATTATTTGATCAGGATCATCAATGTGTTTTGTGTCCTCTTCCAGAAGGAGTCAGGTCTTTCAATATCCTGAGGTGGTTCTGTTACTAGGATCCCAAAATCCTCTGTGATGGGAGCATCGTCCATGACTGTAGGCCAACATTCAGTCAGAACAAAGAGTGCTGCTTTCAGATTTAGTGGTCTGGAATTACTCACATTACATCCTCCAGGTGCTGAAGGGTGAAATTCTATGGGGAATGGTGCAGGCAAATATTCATGTGGTATTGGACAATTGTAGGGTTCCTCATCCTAAGTGCTTCAGTAGACCACATCAGACTGAGTCACCTGGGGGGCATCAGGCAATTCAGGCAGAGGCACATGTTTCCTTCTTGTGTGGGTCTCATTCTTGGTGACAGATCTTCTTGGTAGTAAGAGAGGTACTGGATTGACTGGTTTAGACAACAGCTGACTGTTTGGCAAAAGGTGGGTTTGATGCAAAGTTTAGACCACAACATTTCCTCTTTCCATTCTCAGACAATAAACTGGCAGGTTTGGAAGCTGTTTCACAATTACATAGGGATCCAGTTTCCATCTGTCCTGAATCTTATGTTTATCTTGTATCCCCAGGTTCCAGATAAGTAGTCAGTTCTCTGGTTGGAGAGCTTGCTCTCCTACTCTTTTGTTGTATTTGGTCTTGTTAGATAGTTTGGACTTCCCAGTTAGATTTTTGGGTGACCCTGTAGGTCTCTTTCAGTTGAGCATGTAACATCTTGGTGTAGTTCAGGTATGTCTCTGGTAAAGTGTCAGCTAAAACCCCAAAACATAAGTCTACTGAAAGTCTGACTTCCCATCTGAGCATTAGGAACTATGGTAAGAATCCTGCTGAATAATGTTTAGCACAGTTGTAAGCACGGACTAAGAAAGACCCAATCCCAAAACCATGTTTTGATACTTGCTGGGAAGAACCAGTTATGTTTTGGGAAAGATGTTTGTATTTTTGTGATTTGCTACAGCAGTCCATTCTTCAGTTAAAGTTTGTCCCAATCCCTCAGGAGAAGCAGCACATCTGAAAGATTAGATTTTACATGAGTGGATGCTAAGTCCTTCTTAATGGCTTGAATTTTAGAATTACATCCTGCAGACTGTGATCTGTCTGCTGTGCATGTCTTACATCTGCAGGCCTGAACTGAGGCAAAGAGGTTTTATGCAGTATGTTGAAGCAGAAATGCACCTCCAGTACAGTATCAGGATGCACTCCAAGCAAGTTTGTGGCCCTGTCGGTGTTTATGGGAGCAGGCCAGTCATCAAGCGCTATTAACTGGCAGATTGCTTCTACTCCATCTTCGGATACATAGGTCAATGGCCCCTACCTGGATGGAGTATGATGTAATCGTCTGGACAGGGCATCGGCATCAATTTTGCTCAGTCCCAGACAGTATTGCAAGCAGAAGTTGTAAGCAGATAGAACAGAGATCCATCCATGCCCAGTGGCTTCAAACTTGGCAGATGATAGCACATAGGTCTTCAGATTATTGTCTATCGATACAGTGAACGTGACTCCATAAAGATATTCATGAAATCAATCAGTCACTGCCACTTCAGAACAAGGAACTCCAATTTATGGACTGGATAGTTCTTTTCAGATGGACTTAGGCTTTACTTAGACTGCAACTTGATGTTGGCAACCAGTCTCATACCATTGTCATGCTCTTGTAAAGTACAGCACCCAGTCGTTCCATGCTGGCATCATTGTGAAGAGCATTTTGCTTGGTATAGTTAGCAAAAGTTGATACAGGGGCCCCATCAGGCACTGAAGGATCTCTTGAAAAGGGTTTTCACAATCCACAGTCAATCTGTCCCCAAAGGTTCATTGGTTCTGTAGTATTCCAGTGGTGGTTTCTGTTTGGTCCCCAAACTTTTGGTCTTTCGGGTTGGAAGATATCCCTAAGACAAACTGTTCAGTGGCCTCACCACGGAGGAGTAGTCCTTCATGAATCTCCTACAGTATCTGCAGAACCCCAGGAAAGGCTGAAGCATTTCTAAATTGTTTTGTCTTGGCCAGGATCTGAGGGCTTCCACATTTGCTGGGTCAGTGTTGATTCCTTGCTCTGATATGAAGTACACAACATATTTAACAGTAGTCTGACAGAACTGACACTTGTCCTGGGAGAGCTTTAGACCATGTTCCTTCAGCTCGTACAGCACTGTTAATAGTCAGGTTTCATGTTCTTGTTCTTCCATTGTCCTCCCAAACACTATTGGGCCATCCAGGTACACTAAAACTCTAGAATATTTATATCCCCTGCCACTTTGTCTGTTAGGTGCTTAAAAGTTTCTAGGGTTCCAGATATCCCTTGTGCCATACACTCAAATTGATTAAAACCAAGAGAACAGATAAAGACAGTCTTCTCCTTGTCTTCCACAGTCATCAGTATTCAGTAGTATCCACTGCACATGTTTAGCACATAGAATCATCTGCTCCCTATAAGGCTATCCAGGGTGTCTTGCACTCAAGGCATGGTGTATTAGCTGGTCATGGTCCTTTGATTAAGGGTGCAATAATCAATGCACATGCTTATGGTGACAGACTTCTTTTGGGCCACCACTGTAGGTGAAGCATAGGGCCTCCAAGTCCCCTTTATGATACCTGCCATCAAAGGTTCTTGCAGGTGTTATCTGACATATTTAGTGTCAGCAGGTTTCAATCTCCTCAGCCGTTGTCATATAGTCATATGCAGTGTTCTTCCCCTTTGGTATGTCCCACTCATGGCATCAGAAGACATCTGACTGGTCAGCCAGTTCCAGTTGTAATAACTTCTTCCAGTTTGGGGGTGGGGGATGGGGTGAGAGACAAACAAAGATGGAAAACTTCTTAGTCCAGTAGACAGGATCTCTCTTAATCGGATGGTGCCACTACCACCTCATCAATGTATAGATTGGCTAGTACTGTATCAGATTGCACTGTTAAGTCCTTTTTTGTTTTGTTCTTTAACTTTATGTTGATCCTCATGATTATTATATCAGTACTGGGTAGTACTCCTTATTGAATCATCAGACCACTCAGCAAACCTCTTCCCAGGGACACTACAATGATGATCTGATCCAACAAAGATTCATGGCAATATATAACTCCTTCTACTAGGCACTCAGCCCCGGGGCACAATCAAAGCTATTTTCCTTCTTTCTTTATGATTTACACAGTACCCTCAGGGTTGTTGTAGGCCTTAGATTCCTTCTCCAGGTGAACACCATGCACAGCAGCATAAATTGGCAACATCTGGTAATTTTCCTCCCCTACCTTCTGCAGGCCAAGTGGGCCATGCATATAAACATTTTGGCATTAGTTCCAATCAGCACTGGTGTCTTGTTCAATGTCAGGGTGTCAGGACAAATGAAAGTCAAGGTATTGATCCTTTAAGAGACTCCAGGAAAATTCTCTGAGAATTCTGTTTGCACAGCAATATATCCATCTGCACAGCAGTATATCCATCTCAGAAAGGCCTTCTAGAGTATGCAAGGGCAAGGGTTTCAGGTATGTCCATAGATGGATTGGTAGATAATGGTGTCCTGCAATCCACTGTTCAACAGGGCTTCACATGGATATCCCTTGATGGATATCTCTATGGTCGGGGTAGAACCCATCAATCCAGGTAACAACGTGTGTTGAGCAGAGGCAGTGAGATTTGTCTGTACTACGGAGCTGTTCAGTCTCTGAGCCAGTTTTCTGCATATGCAGTATCCCTTCTTCATACCACATTTTACAGCAAACAGTTTAGTTTAAACACAAACATTTTTTTTCAACCATCTGAATTCTGAATTCCTAATCTATATCTTGACAGAAAGTCAACATTGAGTTTCTCTTTTTCAGATTTCTGCATCATTTTGAATTTAAATGGCTGTAGTGACAGGTACCACCTTATGATTCTGGAATTTTTAACCTTCATTATAAGTCAGCAAAGAGGATTATGATTTGTTATACTGTAATCACAAAGACTGATCCCAGCAAATACAATTTAAGGGACTTCATGGCCCATTTTGCAGCAAGGCATTTCTTCTGAATTGTGGAGTACCTTTTCTCTCTGCCATGCAATTTCCTACTGATGTAAAGAATGGGATTCCTTCCCATCTATATTCTGACTCAGGACTGCACCAAGGCCTACCTCTGATTCATCTGTCTGTAGCAGAAATAGTTTCTCAGAGTCTTGACTTCTCAAAACAGGGACTGAACATAATGCAGCCTTGATGGCCTAAAAAGCTTCATCAAATTCTGGGGCCATTTCAGATTATTCGGGTACTGTAGATATCTGGTTTCTCACATCCCTAATGCACACTTGGTAGGATTGGTTAGACATGCATTTTTGATAGATTGGATAAGTGCTGGCAGGTGTTCCGTGTGGTTTTTCCAGTCTGGACTGTACACCACAACATAATCAAGGCAAGCAGCACAATAAAACGTGTGAGGAACAAGCATTACATCCATGTACCACTGGACTGCAGTGGGTGCACCATGTAAACCAAATGGCATGGCAGTGAACTGATAGAATCCAATAGAAGTAGAAAAAGCAGTTTTGTCTCTGGATTCTTTAGCTTGGGGGATTTGCCTGTAACCCTTGGTGAGATTAAAGGTACTGATGTACTTGGCACTTCCCAATCTTTCCACTAGATCATCTATCCAAGGCATAGGATAGCTGTCAAATTCAGACATTTAATTACGTTTCCTAAAATCAAGGCAAATTCTTATACCTCTTTCTTTTTAGGGTTGCAGTGGGCATAGCCCTGCAGGCCTCATGCTGTCACAAAAAGGACTCAGCATTTCTTCTGACTGAACAACAGGTTGGAGTTACACCACAGTCACCTCTGTGTTAATACAGCACTCCATTGACACTGCACTATTTCTTACTTTTAAAAAAATCAGCGGCATCCTGATCGCGACACTAGGTGACTGGGCACCCCCAAAGTCGTTATTATGTTTCTGGAGGGGGTGCAGAGAGGGATGGTTGGGTGGGTGGCAGAAGTCTTATAAAAAAAATAAACAGCAGTCATGGCACATTCTGCTGTGCCCAAGATGGCCATGGCACTCTAATTGCGCATACCTGCCTACTAGCGCATGCGCTGTAGCGTGCCATTGCCATATTGGATACGGCTGAGTGTGCTGTGACTGCCATTTTTTTTTCATTAGACATATCCCCACCTGACCCTCCCTCTCAACCCCCCAGAAACATAAGAGTGACACTAGGTGCGCAATTCCAGTGCTGCTATCCAGAATCCTCATTTTTTTTTATTCATTTACCCTACCTCACCCTTACTGTCAGCACCAACCACCTCACAACCTCCCCAGAAACATAAGAGTGACACTGGGGGTGCCTAATCCCCCAGTGTGGCCATTCCTCTTTTTTTATGCATATTCCCCCTCCCAACCCTTCCTTTCAGCACCCACTCCCCCCCTCAGAAACATAAGAGTGACACTGGGGGTGCCCAGTTCCCCAGTGTCACCATCTAAAACCTCTGCATTTTTTTTTACCTTCAAAAGAAAACCATCCATCAATGTCTATTGCAGATGATAGACTACTCCCCCGACCCTCCCACTCAGAGCCCACCTCCCCGCCCCCCAAGCCCTTACTTTCCCATTGGGGGTCCAACATTGTAATCCTCACTGGACTGTAGACATGTCTTCACTTTTCAAAGCTGGATCGCAAACTGAGGAAACAGGTATACGGTTCAATGTATTTCAATTGGGTTTTGAACTTAGTGTCATGACTTGGTCATTTTTTCATATTTTTGCCCCAAATTTTTAACTTACCTTCTTTGTGGCCCTATCTCATAAATAATTGCACTGTCATTAGGCAGATCTGTCATGAAAATTGATTTTGCGGTCCCTATGTGAAATCACCTTTCAGGCAAGAGCTGAAAATTTTCTCTGCCCTTGTTTATGAGGTGGGGTCATAAGAAGGCTCTGTTGAAAATTTGTTGTAAAAGTATCAAGAAACAACCAAGTTATGAGCCTACAGTACATTAACATTTGCGAATGTTGGCTCATATCTTTACAGCACCTCATGAATGTGACAGCTGTCATTTTTCAATTCCTGCCCCAAATGTGTTTTTGCATCCCGAAGGTTGATTTCACAGTCCCTGCACAGAATCACCTTTAGGCCAGGAGTTGAACATTTTCTCTGCCCTTCTTCATGGGGCAGGGTCATAACAAGGCTATATTGAAAATTTGTTTTAAAAATATTACAAAACAACAAATGTATGAGCCTATGTTATAGTTTGCAAATGCAGGCTCATAACTTTGGTAATTTTCAATATTTGTACCCCAATTTCCTCACCTGCAGCCCTATCGGCTCTGGCCAGAGTTTGTTCATTTACAGTCACCATTGGTGATGTCAAAACATTTCTCAATTCTTAAATGATACTGTTTCTTTCATTTTTATCTTTGCTTGTGCTCAAGCGCAAGAAACATTTCATCATAGCTTAGGAGAGAAGTGGGGTTTTGGAGGTGGGGCACTGTGGGGCCAGTGACCCCAGTGCCTTTTGAGGCTTGGCCTGCCTTTCCCAATACAGTGGCATGCTGCTACTGACACTAGTTCAGCCACTGTGTCACCACCTTAAAAGGAATCTGCTGCTGCAATGAGGGAGCGACCTGTCATTGCAAGGTGGTCCCTTGCCTGGTGTAAAATTTCTTATAACATGGTGGTGGGAGGTGCCTCTCACTGCCCGCCTCAGAGCCCCCATGAAAGTCAACTTGGGGGTTCCCAATCCCTGTGTCAGCATGTCCCCACCCCCAGTTTATTTGCTGATGGGGTAGCCCAATCCCCCTCAGCATGATGCGCCCCCCTCCATTTGTTACGTGCCAAGGGGGTGCCCAATCCCCCTCAGCTCATGCGCTCCCACTTCCCCCCGCCACCACACTATATGGCCAACAGGGGTGCCCAATCCCCATTGGCTCCAGTACCCACCTCCCCAACAAACACCCAGCCAGGTGGCATGCTGGGAGCCCACCCCAGTGTGCCAAAAGTGTCCTGTAATGTCTTTGTTTAATTTTAAATCCTGTAAAAAAGAAAACAGTCCTTCATTGAGCCCCATGTCCCCTCCCCAACCTGCACCCACCCACTGTGTATTCTACCTCCCCACGCACCCCCGCCCCATACTTGCCTCAAGATCCCAGAGTGACGATCTTCAGTGGACCGGGAACATGTCTGCACTCTCCAAAGTCGACCGCGAACTGAAGAAATGCTGGTAAGCTGTCTAATGGCATAAATGTTTTTTTTTTTTAACTTTGGTGCATATCTCGGCCATTCTTTTGAATTTTGTCACCAAGTTTTCAACATGGGGTTCTTGGGATCCCACCTCATGAATTCAGTCACTGTCAAGTCATTATTCGGTCCTGAAAGGTGATTTGGCAGTCACTGTGGGGAATCACCTTTCCGGACTGATTCACAAAATGACAGTGTCACTGTTCATGAGGTGGGCTCTCAAAATGCCTATGTTGCAAATTTTGTGAAAAATTGCAACAAATAACTGCATTATGTGCGTGTGTTGTGCAGTTTCTACACATGCTCATAACTCCGCGAATTTGTTATGTTTTCACTCCAGGGTTTCAACATTGGCATTTTTCCACACCTTCTTATGAACAGTACAGCTGTCATTTTTCACATCCTAGCTGAAATGTGTTTTCGAACTCCCGGCTCAGAATAACGCAATCACTTGTGGAAAATCAGTGTTTGGGACAGATTAAGAAAAGCACAGTGACACTGTTCATGAGCAGAGATCCTAAAATACTTATGTTGAAAATTTGGTGACAAAAGTCCATAAAATGACTGTGTTACAAGTGTGTGTTGCGCAGTTTCCACGTACCGTCGTAACTTTGCAAATTTGTAATATTTTCACTCCAGATTTTCAACATTGGCATTTTGCCACACCTCCTTATGAACAGTACAGCTGTCATTTTTCATATCCTGCCCGAAATATGTGTTTGCCCATCTGGCGCACAATGATGTGGTTACTGTGGGAAATTACTGTTTCAGACAGATTAAGAAAATCATAGTGACAGTGTTCATAAGCAGAGGTCACAAAATGACTATGTTGAAAATTTGGTGAAACAATTCCATTAAATGACTGTGGTAGAAGCATGTGTTGTGCAGTTTCCACGTACCCTCGGAACTTCGAGCATTTTTAATATTTTCACTACAAATTTTCAACACTGCCATCTCTTCACACCTCCCTATGAATGCTACAGCTGTCATTCTTCACATCCTGCCTGATCTATGTTTTCGCACATCTGGCGCAGAATGGCACAGTTGCTGTGAGAACTCGAAGTTCAGGACACATTAACAAAATCACAGTGCCACTGTTCATGAGAAGAGATCCCAAATGCTTTCATTCAGTGGGGGTCACAAAAAGACCATTTAGAAAATTTGTACTCCAAATACCAACATGTGCCCAGGGCATTAGGGTTTCTAACCATAATGTCCCACACTGTACAGACTGACAGGCATCAGAGGTGTAAGTTTGGATCGCCGGCTGGAATGCTTATGTAACCTCCTTGCAAATGGGGGTTCCTAAAAGCTTCCCCGGAGCTCGTTTAAATGCTCCATGCCTGGCTGGTGTTTGGCATTTAAGCCGTTTTCACGTGGTAGCCAGTGAGCGCCTTTGGGGCCTCCATATACTATCTCTTTAAGGGCTGCCTTATAATTAGTCTGGGTGGGGGTTCGAGTGTTACTATGCTCGAGTCCCGCCTGGGCTGTAGAGTAAGCGCTCCCTTCTGCCATCGCTAAGCAGGCAGAGGGAGCTCAGTGGGAGAAGGAAATTGTTTGCTACAAATAACGAAGGGTAATAATGATAATGTGGGTTGTTCTGACCTGTTTCCTTTGCAGCAAAAGACTGTCTGATTATCCCCTCCATATTGGTCCCAAACTGCCGAATTGGACCAATCAGTATCTCGGGACTCCTTGAGCGGCTGACCAATGGGAGGACTGCTTGTCATTGGAGAGAAGGCATTATGGGTTATGGCGCCTTCTTGCACCACTAAAAAGCAGGAGTAAATGACTGGCAAGTGACGACAGCCAATGGGATCGGGTAGCGCCTGAACTGTAAGAAGGGTCCCATGCTACTAGGGGCAGATGCGTTGAGACTGAGAAGGAGGAAGGAGCTCTGAGCTCCTGCGCCGTTGATTGTTTGTGCGGGAAGTGCGTGAAAGGCCTGAGGTGGACGTTTTTTGCTGTTTAGAGATTCGGACTAAATCCGCCAGTGTGCGGTCGGAGGAGACTGGTGCCAGCCCAGCTACCTACCAGGCTCAACCTGAGAGGACTGGAGAATCTGCTGAATCATGCTCGGCCCACCTGTGAGGTTGAAGTTGCTGTTTATTGCCCAAGTCTGCTGCAAGTTCATGTGGGGTCTAGAAGCAGCTGTCTGGTATGGTACCCCTCTGTTATTTGCCATATAAATGTGTGAGGAGGCTGGTGAAATTCGGGCTCAACCCTGCTAGAGGTGAAGAAATCGTTGCTTGCTGGAGTCGTGAGTACTGAACCAGGGTAGCTCCCTGCTAAGTTTGCAATCAGTGGCCTCCAGTTGCTTCATCATACTGCTGACTGTCTAATTGAGTTTTGCTTCTCATTCTGACTTGTTCAGTATTGTGAAGGCTATCTGTGTCAGAGCCCCAACCAGCTGCCACGGTGGACTAGCCATTAGGGCTTGGGTACCCAGGGACAGTAAATATTAGGTTCAGGCCTGTGCACAGTGCCCTAGGTATATAAGTATAGAGTAAGCCAATTACCTTGATTTCCCCTGCCCATGTTATTTGCCTCCTTTTAATAAATCAGATTGATGTGTTGCAACTACACCCTGGTTAGTTTGTGCATCTCTGGTGAACTGCTGCATAGTGATTGTGATATAACTGTACCTTACTTCACAGGGGGTCCCCGGAGTGAGCCGAGAAATACCATCCGGGGGTAAGTGCATGGGAGAAAGGTATTGGTGGAACCCTGCATGAGCTACTAGTGTAAGGTCGAAAGGGGGTTGCAGTAGCCAGGGAGGGCTGTGACCAAGGCAAACTCGCCAGTATTAACCCCGACCTCTGGGTGGAGGCACCCGTCAACGGATCTGGGCCCCTCACCCTGTTTCCATGGAGGCAGGCAGGGGTAGTAGCCCTAAGGGTACCACCCCCTAAGGGTTACAAATTTGGAGGCACCGCAGGGATCAGTGTCCCCTAGTGGCCAAGTGGGGAAGTACATAAGAAATGGAAAAACTGGAAGGGGATATGTTGGGGAAAATTAAGTTGGGACCTATTAAGACAATGGTACACAGACTGATGGGGTGAAGCTGAAGAGCTGGACTCCCAGAAAATTGTGTTACTGTTAGATGTGCCTTTGGGAACCCCAACTGCTGACATCATTTCCGCAGCTGAGCGAGTTAAATGTTTAGGCAAAATGGAGGTAAAAGGGCGTATGGCTGACTTGCTCGACCAGATGTTGCAGGTGCTACTCCTGTGCAGTGTGGCCATCGACCCCAAGAAGGTACCTCCAGTGATTTACCCAGAGGGTGCCTCACAGGGATGGAGGCTAATTCATATTTGAAGTGGGTCAGTCACTCCTGGGGGGTCTCCCCAAATGAATAGTTTTAAAGACAAACTGCTTAAATTGCTGGCTGTGGAAGGGAGCACCACCCAGGAACTGCTGCAAGCATTGGATTTGTCTAGTGATGCTACCCCTCAAGGCTCCCCCGACACCTCCCCCTGTCCCCCCAAGAGTTCTATTTTGGCTTCACTGCCCCTAGTAGTCCCACCTATATAGCTCGACTCCTACCGTAAGCTAAAACTTTTTTCTGGCATGGTGCCAGTACCTCCAAGGGAGGATGACCTGGAAGCTTGGATGGACTATACCACCTCCTTAGTCCAGAAATGGCAACGCTCTGAGGGGGAGAAAAGGAAGAG
This sequence comes from Neoceratodus forsteri, assembly GCA_016271365.2. Classification (NCBI taxonomy): domain Eukaryota; kingdom Metazoa; phylum Chordata; order Ceratodontiformes; family Ceratodontidae; genus Neoceratodus; species Neoceratodus forsteri. Next base: position 156,885,558 of record CM028138.1, read on the forward strand.
GCTGATGGAGAGCTTGCGGGGTCCCGCTTTAGAAGCCATTAGGTTTTTGCGGGCCACCCGTCTGGAAGCCACTGCCACAGAGTATCTCTCTGCTTTAAAAGGGGTGTATGTGTCCCTGAGCTCCTTGCCTAAGCTTGCTTTGGGGGATAACTCTAGTTTGTTGGTATTACCCACTGGGTGTGGTGCCCCTACTTTAGGTGACCTGCCAGTAACTGAAATGGAGGGGTTCCCACAGTCCCGGGGCCATGAGCAGGAAATATTGACCTGATTGGGAAAAAGAGGAACAAAGGGTTATGTGTGTACAACGTTGTATAACCCATAGTACACTGTGAATATTCATGTATGTAATGCAAAGTGTGATGTAGTGTCAGTTAGGCTGTGTGCCTTCAAGTGAATTAAGGGTAATTACTTGGCACGGACGCCAAGTTTTTTCCAGACCAGGGAGGGTGTAACCCCCTTGCAAATGGGGGTTCCTAAAACCTTCCCCGGAGCTCATTTAAATGCTCCATGCCTGGCTGGTGTTCAGCATTTAAGCCGTTTTCACATGGTAGCCAGTGAGCGCATTTGGGGCCTCCGTATACTGTCTCTTTAAGGGCTGCCTTATAATTAGTCTGGGTGGGGGTTCGAGTGTTACTATGCTAGAGTTCCGCCTAGGCTGTAGAGTAAGCGCTCCCTTCTGCCATCGCTAAGCAGGCAGAGGGAGCTCAGTGGGAGAAGGAAATTGTTTGCTACAAATAACATAGGGTAATAATGATAATGTGGGTTGTTCTGACCTGTTTCCTTTGCAGCAAAAGACTGTCTGATTATCCCCTCCATATTGGTCCCGAACTGCCGAATTGGACCAATCAGTATCTCGGGACTCCTTGAGCTGGCTGACCAATGGGAGGACTGCTTGTCATTGGAGAGAGGCATTATGGGTTATGGCGCCTTCTTGCACCACTAAAAAGCAGGAGTAAATGACTGGCAAGTGATGACAGCCAATGGGATCGGGTAGCGCCCGAACTGTAAGAAGGGTCCCATGCTACTAGGGGCAGATGCGTTGAGACTGAGAAGGAGGAAGGAGCTCTGAGCTCCTGTGCCGTTGAGTGTTCACGCAGGAAGCGCGTGAAAGGCCTGAGGCAGCCGTTTTTTGCCATTTAGTGATTCGGACTAAATCCACCTGCGTGCGGTCAGAGGAGGCTGGTGCCAGCCCAGCTACCTACCAGGCTCAACCTGAGAGGACTGGTGAATCTGCTGAATCACACTCGGTCCACCTGTGAGGTTGAAGTTGCCGTTTATTGCCCGAGTCTACTGCAAGTTCACGTGGGGTCTAGAAGCAGCTGCCTGGTATGGTACCCCTCTGTTATTTGCCATATAAATGTGTGAGGAGGCTGGTGAAATTCAGGCTCAACCCTGCTAGAGGTGAAGAAATCATTGCTTGCTGGAGTCGTGAGTACTGAACCAGGGTAGCTCCCTGCTAAGTTTGCAATCAGTGGCCTCCAGTTGCTTCATCATACTGCTGACTGTCTAATTGAGTTTTGCTTCTCATTCTGACTTGTTCAGTATTGTGAAGGCTATCTGTGTCAGGGCCCCAACCAGCTGCCACGGTGGACTAGCCATTAGGGCTTGGGTACCCAGGGACAGTAAATATTAGGTTCAGGCCTGTGCACAGTGCCCTAGGTAGATAAGTATAGAGTAAGCCAATTACCTTGATTCCCCCTGCCCGTGTTATTTGCCTCCCTTTAATAAATCAGATTGATGTGTTGCAACTACACCCTGGTTAGTTTGTGCATCTCTGGTGAACTGCTGCATAGTGATTGTGATATAACTGTACCTTACTTCACAGGGGGTTCCCGGAGTGAGCCGAGAAATACCATCCGGGGGTAAGTGCATGTGGGAAAGGTATTGTTGGAACCCTGCATGAGCCACTAGTGGGTCGAAAGGGGGGTTGCAGTAACCCAGAGGGCTGTGACCGAGGCAAACTCGCCAGTATTAACCCTGACCTCTGGGTGGAGGCACCCATCAACGGATCTGGGCCCCTCACCCTGTCTCCGTGGAGGCAGACAAGGGTAGTAGCCCTAAGGGTAGCACCTCCTAGGGGTTACACTTATGCCATCCCACCCCCACCCTGAAGCCAGTGACAGGCATTGAGGTGTACCTTGCATTGTTCAGCCCCAGACTTCACCCCTTTTCTCCTGTACTGCACCCATTTCAGTGTATGTCCTTATGAAATGGGGTGTCTGTGAAGCCGAACACCCCAAGGCACACCTCAACACTTGTCGGTGTCTACAGGATAGGGTGAGGTGAAATGCCATGAGCATTATTGGCGACGACCCACAGGTACACCCCAATGCCTGTCCATCGCTGCAGGGAGAAGGTGGGATTGGTGTCAGTTCAATACTTCACTGCCACTCCTATTCTGCATCTGTCTAACTCCTGCATGACCAATGTTAATATTAGCAGGCAAACATTCGGCATTGACAAATGCTTGTTTGTACAGTATTTCTTTCATCACATCTGCTCTTAACTGCTCTGGTATTCTGTATGCCTTTTGTCTGATAGGGTGAGTGTTCCCTGTCTCTATTACATGCTTGACCCTTTTTACTCAGCCTGGCACTGTGGTAAAAGTACTTTTAAATGTCTTTATCAAGTTATGAATATCTGCCATTTGTTCTGGGGGGAAACATTCACTGTTACAGCATCAGAAGTTACAGACTGTTCCAATCTGTCATGTGCTATATCAATATCTTCTTTATCAGTTTCTGGTAATACTGAAAGAGCAGCCTTTGGTGTTTTTTAAACTCATTTTTCAGGAGGTTAGCATGATATATCTTTGTAGGATTTTTCCTATCAGGGGTCTCAATCTGATAGTTAACTGTACCAGTACATCTAAACACTTTGTAAGGCCCTTTCTATTTCATTAATAGTTTGTTTTCTGTAGTGGGTAACAGTAACAAGATATTTTCACCTGTCTCAAAACCCTTTTCTTTTATCACATTGTCATAATACACCTTCTGCTAGTTCTGGGCCTCTTCCTGATTACTATGGGAAGTTCCAACATATTTTGCAAGTTTCTTTCTCAGTGTGCACATTACGACGTAATAGATTTCTTCTGAGTGGGATTATCTTCCCATGTTTCATTACATTTTGTAGCCTTCTTGGTTGCCTACCATACAGCATTTCAAAGGGTGAAAAACCTTTTGACACTTGTGGCAGTTCTCTATAAGCAAAAAGCAGGTAAGGAAAGTACTGGTCTCAATATTTCCCTTCATCTTTCATAAACCTTTTTAACATGTATTTCAGGGTCTGATTAAAATGCTCAGCAGGATCGTCTGAGAGTGATAAGGGGAGGTTCTTATGGCAGTTATATCTAGTAATTAATACAGTTCCTTCAGCAAGGCAGCACCAAAATTACTACGCTGATCAGTAATAATCTTTCTAGGTATTCCCAATCTGCTGAAAAGTTTGGCAAGCTCTGCTGCTACTTTTGGGGCTATGACAGTAAGCACTGGAACTGCCTCTGGTGTCAAGTGGCTTAGTCACATACTAACAAAATGAATTGATTATCCAGTTTACTTTTGTCTAAGGGGCCAATTTCATTTATTGTAATTCTCTTAAAAGGCATATGTATCAAGGGTATGGTTACTAGGGGCACGTTGTCTTTTTTAGCCACCAGGGCTACTTTCTGACATTCAGCACAAGAACTGCAATAGGTAGCAACACCCTTGTGAATCCCAGACCAACAAAATCTGTACCGCAATTGGGCAAGGGTGCAATCTCTCCCCTTGTGACCAGCCTTAGGACTATAATGTGCTATTTGTAACAACTTAAATATATACTTCATAGGTAGGACCAATTGTTCTATCTGTTCATGCATCTGTGGATTATCACAAACTCTGTACAGTAGCCCATTACTTTTTTTAAAATATTGGTTCACTCTCTTTTGTTTCAACATCTGCTTAAAAGAACCTTGGAGAGAAGCATCTTTAGTTTGTGCTGAAACAAAATCACAATCAATTATCAACCTTTTTATATAGTAACCCTTTAGGTCCGTCAGTCTTTTGTTGCCACTGTTTTTTCAGGCATCTTCTTTCTTTCCTGGACTTCCAGATCTTGGAGCTGGACTCAAACAAGTCTGCATCAAAGTCACCAAAAGGAAAAGTGTTCCCACCATTTGAGATTTTCTTTGCCTGTGGTGCTGTCATATAGAGATGTTCGAAGTTGGGAAACTCTGCTCCGTGAATTAATTTGCAGAGTTCCCTCATTTCACAAAGTTAATTCGTGGTGCACGGTCCCAACTTGCCCCCCCCAAAAAAACTCTGCAAAATGTGGAGTTTGAACTCCCCCAGTAGAGTTAGATGACTGCATTTTGACGAGTCTTTTAGTGGTCCCCACCCCTCGCTGATTGCCCGCAGCACAACAACTTAAATTCTCTTGTGTCTAATGGCCCCCCACAGCTGATCATTAGCCCAATATATCATTAAATTCCCTGGTGTCTAAGGGTCCCCCCCCCCCAGTCGATTGCTGGCCCATTGTATAATTAGATTCCCTGGAGTCTAGTGACCCCTGCCCCCCCATAGCCAATTGTTGGCCCAATATATCATTATTTAGTGTTTAATGTCTTTTAAGTTGTTTTTATTTTGTTGATCTGCTGGATCTGTACCAGAGCCACCAGCTCTGAAAGCTTGCAAGGCATCCAACCATTGCTGCTCCTGTCGCTGCATCTCTTCTTTTCTCTGCACCTCTAGATGCTGCATCTCTTCTCTTCTCTGCACTTCTAAACATTGAATCTCTTTTTCTCACCATTTCACAGTCTCTCTTTGTTGTATAGCCCACCATTTGAAAAAGGCAGACATGCTCTCAGGTACTGTCCCTGTCTGTTCTTCTACTTGTATCATTGGTGCTGACCATATAGTCTCAGTTTGGACTTTTGTTACTGCTTCTTGTTGGTTGTAATTCTTCTTGTAATCACTCATGGGCTTGCTGTTGTAGGATCCATACCTTCCTTCTAGGCTTCCCTGGTACCAGGACAAGTACTCAAGCACAAAACTCATGGCTTAGAGTATGCATATTGTAAATCCCACTTAGTCTGACAATTCCACAAGTAAAACTTTACTACTGTAAAAAAACAATAAAATAAAAATAACATTTATACATGATGACTTTTAACACAGGCAGTCCAAGCAAAAGTAATTCTCCTGAGAGAATATCAAACCTCAAAGTCTCCAAAAACATCGCTCCTTCTTATATGATCTCCTTGCCTGGCAGTTTTTAAGATGCCATTCAGTTTATCACAAAATTTAACAAGTTTGTCAGTTTTGTTTCTGACTAGAGTACATCCAGGCTCAACAGGTGTAAAAAAATAAAACATTTATGTGTGGGGCTGTCTCCTCTAGACAGTTCTGTCTACAAGCTTGAGGAGGTCAAAAGATTTCTCCAGGTCAACTGTCAGTGTTACAGATTTCAGCCTTTTATAATAATTCTCCTGTAGCCTTTTGAAGTGCGTTTCAAACAGCACAACTATATACATTTTGTAAATCAAGGCATCCCAGTTTCAAATAAAGATCCACATACATTTTTATAACAACAGAGAAGCAGGGGAAGAAAGAAATAGAAAGAAACAGAAACAGCAAGTGTAGAAAGGGAGATAGCAGGGGGAAGTGAGGAACCTTTTGGATTGGTCAAATCCTCAGGGTGCTTAGGAAGAAGATGTACTTGCACAATCAGGCAGGCAAAGACAGACAAGTGGCAGAAAAGGAGAGGCAGAATAGATCTTTACTTTTAACGCTCTCTGCATAACAAATGGGACAGGGTCTTCTTTAACCCTGTCACATGTATCTCTTGATGGATACCTCTATGGTTGGGGTAGGAACCATCGATCCAGGTAGCGACTTGTGGTTAACAGAGGTAGTGGGATTTGTCTGTCTTGTGGAGCTGTTCAATCTCGGAGCCCAGGTTGCTCCCTTTCTGGGCTCCACTGTTGTTTCTCTGTGACTGTTGCCATCTATTCCATTTCTGGTCTACGAGCTGCTGGTTCTCATGCTTACTACATCCTCATACAAAATGCTATATTTTCCACAGTGAATGCAGAACAGTCCATCTTTGGGCAGCATTAAGGATCAAGAAGCAGTATAGCGCAGTGGTTTAAGGCTCTGAGCTGCAAATCTGGTGACATCCAGCAGACCAGACCTGGGTTTGAATCCTACAGCTTCCACTTGTATACTGTGTGACCCTGAGCAAGCCATTTAACTTCCCTGTGCTCCCAGGTCACACATGTAAAAAAGCATTCAGCTTAGTGTGCTATTCCTGGTTAAACAACTAAATAAGACCTGATCCTTTGGGCAGATGAAGGATTCATTGGGCATGCACAACCAGGTGACAGGGACTTGGCTTGTTGGATGAGGTACCTGTGCCGTCTGTAAGGTCTTCAAACATGATGTGATTTACTTCAGCTGAGTACAAATGCTTGGGATGTCACTCTGCTGTTGGTGGCTGTCAACTTGCAGCTGCAGGGGTAAGATTTTCCCTGTGGATACCTGTAGTGAACCGGCAATGGCTTCTTGCAATTCTTCTTACCTTACTTCATCAAGTAGCTGTCAGAAGTTTGGGGTATCGGCCCTGCATACTCTCAACCTGAGAGCTATCAGCATCCAGCATAAATTTACAGCTCCTTGCAAATTCTGGTCCAGTGTCATCTGTACAATCTGTGCAGGGCTAACTCCTCTGGCATCCACAATTCTTCAAATCAGTCTCCACTCGGATGATGTAATGAGACAACTTTTCTCCTTCTCTGTGTGATGGCTCCCATTTGGAAAATTAGGTTCTCCCTCCACCCAAATGCTCCAAATGTACTCTTAATCATGGAAAAGTGTCAGTTGTGGAGCAGTTCAGCTGGCTGGCACATTGGGGGCTATTCACAAATAGGTGGAATATATGTGCCCGAGGTGCATATTCCACCCGCACAGCTCTGCACCACTGGGAGATCCTCACAGGGACCACATTCACAAACACCGGCCCCTGCCCAGCTCCCTTATGTGGCCCTGCCCCACCAGTATGCAGGTCCGTGTGGGTAGGCAGGTGTGGAGCAGCGGATCGGGCAGGCAGCCAGTTAGCTGCTGGGTCCAGGTCCTGCAGTGGATCTCTTGCACCTGTGGGGCACCATGTTGTCTGCTGGCATGCAGAGCACTGACTGTGATGGGGGGGTACCCTGGTTGACCACCTTCAGCCCTCCCAGTATGCCATGATGGCTGGGGCATCTGCTATTTTCACCTCAGCCGGCGACTGCATTCCTTGGGGACACGCAACCAGCCGCTCGGGTTACAGCTGCCCCGAGGTCACATAGCCATGGCCACCATGTGCAGCACTCTGCAGTTTTGTGAATTGTGCAGAGTGCTGGTATGACCCCTACCCTGCTACAGTCCACCCTGGTGTGGAGCTGCGTGATTGGCCGGGGGATCGGTTGCATGAGGGGGGCATATTTGTTATGTGATTTGCACGGGGAAGCACAGTGGCCGTGGACGGGTGCAGGTAGGTGCAGGGTGGGTTACATGCCAGGGTTTCGCAGTGCTTACCCACTCTGCACCTTTGTGAATAGCGCCCATAGAGAATGAATGTTGTTCAAGGCATCTTTCTCAGGCTCTCCAAAATTCTTTCCATTTTCTGAACACTTCTACACTTTCTCTATCTTTGCGGCTTGGCTCATTCAACTTTCATAGCCATTTTCCCCAGGAGAAGTGAGGGTCACTTTTCCCAAGCTTTTCATGCTGTCTAGGACACTTTCAAGACAGTCCCTAGGGGTACCTTCAGGGATTCTTACATGAAAAATGTCTTTTTTTATCAAGGTACTCACCCTTGCACCTGTCTAGCAGCAAGCTGCAATCTATCTTTTTTAAAAAAAATATATTTTATTGAGAGAGTATTGAGTGCAGAGTTACACGGTTGGAGAAACTTCATGGTACAAAATGTGTACTCATTGATAATCAAGAGAGCAATATTAAGACCACAAAACAACATTGGTAAGTATTGCTACAGAGATATGCCTAAAGATGTTTTGTTAGGCCAGTACAAACATATTCATGGAGGTATATATCTAGGAAGTCATACAGGATGTACAGTGGTGTAGTGACTCAGATTCTCGGGGGGGTTGACCCGTAACATGCAAAATACCATTCCTTGGAAAGCACTCATCCCCTATGTAGGGAACTCGCCCTTCTCAATAGCTGTAATACGAGGGACCCAGATCTCTAGGAAAGCCTTTTGTTTACCCATTGCATTCAGCTAGGTTTTCTCAAGAGAGAAACACAACTTAAGCTTATTAATCCATTGAGGTATTGTTGGGGGGGGTGGACATCCATGCCTATGCCACTGTTTTCGTTGCATTGACCAGGGCTGTAGACCATAGGGGATTGTATACTTTCCCTCCAGGATGTTGAGGATCCGTTCCAGCAATAGCTCCAAGGGGGACTTCGAGGGACAGTATCCAAGTATGCTGCTCATTATCTGGTTCATAGAGTACTAAAAAGAGGTCACCTTGGGGCACGTTAAGGCTAGATGAAGGAAATCCCCCCTCCTGGTAGTTACATTTAGGACATTCACTAGGTTTCTGTGCATCTATGGCAAGTAACCTCTTAGGCGTAATATAAGCCCTGTACATAAAGTTCAGCTGGACCTGCCTGAGCTTATTACTGTGAGAGTAGTTAATGAGATGTTGACTAGCCAGGTTCCATGTTTTAGAATCGATTGTGATGAGAAGATCCTGAGTCCACTTAACCATAATTCCTTCAGATGCCTGGTTAGTGTGCCCCTGGATGATGTGATAGTATATAGAGAGCATTTTTGAGCCTGGTTGGGGTTTACACATCTCTTCTTCAAAGGGGGAAGGGGGCCCAATCACAACTGGCTGACAGAGATGCTCCACACCGCTACCTAACTATGAGGTACACAAAAAAGTCTCCAGGATGTATGCCCCACTCTGCACAGATAGAGGCAAAGTTCTTTAATATACCTCCGTCACACAGCTGGTGTACTGAAGTCAAGCCTCTCTGTCTCCACACCATTAGTCTCTGTATCAAGGGTACTGAACAGGAACCTCTAGCCTTCAAGATTGGTAATATGCCAGCACAGAGAGAGGGCCGACCAAGGTGTCCGATATGCCCATGAACCAACCTACCTCCCTCCCTCCCTCCCTACAGACTCTTAGTAAATTGACAGTGAATGGGCTAGTTATAGTGTACTGCTGGTCTGAGGCCAAGAACATAGGAAGGATGTCTTCCTTCATTGGGCCCATAAGAGTATCCTCTTCCAACCCTAGGCAAACCTTCCCCCCACTTCTGAGGATCCTGTTGGCATAAAGGCAAGCGGTGCTGCCCAGTAGTAACCCTGAAAGTTTGGTAAACTGACTCCCCTCAACCTCACGGGCAGCTGCAGTATATCTTGCTTAATTCTAGCACTTTTACTCCACCATAGGAACTTGTGCAGATTTGCAGAGAGGCATTTTAAAGTGTGCTTTGGGTACTCTGACAGGAAGAGATTGGTAAAAATATAAACATCTTGGTAAAATAATCATCTTCACTATCCCCACCCTTCCCAACAGGAACAGTGGTAGGGCTTTCCACCTGTTGCAGTCTTCTGAGATTTTTGACAGGAGGGGGTCATAATTCAGAGCATATAAAGAGTTAGTTTTAGCTGAAATGGAGACACTCAGGTACGTTATTGTCTATACAAACTGTAGCCCACCCAAGTTTGAAATTAAAAGCACTTTGTCCTTCAACCCTATGGGGAGTAACTTGCTTTTGGTACAATTAACCTTATGACCAGATAGTTTCTCGTACTCCCTCATTAACTGATGCACCCGAGGTAAATCTTGAGCTGGGTGCTGGAGGAAAAGAATCATGTCATCAGATAATGCTATTTTGTGTTCAGATCCCCCTTCCCCGGACTCTGACTTCCTTATGTTCTCTAAGGGTCACCGCTAGGGGCTTGAGAGAAAGAACATACAATGGGGGGGAAGGGGGCAACCCTGTCTGGTTCCCTAACCCAGTGAAAATGGGGGTGTCACCATGCCATTCACTGCTATCTGAGTTTGTGGGTTATTATATAACACCCATATCCAGGATCTAAAACGGGGTCTGAAGCCCACCCTCTTCAATGTTTCAAAGAGATACCCCCACTCCATGTGATCAAAACTTTTTTTTTGCATTGAGGGCCAAAACTGCTGCCCCATGCTTCTGTGTATTTTCACCCCATCTGTGGATCACGTTTAGTGTATGGGGTATTTTACATTTCCCCTCCGCCCTTGTACAAAGCCGGACTGATCTGGGTGAATCAAAGTGGAGAGCACCGGTACAGTCTGGTGGCCAGGACTTTAGCTAATATCTTATAGTCTGCTGTGACCAATGAGACTGACCTATAAGAGGTGTACCATGAGGGATCTTTGCCCGGTTTAGGCAGAACCGTAATTGTTGCTGATCGCGTGGAGAAGGGCAACTCACCTCTATCCAAACACTCTAAAATCATGCCATAAAGAGGTTCTAATAATACATGGGTAAAGGTTTTAAAAAAGTATATGGGCAAGCCATCCAGACCTGGAGCATTTCCTCCCTTAAGAGCCCCGAGTGCCTTTCTCACTTTGATCCTAGTTATGGGGGAGTCCAATTCTGAGGCTGTCTTCCCCTTCAACTCCATGACAGTGGCCCTGGTGAAGAACTACTCAAGTTCTTGAGGAGTTGGTGCCACCTCAGAGGTGTAGAGGGAGCTATAGAAAGCATTAAAAGAGCTGCCGATGGCCGCCTGATCCTGTACAAGGTTGCCAGATTTGTCATGAATCTTCCCCTCTGACCTCTCTCCTTCCTTACAGCATAGTTACATGGCGAGCATCTTACCCTCTCTGTCACCGTCAAGGTAGGCTCCAGCTTGGGATAGTAAAATAGCCCACTCTATTTTTGCACTACTTAGTACATTGAATTGCCATTTAAATGTTTCTATTACTCTATACAGAGGGATGGTGGGCTTCAGCCTATGGGCTGTCTCACATGTCTAAATTTTCTCACGCAGATGGGTGAGCTCCAGTTCCCCCTGTCTTTTGGCATGTTTCGAAAAGGTTATGGTTTGCCCCCATATATATGCTTTCAAGACTTCCCATCCACTGTGATGGGAGGTGTCTCCTCTTCCACTGAAATGAAGAAATTCCTTGATATCATTGGTCATGGTGACAATGTATTCCGGATCTTTCAAAAGAAGGGGGTCTAGCCTCCTTTGTCACATTGCAAGTGGGGAACTGGGAGCAGCCAGACCCATACAGAGAAAGGCATGGTCTGATACTATAATGGGAGAATAGTGTACTGCATCAACCGATGGGAGGAAGGAAGGGCTGATCAAAAGCCTGTCAAGGCGGGCGTAGGATTGATGGGCAAGGGAACAGAAGCTATATTCTCTACCCATGGGGTATCTCAGCCTCCACACATTTAGCAGGTTAAACTCTTGTTCTAACTCTCCCAGGGCTTTAGCATTCTTATAGATGGGAACCGGGGCTGTGTTAGATCTATCTAAAACACTGTCTCACATGCAGTTAAAAATCACTCAACAAAATCCAGGATCCAACCACCCCACCATGTCCAACGCCAGCCACTGGAAGAAACCAGGGTCTTCCACATTTGGCGCATAAATTGAGCCAAACGAGAAAGTGCCGATACCCAGAATTTCAGTTCTCACCAGGGAATACCTGCCTTAGGTATCAGTGACCTGCTCCAATACATGCACTTGGATACCATGAGGGAACCATATCGAGGTGCCTCTTGCTTTGGAGGAAAAAGTGGAAAAGATCCAAGTGCCCCCCAAGGATGCACTGGCTTTCAAGTCTTCTCCCTGGGACATATGCGTCTTCTGTAGCATGATTACTTGCCATTTAGATCTCTTGGCCTCGGCCAACACTCTTTTCTATTTAACAATGGATTTTCATCCATTAACACTCCAAGTTGCCAATTTGTATTGGTCATTGTTCTCTAGATCTTCTAAGCACTTACAAGGACTACAGGTAATATTTAGTAGGTCTGATTCCCTTTTTCACCAATGTTCTCTCCACTGCACATCTCGCTTTCTGTCAACCAAGTGATTCATGCATCTCCCCTCGCACATCAACATCCTTATTTTATCTCTTTTATAACATAGTAAACATACCCCACCTTCCCCCACAGCATGTGGAATGCAAGAAGAGAACCAGTCTGCCAAACAAGATTTCCAGAAAAATTTATCCTTGCCACCAAACTTGGACCCACCACCCCTCCAGGCAGCCCATACATCCCCCCACTGTCTTAATAAGTAAGAACATTCCCTTCCCCTCTTCCCTAATCCCCCTCACAACCATGTAGCATGAATATACCCCCCCTTCTCAGGTGCAATGGTGCCTGATTTAGTTTCCCTTGCAAACAACTGGTAACCAGTAACAGAATTATTGTGATAGTGTGCATTGTAACAGATCTAGCAGGCACTAATTGAACTGCAAAATCGACTGTTGTGGCCTCCTACACCAATCAGAGAAGCTGCTATTAATAAATAAAATATTTAAAAATCATAGAATCAGTGTTAATGTTGCACTGTTGTGGAAGGAGGTCCACCAGCGAAATGCAAACTTTAATTTCAAGGCTAAACAATTGCTTTATAGAAAGAGAGTGTCCAAACAAGGAGTATAAACAGCCAAGGCCAGCATGAAGCTCAGAGCTGGCATTAGATGTCAGAAACGTACAGGAAACACCATAGTTCAGGAAACAGACTGTACTCACCCTGTTCCCCTGCCATTACCCATCTCCCCAGACATAGTTGGGGGAAGCCTAGGGCCCAGATTAAATCTTATTTGTTCAGTAAATAAGGGATCAAACAGGGATCCAAGTAGATCCAAGCTAGGAGGAAACAACTTAACAAATTAACATGACCCAAGACACTTTCAGACCCGACCCATCATGACTCCCAGCCCATTTATTAACAGCTTGAATCAAGAGCCAAGTGAGCAAGACCAAATTTGGAAGAAAAACGGAAAAGAGATGAACCAAGTACACTTATCTGTTCTCCGCTTCACCTTGGGTTGGAGAAGAATGAGCACATCACCTTTTTGCCTCCTCCTATTCCACCCATTTGTCTGCTAATTTCGGGCAGGTTGCCAAGCCTTATCAATGTGCAGCTTGGTGGGATACATAAAACCGAAAGTTTAACCGAGGCTGTACAGCTTTGCCTTAACCGCATTAAACGTTTGCCTCTGCATTCGTAGGTCTCGGCTGTAGTCTTTTTTTTTTTTAATTCAATATACTTTGTTTGTTTTTGGTTTTAAAGTATACATATAGTTTGTAAGGCCCTTCAGGCTTGACATATACACTGAAATATGACATTTGGCCTTGGGGTTACATTGGCCCATCAAAAACTATTGCTACTGTAACTACATGTATACCTCCCCCCTCCTCCCTCCCCTGTTCTAGATACAGTTTCATTACAGTTTACTGTACATTTGGCCCCATTATGTATACATATCATAGCAGCCTTTCAATTCTTCAATTGGCAATCAGTGTTAATGTGTACACCTTATTCCATTTTTTCTCAAATTTGTTGGGACAGTGTCTAAGACTTGCAACCATTTTCTCTAATCTCAGATTGAATACGAACTCATTAAGCCATTCCGAATAAGGAATAAGCTGGGAGTCTTTCCAATGCTTCAGCACCAGTTTCTTTACTGCATAGGAAATTAGGGATATAGCGTATCGTCTTTCTGATTTTGAAATTTGGGAATAATCCCCCAAGATACAGATTTCTTGTTCAAAACACTGGTCCAAGCCCAAAAGGGGGTCTAGCTTTCCCTTGATCATTTGCCAAAGGGGTGTGATTGAGGGACATTCCCAGAGAATGTGAAGAATAGTTCCTTCACTAATACCACATCTGCTGCATTTGGGGTCCTGCAGTTTACCTATAGCAGCTAGTTTTGCTGGAGTAAAATATATGTTATGCAGTATATAAAATTGGATGAGACGTAGCTTGTCATTTGAAATATAAGAATATACTGCTTGCCATATTCTGTTCCAGCTAGTCTGCTTTTCTGGAAATTGGTTTGTCCAATATGCGGATATTCCTTGGATTTCTGGAAAAATAACTGGGTATAATACTGCTGTTACTTTGGAGACTGCATGTGGACTCCTTGCCAACAGACGTAGTGTATTGAGATGGTCTATCTGGTCTATGTTCCAGCTATCTGTTCCCAGTGTAGTGGTTAAAAGGTATCTGATTTGGAAACCTCTGAATATTTGTTCAGGAGGAAGGTGTAGGGAAACAAGCAGTTCTGGTGTTGTTTTAAGCTTGCCTTGTTCTAACAGGTCAGAAATTTTAACTTCTACCTCAGGTGATTCCTCTCTGGATCTTGAATACTGTCCATCTATTGCAAAGTTTGGGTTTAAGTGAAGGGGTTGGGATATATCTTTGTTATTATTATATTTAAAGACTTTACACAGTTGGGTGTGCACTTTTAGTGACATATGTATCAACTCATTTTTCAGGACTTTCAGACCCATTTTGGGAGTAATGTGTAGTAGGCTGATTGGGGAGATTCCACTTTGCTTAATTATCTGGTGTTCAATTTGTAGCCATACTGGCACATATTCCTGGCCTATTGCGGGAAAAATAGGGGATACCACCAGAGATATTTAACTATGTGACTCACCAGGTAGTAATGAAATAAATTAGGCAATCTAAGGCCTCATTTCTGTTTGGCAGTGCCTAGCTTGTTATAGGATCTTCTCGGTGGTTTTGACCTCCAGAGAAATTTAGAGATAAGTTGTTGTAGTTTTTGAAACCAGGATTGTGGGAGAAAGAAATTAAGCATTTTCAATGGATACAAAATTCTGGGAAGTATATTCACTTTAATTACATTAATTCTGCCCTGCAGGGAGAGATGTATAGGGGTCCATCTATCGAAATCTTGTTGTATAACACCTATTTGGGCATCCAGATTCAACTTCTTAATTTGAGATAAGTTGGGTGTTATTGTGAGTCCTAAATATTCGATTTGAGTTGCCCAGTTTAGCTGGAGACCTGCTATATGTGACTATATAGGCTATAGGTAGGTATGGGAGTTTAATGGCATTATTGTTGATTTATCTATATTCAGTTTATAATTAGACAGGGCTCCATAGAGTTCACTATGGATATTATTGCAGGGAGGGAAATCTCTAGGTTTGTGATATGTAACAAAATATCATCAGCATATGCTGATAGGCGTAGGTCCCATTCACCTATCTGAATTTCTGTCACTAAGGGAGAATGTTGCAACTGATATAGGAGTGGTTCTAGATATAAATTAAAGAGCAGTGGTGAAAGAGGGCAACCTTGGTGCGTACCTGAGTGTAAGGGGAATACTTCTGAAAAGGTTCCAATACAATAAACCTTTGTTGTAGGACAGGCATAAAGAATTTGTATCCATCGGATGAATGTGTGGGGAAGACCGAATTTCTTTAAAACCTCGAATAAAAAAAATTCAATTTACCCTGTCAAATGCTTTCTCTGCATCCAGGGACACCATAGCCATTGGGTGAGGTTCTAATCTGGATACAGAGAAAACTTGGACTTCCTAAGATGGTTAGCCGAAGAGTGGCCTGCCACAAATCCCACTTGTTCTTGGCTAAGTAATGGTGACCAGATTTTTTCCAATCTATTAGCCAGAATCTTAGCAAAGAGCTTGATATCATAGTTCATTAGGGGAAATTGGACGATAGTTGGTAACTAACTATGGAGACTTATTTGGCTTAGGAAGTACTATTATGAGAGCTTCTAATAGTGAGGGGTCAGAAAGTCCGGAGTTACATACGTAATTAAACATGTTAAGTAGGAGAGGTGAGAGTTGTTCTTTAAATACTTTGTGAAAGCAAGGTGGGGAGCCATCTGGTCCTGGGGCTTTGTCATCTGGCAATAAGTCAATGGCCTCTAGCAACTCTTGATGGGTTATGATTTTCATGAAGGTGTCTGCTTGCGGATGTAATAGAGAAGGGAGTGGAAGGCCATTGAGATATCCCTGTATATCTGTTATTTGAGGAGTAGGGATTTGAGGGGAGTATAGAGATCTGTAGTAGCCCTCAAACTCCTTGACTATTTCCTTTGGAGTAGTAAGTAGAGAATTATCTTTAAGGGAATTGAGCACCACTGCAATCCCAGACTCTTCTTGTTTCCTCACTCAAAGGGCAAATAGGTGGCTGGCTGTTATCTCCTTGCTCAATATATTTAGCATGAGTCTTAAATAGTGCATATTGGGCTTGTTCCCTCAAACATTCAGAATATTGGTTCCTTAATTTGGTTAATTGTTCTAGGATATCCTCAGTTTGTGTAGATAGCTGTCGATTCTCTAGGATTTTTATTTGGGAAAGGAGCGAGGAAGAAAGTGCCTCTCTCTTTTTTTTACGCATAGTAGAAAGTCGAATGTATTCTCCTCGAATCACACACTTTAGAGCACACCAGAGTTTGTCAAGATTTTGTATGTGTAACCGCAACCCAGGTATGCCATTTCTGTCTTGACAGCTCTACCTGGTGGGCTGGATTCAGGGAGGAATATGTCACTTGGCACATTGGCTAGGTTTGGCTACTCTGCACAGGGCACCCAAGTAACTCCGGACAAAGGAAGCAAAAACTGTAATGTCCAATACCAGAAGTGAGATTCTAAAATGTGGCTTTTATTCACATCCAACAGATTAAACAAAGCATAGATGGACCCCCACGGGGCTACACTCCTGGTAATGCAGATTTAAGGAGACCAGAACACATCCTCATCACTTTAGCCCTCAGGCTCTGAAACACACTGGGCACACAGCCCGAACTTGTATGCTGCTCTGGGTTTTCCCTGGCTCGGCTCCCTTGCCAGCCACTTGGACACTTTCCATATAGCAAGGAAACATTTACTGATGGCTCCCTAAACCACCTATGAGCACTTCTGCTCCATAAGAGAATCTTCCTCATCAATCCCACATCTGGGTATTTTCCTCAGGCACTGGCCAAGTACCTGAGAGAAAGCAACAGGTGTTCCAGAGCAAATCCGTAGAGGTGAATTTGGTTACTACTGATGGGGGGGGGTCTCCCACATCTCGCTCCCATAATTCATACCCAGCCATTTCTGTGGACTGTAACACCTCATCCTTTAAAACACTTTGCTGTGTAGATTCTTTTTAAATGTATTCACATTCAGTCTACTGTCTTTACATCCTATATGTGCTGAACTTGAACATACTTAATAAGTGGCTGTATCCATTACTCTAGACCCCCAACAGAGTTAAGCAGTCCAATCCCCACATCTTCCAAACTGTACTTGGCTGTCTTTTCCTGACCCCACAGTAACAGTCCCTTTAGTTTCATCTTGATTCAGGTGAAAACACATGGCCCCTTAGCAGAGCGAACTCACCCTTTGGTTGCAGGTGCCCCACAGGCATTTTCTTCTTAAAGAACTCTTGTCCAGAGCTTCTGGTGCCTCAACATGAACTTAAATCAGGCAGCTTCTTTTCCCCCTAGCCGGACTGGGGGGGTTGCTCCTGGAAGCAGGCTGATTCCTTCCCCCCATCACCACAGGGATGGGGCCCTGAACCACTGAAAGTGGTCTCCACCACTTCAATGTGCTCTTGTGTTCCTCTTCAGGTAAGAACACACACCTATACAACAAAAAATAGCTCTTTGACAGAGCTTAGAGCTCTGAGGGCCTGCTTACAGCAGAGCACCTCTTCTACTACAGACTGCAACAGAACTGACTTCAAATTCTCCAACATTCTACTCTAACCTCTAACTGCACCATTCCAGTATGGCTTATGCAGCTGCGACAGTTCTAAATGATGTCATCCCTCAGTCTCAGCTGAGACTGAGAACAGAGTGAGACAGTGTGAAATCCATTTAACTGGAGTTTCATAAGCTGCCTTCCCTGCCTACCACGTGGTCTTTCTGGGATTCTAGTAACCCCGGGTAACAGGGGGGTTTCACTCACCCTGGGCCAGGAAAATGACTGTCCGCAGTCATTAGTCACCCGGGTTAGGCCATCTCACCCCATGTGTTGACTACAGGGAGGTAGCGCTACCTTTTCCCCTACCATGTGCAGCACAGGCAGACAACACTAAGGGCCTTGAGGCCTCCGGCTGACGTATCAGCCTGTACTCTACCCGTTGATTATGGGTACCTAATGGCTCCGGTAGAATTGTCCAGAGCATAATCCTAATAGATCAGTACTGCAACCCCTACTGCAGGTCAGGGTCACAGCCTGTCTATCCCCCCAGCCCTCTAGGGAACATCTGTCTGCCTCTAACTTAGAATTCCCAATACAAAACAAACAGGGGACCTCCCTGACCCTGGACACCATGCAACCACACACTAGGAGCTAATACCATACCATAATACCATACACCATGCATTACTCCCACTCTCCCCCACAACCATACCTGTGGAAGGAAAAAGTTACACACAGTAACAACAACAACAACAGTTCTTTAAACACTACACTCTTAAGTACTACTGAGGAACTCCGCTGATTCCCTCCTCCTCTTCTTGTCTTCTCTTCTATCTTCTTTAGGACAACCTGCGAGAAAAAGAAAGACAACACACACTCCTAATCTGCATAAACAGTCTATCTAAACCCCCTACCATCAAAATACCGGAGAATCCCCAAAAATATTTTTTTTAGAAAAGTAGAAAAAACAGTATAAACATTAGCAAACAGTAGAAACCAATTACATTATTTACAATACACAATATTTGGGTGATGGAATGCCCTAAAAGTCCCAACTAGTGACCACAATGCCAAAAGGCAAGTCTATTAAAGAGTCTCTCCTGGACCAGAGCCCGGTGAAGCACAGTTCTAGCAGGCCAAAGTCCCAAAGGGGACAGTCTTTGAGGACAGTTCAAACATCTGGAGTCTGCTAGTGTAGGGTGTGTACTGCAATGTCATAAGAATAGAAAAGTCTGGACTTACCAGTCCCCTGTAGAATGAAAATGGTACCACACCTGGTCCTCAGCCGAAGACTCTCCCTGGCAGCATTCTTCTGATACAGCTGGGCGGACATCTTCCAGGAAACTAAAGGAGGGCGCATCTGAGAACTGCTGGGATGAGGTCATCTCTGGAGATGGAACCTTGGAACAGGAACAAAAAGGAAAACAGCTGGTCTGAAGTCATCTGATACCCAGGCGATGAATCAGGATACAGCTGGGCTGGTGTCCTCTCTGGATCTGAAGTCATCTGGTGAGCCAGTCAATGGATTCTGGAAAGCCAGTACAGTATAGAACTGATGAATATGGGGAAGCTGGTTCCTGTACGTCTAGACTGGCAGAACAACATAGGTACGGCAACGGCTGGAGTGGCAGCACTGGCTACCACTGCTCTGCTTTCCATTTGGTAGGCATGGGCACATTTGCAGGAAGGTCTTTGCATTGTGGCCAATAGCACAATGGGTCAGGTGCTTGAATTATTACCCCATCTGGGTGCTCATAATTCACACTGTGAAAGGTTTCATGTCCCTCTCCATCCACATTTCGAACAGTGTCCATAAACAGTGTCCTGCCTCTTTTCCACTGGCTGTATTTTTCTTGAAACATTCTGTTCTTGACATGCTTGTTTGCACCAGGATGCACACATTTCATTGCTTCTTCCCAAATCCAGGATTTCCTGCTTTTTTCAATCTCCTCCCAGACTCTTTGAGGAAAGGTAGGAAAGGACATCTCATAGGTTTCATTCACTTTCCTACGAACCAGTCTTTCCTCTTTACTAGCTTTGGTCAACCTGAGACCTCTGGCCTGGCTTGGGGGTGGCCAGTCCTGGTTCTGCCAGCTACGCATTCTTAATGATACAAAAAATGGATCCCTGGCTTCTTCTTGCACAGCCAGGGCAGTGGAATCACCACTCTCTTCCATGTGTTTCTCTGAGGCAAGAGCTTGAGGCTTTGTACCAGTTCCTTTTTTCAAGGCCACATAGGTTCCCCCTCTTCTTCTTCCTCACTGAGAATCTGTGCCCAGGAGTGAGCAGTCGTTCTCACTCCTGAGACTGTCCACTCTTCGCTGGGGCGGAGGTTGAAACCTCCCATTCAAAGGCCTCCCTCATCTCGTCTTCACCTATGAGACTTGGGATAGGTCCCTATCTCCAAGGGTCTACTGATGCTGTTCCTGAAATGTCTCTTTGTGACTCAGACTCTGAAACATCAGCACATTTTTCTGTCTGTAAATCTACACTCTCTTGCTTTGTGCCACTCTCTGAGGGGCCTTCTCCAACAGGCTCCGACTGGTGCTGTGTGCTGCCAACTGCAGATTCTTGAACCTTTGTCAACGTGGGAGCCAAATGAATCTTGGGTGCTTTAAACAAACCATATTTCTCTAAGCACCCAGAACAGTGAGGTACCATGAAGACGTCCCTTCCAGCATTTAAGCACATCAAACATACTTGCACTGGATATTCAGGAATCGCCATATGAGGAGGCAGTCGTCCCCGTAGTAACATCTCTCAATGTCCCTTAACTTGTTAACTTCTACTGATATCACACCCCGGGCATGATCCGGGTAGCGGGCTGGTCCTGAAGCCATGACTGCAGAGAAAAACAAACAATGCTCACTGTTATTTCAAGTCCCACATCACTGAAAACTTTCTTTCTCTTTCAAAATAGCTCCTCTGCTGCTGTGTTTACATTACTACCCCACCCTGTAATGGCAGCAGCAGCACCCCTGTGCATCAACATTCTGTAATTGGGTCAAGCCACTGCACATCCGATTTACACGCTCTACTGATACCGTTGCTCAAACTGCACAAACTTGCACTGTTCTTTTTCCTAGCACATTTATATGATTTACCACAGACTTTTTACTCGCTGAAGACATTGCTCTAGCTTACAGTCCCTTAAGCCTCAGTATTTCATAACACAGGATTGCCTGTATTTCTTGCTGCATATTTGATACAACTCACAGTCTCGCTCATGGCTTTGAAAATTATACTGAAGCTGAACCTATAATTATGCTCACAGTCGATTGCTTAGAATTCTTGCTTTTGCTGGTAAAACTTAACACAGTCCTTCTTTGCAAAGCGATTACACTGCTATACACAGATTCAGCTGGCTTTTGGCTACATCACTTAATTTGAGCCATTATTTCTGTTAGTACTCACTGTTATCAGTAGTTGTTTGTTGCGGTGGAAAAATTGCCTGCAGCCAGTCTTGGAGGCCTCTGGAAAGAAGTGGGTTGGCAGTCCTGCCGATTGCCCCTCTGAACACCACACTCACAGTCCAGTTGATCGAGATGCGGGTTGAGCCCGAATTTAAGCAGAAGAGTTGTTTTTTTACACTTTTACAGCACTTTCAGTCACTGTGACACTCCTCCTGGTAAGTCAGTTCGCACACTTCACTCACTCTCCCTCTCGAATGCTGTCGCTCTAGAGCTGGCTTGGGGGCGGGACTGATTGCAGTCACACCAGTCACTTGATGCCATGCAAATGAGCTTCTTCCTCTCATACTCTTCTCCTCATGGCGATTGTTGAGCAGGCAAATTTGAACTGCAAAACCACACTTTTTTTTTTTCAACTGACACCATGGCGGGAGCCCATTTCAACCATTTTTCATGGCCATTAAGCACAGCAAGTCTCTCAGTTCACACAGTAAGCATTTCCAACATCCATGGCACAATTTTTCTTTTGCTACCCACAGTTTTCCACACTTTTCTTTGTCACAAACACTTTTCAAAGCTGGCAAATGCTATAATTTGATGCAGGAGAAGGGCATACACTCTCAGACTTTACTGCTGCTTTTTAAACAGTTGGCATTTTAATAAAAAATCACACATGCCCCCACAATGCATTTTAATAGCAGCACATGGATAACAGCACACAGTGGCACATTAGTTAAACGTCGCTTCAGCTTTATGGGCTACCCACTGCCAGATAACCAAAATGCTAGCCATTGTCTGAGCAACCTTTCTTACATTTCCTCCCTAAATTCAAACCCAAATCCTCAATGCCTTCATTTTGTAACCCCAGGTATGCCGTTTCTATCTTGACAGCTCTACCTGGTGGGCTGGGTTCAGGGAGGAATATGTCACTTGGCACATTGGCTAGATTTGGTTACTCTGCACAGGGGCACCCAAGTAACTCCGGACAAAGGAAGCAATAACTGTAATATCCAATACCAGAAGTGGGATTCTAAAGTGTGGCTTTTATTCACATCCAACAGAATAAGCAAAGCATAGATGGACCCTCATGGGGCTACACTCCTGGTAATGTAGATTTAAGGAAACCAGAACTCATCTTCATCACTTTAGCCCTCAGGCTCTGAAACACACTTGGCATGCAGCCCGAACTTGTACACTGCTCTGGGTTTTCCCTGGCTCGGCTCCCTTGCCAGCCACTTGGACGCTTTCCATATAGCAAGGAAACATTTACTGGTGGCTCTCTAAACCACCTACGAGCACTTCTGCTCCATAAGGGAATCTTTCTCATCAACCCACATCTAGGTACTTTCCTCAGGCACTGGCCAAGTGCCTGAGAGAAAGCAACAGGTGTCCCAGAGCAAATCTGTAGAGGTGAATTTGGTTACTACTGATGGGGGGGGTCGCCCACCTCTCGCTCCCATAATTCATACCCGGCCATTTCTGTGGACTGTAACACCTCATCCTTTAAAACACTTTGCTGTGTAGATTCTTTTTAAATGTATTCTCATTCAGTATACTGTCTTTACATCCCATATGTGCTGATACTTAATAAGCGGCTGTGTCCATTACTCTAGACCCCAAAAAGTTAAACAGTCCAATCCCCACATCTTCCAAACTGTGCTTGGCTGTCTTTTCCTGACCCCACAGTAACAGACCCTTTAGTTTCATCTTGATTCAGGTGAAAACACATGGCCCTTTAGCAGAGTGAACTCACCCCTTGGTTGCAGGTGCCCCCACAGGCATTTTCTCTTCAAAGAACTCTCATCCAGAGCTTGTGGTGCCTCACCACGAACTTAAATCAGGCAGCTTCTTTTCCCCCTAGCTGGACCGGGGGTTGCCCCTGGAAGCAGGCTGATTCCTTCCCCCCAATCCCTGCAGGGGTGGGGCCCTTAACCACTGAAAGTGGTCTCCACCACTTCAGTGTGCTCTTCTTGTGTTCCTCTTCAGGTGAGAACACACACCTATACAACAAAAAATAGCTCTTTGACAGAGCTTAGAGCTCTGAGGGCCTGCTTACAGCAGAGCACCTCTTCTACTACAGACTGCAACAGAAATGACTTCAAATTCCCCAACGTTCTACTCTAACCTCTAACTGCAATATTCCAGTGTGGCTTATGCAGCTGCAACAGTTCTAAATGATGTCATCCCTCAGTCTCAGCTGAGACTGAGAACAGAGTGAGACAGTGTGAAATCCATTTAACTGGAGTTTCACAAGCTGTCTTCCCTGCCTACCACTAGGTCTTACTGGGATTCTAGTAACCCCGGGTAACAGGGGGGATACATATGGTACCCTGGTTATGTGAGAGGAATTGTTCAATTGTCTCTTTAACAGAGAGTATTGCCTGGTCATCCTGAAGAAGGTTGATATTCAGTTTCCAGACACTACTTTTGGTTTTTTGACTAGAGATAGTGATTTCCAGCCATACAGGTGAATGGTCAGATATAGTCCTCAGGGCCATACCACTACCCACTAGACCTTCTAAGATTGTATTATTAACTAAGAAACAATCAATGCGGGATAAAGAACTATGTACTTGGGAGTAAAATGTATATACTCCCTTACATTAGGGTTTAGTAGTCTCCATCAGTCATTAAGACTATAAGTTGCGATAAACACTCTCACCGCTCTCTGTGCTGGTGAAAGACCTGGGCCTCTATGAGTTGATTTGTCTAATTCTGGGGAATTAACTAGGTTCCAGTCTCCCGCCAGAACAGTAGGTAACCGGGGAAAACAGTTTAGAGCATTTGCAAGTATTGTAAAAAATTCAGGTGAATCAATATTAGGCCCATATATTGATCCTAATATCACTTCGATATGATTTAGAAGCCCTTTCAAGAATATAAATCTTCACTGTGTGTCAGCTTGACATTGTTGTACTCTGAACTTCGTACCCCTGGCTATAAGAATTGCTACCACTCTTTGTGCTCTGGCATTACCTGCCTCAAAAACTTGTCCCATTTGTTTTCTCCTGAAGATACATAGCTACATAGACACATAGACAGTGTCGGCAGATAAGGGCCTATGGCCCACCCAGCCTGCCCATTTGAGCTTGTAAGTTCAGTTTATGTTTTCCTAGAAGTCTGTTGACCCTACCCCTGACCTCCAGATTCCTTTATGTCTATCCACGTTCTTAAATCCTGTGATTATTTCAGCCCCCACCACTTCCTCTGGCAGGTGTTCCACTTGTCTACCACCGTTCTGTGAAAAATTCTTCCTCACGTTTCCTCTGAATCATCCTCCCTCAACTTCATCCCATGCCCTCTAGTCCTAGAACATCTTTTGCTTAAAAATAGTGTACTCCTGCACCTGTTCCTCCTGCAAGATACTTGTATGTCTCTATCATATCCCCTCTCTCCTCCTCTCCTCCCGGAGTACATGTTCAGTTCCTTCAGCCTGTCCTCATAGGACTTGTGATGCAATCCATGCACCATCTCTGTTGCCCTCCTCTGAACCTTCTCTATCCTGTCTATGTCCTTATGTAGGTAGGTCTCAGGAACTGTACACTGTACTCCCAGGTGGGGCCTTGCAGTGTTCATAGTGAAATTATGACCTCCCTTTTACTGCTGGTGATGCCCTGCCATGCATCCCAGCATCCTATTCTTTACCTGCTGCCTTGTTCACTGTTTCCCTACCTTGAGGTCATCAGAGATGATAACCCCAATATCCCTTTCCTGCTTGGTGCATGCTATATCCTCACCCCCCCCAACTGATACTGTATGTTGTGCCAGGGTTTTTGTGCCCCATATGCATTATCTTGCACTTCTTTGCATTGAATTTCAACTGCCAAATCCCTGACCATTCTTCAAGTTTCTGCAGGCCCTTCTCATTCTGTCTACACCCTCTGGTGTGTCTACTCTGTTACAGAGCTTTGTGTCATCAGCGAACAGTGAAATTCTGCCTTCTAGGTCCTACGCATATGTCATTGATGAAGATGTTGAATAGGACCGGTCCAGCACTGATTCTGTGGTACCCCACTGGTCACTTTTCCCTCTGTGGGTGACAACCATTTACCACCTCTGTGTCCTGCCGCCCAGCCAGTTACCTACCCACCACACTACTGTCCTGCCCACACCCATATTCCCCAGTTTGTGTAATAGTCTTCTATGTGGCACAGTGTCAAAGGCCTTGCTGAAGTCCAAATTGGCCATGTCCACTGCCCTTCCCTGATCCACCTCCCAAGTCACCCAATTAAAAAAATTCAATGAGGTTGGTCTGACATGACCTCCCCCTGGTGAAACCATGCTGCCTTGGGTCCTGTAGTCCACTGACAACCAGATGTTCCACCAATCTCTCCTTCAATAGTGCTTCCATGATCTTCCCCTCTACTGAGGTGAGGCTGACTGGTCTGTAGTTCCCTGCTTCCTCTTAGTTCCCACTTTTGTATAAGGGGACTACATCTGCTATCCTCCAGTCTTTGGGTACCTTCCCTGTTTCCAGTGATCGGCTAAACAGGATAGCCAGAGGTTTAGCCACCACCTCTCTTAGTTCTTTAGGGACCCTGGGGTACACCCCATCTGGCCCCATTGCTTTATCAACTCTTATTACTTCCAGTTCCTTCAGGACCCTTTCTTGTGTAAAGGGACTTGTGCCATTTCTGCACCATTCTCACCCTTGTACTCCCTTCAGACCCATTCCCTCCTCTTCCTCAGTAAAGACTGAGCAGAAATACCTGTTCAATATGTCAGCTTTACTGTTGTCATCCTCCACACGGCCCCCATCCTTCCCCTTCAGTCTCACTATCCCTCCTTTTGCCTTTCTTTTTTCACTTATGTACCTGTAAAAGGTTTTGTCCCCTCTACCCACTGATTTTGCAATGTGTTCTTTTGTCTGAGCTTTGGCTTCCCTTACCGACCTCCCTGCCTCCCTTTGCTTCTCCTGGTACTTCTCCCTATTCCCTTCTGCCGGTATCTTTTTGTATTGCCCGAATGCAATCTTTTTGGCTTTCACTTTCTTTGCTACCTCTTTGGAAAACCATAATAGTCTCCTCTTCCTTTTCCTTTTTCTAACCTGCTTAATGCATAATTCTGTTGCTCTTGTAATCCCCATTTTAAATACTGCCCACTGTTTCTCAACCCCTGATTCCTGCCCCATTCCCCTTAATGCCTCTTTCAAGTATTTCCCCATTTTCCCAAAGTCTGCCCCCCCCTAAAATCCAGGATACATGTTTTTGTGTGGTTTGGTTCTGCTCTTTCTGTGATTTCAAACCACAATGACTGGTGATTTCAAACCACAATGACTGGTGGTCACTGTTCCTCAGGTGCTCCCCCACTGTTACCCCCATCACACTGTCCCTGTTTGTGAGCACAAGGCCCAGTATTGTCTTCTGCTGAGTTGGTTCCATGACCAGTTGCTTGAGGAAGGCACCCTGAAGGGAGTCCAGGATAAATCTGTTCCTAGTTGATGCTGCTGCTGGGATGCTCCAGTCCATGTCTGTAATATTGAAGTCTCCAACCAGTACTACCTCACCCTTGTCTGCCATCCTTTGGATGGCTACCATCAGCTCCCTATCTGTTTCTTCCTCCTGGGCTGGTGGTCTATAGACCACACCTGTGCGGATGGCTGGCCCCATTTTCCTTTCCAGCTTAACCCACAGTATCTCTCCCCCAATTTGTTCCTCCTGGATCTCTGTGGCCCTTATGTCATTTTTCACATACAGTGCCACTCCTCCTCCCTTCCTGCCTGCCCTGTCTTTTCTGAATATGTTGTAGCCAGGTATGGCCATCTCCCAGTTGTAGTTATCATTACACCAGGTTTCAGTGATGGCCACAATGTCCAGATCTGGCTGCACCATGACAGCCTCCAGATCTTCCATCTTGTTGCTAAGGCTCCTGGCATTTGCACACATGGCTTTCCATGATTTGACCTCCCTAGACTGTTTCGCTGTTCTCCTCCAGCCCCTTCCTTGGTTGTCCTTTATCCCTGGTTCTCCTTGCTGTCTGCCCTTCTGCTGAATTTTGCCCTTTCTGCCTACTCCACCTCTTGGGTGCTAATCTCTATCTTTGCACACTGCTTTGTAGAGATAGCCACTCCTCTGGTTCACTGGTTCCACTGCTAGCTGTGGGGTGTGAGCAAGTAGGTACCCTCCTTGCTGGCCTGCCACCCCCCTTTGCTAGTTTAAATGCTTATCAATGTAGCATTTAAACTTATCATTGATTGCTTGGATTCCGCTCCAGGATGGATGCAGGCCGTCAGGCCCTCTTGCTCTAGAAGGTGCATTTCCTGTAATAGGGCTATATTGCAATGTAAAGACTCAAGGTGCCTGAGAATTTGGTGCCTCTTAACTCGGTTCTGAGCCACTTTGATATTCCAAGATATAAATCTTACCACCATTTGGAGCTAAACCTGCGATTTGGAGTAGGGGTGGTTGTCCCTGTAGAAATAGAGTGACCATGCAATATAAAATGGAACGGTTTTGGATAATTTATAGATGCCCTTAGTTCATGTTTAGCTGTGATTTAACTTTGGTTTCTATATTTCCTATGAAACAAAAGACTTGTATCTAGAATCCCTCTTGGAGAGTTTATCTCTAGTAACAAACAACTAGTATGTCCCCAACACAAAAACAGTCCTTTCCCAACAAAACATACCATATACTCCAGTCCTATTGACTGCACTCCCCATAATTATTCGGCTGTAATCTTTATCAACCACCAGACAGGCTGCCTTTATTCTCCCCCCACCTCGCTTTAGAGATGTCCCACTAATACAACAATTAAACATTTTTTTATTTGTTTTTGTAAATTTTAGGCTGTATAAGTGGAAGTTTTCTTATAACTTGCTAAACATTACAAAAGTTCCAAAATGTCTATCGAAAGGTTTTCTGACCACTTAGCTTGCAATAAGCCTCAGGAGAAAGAACCAAAACTAAAAGAAGAACCATGGTAAACAGTAGTGCCAGTCCTAGAACCAAGTTATCTTTGTTCAGCCATCACATTGTGGAACATCACTATCGATGCATCTGGGCTTTAAAAAGTTATATCAGAACTTAAGTTTCTTTACAGTTTTCAATGTTGCATATAAGCCTCCTTCAAATAATTGTTTCACCGTCCCGATTAAATTTCTGGCTTTCCATTGCATTTAGTGTCTCCTCATTCATTTAAAGAGATCTGGGTAGAACTTTTTTAGATCAGTGTTAGCTTCACTTACAGAGTCAAAGGAGATCCACTGCCCATCTTTATTAATTTGTAGTGTTACTGGGTATCGCATGCGAAATCTTACCCCTGCGGCTATGAGCTTGACGACTATTGGATGCATTTTTGTACGCCTTTGTCTCACTGAAAGTAGCAGATCTTGTGCTATTTGGATTTTTTTGTTGTCCCACTGGAATTCTTTGGCATCCCTGAGTTTATCTAGAATTACCTGTTTGTCATGGTAATTCAGCAGTCGGAATATCAGAGGTCAAGGAGGAGAGCCTGCTGGAGGTGTGGGCCTTAAAACCCGATGCGCTTTCTCTACTATGTATGCTGGGCTATTAGGAGAAGGCCCAGCCACTTTAGTGCACAGTTTTTGAACAAATGTGATGGGATTGATTCCTTCTTCACCTTCTGGGAGCCCCAGTATGACTAGGTTGTTCCGTAGCGAGCGACCCTCAAGGTCTTCCAGTTTGTCATCCGTCTTTCGGAGATGCTGCCGCAGGGATGTTAATTCTGGGTCAAGCTGAGCCCTCCAGTCATCGAGAGAGGAAATACAGGCCTCATTGTCCCCGGTACATATTGTGAGTTGTGCCTTTGTGCTTCTTAAGGTGCTTAAATCACCCTCTACAGCTTGGAGGGACTACTGTATAGTTGCCAGGCCCTCGAAAAAAATTGCTTCAGTTAGCAGAGTTGAAGCTGAAGCATCTCCAGAGCCGCCTGCTTTAGTGTGTTTTGCTGGCATGTCCTTTTCTGGGAATGGCGGGGGCATATGATTTGGCTGCCAAGCCTTCATTTCTGTTTTTCTGCATGATGTGCCTAGTTCTCAAGTAGATTTTAGTGCAACTGTATATTGTAGGTTTTGAGGCAGTAGGTTATCTCCTGATTTGGGGAAGTTGAGGAGTAAAAATGGGGTTTTGTAGCGAGGGGTTGGCGGAGCAAAGAGAGGCACGCCTATTTGACAGCCATCACAACCGGAAGGGGTCTCGGCTGTAGTCTTGAAAAACTTGCACCTTGGTGTTCTTAAAGTGGATGGGCCCCTTCACTTTGGCCCTGCAAAGAATTGATTCTTTATCCATGTATTGGAGGTATTTTATCAAGCAGTGTTGGGGTTTATCTCCTGGTTTTGGCGGCAGTCCCACCCTATATGCACGTTCAATTTTAAACCCTGCAGCCTCCTGCGGTAGCTCCAAGTGCTCCATTAGCCATTTGTGCAGTTCTGATTCAGGGTTACAGACCTCAGTTCCCTCCAAGAGCCTGACAATGGGGAGATTAGAGCATCTAGATTGGTTCTCTTGGTCATCCACTCGGGCTACGAGCTCCTCCACTGCCTGCTTTAGATCATTCCGTTTGCCAGTAACCACTTGCAGGGAATCTTCCAAGTTGCTCATATGATGCTCCAGTTCAGAAATCTGCATCATGTGCATTGCGGAGGCTTCAGAGAGGCCTGTTACCACTCTTTGTGGATGGGTGATTTGCGCCGTGATATTAGTAAACTGGCTTTCATCTTGTGCTGCATCTGGGCTAAGGTAGCTGGAACACCAGCCAAACAGCGTTCCATTTCTGACATGCTAGATTCGGTAGAAATAGCAAAGTCACCAGCCTAGAAGGCCTAAGATCTAGTGTAGGCCTCTGTTCCCCAGGGATGGATCCTTCGGTTATGGTACTGGCTCAAATCTTAATTTAGCTTGTTTATTTTTAGATATGCAGGTGGCCATGAACCATTAAAAGCTGCTCTTCACTTTCAGTACAGTTTTTGATGCTATTAGGAGGCCTTAAAGATGTCTTCAAGACAGTGCCTAGAGAAGCAGGCTAAAATGTGTCCACCATGTTCTGAAGCTAGCCACGCCACCCCAACGCAATCCATCTTTAAGTTGTAAAATGGGGGAAGGGGTCCCAAAATCTGTTCCTGCCCCAGGGTGAAGTGTTGCAGAAACATTCCACAAATCCCAGCTGTGACTCCGAATTTGTAACCACCTCCACCCATGAGGTTTGCTGACCAGACCTTATAATGATATAGGGCAAAGTCTGGTATGCTTTTGGGTTTATGGCGCCTGGGTACAGGGTTATAAATGGACTTGGAAAGTGATGCGGTGCTTCCACCTATGGGGATTCTTATGACAGAGCACTGCCAGGGTGTTTCTCCATAGGAAATAAATACAACCCACACCCTCTGTGACAGGGAACACAATAAATTAATCTTTCTAAGCTTGCAAATAAACAGCAAGGCAAAAATGGCAAAACACATCAGCAGCTGCAAATAAATAACCAATGGACTTGTGTTGAGGTTGGAGAAAAAGGTAGGGGAAAAGATAGGCAAAGTTAAAACTAAACAAAGACAACAGTTTGCATTCACCCCCACTGCAAAACATTTCTCAGCACCTCTTCTCCACTGATGCACCAGTTAACTCTATAGTCCCTGTGGGAGCTCTCAATTACAGTTCAAGTGTGCACACAAATGCAGAGTTGCTGGCCTGTGATCCTTAGGCCTCAGTGGGATACCATGAGTGGCAGTTATATGATTGGGTGGACAGTAAGCTGCTGTAAGCTGTAGCTGTGGGCATGATTCTACGGTCATGCAGGAATGTCCAGAAAGTATCTAGCTAAACAATAGGAATGATAAGTTCTGAGGACAGAACCCAGTACTTATGACTTTTAAATGACAGGATGGTGCTGTTTCCAAGAGTCAACTCCCCTGCTTAGCAGATAATGGCTGGATGGTCTCTTTTATAGGCTGGATGCATGTGAGGCAGACCCAACACATTCCTAGTGGTAAATATTGTGGGCTGTGAGGACTTTAGATGATGGGAACTCTGTTCCTTAAGCTTGTTACAGATGTGGTGGGCTCAACACACTCCTGATGGCAAGGGGTGTAGGCCATGATACTCCAGACCTCACACAGGGATTTGTCTTCACCCACCTTGACAGGTGGTCAGTCACTCTGGATCTCATTTTGTTTAATCCTTTGTCAGGACAGAATCCTAACGGCAGCAAAAGTCAGTGGCACACTACCTTCCCAGATAGAGAGCGGTTCCACATCAGGTCC
Source organism: Neoceratodus forsteri (assembly GCA_016271365.2). Lineage (NCBI taxonomy): Eukaryota > Metazoa > Chordata > Ceratodontiformes > Ceratodontidae > Neoceratodus > Neoceratodus forsteri. The sequence goes on from CM028138.1 coordinate 156,916,882, forward strand.
GCAGAAACAATACGTCACGATTGAAAACAGCATGGAGAAAACCATGGAGTGAAAACTGCACCTTCAATAACAGTGAAGGATAAACACACAGTGAATGTCGATTTACTATCAAAACACTACACCGCCATGGATCACCATTCCAGTAAATATTTAATGTGAGTGCAGATTTAATACTTAAACACCACACCACTATGGACCACCACTCCAGTTTAATTGTTTTTTACTTATGCTGTGTTTCTTTCCTCGGTGTTGTTGACAGGTGCAGTTTTGACTTCCATGGTTTTCTCCATGCTGTTTCCTACTTGCCCCGTGTTGCTTGTGCGTACTTGATGTGATACCATGGATAGCACCATTCAAGGCAACACCTGCTCTAATTCAGTGTTAGAGCCCAGGCTTGGCACTCTAGCTGCATCAGTCCCCTTTTTCAGGGATCTCGAATCTGTTTTGGACAAACCTTTTAGTCAGGTAGGAATAGCAAGTGGGGAGCTATTTACAAACCCTCTCCTCTCCTCTCCTCTCAGGATTTGTTTCAGACAAATCTGCTTTGTTTGTACATGTCTCTCCCTGGTGCAGAAATCCAGACATCAAATATCAGTAGCTAACATCTCATGCATAATTCTTTATGCTAAGGCCCTTGCTCTCAGTTCCAGGGAAAAGCATGCATACAAGTAATGTAACAACTTGCAATTTAAAGCTGTTTTGCAAAGCAGAGCCCAAAATGGATGTCAGTTTCCCAGGAGCAGGATGTAATAATTTAGTTGTTTTGGAGAGCTAAACTAATCTCCAAAATTCAGGAGTGGTTTTCTACTTTGAGCATATTTCAGATCTGCTTGAAACTGAGTAACCTCCTTGCTGTGGGCTCCCAGGCTATGGAGACAGTCTAGGGGCTTGTTGAGTGAAGTGAGGTGATGGTGCATCGGCCATGATGAGAAGGGTGCTAAGCAAACCTACTGAATAAATTACACTGTCTGTTCCAGCCCTTGGATCCTGCAGCGTCAGTCTGGACCAGGACCAGGGTAAAGAAGCAGTGCAGGGGAAGGTGGCAGCAGTGCTCCAGTGACAGTCAACGTTATACCCCCTTTTAGAAGGGGGATAAATCCTCCTCTCACTGAAATCCTTGGTGTCCTCATCAAGGCCTGAAAGTCATAAAACATTGCAACACAACCCAGGCTTCTAATACACCTGATTCCTATCTAAACATTTATAACTAATAAACCTGCATACTGACCCAACAATATCAACAGTGTTATTCATGGAGCACAGGGCAAACATTGGTGTTAGCATTTTTCCACCATGCTAAATAATTATACCTTCCAAAAATTGCTTAAGGGTAGCACAGGTGGACAGCAATAGAAGGCATGGCAGAAGATTGACCCTTTAATGCACCACATTTACAAGAAGGTGAGAAGCACACCAGGGACATCATAACAGCCTCCCAGTGGAGATGGTGGGGGCAAAAACTGTAGTAGGATTCAAGAAGGCATGGGATAGGCATAAGGGAATTTTAGTGGTAAGGTAAGTTGGGCAGAGATCAAGTAGGGTCTGCGGTGTAACAGAAGGTAGGGAAAATGGGCAGACTAGGTCGGCCAAGCAGTACTTATCACCTGTTATTTCGCCAACTTCTGTACCTGCCTCTGTGCCAGCAGGTAGTCATGACCCTTACCGCAAGTGCAAGCTCAAGGTGTTCTCTGGCATCCTCCCTACTGCTAGTGGGGAAATTGACCTGGAGACCTGGATAGACTCTTCTACCCTTGCAGAACAAGACTGGCAATGCTCAGTGGCTGAAAAAAGGGCCCGCCTGGGGGAAATCCTCCAGGGGCCCACCCTACATACTTTTTGCTCTCTGAGTTCCTCTGACTCTGATGCCAAAGCCCAATAGTACTTAGTTGCCCTTGAAAATGTGTTTGGGGGCACCACTAGTGTTAAGGTAGTTAAATAACAGCCAGGGGAATTGTTATCCACCTACATGGATCAATTAGCGGGAATCCTACAAACCATTTTTCAGAAAGGAGGCTGGGCCTCTAGTGTGGTGAACCAGGTAAGACTGGATTATATACTCCGCTCTGCCAGGCATTCCAGCTGGGTGTTGCTCAAATTGCAAATGCACCAAAGGAAATCTGATCCCCTGCCCTTCCATATGTTGATGAAGGAGGTAAGGGAAGTTGAGGCGGAGGAGAAAGGCTCTCAGGAACTCTGTGCGGTCGTAGCTGCTGCAGCCCCTGCTCCAGGCACGGGGTCAGTTGCTGATGCCCTGCAATTACAGAAATCACATGACAGAGTCTGAGAACTAAATGCTGGTGCCAGTCCCGGGGAGCCCAGCAAGAAAGGGACTGTTAAGGATGCTCTGCCGTGGGATGAACTGCTGAAGGAGTTCAAAGAAACAAAAGCCATTTTTTTTATGAAGACCGCTTTTGCTGGTACAAACCCTGCTCCTTATCAGAGTGCATCTGCTATGGGGGTGGGGGTGCATCCCAGGCATCTCCTGCTGACAGCAGCTCAAAAATTGATGACTTGACTATGGAAGTGAGAGAATTACTGAGACGTCTCCTAATGTTTGCCACACCGCTGACAGAGGTGGAACCAAGGTTTTCAGTTGGTGGTACCCCCGTCTCAGCTCCCAGTGTGATGTCTCAGCCACGCCAGACCCTGGAAAGCATATGTTGTTATAATTGTGGGAAGGATGGGCATATGAAGAAAGAATGCTGGTCCCCAAAAGACCTAGATAAAGTTGTATACAGACTTCAATGACCTGCAGTGAAGACTCAAGAAATACTAACCCAAACTTATTGGTGGCTAAATCGTATGTCCAGGTCCCTGCTACTGCTCCTCCAGACTGATCCAAATTGGTGGGCCCTCTGATGGAGACTACTGTGACTGTCAATGGTGTCCATGCTCAGGCAGTGCTCAACAGCAGGTCACAAGTGACCATTGTATTCCAGTACTGGTATGACAAACACTTATTTGATGTGCCATTACAATCTCTAAAAGGCCTACATGTGTGGGGCCTGAGTGACAAGTCTTATCCCTACCTAGGATATGTCCGACTCTGGCTGTCTTTTCATGCAGCTGTAACTGGTGTAGATGAACAAGTAGAGATGGTGGCCCTTGTGTGCCCTCCTACAGGGATGTATGATGGAGTCCCCCTACTCATTGGAACCAACACCCACATGTTTGGGAGGTTAGTGCAGTTGTGCCAAGAGAAACAAGACAGACAGACTGGTCGGGCAATGAGGATTCCAGCTCTGATCAAGAAAGCTTATGATCTGCAGAGACAATCTGTGGCAGAAGACCAGGATTAGCCCGTTGGAATTGTCTGAAAGAAGGACCCCGATTTCTTGATATTGCCACCCAATACTTTGTATACTGTTCATGGAGAAGTCCATCTTAGAAGAGACGTGAAAAACAAAATATTAATGCTGGATGTACCAGGTGAAGGAAAGTTGCCAGAGGGGCTATTGGTTAAACCCAGTATCCTACCTGCCCATGGCAATGCCTATGCACGATGAGTGATTGTCCAGATTTGAAATGTGTCAGATCAAGAAGTCTGAGTGAACAGAGGGTGGTCACTAGCTCCAGTACACTGTACAGACACTGCAGTATTACCCAGCAACATATATTCTGGCGAGAAGGAGGAGCTGACCCCAAACCTGTTTGACTTTGGTGATTCCCCGTTATCTGCTGAATGGAAGACTCAGATCAGTAGAAAACTTGCCCAGAAAGACCAAGTGTTTTCGCTAAAAGAATGGGATGTGGGGTGTGCCCATGGTGCTAAACATAATATTTGGCTGCATGATGACAAACCTTTCCGAGAGCGGTCCCAATGCCTTGCACCAGCTAATATAGATGATATTCGGCGGTACCTGCAGGAGATGCTTGCTACCAGAATTATTCAAAAGTCAAGAAGCCCCTACACATCTCCCATTGTAGTTGTGCGCAAGAAAAATGGGTCTGTGAGGATGTGTGTGGATTATTGGACCCTTAAGCAATGGACTGTCCCAGATCAATACACCATGCCCTGCATACAGGATGCCCTGGACTGCCTGAATGGGAGTCAATGGTTCTCGGTACTTGATCTGTGCAGCGGATATTATCAAATCTCGATGGCCCTGGATGATCATGAGAAAACAGCCATCATCTGTCTTTTGGGGTTCTATGAATTTCTGAGGATGCCACAGGGGATTTCGGGTGCCCCTGCTACCTTCCAGAAGTTGATGGAATGAGCAGTATGAGACATGAATCTGCTAGAATGTTTAGTGTACTTGATGATGTCATTGTCTTCGGTCACACAGTAGAAGAACATGGGGCAAGACTGTTCAAAGTCCTTGATCACTTGGAAGAATTCGGCCTCAAGCTATCCATAGACAAGTGCCAGTTCTTTCAAACATCTGTGAAATATGTGGGACATATAGTATCAGCTGAAGGGATACAGACAGACCCCAGTAAAGTAGAGTCCCTGGCCACCTGGCCCCAGCCCACCAACTTGAAAGAGCTGCAGCATTTTCTGGGGTTTTGAGGCTACTATCACTGATTCATTAAGGACTATTTGAAGGTAATCTGGCCACTTTTTAATCTTACCCAAGGCTATCCTCCCACCAACTGCAGATACAAGTAGGGGTCCCTCAAAGAAGAAGACAAAGTGTATTTTTGAACAGGTGAACCTTTTGGAACCCGTTGGACCCTTGAGTGAGAGGTGGCTTTCTTCAAAGTCATCTATCAGCTTCCCCACGCCCCTTTCCTTGCATATGCTGATCTCACCAAACCATACATCCTGCATGCAGATGCCAGTCTGAAAGGGCTTGGGGCTGTGCTATATCAAGAATATGAGGATGGCCTGAGACCTGTGGCATTTGCCAGTCACAACTTGACACCTTCCAAGCAGAATTATCCTGTGTACAAGTTGGAGTTCCTCGCTCTAAAGTGGGCCATAGTCGATCAGTTCCATGAGTACCTCTATAGGGCCAAGATATTAGTAAAGACTGGTAACAACACTCTGACATATGTACAGACTTCAGCCAAGTTGGACGCCACTGGGCACCGGTGGCTTTCTGCCTTGTCAACTTACGATTATATGGTTGAATACCGGCCTGGACTGAACTATATTGATGCTGATGCCTTTCACAGTTATCAAGTTGCAAAGACAATTGGGTGAGGCTGTCCAAACCTTCTGTTAAAGCATTGTGCCAAAAGTTTGACAAAGATGAGCAGTTGTCTGCAGACACCCTGGACTGCCTGGTGGACTGTTTGGGGCTCCCCGATACTTGCATACCTGCCGCTCATTGCCATTTTTCTGCATTAGACATCAGTGCTTTGCCCCAGTTTGATAGTGACAGCATTCAGTGGGCTCAATCCCATGACCCCATGGGATTGAGCCCACTGAATCCCATGACCCCATGATTCAGACCACACTTGATGCCCTGCATGTGGGGAAGGATGTGTCTAAATTACATTCTACTGACTTATGAACTGCACTGTTATTCAAAGAAGGCCCCAGACTAAAGTTACGAGATCAGTTATTCTATAGAGAGATAGTAGATCATCAAGGTCAAGTGGACAAGCAGCAGTTGGTTCTATCCACAGCCTTCAAACAGCTGGTACTGAGGTCCCTCCATAACCACATGGGACACTTCTGTATTGACAGGACTCTCGACTTAGTATGATCCCGATTCTATTGGCTGAAAATGGGGCCAGATGTTGAGAATCGTGTCAAAACTCAAAACCTCCAGTGGAAAGCTTTGCCCCAGAAAGCTGCCCCACTTGTCAACATCACTACCAGTGCCCTCATGGAACTGGTTTGTATAGACTTCTTGTGTCTGGAGCCCGATCAAAGAACATTGGCAATGTACTGGTAGTAACCGATCACTTTACCCGATACGCACAAGCTTTTCCGACCAAGGATCAAAAGGCCTCTACAGTGGCCAAGGGGCTAGTAGAAAAGTTCTTTCTCCACTATGGTGCACCCCAATATATCCATTCCGACCAAGAAAGAGACTTTGAAAGTAGACTCATCAAAGAAATGCTCTCTCTCTCTCTCTCTCTCTATGGGGGGGTGGTAAAGTCCAGAACCACTCCCTATCACTCTCAAGGGGACCCCCAGTCAGAACGCTTTAACAAAACCCTTCTGGACATGTTGGGTACTCTCCAGCCTAAAGACAAGTCTAAGTGGAGTTAGCAGATTAGCACCTTGGTACATGCTCACAATTGCACCAAAAGTGATGCTACTGGATTCTCTCCCTATCATCTCATGTTCTGGAGGGAAGCCTGGCTGCCCGTAGATGTTTGCTTTGGGGTCTCCCCAGATGGGATCCGAGCTGAGAACTATTTACAATATATACAGAAGCTGAAAGCTCAATTGAACAATGTGTATCAACTGGCTCAAACAATGGCCACCAAGAGAAACCTTGCCAACAAAGAGTGGCATGACAAGAAAGTGAAGGCTCGAGAGCTACTGCCCAGAGACTGTGTATTGTTGCACAACTTGGGACTACATGGAATGCATAAAATTGCTGACAGGTGGCATCACCTTCCGTGCATAGTGATCAGTAAATTGGATTAACTGCCTATGTACAAAGAGCACCCTGAGAACAACTCTAGAGCTGTCAATACAATGCACCGCAATCAGCTACAGCCCATCGGTCAAGTGATCATTGATGCTGAATCAACACTCGACACTTTCCCCAGGCCAGTGACTCATGCTGCTGCCAAAAAGAGACAGAGTCAACCTGCCCCTGTTGTTCCAGACCTACGGCCTTCCCCCTGTCAGGCCATGAATGATGATGACTGTCAATCCATGTCTGATGAAAGTGAATGTGACAATGCCTACTATCCTTCTTATGAACTGAGACAGTTGTTTCGAGGCAATCCTCTGCAGAATCATGGGATGAAGCTGGGCCTTCAGAGCTGTCTATCCCCCAGCTTCTTCCCTGGAACCAGTGCCCCATGAAATGAGGTGCAGAGTATTATGTCTGAAATGGCACATTCCTTGTGTCTAGTGGAACTGTTTGAATTACCTGAGGAGGAATTTGCTGTGGAAAATCCCTCTGGTGACACACCAGAACCTGCAGAAAAATATGGCAGTGTTGACAGCACCTCTTCAGTGCCACAGAATTCAGTGATCCAAGAGTTTCTTCATGCAGAGCAACCTGGGCCCTCTTCAGGAGAGAATAATAAGCAAAGTAATGTAGAAGCAGAATCTGCTGTGCAAGGAGCCAATAATGTTCCACTACTGGAGACTTTGCCCAGTGCAGAGGTACCCCTTTCTACTGAAGAAGAGACTGATGTAAATGCTGGTACTTCAGAGACTGTACCTGTTTCCCCAAGGAAGTCTGGGAGAGCAGTTAAACCCATAATACGTCTAAGCTACGACTCTCCTGGAAGACCAGTAGATCTTCCTTTAAATGTTGTACAGAAGGGTAACTATGTTTCAAAGAGCTCATTGCTCAAACTGAGCCTTTCTGCTGCTTCCAAGTTGATTGTCCCTGCTTCAGGACATTGTGCCCCTGCCCCGTCTAGCCCCAAGTTAGCTGAGCTGATAGGGATGGGACCCCATCTATGTTGTTTAGAATGCAAGAAACTATAACATGAATGAGTACAGTAATATTATTGTGTGAATCATAATGAAACCATTATTGAATGTATGAAAAATGCATAACTGTTGCCATAATATATATACTGTATATAATCATATGCATTGGCTATTTTGGATATGCATATTAATGAAAATGAAGCATATATTTTCTATAAGTACAATGTCTTCAGATAACTGTTGTGAGTATAGACTTGACACAGATGCCAAGTTCTTTCCAGGCAGGGAAGGGTGTAACCCCCCCATAAATGGGGGTTCCCAAAAGTCTTCCTTGGGTGTGCTTAAATACCTACTGCCAGGCGGGCATTCTGTGTCTTTACAGGTGTAAAAGTGCTTGCATGCGAGTGCCCTGTTAGCCTCCGTGCCTGTCTAAGAGGCATTATTTTGGTAGAGAATAATTAATCTGGGTAGGGGTTGAGTGTTTTCGGGTTCGAGTCCCACCTGAGCTGCAGTAATATTGCTCTGTTCTGCCATCGCTAATGGTGCAGAGGGAGCTTTGTTAGAACTGGTAACTGTTTGCTGATTAGCTGCTCTAATACCATGGTTTATAGAGCAGCTAATAACCATGGTATTATAGTTTGTCTAATCTGCCTTTCTTTGCAGCATGGACATTTCTGTATTGCACCAATCAGTACCTTTTGGGTACCTTAAAATGGAGTCTGTCCCCAGGGGTCTTGTGGAAGTGAATTTCTGTAGGAATTGTAGTTTTTCCACTTTGGCGCCTAAATAGACATGGAGGGGGAGATCTAGCTGTGACAGACAGATGGATTAACCAACCGAGCCTTTTGGATCTCAGAGGAAGTCCCGGTGCTGCCTGCAGCAGAAGTCAGTCTGAGATTGGAGCTGAGAGACAGTGAACAACTCGAGATATTTGAGCCACTGCTCCTGCGTAGTCGTGCAGGAAACTGGTGGAAAGGCTGAGTTTGGCCTGTCTGCCTGCTGTCCCTCGAAAGGGAAACCTTTAGCCTGAATTTAAACTGGACTTTATCCAAACCAATTGTGAGCTGAATTACCAAATTGTGACTGCTTTATTGTCTGAAGAAGACCGAAGATTTGTTGTATGTGATCGGCCTGTCAGGAAGTCAGAAATCGCCAGAGAACATAGTTTTGCTCAGGAAAGCTGAAATTGCAACCAGACTGTCATCCAACCTGTGGTATTGTGCTTCTTTTACTGTAAGTGTGCTGAATTGCTGTTAGTGGACTGCAATTTGGTTCCCCACTGCCTCTTGTGTTACGCTTGCTGGAAGCTGAATCCAGCGGTTACTGGACTAAATCCAAACTGTTCACCTGGCCTGGGCCCTGCCACCTTGGCCCAGCCAGCTGCTCCAGGTGCAGAGATCACCATCGATGAGAGACTCACCCGGGGATCAGTCCCCCGCTCAACTATCTCAAACAGGAACAACACCTCGATGATTTGTGTGGGCCCTGCTTCTCCTGGCATACCAGCTTGTCAACCTGCAGTTTCCATCTCATCCCTCCTGTGCCTCGTATTGGGTAGTGTGAGTAAGCACCAGGGTAGCTCCCTGCAACATCAGCTAAATTAAAAATGTTGTCATCTGATTCCTTTGTTGTTTCCTCATCACGAACTGAGCCTCCAGGTTCCGGATTACAAAACTGTGTGTGGTTGTGCATGTTTCTTCTCTCCATCACAGGGCCCCAACCAGCTGCAATGCCAGCCCACCCCAGGCAACATGTCAGGCTAGCCCACCTTTTTTCCAACTGAGTACCCAGAGCGTGTAACTGAGAAGGGACTCTAAAGTGCATGCATGATTGCCTGATTGAATCAGCATTTAAACCAATCAACCTGATTACGCCCCTCCCTTGTTCATTCCCTCTGAATAAATCAGATCTAATTCTTTTTGCATTTAACCTTACTGTGGTTCAATTTTGTACCAGAAGCACTGTGCTGTTGTGACCTGTTGTGTTTAACCTTATTTTACAGGGGGTCTCCAGGGCAGGGTTGGTGGAACCAGCCCTGGTGGTAAGTGCAAACAGTGTGGGGATTTGCATGCTGATTAGGGGCTATTGTACCTGTGTCTGGTGTTCATTGCTTAGGCCACTAGAAGGGAAAGGGGGGTTACAGCATCCCGGAGGGCTGTACCCAGGTCAGCTACGCTACCACCAACCTTGTTCTTCTGGTGGAGGCACCTGTTTTCAGTATCCAAGCCACTTAACCTGCAACTAGCTATGCAGACAGGGGTAGTAGCCCTTGGGATAGTGCCACCTAGGGGTTACATTTGGATTTGATAAAATGGGTTGGTCTGGATCAGCAGTTTGTGAGTACTTTAGGAATGAGTAGTGTTGGGTATGGATTCTCACCGATGTGGCGATTGGGAACCCATGCCATTCCTAAGGAAGATCCTTCGGCCTAAGATGCAGCATAGCCCTTGTGAGTTATTAGATTTTTCTCAATTGTCAGCCAAATGGGGATGCATGGAAATGTGTAGGAAGATTAGAGTGTCTGCAACCACCTCAAGTACTTGCTAGCCTGACTAACCCAATAGTATAACCCAAAATGGGGTCACTTCAGTCCCCCATGAACCTTTGGGGCAGCCAGTTTGTGATAAGCTTTCCTTGTGGGTTTGTGTTTCCAAATAAATTCAGAAATGATTCCATACGCCACACCTTTGCAGCAAATGGAGCACCCTCTGCCAACTCCATACTTCCAGGTTTCGGACTTTTTAAAACCAAAATACAGCAAATTGTGGCACGCAAGAATGCTGCTCTTGCAGTTAAAAACTAAACTGAAGGGTAAGCTGTCTGGGGGCGGGAGCCCACGTTTTGGACAGCTTTTCTTTAATGATTGTTTTATGCCTTGTTTCGTATTTGTTATACTGTTCATTTACTTATTCAGGTCAAGCCTGCAAAAAGGCCATGTGACCCAGTGCTTCTTTACCCAGTGAACAAATAAATTAAATGAAAAAATAAATAAATACCATATATTGGGAATAGAATGAAGACATTTTGTTTTTAAAATGTAAGACATATAAGAATCGATCAAGATTATATCTTTCATATACATTTTTGCAAGACACTTGAACAGTATGGTGTGAGTGGCTCAGTATAGTGCATGCTTTTCTTTTGGACCAGAAGGTTGTAGGTTCTAGCCCCACATCAGGAACATGCAAAACCAGTACTATAGTGCAGTAACCCCCCCCACACACATTTTTTCTTGCATCTCATGATATTGGCAAGACATTTTTTCATGCCAGGGAATTGTCATAATCCTTACATGCAGTATTCCTTGCATATGTCTTACATATAAACGTGCATGTACCTTGTGTACACCTGCTTTTATTCTTGCATGCTGTGCCTTTCAAAATATTTTCAATTCAATTTAATTTTATTTGATCACCAGGTGGGTACAGGTGGGTACAGTGGGCCACATGGCCTGTTTACAGGCACGGCCCCAAAACATACAATGCAATGTACACAAATACAGACATAAGATATACATATGTGCAAAATAAAAATATATAACCTAAAAATAATTTAGAAGCAAGTGTAAAGCAACAATACTTACCACATTTTTGCCTTTTATCAGTAAGGCTGCTGGTGGCATTTGTGTTAGCTAGAGGCTGTATGCTTTGTTCTCACTACTGAGGACTGAATTCTAGACCATTTCTCTAAGGCATTCCATACAAAACAAGAATTTTTCAATGCCCAGCATAGAGGATTGTATATAAACAACCATACACAACAAGGATATTCTTGTACTGAGAGGTTTTCTTGGTAATAGATGACCTCGAGAGCACAGCAAAATTCTGTTTTGTTATACCATTGATACAACATATTCAAGAAGGGTTAACAACTGAGTGATGTCATAATGATGGCCTAATAAGGTTGTAATTTGCTTGATTTCAGTTGGTAATAAGGGACCCCCATATATTATATATTTGCTTGCATACTGTTACAAGTTCGAACTGCAGTATCTTGAGGCTATGGAAAAACCTTTCTTAACCCCTGTAGCCATTGTTTTATGGACTTTGAGTTCCACCAGGCTTAAGGGTATAGACCCCCCTATTCAGAGCCAGACACGGGCAGAGGAATGGGAAGAACAAAACATGTTGCTAGATTTTTGTTTGTTTGTTTCAGGTAAAAAAAAACAAACATGAATGACAAGGGATGGTTTTCTTTATTGCAGGGATTGACACTGAAGATTGTGCTCTCCAGTGATGGTGTGGTTTGGAAGCACTGAGGGTGGGCACACCAGTGTCACATGCTGTTGGGGATATAAGCATTTTTCAGAAGTGGGGTTCAGCACCATGTCTTCTTGACTTTGGAGAGGGGGTTATATTTTCTGGCAGTGTCACTGGGCACATAACAATTTTTGGGTGTCCAATTTAACATTTTCTGGCAATGGGGTTGGGAACCCGACCACCAGTCTTTGGTGGCAAGTGTTAGCATTTTCCAGTGGTGAGGTTGGGCACTCATCCAGTGGACTTGGGGGGGTGTTAGCATTTTCCAGTGGTGGGGTTAGCACCCAACCGCTGGATTTTGCATTTTCCTGTGGTGGGATTGACACCCAACAGTTGGACTTTGAGGTGGGGTTGTTGTGTTTTCTGGTGCCAGAGTTAGGCACCTGACTGCTGGACTTTTGAAAAGCTGGATCATGTGTGTGTGTGTGTGGGGGGGGAGCTACTGGTAATGGGAATGAGCACCCACTGCGGGGTTATATAGAGTAGCTGGGTTGGGCTGAAAGGGGGATACTGTGGTGGGATTGGGCACCTACTGACGGTGCTACAAGGCTGGGTTAGGTGGGATGGGGATGCTAGCTGATGAGGTCATATAAAAGAATGCAGGCTCACTGTGACAGGTGTAACTTTATCCTTTCATACGTGAGAAGTTTCCTCACATCATCCAGCAAACCAATGTCAGCAGCAGCCTTGTTAGAACTGGGTATTGAATTGCACAGTTCTTGCTGGCTCAGCTGTATTAGCTGTTCCATCACAGCACAGACACCCTCAGCTGCTGCAGCACATACCTCTCCAGCTCCTACTCCACCAGTGCTGCCCCAATATGTTAGCTTTGCACATGTGTACAAGCAAACATAACAAGTTCTAGACAGAGTCGATACAGCTGTGAAGAGCTACCAAATGACCAAAGTCATTTTCTTGTTGGTGCCATATAATGCAGTTTAGTCACAATCATCACAGTGCTCCCAGATCCAAATAACCATTTTCCTGTAACAAGCCCTCATTTTTCCTGTATTTTCCCTGTAGAGGCAGCATCAAATCCCTGTATAAATCCCTGTAGATTTTTCCATAAGCCACTACTTCCTTATTTGTGACTTTGTTGTTTCTTTAAATGTAATATGTTTTTCCCCCCAATTGTTTAACCAGGAGAGAAACACTGAGCTGAAAGCTTGTTTACAGGTGTGACCTGGGAGCACAGGGAATTTAAGTGACTTTCTCAGGGTCACACAGTATGCAAGTGAGGGGCTGTGGTATTCAAACCCAGTTTTCCAGACTTGCAGCTCAGAGCCTTAAACCACTGTGCTATACTGCCTCCCCAGTTAGCACTGGGTGTTGAATGGGGGGAAGGGTGTGCTCCTGTCTTTTCTGTCTGCTTGTTCAGGTGGATGTTAAAGATTCTATGGCACTTCTCAAAAAGAGTAGGGAACTATTTTATTGATAACACATAATCAAAACATTCAGTGTAACTACATACAATCAATTCCTGAAACCAAAAAAGACAATATTTCTCATCCCACTGCCCGAACTGAATTAAAGAAAATATAAAAGGATTACACAACACATACAATGGTGACAAGTGATACAAACCCCATTTCCTATCTTATAACCAATAGCATAAATTATTAAAATTTTATAAATTTAGAAAATCCTTTCCTCCACATAAACACTGTGGATCTGGCATTATGACATAATTCATATTCATAAATCTCCTGTATACCATTTTCACATATCATTCTGAAAGTATCATACATCAGTTTTGCTGTAGAACCCACTGGCATCTAGCATGCCACAGACAAAATTTCAGAACTGCAAAGAACACATGTAATGAACTGATATAATTCTTTAGGGTGACTGGATACATACCAAAAGCTATACTTGCATAAGACAAATTAGCCAACCACTTCAACATCCAGGCGTTAGCTAAATAAATCCACAAATTACTGGAATATGCACATGATATTAAAAAATGATTAGTATCTTCAATCCTAGCTACACAGTCAGGAAAGGGAGAAAATCGTTCTTCCAGAGCCTTATGTGTGTTGTTCCCCTTAATGTTTAGTCTGCCATATACACTAACCCACACAGTTTTCCACATTTTTCCGGAAAACATCTAGTATTTAAAAGATGTAGCACTTTCACATTGTCAGATTCAAGACAGTGTTTAAAAACCAGTTGAGCCAGGATATGTTCTGTCATTATCTTTAAATATAACTGGGAGCAGGACAATTTACCAATAGTATCCTTATCCAGATTCCACTTCCTGAGTTTTTGAATAGTATGTCTGATACTAAGTGGGAAAATTAGATATTTACATTGTTTGGGACTCTTTTCTTTCCAAACCTGAAAAAAAACCTTCATAATTACTTAGCAACCATTTTTTGTAAGAACTTCTGGTAGCTGAAGGGCTAACTTAAAATTCTGTGAACAAAAAAGTGCATGAAAGAAAACCACTGGATCAACCATCCCTAACCCTCCCTTATCCTTATGTAAATAAGTGTATATTCTTTTAATGGGGTTCAACCAACTACCCCACAGTAATTGAAAAAACAAGCTATAAATTTTAGTTTCCACATGAATGGGTAAAGAAAAAAATCATCCCTGTATATAATAAGACTGAAATGAGAAATTTCTTTATAATCAAAACCCATTTTAATTTAGATAATTTCCACCTCTTCCATCTGTGCACCTTAAATTCACATGCAGCCAGGGCTGTATCCCACGGAACCCATATCAATTCCTGAAAAGTACAATCCCAACATTTTTACAGGGGTTGTTACCAATAATATGTTATCAATAGGGACCACTGTTAGTTTTTCCAAGCCTAAGCCAAAGCCCCAGATACAGCCGAATATAAACCAGTTTCAGAAAGCATTGCTAAAATGCTATCTCTAGATTCTGCAAATAGGCAAATATCATCGGCATATGCCAGAATCCGGAGCTCATCATCCTGCTGAGAACCGTGTACTCCTGCTAGAGAAGCATTTTGAACAATGTGTCGAATCAGGTGGTCCAATGAAAAAACATACAGAAGGGGGCTTAAGGGGCAGCCCTGATGGACTTCCTCAGTAATGCGTATTGTCTTCCCAATCTTACCTAAAACAATGGGACTAAGAGAACCTGAAGAATACAGCCTCTGTAGCCACAGCACAAAGGCCTGTAGAACACCATAATGACGTAAGGTGTGAAACAGAAAGTCATGCTTTACTCTATCTAAAGCCTTACTAAGGTCTAATGATATCAAAAACCCAGAATGACTATGCATATTAGAATAGTTAATGACCTCTGTTATTAAAATAAGGGCTTGCTGAATTTTCCGCCCAGGCAAACCACAAAACTGGGAATGGTGCAACATTATCGTAGCATACTTTTTTAAATGCAAATTCAAAATATTAGATAATTTAAAATCTGTGTTCAAGAAGGTTATCAGCCTCCAATTACTGATCTCAGATCTATCTTCAGTTTTAAAAAGAAAAATAACCAGACTGTTAGTGAAAAATGAAGGGATAGGACCATTCTGTAAGAGATAGTTATACACCTGTACAACCCCGGTGCCAGCTCAGTGGCGAAGATTCTATATACTTCGACAGGTGGGCCATCCTGCCCGGGGGAAGATCTCATTTTAGACAGTTTACTGGCTTGTTGGACTTCAAGAAATGAAATTGGCATAATAAGATCTTGGCCTCTCTGAAAATCTGGAATAACTCTAACTTGCGAAAGGTACCTTGTGATGGCAGTGTTATCAGGTGGACCTAGATCTTGAAAGGATCGTAGGTAAGTCTCTACTATGTGATACAGTTTAGAAGGATCTGCGGTCAAACTACCTTGGTCATCATGTAATTCATGAAACATGGAGGCTTCTCTTTTATTTTTACACATTTCAAAGGGGTCAAGTTGTGTTTTTTTTTTGAGTTCCGTATAATAGATTTGCCTTAATAGACTGTTTCCTAACGTATTAGAATTTAAGTAAATCCGTTTTTACTTTAATAATTTGATCAGAGACATTCTCTTTTGTGCCAGAAGCATATGTCATTAACTTTTGTAATTGTGGCCGGAGTTTGAGGTATTGAAAAAAGGAATTCCTGGTTTTCCTTTTCCCAAATTTTTGGAAAAAATTCTCTAAGATAATATTTAGTATCCCACCACTAATCCCACAAATCATCATAAAGATCCAACACAGATAGTCTGGCTACTATAAATCTTTTAACGGAACTTTGTATCCCCTGATCCTGGAGCACCAAAGAATTAAGTTTCCATTGATTGGCGTGGTACTGTGGAGTCGAGGAATCTGTAAAGGACCCAACTAATAATAAATGATCTGAAAATTCTACCAGGAGATTAGACTGAGTAATAGTGTGGTGATGTTTGTGTGTAAAAATATAATCGATAGTGGAGGTGCATTGCCCCCTCTGATATGTGAAAGTGGGACCTCTTATTTTGTAGTCTGAACAGTTAATCAAATCCGCAGTAGAGATGAACTTAAAATGCATGTTAGAGTCACAATAATTTTTTTTTGCTGAGAGAAAATGTTCCTTGTGGCTAAAGTACAATTAAAGCCTCCAGCTAAATAAACAGTTCTGGTGGTTGCTAAAAATGGCTGAATTGCTTCAATCATCTTGACCCTCTCAACCTTGAATTGTGGACCATAAACGTTAATAAATATACTGGACTGGCAATTCCAAATACCATCCAAAATAAGGACTCTGCCAGGGATCAGATCAATGAGTTTTGTTAGTGAAAATTTGAACCCTGTAAATAGGATCCCTATCCCATCTGACCTATCCAACCCAAAGGACCAATAGGAAGGCCCCCATGGCCATTCAGCTTTAAATAACTGTAGCTGGGTATCAGACCACATCCAAGTTTCTTGTAAAAAGAAAACATCAAATTTATAGTCATGGAATGTCTGAAATGCAATATGCTGTCTCTTATGGTTCAGTAAGCTACATACATTAAGAGAAGCTACTGTATGCATTTACATAGTCCAGTGATTCAAACCATATTTTTTTCCTTTTCCTTTTCTTCCCAGAGTATCTGTATCCGACAGTTTTGTTGGTGTCGGTAGAACCTGAATCGGACTCACTGTCCTCATCTTCCATGTCCATATCACCTCAATCTTATACTTTAAGCACTGAAAAAGGATTTTCGGAGCTGAAATTAAAAGTTCTAGAGGTTGCTGAGCTGCTTCATGTAGATCTTCGTCTAGTGGCAGGTGGATTCCCAGGTTGCTGAAATTGCTGTACTGGGACCTCAGCCAATACTTCCGGGTAGCACACCGGAATTAATAAAGCATCCACAACTTCAGTTTTGACCATGGGTAGTGAGAGGTCACCGGGATCAGATGAAGCCGGTTAAGAGGTATACTATGGAAGCCCTACTGCAAGCACTGCCTTGTCCTGATCTTGTTCCCTCTCCATAGGCACTGCATCAGGGAGGTGAGTTACAGATGGTTCTCCCTCTTGGTCATCTGGATTCGTTGGAGTCTCTGCCTTACACTCAGGTTGTTGATGGCCAGATTTTGGGTGGGGGGGGGGTTCTGGCTGCCTGTTGAGCCTTACGGATGAGATCATCTGGATCCATTTTGTCAGGTTTGTTTCTGGAAGCCCAAGGGTATTCATGATAAAGGTGACCTGACATATCACACAAGGAACATTTGGTGAAATTAGAACATTGCCTGCTGATGTGCCCAACTTCCCCACAAATGCCACAATGGGGTTTATCGCAAACATAAGATAAATGAGTTCTTGAGTCACATTTATAGCATGCTCTGGGCTGACCAGCATAGAAACAGACACATCTGTCCCTACCAAGAAAAAAGCAATTGGGGATGTGCACAATGCTATCCTCATTTTGTGTCAGCTTCACCTTACATTTCCAACCTCCTGTCCAGAAGTCTTCAGCATCTAAAATCACTTCTGGGGCACTTAGTACAGTACAATGTTGCTGTAGCCACTGGGTAATATCATCCATGTGTACACCCTCATTATGAAACATTATGGTCACA
The DNA here is from genome assembly GCA_016271365.2 of Neoceratodus forsteri. Lineage (NCBI taxonomy): Eukaryota > Metazoa > Chordata > Ceratodontiformes > Ceratodontidae > Neoceratodus > Neoceratodus forsteri. The sequence continues at coordinate 156,934,661 of CM028138.1, forward strand.
AATTTTGTGAGGGGTTTGGTTAGTGGTATAGCCAAGAATGGTGTCCAGAGTGGGGGGGAATTTGCACTAATTATAGCGAATCCAAAAGAGTTCCAACACGTGGGGGATTGAAAGCTGACATCATAATTATCTTCTCCTGAAATATTAATAACAGCAAACACCTCAGCTGGAGTGATTTTCAAGGAATCATTTAATAGCTGCTTCCCAACATAGTATCTGTGTGGCTGAATGTCCAGTCCCCCTTTGTAACTGATACAGACTGCATTCCTTAGCGGTGCAGCCTCCGTTTTCTGAAAGACTTCAGAATATTTTTTTCTATTCCCATCCTTCTCCTGAGAGTCATGTGGAGCCCCACTCAAAGTCTATTTTGAGGGAAGGGGACCCTGGGGGTCATCATGATCATTTATAGGTTGTGGAACAACCAGTGGAACACCAATTGGAGAATTAATTTGGTCGGGCCCTGTACCGACTGGGGGGTTCCAATTTGGGCTACATTGCAATAGAGGTGTGGGGTCCCTATCCGGATCCAGGTACCAGTGGCCTTCAGGATTAAATTTCCAGCCTGCCCCCCAAGGCAGATTCTGGCATCCAGTCCGGGCCATACCCTTCTAGATTCTTGGGGATGTTACCGGGAGTACCCTCCATTAAACCCTTAGCCCCGACCAGAGGGTTTACTAACATCAGCATCCGACAGTCTCTCATTCATCATAATCTTCAGGGCCTTCTTTTTTGTTTCTAAGGCTGTCCCCAGAATCAGTTCTGCAACATTCCGCTTGCCCAGCTCGGGATTCATTATGATAGGTCACCCCACACTATTGCTATTCTTTTCAGCGCAAGGAGCGATACAAGGTACCACATCATTCGCCGGCATCTGGAAATCTCCGGTCACTCTGAGAGGTATTGGGTTATTAACTGAAGTTTGGTCAGTAGTACCCTGCTGTATTTTAGGCCCTATTAAATTCTGCACAAATTCCATATATACAGTTGCATGCTTTAAATGTCCTGGAGCAGTAAAGGAAAAAACTGTGGCAGTAGTCTGCGATAAGGGACATTTTGGGTAAATTGTACCTGAGTCTGGTGATGCAGTGTCAATCGGGACTTGTGCACCTTGTAAGCTAACCACAGGGATCTGATTCTCCAGTGCATTCTCCTCCTTGAGCAGATGCATAGCGGCTTTTAATTCTGATTTCTTTCTTTGGAACTGAGTTTCCTCCTTTTCTAGTAAGGCCTGCAACATATGCACCCTTGCTGTATTTGTAGGTATTTTAGGATCAGCATTATTTATCACAACAGCACTTTGATCACCCATTCCATCTGAAATAAGAAGCCCATTTTGGTACTCTTTGTCACTCTTTGAAATGGTAATACATCCTTCAGCATCCTGAAAAACCTCTTCAGCCTCTGGTAAATTTAGAGCAGGGGATGAGGCCTTCTCCCCAGCTCCCTCCACATCCATCTTAGTCAGCAAGTCAGGGGAAGTGGCCATCCTAGCATTGGACAGCAGCTCCCCCTACAGTCAAGTAGGGGAATTTCCCCGGTGCCTGCCTTTTATCAGGAAAAGGGCTCTGATTTGCTATTAGGTATTAAAATTACATGTCAAGATGGCCTTTGAATGATTTAGATTTAAATGGAATCCATCAGGCATAGTGGGGGAATTTATTTATTCATTGAATTTTGTTGACCGGGTAGGCCCACTAAGACTAGAAGTCCTTTTCCCTTTTTCAGGGATGACGGGGGACAGATGGTAACCAACTGAAATTGTAACATGGCATAAATCCTTACTTGAACCAGATTAAGCTGTTGGTGGTATTTTTAGTGACTGGGGGAAATTTGGCCAGGACACCATGGAAACTCCCCTACTCTTTTTGAGAAGTGTCATAGGCTCTTTAACATTCACCTGAACAGGCAGACAGAAAAGATAGGAGCACCCCCCCCCCATGCTGCACTACAGTGCCAGTATTGGGATTTAAACAGCTAGTGGAGCCAAACCAGGCTGACAGGAAAATAATATAAATGTTAAGAAGTAGTCAGTTATAAACTGTTATTTCTGAAGTAACTTTCTTTTACCTTTTTCCCATCAGAGAGTCTTCTATGTCATAATGTTGTGGTGTATGTGTGGAACAGCTGTTAGCATAGCAGCTGACATATCTAGCTCTACTGCCCCCCATTACATCATCAGCATTGTGATTTCGCTAACAGTGACATCCCATGTGAATGATCTGGCAGTCACTAAATTGCTGTTCCTAAGTAGCAGTGATGTCATAGTCAGTGAGGTCACGATTCTGGTAATGTAGTGGGGGCAGTATAGCTACCTATGTCAGCTGCCACACAGAGTGCAGTTCCACACGTCACACATATTAACATCATGTAAACAATTTTCTAATTAAACAAAGGAAAAAGGAAAAGTACTTCAAATATAAAAGGTAATGGTTGACTGCTTTTAAAATCTAATATTAGTTTTAGGCAGTACACAAGCTCTTTAATCCACATGCCTAGTGTGGGGCTAGAACCCACAACCTTCTGATCTTCCAGTCTCAGAGGCCAGTGTGTATGCTATTTTTTGCATCTTCCATTTGTTAGTTTTTACACAAATTCTCTCAGACTTTTTTCTGACCACCAGATGGAATCTTAAATGAGTTACATAAATGTTATTATTTTCTTCAAGGCCCTGACCCTGCAGCTAGGCACACACTCAGTACATAATATTATAAAATGAGAAAAAAAAACAGTCTTCTGTTTCCACTGCTTGCTTCCAATCAGTCCTGCGGAAAGAAATGTCAGGCAGCTAGCAATCTGCATTCCACTGTATGTAATCTGACACTGAGTCTGACTTTCATTTTCACAAAAACCAAGAGGAAATGAGTCCCCTAGGTTGCTGAAAGAAATAGAACAAGTACGTTAGACTGAGCTAGACAGATGATAGAAACAGCAGTTTAAAAAGGTTTTTTGTTAATATCCTGAGAAGTTCTGAGGTACGATACAGTAGCACCCCTCTCCCCTCTTCAAATGCCTTTAAGATAGAGCAACAAATAGCAAAAAATCAAAGGGGGTGCACTATTTTGCAGCTGTGGAGGAATACATACAACTGTCTAAAATGGAAGTTCCAAGAAAATCTGTTTTTAGAATTACAAATGACAGAAGGGCTCCACCCACAGTCCTAAAAAGGTGCTAGAGACAGTTTGAGTTGCATGGAGAAGGAAGAACTTGGCGCAGTCACAGATTTTAAGTGCATGAAGCCCTTAATACAAAGCACTATGCAAAGTGTGTTGTTTCAGACTTCTTGCTGAACTCTATAACACAAAGGCACTCTCTCCACATTTATAGTAACAAGATCTGTTTATTATCTGTCTCACAGCGATTGAGTAGACTGTGCTGTGAAGCAAGTGGGTTTCACAACAGTTTACTGTGTTTACTAAGTTTTCTGTAATATTTACAAGGTGATGCTACAGCATACTGTAATGCAGTGATTAACTAAAAATGCTGCAAGTCTCCTTTAGTTTAAAATGTAATACCATAACTGAACTTTTGTTTTGAGAACATTCATGAATTATGCTAAATTGCATTACCAGGACAATTAATTACTACTGTGCAGCTCTGATTGCACCTTCTGCCGCAAATAGAACAGAACTCTTCAATGTGGCTATGTTGTATAGCAGGCTTCTTGTCTGGGGTGATGGGAAGATGAACCTGTAAGTCTTTTAGTTTTCCAATGCATTGAAAAGCTCTGGATAATGAACTGTCAGCAGATCTACTACCATGTCTGCACTGGGTATTGGAATCATGGCAGTGATGATTTAAATGCGCTCCATCTCTAAAGATTTTTCATAACTAAAAAGGGGTAATATGGGTAGACTAGATGAACCATAGGTCAATTTTTGCCGTTATCCTCTATGTTTCTATGTTTTTGACAACTCAAAAATGCACTGCTATCACCACCTACCTTAGAAAAAGTCCCTTGTGTGCTCAGTTGTCTGAACTCAATGTTGATGGCAAATCTACCAGGAACTGTAAGCAGATTCTCAGATCCACATCCATAAGTATATATGTTGATTCTGATTGGGTGTCTGTGCAGATTGCTAAATGTTTTCTCACCCATGATATTTGCTGCTGCACCTGAGTCAGTCAGTAGACTTATTCTAGTACCACTTACAAGAATGTGTGCCTTTGGTTACTTGATGTCATAAAAACATAGAAGATGTCGGCAGATAAGGGTCTCTTGTCCCACCTAGTCTGCCCCAATTGCTCTATCCATTCCCTATCTACTATCTATTCTGTCACCTTGACTTATCTGACCTGTTGCCCCCCCCTTTTACTTCTAAGATTCCCCTGTGTCTATCCCTTGCTTTCTTGAAACCCATAATTATTTCCGACCCCACTAACCTGGCCAGAAGGCTGTGCCACTCGTCCACCATTCTTTCTGTGAAGAAGTGCTTTCTCAGATTTCCTCTGAACCTCCCCCCTTCCAATTTTCATAGCATGCCCCCTCATTCTTGAGCATCTTTTTCTTTGGAAAATGCTACCTTCCTGTACTTGTTCTTCCCTGTGATGTATGTGTGTGTGTGTATGTTTCTATCATATTGCCCCTCCTCCTCCTCCTATCCTACATTGAGGACATGTTCAATTCCTTAAGCATTTCCTCATATGTTTTCTGATGCATACCCTGCACCATTTTGGTTGCCCTCCTCTGAATCGTCTCCACACTAGCTATGGTTTATTTGAAGACAGGGCCTCTAGAAATGGACACAGTACTCAAGGTGTGGTCTCACCAGGGATCTATACAAGGGCATTATCACCTCCCTCCTTCTACTTGTAATGCCCCTACCTATGCATCCCATCATGCTGCTAGCCTTCCCCATTGCCTTATAACACTGTCTTGCTACCTTTAGCTCATCTGTGATAATCATCCCCAGGTCTCTTTCCTGCTCCATGATTGTCAGTGCCCCCCCCCCCATTTGTATGTTGCCTAGGGTTTTTGTGCCCCATATGAATTATCTTGCATTTTTTAGTGTTGAAACCCAGTAGCAAATTCCTTGAACATTCTTCTAACTTTTCTAGAACACCCCTCATTCTATTTACCCCCCAGTGTGTCCACTCTGTTACATAGTTTTGTGTCTGTCACCTGTGAAGAAACATACCCTTTCTTCCAGTCCTACAGTAATGTCACTAATAAAGACATTGAAGAGTACTGGGCCCAGTACTGATCCCTGTTGCACCCCACTGGTCACATTGCCCTCCCCTGAGTGGGTTCCATTCACTACCACCCAGCCAACCCTCTACCCATTTAACAGCCTTAGTACCCACTCATAGATTCCCCAATTTATTAATCTTCTATGCGGAATGGTGTCAAAGGCCTTGCTGAAATCCAGGTAGGCCACGTCCATCATCCCTCCCTGATCCACTTCCCTGGTTAGCAAATCAAAGAACTTGATCAGATTTGTTTGACACAACTTCCCTCCTGTGAAACCATGTTGCCCCCAATCCTGAAGACTATTGGCAACAAGGTATTCCACCATCCTTTCCTTTAACAGTGATTCCATTATCTTACGAGCCAAGGAAGTGAACAGGCCTGTAGTTTCCTACGTGCTCCCTATTACAGCTTTTGCATAGAGGACCACATCTGCCCTCCTCTGGTCTCCAGTACCTCCCCTGCTGCAAATGACAGGTTGAATAGTGATGTCAGAGGTGCTGCCAACTCCTCTGTGAGTTCTCTCAGTATCCTGGGGTGCACCCTGTCTGGCCCCAATGCCTTGCCCACCTTTAGTGTCTTTAGTTCCCTAAAGATTCTTTCCACTGTAAATGGGCTGGTGTCCACTTGCTGGCACCTAACACCTTTGTTCTCTATTCTTGGCCCATCACCTGCCTTTTCCTCTGTAAACACTGAACAGAAGTATTTATTTAATATGTTTGTCTTTTGGTGGTCCTCCTCTACACTCATCTTCTTCATTCTTTAGCCTCACTATCCCTCCCTTTGTCTTCTTCTTTGCACTTATATACCTAAAAAATGTTTTATCCCCATTGACTTGCCGATCTTTTCCCGTTTTGCACCTTTGCGCTCCTAACTGCCTTCTCTGCCTCCCTTTGCTTCTCCTTGTAACTCTCCTTGTCCTCCTCCCTCTGTGTCATTTTGTATCTTTTAAATGCCCTTTTTTTCACCCTTACTTTCCCTGCTACCTCCTTAGAGAACCATAGCGGCCTCTTCTTCCTTTTACCCTTGCTAACTTGCCTGACACAGAGATTCATAACTTTTTCAAAGCCTCTTCGTATTTTTGCCCACTGCTCCTCTACTGCCCCCATTTTTTTTTTTTATTTAGTTGTTTAACCAGGTATAGCACACTAAGCTGAAAGCTTTTTTACAGGAGCGACCTGGGAGCACAAGGAGGTTAAGTGACTTGCTCTGGGTCACACAGTATGCAAGTGGATGCTGTGGGATTCAAACCCAGGTCTGGTCTGCTGGATGTCACCAGATTTGCAGCTCAGAGCCTTAGACCACTGCACTATACTGCCTCTTTTCTCCACCCCATTCAGGATGTCTCTCAGGCATTCTCCCATTTTCTTGTAGTCGGCCATCCTGAAGTCCAGGACCCTCATCCTCATGTGATTCGATTGCAACCCAGTTTTAATATCAAACCACACCATGCGGTGATCACTGTTCCCCAGGTGGTCCCCTACTGTGATGTTTGTGACACTGTCTCCATTTGTCAGCACCAGGTCCAGTATCACCTCCTCCATCCCTTGATCTTCAATGACAAATACTTATACAGTACATCATCACTAGTGGATGAATAGACCCGTCTTTGTCACATGGCATTACCTGGGTCACTTTATATTGTGGTGTATATTTTTTGTTAGCATGGAACTGAGTTTTGTGCTGGGCTGTAAGTTGCGGCTTTGAGCAACATTGCTTGACAAAATGATTTTGTATACCACATGCTCTGCGTTCTTACCCTGTTGAAGTGCAAACTCCTGAATGTGGATATGAGCCACTACAATTTGTGAACTGTGCCGTAGTCTGTTTTTCAATTCTAGCTTGTTTCACATACTGTTTTGGGGCTATTTTTTTCACAGAGGGGTATGCACTGCTCACTCCATTCTCAGTGCCAGAGGCTTGTATCTCTGAGGTCTCAAGTGATCAAGGAAGTCTTTTAGTGGCATATATGACTCTGTCAGTGCACAACACCACAGTCTGATAGATTAGCAGCTCAATATAATCTGTGCTTGAATCTTTTTATCTATATCATCAAGTTCATTGTTTATTGCCAGCATATGTAACCTCATGTGGTAGGTACCTAGATTTCCATCTGGTTGCTGTGATGCTTTTTCTGAATACAACAGTTTAATACTGCACATTCTTTTTAGGAGAAAGGTAATCATCATCTTAGTTTTGACAATCACATATGTGTCATCATCTGCTGATACCATGATATATGTCATATACTCTCTTCCCTGCAACATGTAGTACTCTAAACACGCTTTTTTATTACTTTCATCTGCTATGGCTATTCCTACCATATAATTCTCAAACCTGCGCTCTCGATTAATCCAACATCGTCAAGCTGAACTTGGGTCTATAGCAGCAGCAAACACAGAAAAGCAGGGTTGGCTGAGGAAAGCCATGATGATAGGCTGTGTGCTTTATCAGGTAGCTTTAGCAAACGGATTCTGAAAATACCTACAATGCAGTGTACTGTTAATAGGCATATAACTGTTTTCTTTTGTGATTCTGCTGGTAATTGTGCTGTCTTACAGGCTTCTTGCTGTATCCTATAGCAGAAGTCCATGCATTCTGTAACAAATTATTATGTTTGCTTGCACGTATGTGCAAGAAACATAGTGCCATCATCTGAGTTTTTCAGAGGTGTGTCAGCATCTTCCAATTCAGTCAGTGTGTTTGCAGGCGTGGTCACAGTTCTCCAATCACTGCTGAAGCTGTCTATGACAGCAGTTGAAAATGCAGTGGCATACAGTTGAAAGAGGGAGCTATGCTTCAGTGAGCAGCTCCTCCCCCCCCCACACACACAGATCAACTGTGTCAGTTGCCTGATAGGATGGTGTAGTCTTGTCTAGCTTAGAGACAAGCTACACATCATTACTTTAATAAACTGTTCCTGCCAAAGCAGGACCACCAAAATGTGTGGGTGCCTAACAGTCCTTACACATGCCAGCTCTCCAAAGCACACCTTTATGGACTCCATGGGTTCTAATCCTCCAGAAAAAATACCTCAGCATTTGATGTGAAAACTCAGACTTCGTTGTATCGTAATTCCAAGTGTTTTCTCTTACTAGACTCTGTCAATGTGAACTCCCGCTGCTAAAACCTATGCAAACGAACTTGAGCATACTGTACTACCTGCAGCTGAAGCAAAGAACAGCCAGAATGCACAAAGGAGAACATACTGCTATGCATTTCAGCAGCAGCCAGTGAGGGAGGTTTTCATGACTGAAGCACTTTAATGCGCCTTTTAGTGCTGTCATATACACACCCCTGTGTGGTAATTCACTAAACTGCACACTTAGTCTGGTAATGCAGCTTCAAAATATTTTTTTTTTCTCTGAATTGCTGTGAGCTGGCAGTTAGATAGAATCACACAGCTGTTTTTCAAATCAGATGCTCAATGAAGTCACATCACCTTGTGACCCTAAACATCTTAGGGTTGGACATGTGCCTAACAAAATAGCGAAAACTAGGTATAGAAAAGAAACCACAAATTCAACCATAGCTCACAATCAGATCCACCCTTTCTCCAGTGAATCTGAAGCCGCCAACAGCCACCCTGGGTGCTCATGCACTCCCTCCACCCGCACAACATATGGCCGACGGGGTGTTGTTGCATTTTATTTCATAATTTCCTGATCCTGTTGTTCCCACCATACTGATACAGGTAATACTTTTTATGGCTTGAAAACTGCTTGACATTAGTCTAATTATAAATGGCATCCCTGTTTGACGCTGTGGTGCGGAATATGGTGCTCAAATTTTAAGCCAAGTATTACATGCAGATATGTTGTTATTGACTCATGTCACTTACCATTTTATACATCTATTGATTTTTTCAATTCACTTTTGCTGACAAATGTTGATCGCAGGGATTCTGGTGTCACAATTCAGTTCAGCGATGTGTAACATCTTAGTGCAGATGCTAAGTAACTGTTTTAAAATGCTTAAAAGTTAACAGCGATGAAAGTGCATGAACTTCTTTCTTCCGTGTCTGGAGCTGTAGTGGTGTTATTGACAAGTGCATGTCCCTTTGCTCCAGATCTATCAGTGAGATGTCTTTTCTGTACAATGGACAGTGGCTGAATGTTATCAGCTGACAGTTTTCATTTCATTATCAACAGATAAATATTTAGGGCTTTGCAAATGCAACTTTGCTGGTAGCACAGTTTCATGCCCCTAAGTGTCTCATCAGTTAATGGTTATATCTTAACCGATGTTCACAAAAAGTATGAAAAAAAGATTTGCCGCTGAGTAATGTAAATGCAAATCCACCTAAGCACCTTTAGGCTGCAAACATAATTTGAACGTATAGGGATTTTGGACCGGTGTATCACTCCATGGCACAGCAACGGTTAATAAGTTTAAGCACATTCTCAGGACATTGTTTCACTTGCCCCCTCTCCCCACTACGATCCTGGTCACCAGGTCGCTCCTGTAAAAAAGGTTTCAGCTTAGTGTGCTATACCTGGTTAAACAACTAAATAAAAAAAATAAAAATAAACCTGACATTTTAGTATCTGTTTTACATCTTGGCTCAGTTAGGCAATCAATGCTGTAAGAACATAAACGGACATATAAACGGGGACTATAACAACATGGTCACCTGAAATAAACCTGACATTTTAGTATCTGTTTTATGTCTTGGCTCAGTTAGGCAATCAGCGCTGTAAGAACATAAATGGACATATAAATGGGGACTATAAGAACATGCCGTGGATGCTTGTGCCTTAGTCCAGCTGTGCAACATCAGCCTGAAGCTCAGGTAGGGCTTACTGTCTACCACTTTGTTCACCCCCATGTACCTGTACCATTTCACATCCTCCCTTGCCTTAGTCCAGCTGTGCTACATCAGCCTGAAGCTCTGGTAGGGCTTACTGTCTACCACTTTGTTCACCCTCCTCCATGTATCGCTGTGCTACATCAGCCTGAAGCTCTGGTAGGGCTTACTGTCTACCACTTTGTTCACCCCCCATGTACCTACACCATTTCACATCCTCCCTTGATCTACAGTGAGTGGATCCTCATTCATACGTCACATATGCACGCACAAAAAAAAAACGGTCTTCAAAAATTAAGATACATTTATTATGTTTGTTATGTTTGCTTGCACACATGTGCAAGAAACATAGTGCCATCATCTGAGATTTCAGAGGTGTGTCACCCACTCTTCCAGTTCAATCAGTGTATTGGCAGGCGTGGCCCCTGTAAGCCAATGCATGATGGAGCTATCTATGACAGGCTCCAAAATGCAGTAGCATACAGTTCAAAGGGGGAGCTACGCTTCAGTGGGCAGCGATAAGATATTGCTTGCTCATGCACAGCTCCCCCCCCACACACACGCACACGCAGGCATGTGCGCCGCATGCACGCACACTCTGTATAGCCGACGGGTGCCTAATCCCTCGTCGGGCTGTGCTGCGCCCCTGCCCCCCAAAGTTTTCCAAAATGCCACGCTGGTACTCACCCCAGCATGGCAACTTCATGATATAGCCGGGGTGCCTAATCCCCGTCGGGCTCCACTGTTCTCACCCTCCGAGTACTGGGTGCCACACTGGGAGCCCACCCCAGCGTGGCAATCGATGCTTTGGGCGATGGGAGTGCCCAATCCTTCATCAGCTGAATGCCCCTCCAACCGTCCTTGTGCCACGCTGGGAGCCCACCCCAGTATGGCAAATGTCCCGCGTCATCATTGGAAACAAAAAGAACACCTGTAAAGAAAAAAACGGTCCCACGTAGTCTCCCTGGCCCCCCTCCCACAACCCGCACCCACCCACTGTGCACCCTGCCTCCACACACACCCCTCACCCCATACTTACCTCCGGACCTCGGCGAGACGATCTTCGGTGGACCGGGAACATGTCTGCACTCTTCAAAGCCGACCGCAAACTGAGGAAATGCTGGTAAGCTGTATAATGGGCTAGATAGGGAGTTTTCAACTTTGTTGCATATCTCAGGCATTTTTTGGAATTTTTGCACCAAATTTTCAACATGGGGTTTTTGGGACCCCTTCTCATGAATGATGTCACTGTCATGGCGTTATTCGGGCCCAGGGGTGATTTTGTATATTGCGCCAAATCACCTTTCGGGACCAATTAACAAAATGACACTGCCAGTGTTCATAAGGTGGGCCTCAAGAAGCTCTATTTTGAAAATTTGCGGAAAATATTCAAACAATCCACTGTTTTATTTAGCGCGCATAAGTAGTTCTACGCATGCTCGTAAGTTCGCAAATTTTCAATATTTTCACTCCAGATTTTCAACATTGCCATTTTACCACACCTTCTTATGAGTAGTACAGCTGTCATTTTTCAAATCTTGCCCAAAATGTGTTTCTGCCCATGTAGCATACAATGGCGTGATGTGCTAAATCAATGTATGGGACACATTAAGAAAATCACAGTGACACTGTTCATGAGCAGAGATCTTAAAATGGCTATGTTGAAAATTTGGTGAAAACATTCCTAAAAATGACTGTTTTACGAGCGTGCGTTGCGCAGTTCCTATGCATGCTCATAAGTTTGCAAATTTAATATTTTCACTCCAGATTTTCAACATTGCCATTTTATTACACTTCCTTATGAACAGTACAGCTGCCATTTTTCATATGCTGCCCAAAATGTGTTTCCGCACATGTAGTGCACAATGGTGCTGTTGGTGTGTGAAAGCAATGTTTGGGACAGATTAAGAAAATCACAGTTACACTGTTCATGAGCAGAGGTCTTAAAATGGCTATGTTGAAAATTTGGTGACAAAAGTCCATAAAATGACTGTGTTATTAGTGAGCATTGCGCAGTTTCCACGCACCCTTGTAAGTTCAAGGATTTTGTAATATTTTAAGTCCAGATTTTCACCAGTGGCATTTTTCCACACTGCCTTATTTACAGTACAGCTGTCATTTTTCACAACATGGCCGAAGTGTGTTTTCACACTTTCAGCACAGAGATGCATGGTCGCTGTGGAAAATCATTGTTCGGGACAGATAAAGAAAATCACAGTGACACTGTTCATGATCGGAGGCACCAAAATGCCTGAGTTGACAGTCTGCTGTAAAAAAATCCCCAACCTAATTATATTACGGGTATGCCTTGCACAGTTTCTATGTACGCTCATGACTTCACCATTTTTTTAAATATTTTTACTGCAGATTTACAACATTGCCATTTTTTACACCTCCCCATGAACAGTACAGCTGTTAATTTTTACATCCTGTTCGGAATGTTTTTGCACCTGTGGTGCTAAATGCTGTAGTAGCTGTGCATAAGCAGCTTTTGGCTAAGAAACTGATATTCCCTGTTCAAGTGAGGGTCACACAAAAACCATGTTGAACATCTGGAGTGAAAATACCAACGAATTCCTGAGGTATTAGGGTTTCCAACCATAACGCCCAACCCTGTAGAGAATGACAGGCATCAAGGGTGTGACTTGGGATTCTTGCCTGCAATGCTCATACCATTCCACACCCTGCAGCCAGTGAGAAGCATTGAGGTATGCCTTGGACTCTTCGGCCCCAAAGTTCACCCCATTCTCCTATATCGCACCCATCCCACTGTATTTCCTAATGGAATGGGGTGCGCAAGGACCAAAGATCCTAAGGAACACCTATGACACTTGCCAGTGTCTGCAGGGTGGGTGTACTGAAATGGCATGGCCGTTATGCCTGATGACCCAAAGGCACACCCCAATGCCTGTCACTCTCTTCAGGGTGGTGGTGGGGTTGGCTTCAGTTCAATACTTCACTGCCATTACTATTACGCAGCTCTGTAACTTCTACACTACCACTTCCAATGCCAGCAAGCAAACATTCGGCATTGACAAATGCTTGTTTTTATCTCACTAACGTCAAGCAGACTGTGATGTGAAACAAGTGGGTTTCACAACAATTTGCATAATTCACTAGTTTCCTGTAATAACCACAAGGTGGTGCTATAACATACTGTAATGCAGTGATTAACTACAAATGCTACGGGTATTATTATGTAAGTCAGTGTGGGGCAGGCTGAAACAGGCATTTACCACCAGTCCTCCATGGCTAAAGCGATAAACACACACAGGTGCGCTTTGTGCTCTTTGGGACGTGTCAGTGTGCTGCATTGGACTGAGTTAGCTCGTGGACAGAACCACTCTAAGTGTAATCAGAGAGGAAACAGTTTTTGCTCAGTCTAATGCCATGTAAATCAAGTAAAAATATTTCACATCTCTTTGTGTTAAATCAGAAATTACTGACTGCAAAGATCAGCATATTATTATTAATTGAGCAGGATTCCATCACTACAAGGTAGGCTTATCCCCCTTCAGTGATTGCCAGGCCTCAGGAACTTCCTGCAGTGACCCAGTGATCTTCATTTGTGGGTAACCATAATACAATTTTCATTTTTTTTTTTTGACCTTTCGGTGAGGGACAGCAGGGGCACTGACTTGCAACAACAGTGTTTCCAACTTAAAATGAAAGCTTGAGAGACATGAATCTCATGTAAAATGTGTGTGTGTGTGTCTGTGCGTGTGCTTGTTAGTGTGTCTGTGCGTGTGCTTGTTAGTGCGTGTGTGTGTGTGTGAGAAAGGAGGATGTTACCCTCTCCACGTGAAACAGAGATGATCCTGGGTGGTAAGAGAGGTACAGTCTATGTAACAAGTGATAGTCAAGGAGTAGTAATCCTGTTATGTAATGTGGGGAAGCCCTCTTCGCAGGGACTTCAGGTAGCATGATGAATTGCACTGTCAGTGGCTCAGTAGCTTGCACGTCCTCCTCTGGGGTTGGAAGACGTGAAGGCTGTGGGTTTTACTCCCACACCAGAAACTGGGGCAGCTAGCTAATACTGTCACTGTAGTAAATAAAATTATTGCATCTGTTCACAGAAAAACACCCTGCAACCCACAAAGTACAGCACTAGGGAGGTGTTGTGCTGTTGAGGGACCATACTTTGGATAAGATATCATACTGATGTCCCTTCTGCCCATCATTGGTTGTTGTCTATGTGTAAGGTCCCATGGCACTTATTGTAAGAGTTGTGGTTTTTCCTTAAAACAGATACATGTAACACACAGCAGGACACAGCTGGAAATTATCTGTCCCCATGTGCCCACTTCCATCTGACATGTTTTTGTTTATTTATGGCGTTTACCAATTACACATAAATAAATGTAGTGAGGGAAGTACTCCACCAATAAGTAATGGCTGTCAGTCTCATTGTGAAATGTGGAGTCACTTCCTATGTCTGTGGAACTGATGGATCTCTGGGTGCTAAACCAGAGAGATCCATTCTGTTTCTAGCCATTGAGTAGCACTGACAGATATATTCTGAGCAGGAAATGAAACTGGTAACATAGCAGACCTCTGGAGCCATCTCTGTTTTTCTTTATGATTTACACTCCTTATACTTTTCCTACAGAAATGGAGAGGAACTGAGAGCTAAGGGTGGAAAATGGCTGTTTAACTCAGATAAAACCGAGCTGACAATTCTGAGTGTTGACAAAACAGATGAGGGTGAATACTCCTGTAAAGCCGAAAACCAGTTTGGGCAAGCAGAGACCAAGATGAACCTTACTGTTTTTGGTAATTGTTTATCTCTTTTACCTTGAAAACTGTTGTGTGACTCTGATAACTATGAAATATTTATAAATGAACACAGTCTTAGTTTAGTAAAGTAACTTCAGGATCATGTAGGTAAAGAAACTACAGCTAGTGAGATATTAGAAGGCCTCAGTGTTTCCCAGTGTTTCTCTGGCCAGTTTTACAGTTTTTACGGTAAAGGCAAAATTGTCAGAAAACTTTATCTTTAATTGTCTTGTAACATTTTAAAGCAACTTTCCAGTACAGCACCCAGAAGAACTTCTTAAAATGTAATATTCAGGTATAATTCAGCTTATACAGTATGTCATTAAAGGAGAATATTTGTTATGAAAAGCGCCAAACATACAGTAAGTATGGGTTTCTTCTCCAATATTTATTTATTTGTTTTTGGCAACTGGGCAAGCCCACTGAGACCAGAGGTCCCTTTTTCAGGGGTGACCCGGAATTAGTTACAGAAAAAGGCACATAATAGCATTCTTTACAGTAGTTACAATAATTACACAAATATACATTAGCAACAGTTTACAGGGGTAGAATTAGGTTAACATTCTGGCTCTTATTAGCAGTACATGACGTCAAGTTACACATCAGTTTAGCAGGGATTTGAGACAACCACAGAAAAACATCATATTTTTGGAGATGGTTATGGAAAATTAGAAAATACTTATCTTGTGAAATTTTAGTGAACTTTTGTGGAATATGACACACTTTACTGATACAGGTATAACTCCACTGGAAATGTAAACTTGGTAGAGTCTCTGGGATCTTTTTCCTTTTATAAGACCTTCAAGTCAGAAGTAGCCCCAATACTTTATGCACTATTTAATACACTTAAATCAACCAATACTTTATCTGCATCATTTGATAAAGCCTTAATAACTTTAATATTAAAAACAGGTAGACGGGAAGGAGACTGTAATTCATGTGTCTAATTACAGATACAAAATATCTATCAGTTCTGTTAAACTTGTCAGTTAGAATACACATGGTGTATTGCATGCCAAAAATCCTCTGTACAAAGTCCCCCCCTCATTCTACTTAAAATCTGTTCTTTCTCTTCTCTCGACATCTCCAAGATCCTTAATGAATTTTCCAGTATCAAATGGTCTCCAATCCCCTCTGCCCCCTCAGTGGACACTGCACTGTCTCTCTTTGCTACACAGTTTCTATCAGTCTGGGACCGTCATGCCACACTAAGAAATGCTAAGGTCTGTGGTAATCACCTGCCATGGGTTTCTGCCAAACTCATTGCCTGCCAACGTGCGTGTGATCAAGTGTGGGCAGCATATAAATCCCCAAGCACCCCACAAGATCTTCAGCGCTACCGCGCTCTCCGAAATGCCTGCACCCATGCCATCCGCCTCTCCAGAGCTGAATATTTCAATGCCTCCTTCGAAGTCAACATTACTAACCCATCCAAATTTTGGAAGGCAGTCTGTGCTGGGGCTGGCAGTATAGCCTAGAGGTTAGAGGAACAAGGTGTGAATCAGCTTGATACATCCAGCAGATCAGACCTGAGTTTGATTCTCACAACCTCCACTTGCATACTGTGTGACTCTGAGCAAGTCACTTAACCACCCAGTGCTCCCAGGTCACCCCTGAAAACAGGCACTTGTGCCTAGTGGGCCTTACCCGGTTACCAAAGACTAAAATAAAAAAAATAAAAAAAATAAATGCCTTGTGCTCCCCTCCCTCACAGGCCCACTCTCCAGTACTGAAAATTCACTCTCGATTAATTGATGACCCTCCCACAGTGACTGAAGAGTTCAATAAATTCTTCACTTCCTGCACCTCCTCCCTCCTTGCATCCCTTCCACCTATCAGCCCCTACCTCCAAATGACCCCCCCCCACAAGCACCTGCCACCTCACACTTCACCTTTAAAGCTGTCCTTCCAGACAACACTCTATGTGTTTTACTTGCCCTTAATCTCAACAAAGGCAAAAGCCCCGATGGTCTGGACCCTAAACTTCTACATCTTTCTGCCCACGCTATTGCTCTTCCCCTGACACATCTTCTGAACCTCTCCTTCTCCCTTGTGACTGTTCCTAAGATTTGGAAGTCTGCTACCATGGTTCCTCTTCCCAAGGGAGGTGACCCCTCCAACCCTAGCAATTTTCATCCTATATCCCTGTTACCTATCCTGGCAAAGGTTCAAGAGCACCTGACGCTGGAACAACTCTTCCAATTCCTTGACTTCTCCTTCTTCACCCCCTTCCAGTCTGGATTTCACAAAGCTCATTCCACCACCACCTTCCTTCTTTGGCTCACTGATGCCATTCTCTTTAGGAGGGACCAGGGATGCTTCACCTCAAACATCTTTGTCGACCTGGCCAAAGCCTTTGACATTGTCACACACTCACTCCTCCTGTCTAAATTGGCTGCAGCTGGCCTCTCTGTTACCACCACCAATTGGTTCCAGTTATACCTCACTGGCCAGTCCCAAGCTGTCAGAGTCAGCAACTCCACATCCCTCCCCCTCCAAATCAACACAGGTGTCCCCCTGGGCTCAGTAGTTGGACCAATTCTGTTTTCCATCTTCCTAAATTACCTCTCTGATGACTGCTTCTATGTCAACATACACATGTATACAGATGACACTGTGTTATTTTACTCTGGGAAATCCCATACCGAAGTGCCTGCCAGCCTCCTTCAGGACTTTAACAATGTCCAGCACTGGTTTAATTCAAATTAGCCATCTCTAAATGCCAAGAAAACAGTCTTTTGGACCTTTGGCACCAGTCAAAAACTGGCCAGACTTGACGCCACCCCCACCTTCCGTACCCTAACAGGAGCCAAACTGGATGATGTTTTCTCATTTAAGTACCATGGGATGTGGCTAGACAAAGACCTTGACTTTGGTGTCCATGTAGATGCCATTCACAAAAGCTCCTTCCAAAGCTTGGCACCCTTTTCAGACACCACAGCTGCCTGCCCATGCATGCTAGGTGTTAAATTGTCCTTACGATGATTCTCCCAGTCTTCGACTTTAGAGATATTGTCTATAATTCAGCCCCTAAGACCACTCTATCCAGGCTGGACACTCTTTTTAACTCATTCGGTTGCTATCTATTTGGCTGCCCACCCACCCACCACTGTAATCTATACACCTCAATCTCCTTCCCATATCTCTCTCTCTCTCTCTCTCTCTGCCAGGCACCTGGCCCACACCTCAAATCTAGTGAGTAACTACTGGCTCAGCTCCCTTCCACCTTAGTTATCCTTCCACCTGTCCACCCCTCCTGCCTCCCACTATTATCTGCAAGGAACAACACACAGAATGCTTGCCCTACCACCATGGTGTACCTCATCCGGTTGCGCCACCTTCTCTTTAAAATTTCCTAGCATCTGTAACTCCCCCCTCTCCGATATACGCTCTACCCAATCCTACAACTCCCTCACACTTCTCCTTTGGAAGCACACAGCCCACATCTGTAACTGCACATAATTCTCCTGTCTTTTCTCTTCATTCTCCCTTGCCACTGTCCTTCTCTTCTAACACTGCTGATCCCCTGGCAGGGGTACCCCACGGATACCTCCTTTCTCTCCTGCCACTCCCTTCCCTCTCCTCTAATTATTACCAATTCCCTGGCAGAGTTCTCTGCATCCTGCAGGGGTAAATCAACCTGGCCCCCTTTCTGTCTTGACACTTCCCCCTCTCCTCTAATATTGCCAACCCCCTGGCAGGGTTAGCCACATCCTTTAGGGGTAAGTCCATCTGACTACCTACCCCCTGTTACCCTCCTAATTTTTCCCCACTCTCACAAGCATATTTATTGGGATTTTGTCTTAGCACTGGGTATCTTACACCGCTGCTCTGCAACCCTTGCTCTCTACCAGTAGTTAACTCTACTCAAGATGGTCTGCTCAACTGGTCTCAATCACTTCAGTGGCACTTAAAGTCATTGACTTTCTATTATGTTTTGTATTGTTGCACTGACTTCTTCACTGCAACTATGCAAATAAGATTTTGCTAATGCCTTCTATGTGCTGTTGTCCCTAGCTTCTGTCAAGTATTGACTACCTGTCAGGTATCTGCAATGTTGTAGTTTTAAGTCTATACACACACACACATATATATATATATATATATATATATATATATATATATATATATATATAGTTACTGTAGTTGCATTATGTGGATTGTACTCTTTTTCTGTAGCCTGTCCTCTGTACTTTGTTCACTGTCACTACCTTATGTAACCCTTTCCACCAGGACACTTCCAGAAACAAGCTGTTCACAGTTCATGTTGCTTTCCTGGTAAATCTCTTTTAAATAAAATAAACAAATAGAATCATAAACATTTTGGTTCCATAACAAAGGTATCAATGTTCTACTCTGGGTCCAGATCAAACAGAACATAATCAAGAAGGAATTAAAACACATACTGTGCTTTTTTTATTATTGGGATTTAAGACTCCTTGTGCAAAACATATTAAAAGAGAAAAATACAGCACAGCATTATTATACATGTAGAAAAAACATAAAAAGGAATATATAAAAGGAACAGCAGAACTGATACCATTGCCAGAAAGTGAAGACATGTTGAACCTCAAACATTACTGGATTCAATCATTTTTATGAGTGGTTACTAGATGAAATCATAACAAATATTGTATTTAATGGGTGGGATAGAAGCCTGGGTGCAGCACAACTGGGATGTGCCAGGGCACTGACAGGGTGATATTCAATGGTGCTGCACCATGGCTCAGCACCATTGAATATCGCTCTGTGGCCACCCGCATTGTGCATGGCACAGTGGCACTGCACCAGCGTAAATGGCCAGAGAGGGGCAGGGAGATTCACTAGCGCAAGTGCCGTTGTGCTAGGTGCATCAACCATGATATTCAAAGGTGCACATGCAAATGGGGCCTTAATACATGCAAGGCACAAATAGGGCCATTTTCATGTCATTATGGCCTCATTTGCATGCAGGTGCGCCCATCCCCAGTGACTTGCACCTGGCGCCCTGCCAGGCTGCAGCTGTCGGGGGACCGACGCCCCCTGCACAAGTGGCAAAGTGCCCCACAGCCCGATCGTGGGCATAGGTATAGAAATATGAAACTCCTATATCCCTGGTGGTCCAGAGGACCACTCGCAGCCTGATCACAGGCATAAGTATAGATATATGAAACTCCTATATCCCTGGTGGTCCAGTGGACCACTCGCAGCCTGATCGCGGGCAGATGCCTAAAACAAGATTTGGTCCCATCCCTGATGATCCAGTGGTACCCCCCCCCACTGAGCCCCGTCACCCTGCTTCCCCCCTGTCAGTGGTGGGTGGCAGCTCCCCACCCGCAAGCCACCTGGCTGCCCACCGACTGACTGCATACAGCACAGCTGTACACCCATTGATCCACAGCGTGGGCCAGTGGGCGTGCAGATCGTACCGTACTACACAGTCCAGATATGTGAATGAATCCATTTACATATCTGGACTGTGTAGTACAGCACGGTTTTCCAACCCTTCTGAATATCCCACCCAATGTGTATATTTTGTATTTTTTTTGTGGAGGCAATTGTTGGAAATGAGGCCAACTCATCAAACACAATTCACATTCATTATACTGGCTTGAATTTATTGTTTTAATTGTCAGTACTTCAAAAACACCCAAGTTTTGTGAGTTACACTTACATTATCAAGGGTTCTATACAGTCTAAATGAACAATAACTAAAATGAATATTAATACATAATTAAATATTCTATGCATTAATTTCTCACAGACGTGTGTGGGAAAGTGTGCTATACTAACCCTTTCTCACATATATCTATGTGGGACATTGACTTGCATAAAATATTTAATTATGTATCAATAGTTAAAACAATAATTGCAAGCCTGCCTAGTGAATTTTGAATTGTGTTTGGTGAGTGGGCCTCATTTACAGCAATTGTCTTGGTATAAAGTTGATGTAGTTGGAATAGGCTCCTCCTGGTGAATTTATCATTGTAGGTGTCTGGAGCCACAGTGGCTGCAATTCTGTTTCATTTCATACAAAACTTTTATTTCTGTTTATATGCATTCTAGCAACAGAGTTTTCCAAAGCAAGAAAGATAGAGGAACTGGATATTCCTAAGATCTAATGATAAATCACTTTGCATTTAAGATTCTCGTACTCAGTAATCTTTTTCTTGGGACCAGTAGGGAGTAGTTGTTTAGATAATAGACCCAGAATACATTATTCAGGTTTGTGCTGGTAAATTTGTATTGAGCATTCTGTTACTTTAATTAAAAATATGTTGCCAGAAGGGACACGACAAAATGCAGTTACCAAATCAAGTGAAAAAGTTACAATTTCTTTACATAAGGGTGATATGAATGAATTCATTTTTTAAGTAAGTAAGGAGAGTAGTACATTCTCTGCAGAGTGTAATACTAGATTTGATTCAATCATTTTTTGTAATACGCCATAAGGCACATATTTTGATTTGTTTTTTTTTCTTAGAGGTTGTAACACTGAGTTCCTTTTGCTATCCATTGTTTAATTTATTAAAATCAATAATATGATTGTCTATTAATCATTTTTAAATGTTCGTATTACATTGGATCGTGTAGCTATTTTATACAACACTTCAAATACATCAGTTTTTATGTAATGTATAGGATGAGCCTAACAAATTGCCTAAAACCTATCTTATTTAACAGTATCTGAATAACTGTGTTTTATCTTATTTATATTTGACTTGTAGCTGTAAAAAAGATATTAACTGAGCAGTTTCAAACGGATGACCAATATTATGGATGCCTGAATTAAGCCATATTTTTAGACCAAGGCAGGGTTATTCCATGTTAGCCCACACAAAAGCAGGTGAAGGAAAAAAAAGAGAATCTTCAGGACACTTAAAGAAGAGGTGTTCAGGCCTCAAAAGTTCATATCATTAACTTTTCATTAGCCTGACAAAGGTATTATCTTTACCCATCAAAAATATATTTTTGTTTCTCTCTACCTTATTTTTTAGAAAGTTTTCATAAAACAATGGATGACAACCATTTTTACTCGAAGGAGAGTGGGTTGAAATGTGAATTTTATGATTGGTGGTCGTGGTCGCTTTTGTCCAGATCTGTTGGTGATTGAGTTATTCTTTCACATTATTCTACCCTCCTTATTGTTTGAACACAATAACTGATATCTTTTCATGTAACCTATAGTGTCCAAGTCACAGTATATCCAAAATGCAGTTGATTATTGAACCATTTGTACAGCCGGAACCCGATATTCATAGACATGCAAAGTGTAGTGCAAATGTTTGCGCTTCACTTTGCAATTGCTCAGGGGTCCCAGGATGCTATATTCATTCAGGCACTACCTGACTGAATATAGGCACATGTCATGGAAGCACTAAGTCAGGGAGCACTGCCCTGACATGCCTTCCAAAGTTGGCCCTAAGTGTTGATAGTACTGGAGTGCTAGCTGCAGTTTTCAAAGGAACCCATGCAAATGAGCCCATTGGGCAAGCAAGGCACTAAGGGTCTATTTCCATGCCCATTAAGGGCCCATTTGCATGGGTAGTGGAGACAGGTAGTGCAGTGCCACCCCCAGCCCAGGATAGCTGTAGCTATCACTGGTGCTAATGTTCCCCCTTTCTGACTGCCAGACCCAAGTGTATAATTATAGTCCCTAGTGCTAATGGTGCCCCCCTCGCTCTGATCACCAGTTCCAAATTAGCAGTAATCATCCCTGGTGCTCGTGGTGCCCCCCTCCTTTCTGATCACCACATCCAAATGTATAATTATAATCCCTGGTGCTAATGGTGCTCCCCTTGCTCTGATGGCCAGTCCCAAAGTAGCAGTAATCATCCCTGGTGCTAGTGGCCCCCCTCTTTCTGATTGCCACACCCAAGTGTATAATTATAGTCCCTAGTGCTAATGGTGCCCCCCTCACTCTGATTGCCAGTCCCAAAGTAGCAGTAATCATCCCTGGTGCTAGTGGTCCCCCCTTTCTGATTGCCACACCTAAGTGTATAATTATAATCCCTGGTACTAGTGGTGCACCCCCTTGCTCCGATCACCAGCCCCGAAATAACATTAATCATCCCTGGTGCTAGTGGTTCCCCTCTTTCTGATCACCAGACCCAAATGTATAATTATAATCCTTGGTGTTAGCAGTGCACCCTTTTGCTCCGATCACTAGCCCCAAATTAGCAGTAGTCATCCCTAGGGCTAGTGGTGCCACCCTCACTCAGATCACCAGCCTTGAAGTAACAGTACTCATCTCTGGTGCTAGTGGTGCCCCACCTTGCTCTGACTGCCAGTCCCAAAATAACAATAATCATCCCTGCTGTTACTGGTGCCCCTCCATCACCAGTGTACAGACTGTAGAGTGACACTACCACAGCGAAGACCATCACAGCAACAGAATCTGGCTGAAAGTGTCGGGTTACTGTGATGGTCCTTGCTGACACCGGTAGAACATCTCCTGGTGTTTTGCCCCCTTCCCGAGACAACTCCAACTCAGAGTTGTATATTTAGAGACCTGGGATGTGGGGGGGGGCACAGTCCCCCGAAGAAAACACACTGACATCCCTACAGTACAATGCCGACACTCGGCATTGTGACTGTTACTGTCAGGGATGTTGGGAAAGTAGATATCGCCACACTATAGGAAAACCCTGATCACCAGCCCCAAAGTAGCAGTAAACATCCCTGGTGCAAGTGGTACCCCCCCAACTCTGATTGCCAATTCAAACTTCACCTCCCTGGCATCCAGTGTCTTCCTTGCAGTACAGGCACTTCCACTCACCATAGCATTATCCGCAGTGCCACGGGTGCATATGGCAACCAGCACAGTCCTTCTCACACTTCCTTGATCAGCTGCTATATGTCCAGGCAGGGAGTACACCTCTTATTTATAGGATAGAGTGATGTCACCCAGGAGGTTGAGGAGGGCTGTGCCATGGATGATGCTATGGTGAGTTGTGGGGGTGCCCAGTGCCACGGGGGTCAACTGGACACCAGGGAGGGTTTTCTGATCTGGGCTGGTGACCAGAGTGAGGGGGACACCACTAGCACCAGGGATGATTACTGCTACTTCGAGGCTAGTGACTGGAGTGGGTTCACATGGTTTTATGGTAGGGGTTGGCCAAGGGTGGGACACGGACCATGGGGGTGGTATGTTTCTCCCAGGGGCCATTTGGCCAGTTGACTGCATTATGTCTGGCAGCCACTAGAACTGTGTGAAAAAAAAGAGTTTCTTCAGTGGTATTTGCATGGTGCAAAAGACCATACAAACCCTCTTGTGTCGCATAAATCCCCTGAATATCAGTTTGCAACAATATTCCTGCCCCCACCCCACTATTTGCATTCCCCTAATTTAGTTTGTGCAGATGCTACCCCTTTTTGCTAGCACAACAGGGCCCTTTGAACATTGGGCTCCAGTGGAAAGGCCAGTTTGTGTAGACAAACACCAATTAGCACCCGTGCAAACTTTGGAGTATCAGGCCCCTGTTCTATTATGAGTGAGAAAAAATGGTACTGAAGATGTGAAAACTCCAACCCTGCACTAATGTGCCAAGTCTTTAGTTTTTTTTTTATATATAATCTAGGTCTTTTATTTCTCCAGATGAATTTAGAAATTATTTTCTCTAATTTGGCAAAGAAAAATGTATCATTATTCCCTTGAGTGGGTGGAAAAAGATTTACAAGCCTAAGAAGAGTACTTATTTTTATTTCTTGAACTCTACGTAATAGAATTATTGGCAGATCAGGCCATTTTTCTACATCTGATATTAGTAAAGGAATAAGATTATATTTTGTCAAATTACTTACATAAGTCATTACATATATGCCCAAGTATTTTATTTTATCTTTGGAAATATGAAGAGGAAAGTACCTTCAGGAATATTTATTTTATGGGGTTTAATTACCATAGCTTCTGTTTTGATCCAGTTAATTTTTAATCTTCATTGTGTACCATATTTTGAGATTATTTTCTAATACTGAAGGTATTTCAGTTATGGGGTTGGATATATCTATCTCTATATCTATATCTATTTCTGTATCTCTATCTCTATCTCTATATCTATTTCTATAGCTACTGTATATCTATATATCTCTATATCTCTCTATCTCTATCTCTAGCTCTATTTCTATATCTATATCTATATATCTATATATTTCTCTATCTCTATATCTATTTCTATTTCTATAGCTATATATATCTTTATCTCTATATCTCTATATATCTATTTCTATTTCTATATCTATATCTATATATTTATATATCTCTATATCTATCTCTATCTCTATTTCTATATCTATATCTATATATCTCTCTATCTCTATCTCTATATCTATATCTATTTCTATGTCTATGTATTTCTCTATCTCTATATCTGTTTCTATATCTATATCTATATATGTCTATATCTCTCTATCTATATCTATAGCTATATCTATATATCTCTTTATCTCTATCATTATCTCTATCTCTATCTCTATATCTCTATTTCTATCTCTGTCTCTATCTCTATATTTATTTCTATTTTTATTTCTATATCTATCTCTATATATCTATATAGCTCTGTCTCTGTCTCTGTTTCTGTCTCTTTATCTATTTCTATATCTATATATCTATATATCTCTATATCTCTCTATATCTATCTCTGGCTGTATATTTAGGTTGGATATATCTATCTCTCTCTCAGCTGTATCACAGAATGTCACCTGTGTATAATGAAAGTTTAATATAATGCTGTCCTATAGGGTAACCTTTAATTTGGTTCATATTTCTAATTTTGTTAGCTTATTGTTCTATTGAAAGTTCAAAGAGCATAGGAATATATATATATATATATATATATATATATATATATATATATATATATTTTTATATTTATTTATTTTTTATATATCATTTTTTTTTTATCATTTATTTGTACTGTACCACCTCTGCGGACCTGGCAGGGGCTACACCCCCTCTCGTAGGGGTAAATTCTCCAGCTCACTGGGGCCATCATGGGTCCTGCTGGGTCCCAGTATTTTTCCTCCATTTTCTCCCCATGCCCTTGCCCATGCAATGAGTGCAGCAGCTGTCTCCACCTCTGCAGTGGCAGCCAAGCACCCTTGGCATGGGCCGAACCCTTCTTTGTTGTGCTGATGCATGCAGCTCAAACCTCCTACCCTGAGGAAGGAGAGCAGTCCTCCAGATGCTCAATCCTTACCTCCCCGGCCAACCTAAGTCTGTTCCCAAACCCGGGTCACCAGCATGGCATGAGGTGTGGCATCCAGCGCCTCAACCCTCAGCGTCACTGAGCCGGCAAGCATAGGAAATATTGAGCAGTCCTGTCTAGTACTTCTAGTTAAATTAAAAGTTTTGGATGTGAGGTTGTTAGTCTCAGTGTGAGCTATTGGGGGGTGGGGTAAATAGTTTAGATACATGTTCAGAAAGTTACACTGAATCAAGCTTTGTCTATAACTTTGAACCAATAGCGCCATTAAAGCATATCAGAGGCCTTTTCAGCATCCAGGGACACCATCTAAGCATTATTTTCCTTGCTGCCTAGTATGGTATTTTGTCCCCACCTTCCCTTGATGAAGCTTGCCTGATCTGGTTTGATTAAATATGATCATTATAATTCCAACCTAGTTGCCAGAATGTGTAAACATTTTATAATCAGAGTTTAGCAATGATCTAGGTCTATTAAAAAAAAAAGCATTTAGTTGGTGGGTTGCCTTTTTTATGGATTACCAATATAAGGGCAATATCAGAAGAAGGGGGAGGCTATGAGATGACAGGAAGGAATTATAGAAAGACTGTAAAGATGGAACCAAAACTGCACTGAACTCCTTGTAAAAAGCTATTGATATCACATCTGGGCCAGAAACTTT
The DNA here is from genome assembly GCA_016271365.2 of Neoceratodus forsteri. Taxonomy (NCBI): domain Eukaryota; kingdom Metazoa; phylum Chordata; order Ceratodontiformes; family Ceratodontidae; genus Neoceratodus; species Neoceratodus forsteri. The sequence continues at coordinate 156,961,273 of CM028138.1, forward strand.
ACCAACTTTAAATTGATATCTCAAATAATCTCATCCTTAGAAATATATACTGTAGAATATATACTGTCTAAATCTTTCAATTTTTGCTCTGAGTATTTAGATGTATATAGATTGTTTTAATATTTATGCACATACTGTACTTGCCTCACATTAGTGAACCCAATGTATCAGTATTCATACAGATGATGTTAAATGCTTGGCTGTGATTCAATAAATACAAAAATTGTGTTATAATATCAAAGTTTATATCATTACAGAACAAATCAGCAATACTGAACCTCTGCATTAATAAAACATTGAAAGATTAGTCTATACTGGGAATCAGAGAAGTTTGGGACTTCTTTATCTAAGTTAAATCAATAACATTTGAATACTTTAAGAATAAATATAATATCCCAGCTGGTCAGTACTTGTTTTTCTTACAGACTGGATACTTTAGACCCAGTTCTAGAATGGGTTACACATATCACATGGCAACTTGCTCCAAACATGACATGCGTTATGCCACCTGCTATTCCAAAAGGCAGCCTGGGACATGGCATAGGCTGCCTGCTGCCAAAGGCAGTCTGAGCCACTGGCTATGCCCAAAACCCCCTGTGACATGGCGCAAGGGGGTTTCCGGCAGCCGGTATGCCTGATTCCGGGAGTGTGGCTGACAGAATGGCAAATATGCTATTCCAAGAGCACCCTAGCAGACAGTGGTCTAAGTATAGTTAGACCAGTTATTAGCTAGTCTAACCATACCCTACATCAAATGCAGGTGCACCACCATGCCTGGTGCCCCTACAGCCATCCTCCCATGGTTCTACATTAGCTCCCACCCCACCCCTAATGGCAGGGCAGCCCTCTATGGGCGGTTGGCACCTCCATGCACCCGCCCCCAATCATTGCCCTACAGGGCAGTACATGACCCCTTCCATGCCATCTTACCCATGATGGTCCAGTGGCCCCCCCACTCCCTCACCAGCCCTGTGGGGTATTGCAATGTTGTGGGGGAGTGGGGCTGTGGGGTGTCAGTGCCATGCACCCTGTCGGCGGGCATTGATGCAGCTTGTGACACCCAGGTCAAGTGCACCCTTCCTGTGGTGCAACCCTCGTGCTGTCACAAGTCACAGAGCATAGGTACTGGGGACCCAGCCTGTTCTGGAATCCAGCACAGGGTCCCCGGCATAGTGGCATATGTTGCAACTCCCATCCGCCTGCGAGTTGCACCATACGTCTTGGAATCAGGACCTTTATTCAAAATGTTTTAAATAAATAGAATCATATAATAATATCAAAGATAGACTATTAGCAGATAAAGAAGATGTAGAAATGAAATGATAGGTAAGATTTACAATATTCTGTTACACACCAGGCAACCTAATGTACATAAAATGCAACACAGGTGGAATGAAGATTTAGATAGTAACTTAATAAATAAGTGAGACTTAATAATTCAATAACCAAAGCTAATTAAAAAAAAATATAAAATTACAACTAGTACAATGCAATATATTACCTAGAATATACTGCACTTTATCTAAATTATATACATTTTCACCATCAATATCAGAAAACTACCAGAGATGTAAAAATAGAAAAGGCTTCCTTTTGCACATGTTTACGCTCTGCCCAACACTAAATAACCTTTTAAAAAACTGAGAAACTATTATCTGAAATACTAGGAGTAACCTAGTTACCAAAGTGGGGCAGGATTGAGGTAGTTAGGTGTAGAAGGTGCCCTGGACATCGATGGAACCTTGGGATAGGCAAGATGTGGTTGGTCCCCATCCCCAGGGATTCCACCAGACTGAGTGGACAGGTAGTTAGAGGGGCTGCACTTTCCGCCAGTCCCCTGAGGGCAGCGCTATGCAGTGCCAGATTGATTAGGAACTAGATCACCATTATTGCAGACCTAATTTTCTCAGTCAATCTGGCTTGCATTACTGGCACCTGGATGGGTGATGATGCTGGCACAGTTTTAGAGGCAGCCGTCCCCCCTGGGTATACTGTAGTACACTGCCCCAGAGTGGAATGCAGGGGCAGGGGAGTGGCCATCTGTTTTAGATCTGAGCTTGGCTTCATTTAAATGTGTTCTTTATGTGGCAGTCTGGGCGCAGGCTGTAGGATTCTCTTGATTTACCTCCACCCCAGGGCTGCAGGTGAATTCCTACAGGAAGTAGCCGATTTCATTGTTGGTGAGATGTTGGAGTCCCCAGGTGTTTGATCCTGCAGGACTTCAACACCTGGGCCAATGACCAATCATCTAGGCTAGGTTACAACTTCTTCCAGACTGTCATCTCTGGGCCTGATACAGGAAGCTTCCTCTGTGACCCACCAAGGCGGCCATATGATGGACCTGGTTTTCTCACTGGGGCTTGAGGTTAATAACCTCAAGACTGATTGGGTCATTTGGTCCAATCACTGCAAAGTGGGGTTCTCATTCAGGGCCCCCTTGAGAGCCCTCCCCCTGCAGAGATGGTCAGCTACCACCCTTTGAGGGGTTTGACCCCGGAGGGATTTCTGGTGGCAGCTGACCTATCTAGTGCAGTTAGTGTGTGCATTGAGGGTCCAAGTGAGGCTCTTGCCACCTATAATATGGTGTTGGCAGCTACTCTGGGCTCCCTTGCACCAACCTGTGTATGACCCAGATCCTCTCACTTGTGGTTCTCTTGGTTTGTTGGGGACCTCAAGAGGATGAAGATCATGGGTCAGAAGTTGGAGCGCTGCTGGTGGAGGTACGGGCTGCAGATAGACAGACTGGTCCTATGCTCATATTACACTGAGTATCATGGGGCAAGCACTCATAAGAAGGCAGAGTTCCTGTCCAGAGAGATTGCTGCCAGGAAGAATCAACCAACTGTGCTTTTTTGGACTATGGACAGGCTCTTAAATCCAGCCTGTCTTCAGCCATAAAATACTTTTTCTGACACTCTTAGTGAGGAGTTTGCTCAGTTCTTCTTGGACAGGGTGTCTGCCATCCGGCTTGGTGTTTCACCAGTGAGCCTTTCTGTGGCCTACAGTTATCATCTGGGTCACCTGTTGAGCAATCCAATGAGTTAGGAGGAGTTTAAACCAGTGGTGGCATCAGAGGTCATCAGGGTTGTTTCCAAGTTAAAGCGCACATATTGCGAACTGGTCCTGGTGCCGACTCATTTCTTGATGAGATGTGTCGACACTGTTGGCCCAGTGTTCACTTTGATTGTCCAGTGCTCCTTGCCAAAGAGGATTGTTCCAGATGCCTTGAAGGAGGCACTGGTTCATCCCCTCTTGAAGAAGTCCTATTTGGACCCTGATGTCAAGGCAAATTACCATCCCATCTCCAACCTCCCATTTTTAGGGAAAGTTGTCACACAGCAACTTGAGGAACACTGTGTGGCTTTTGATCTCTATGAGCCTTTCCAGTCGGATTTTTGTATGAGGCATTGTATGGAAACCACACTAGTTTGGGTGCAAAATTACCTCCGCAGGGCCAGAGATCTGGGAAAGGGGACAATTCTTGTCCTGTATCTCTCTTCAGCCTTTGACATTGTTGACTATTGTGTGTTACTTGACCGCCTGAGAGAGTTTTGTGGACTCACTGGCTCTGTCATCTGCTGGTTTGTGTCCTACCTCACGAATAGGATGCAATGGGTAGTGATGGGGAATTTCTCCTCTTCCCCTAGCCTACTGTCATGTGGAGTACCTCAGGGTTCAGGCTTGTCACCAATATTGTTTGCTATGTATATGCTGCCCCTAGGTGAGCTCATTAGGAAATACTGCTTGGGTTTTCATTGCTATGCTGATGATACCCACACTTCTGGCATTGTTCCTTTCCCTTTAAGGCTTGCCAGTAAGTCTTCAAGCTGGCTCCTTCCACCCACCCTGATGGTAATTCCCTTGGCACTGCCCTGAGATAGCAGATCTTCCTTTCCACTGGAAGAAGAAGGTTCTCTCCTTACCCCTTTCCACACTGAGTAGGCCCTTTCCTTTCAAACTTTTGTGATGGCAAATTTCTTCTTCTTCAGGTGATTTCCTTCAACTTCTCTATTATGGATGACTTGAAGTCAACTCTGGGATCCAACAAATGTACATGTGTGCAGAAGGTATCCTGGATGGACCGGCACACTACATGCATCCACTGCCTGGGGCACAAACACGATCCCCAGGTGTGTGGCCTTTGTTGCACTTTCCATCCTTCAACTTTGGAAGATCAGCATGCCCAGCTTCAGCTGGGACACCCTGATGAATGGAATCCTCCTGTTAACTCAAAAGATGCCTGTCAGGTGGTCTCCATGGTTGTGGAGTCCGCTGAACAGGTTGTGGCTATTCAAAAGGCTGCATCTCAGGCTGCAGAGCATGCCTCTTCAGTTTTGGCCTTCATGCCACTTTCCTTAGGTGCCACTTTTTTTGGGGCATGTTGTGATTTGTGCCAGTCTCTTCCCACCTTTGGGCAGGGCCCCTATATGGGCATTAATTATCAAAAAAAGAGACTAAAAAGAAGTCTTGTCATTGATCATGGGATTGTGAGCGGTCTTATGACTTTGATTCCCACACTTATTTGGAGGTTTCTACTATGGTCAATCCCTTTGGCCCTGACTGCTGGCTCCATGGTTCCCCCATCATGCCAGTTGGTCAAGCCACCCATCAACCAACCTGTCAAGATAGTTCTTGAACTGGTCGACCTATTGTCACCAGATAAGGCCGATACTTCCCTCTCTAGGACTCTGGTCCTGCATATTACCTCTCTGGGAGGGTCGGACCAGTCTGCTGATCGGGTCCCTACCCCTCAGGATCTAGTGATCCTGGAGGATCCTCCACATTCACCAGCCCCCTACGAGATCCACCATCAGTGGCTCCTACTGTTGAGGTCACAATCCCGATCCTGAAACCCCGAGTTGAGCATCCCATGTCAACAAAGGCAATTCTGCTCTCAACATTTGGGCATGTGGCATCACGTCTATTCCTCCTTTTCTTCCTCCTCAGATGAGGAGAGGCTCCACTAAAAAATGTGTCAGTGCTATGAGGAGCTTATGTGGCACCATCTCATTCTCACTGGAGTTAAACCAATTCTAGCCCCCACCCCAGCTATCACGTGGCTCCTGCCACTGAGGCCACAACCTACCCTAACTTGACTGGTTCCAGCTCAGCCTACCCTGGCCTCCCCACCTATTTAGGTGAAGCTACTGCCTAAACAGCTGAAGGAGTGCCCCCCTCTTAAGAATGCCAGCGTTGCTTCAGGATTTTCTCCTTGGCTGATGGTTACTGTGACTCCCTACAGACCCTGTATGGTCAGCATGGACTCAGGCAGTCAACCTATATTCAACGAATCCTCGGAGTCTGAGGGCTCCTCCCTACACATTGTTGTTTGTTGAGTCCAGAGAGGACTTGTTGACAGAGTATAGTCCCACTTCTTTCATGGGCCTACTTCATTTAACCTCAAAGCCTATGGGTCTTCAGATGGAGCCTGTCCAGAAATAGGCTAAGCACCCCCTGATCGAGATTCTCAATCAGGGTGGCTCCCCTGGGGAGGCCTTCCTAGTCTCCAAAGCCATTCTTGGCCCCATTCTGGAGCTTTGACAGCACCCTGCCTCTTGCCCAGTCCCATCGGTCCAAATGACCTGCAAGTATGCTGTCCCTACAGGTTCCCTTTTGGGTTTCACCAAACATCCTTCGGCGAGGGTCTGGTGGCTGACTCGGTCTTTCGGCATACAGTACTAATTTATTTGTATAATGTGCAATTAAGGTGTTTGTAAGTAATTTTGAAATGTACTGGTCAGGACCATGTTGAAAACAGGCTTTGGCCTAAAAGTGTGAAAGTAAGATCTGATTCCTGGATAAAAAATAAAACTTTTACTACTACTGCTACTATAAACAATGTCAGGGATGTGGATAAACTTCCCAACAAGGAATCCAAGAAACTGGATCATATGGCCAAGAAGGTCTACATGGCCTCCTCCCTTGGCCTTCAGCAAGCAAGTTTGGCCTTTTTAATGGCCCACTTTGCTCATGCCCTCCTGGGAACCCTAGATGAGGTGCTTTCTCATCTCCCTATGGACTTGCGACCACAATCAAGCAGGTCCAGGACCAAGGCTGAGCAGTGGCCAAGTAGCAGCTCCAGATGGCCATGGACATTGCTGACTTGTGCTCCCAGTCTGTGGCCACTGCAGTGGCCATGTGTTGCTGGACGTGGCTGTGGGTCTTGACCTATGACAGATACCCAGCACAAGCTGGCAGATGTCCCCTCTTCCTGGTCACTGAGTTATTCTGGCCAGGGGTGGAAGGAACACCTCACTCGCACTGAGATGTCCAGTGCCACCCTGGACTCTGTCACCTCCACCCAGAGAGTGATCACAAGAGTTCTAAGGCTCAGAAGAAGAAGAAGAAACCCTTTTGGCCCCTCTCTACTCCTGCGGCCAAGCTGTCCCAGCCCCCAGCTGGGCATCAGGCCCAGACTTAGCATCTCCGGCCAAAATCAGTTGCTTCGGTTGTCTGGAAACCAGGAGGTCGAGGTCCTGCTGGTTCCTGAGCCAGTCCCTCCTCCACCTCCAAGCCTCCCCAGTGACAGGATGAGGATGCCTCCCCCATGCCTGTCCTGACTCCCCGGGTCCTCCCATAAGGGGCCAGCTTTACTATTTCCTTTCTGCCTGATCCACTGTTACCATGGAGAGGTGGGACCTTGAGGTGATCGGTCAGGATCTGACTCTGGAGTTCGAGGCTTACCCACCTTGCTGAGCCCATGCCCCATGGGTGGACAATGTGCTAGACAACATTCTGTTAGCCCTTCAGGAAGGCATTGCCCAGCTCCTCTAGAAGGAGTTCTTGGCTTCTGTCTCTGACCCTCCAGTACACCCAGGGTTTGTCTCCAGGTACTTCCTGGTGCCAAAATAGATGAGGGGCTAGTGCCCCATCTTAGATCTGCTTGACTTGAACAAATTCCTTCAGATGCACACTTACAGGATGGTCACTCTGCCTTAGATCATACCATCTCTGGAGCAGAACATGTAGTTTTGATCTCTGGATCTTCAGGACACATTCTTTCATGTCTTAATCCATCTGTCCCGCTCTCAGTTCCTCTGGTTCTGTGTGCAGGGGATTCTCTATGAGTTCAAGGCCATGCCCCTCAGCCTCTCCTCGGTTCCCAGGGTCTTCACCAAATGGTGGAGGCCCTCTCCTCCTTTGCAGGATGATTTTGAGTTGGGCAGTTGCGCCATGCTCGGGACTTCCTGCGCCTCTTGTGATAGATGGCAACATGCACTAGTGTGGTTCGTTGGGCCGGGTGGAGAATGCACTCTCTGCAATGGAGGCTTGCCCTCAGTGGTCTCAATGCAAAGGCCACTTTGACCATCTGGTCACTGTGACCCAGCTGATGTGGGATGCCCACCAGCGGTAGTTAGTCCCAGAACATCTGCAAGAAGAGATCTTATTTTTCTGCCTAGAGCCAACAGTCATCCTGACGAGTGATGCCTCCCTGATGGGCTGGGATGCCCACCTGGGGGACCACAGAGTCCATGGGCTGTGGACCCCCAAGGAGTCCTGATGCCATATTAACTTGCTTGAGCTTCAGGCAGTTCAGCTGGTGCTGACAGCCTTTGCTTCACACATTCGGGTCAGGTCATTCAGGTCCAGACGGACAACACCATGACCATGTGCTACCTCAACAAACAGGGTGGGACGCACAACTTTCCTCTGTTCAGGGAAGCACTCCACATCAGGACCCTCGTGGCAGCCTGGATGCTGATCTCCTGGCCATCCATGGGCATCCAGAGGTAGTACACCACCGTACTCTCAGTGGAGCACCGTTCTAGTGGATCTGTTTGCCTCCAGGGAGAATGCAAAGCTGAGACTGTTTTGTGCCCATCCCCCTCATCTGGGAACACTGCATGGGGGTACCTTCTTGAGATCCTGGACCCTGGACCTTCTCTATGCTTACCCTCAATTCCCCATGATCAAGGCCAGGAGGGACAAGGCATGGATGATCCTGGTGGCTCCAGACTGGCCCCGCCAGTACTGGTACAATGATCTACTCAGCCTCAGCAGCAGCCTCATGTGGCATCTTCCTCTCCACCCAGACCTGGCCTCTTGCAATCAGGGGATGGTACTCCATCTGGACCTTCAGTCCCTGTGCTTGACAGCCTGGTTCCTGAGCGGCTAGAGTTCCAGGTTTGGGTCTCTTTGAAGATGTCCTCACCATGGTCAAGGCTTCTTGGAAGGAGTCAACCCAAAAAAGCTATGCTTCAAATGGAAGAGGTTCTCCATTTGGTGCCAGGATAAGGGGTTTGCCCCCGTATCTTGTCTGGTGGCTAGCATTCTTGACTACTTTTGGCCTCTCTCTCTGTCTGGCCTTCAGTCAACGACCCTTAAGGTGCACCTGGTAGCCATATCTGCATACTGGGCTTCAGTGGGTATGCAATTGGTGGGGCAGGAGAAGGTGGTCTGGTGTTTTTTCAAAGGCTTTTACCACATTTTCCCTCTGGTGCGTGAACCATCCTCACCTTGGGACTTTTTGCTGGTGTTGGTAAAATCCATGTGCAAGCCATTCAAACCAATGCACAGGAGTGACATGTCTCACCTATCATGAAAGACCACACTCCTGGTGGCTATTTCATCAGCCAGAAGGATCAGTGAGCTCCAGGTGCTCTCGGTGGAGTCTCCTTACTTGGACTTCCACAGGGACAGGGTCATCCTTCACCTCAACCCAAAGTTCCTCCTAAAGGTTGTGTCTGAATTTCACCTTAACCAGATGATCAGTCTCCCGGTGTATTTCACCAACCACACCTCGGAGGTTGAGCACAGGGTCCATACTCTAGACCTGGGGTGAGAGCTTGCCTACTATAAGGGGCGCATGGCTGGAGTTTGGGGAGAGGTTCGCCAGCTATTTGTCACCTGTGCTAAAGCTGCATCTGGCTGACTGGCAGCCAAGTTGATGACTGGCAGGTGGATTGTTTCTTGTATCGATCTTTGCTATAGGTTGGTGAGTAGGGAGAATTCCATAAGGCTAAGGGCTCATTCTGCCTGTCATATCACTGCCTTCGATAGCTGCTTCCAGAGATGTCCCTGTCCAGAAAATCTGTAGGGCTGCTACCTGGAAGTCAGCACACACCTTCATCTCCCATTACCACGCTGATCTTGAGTCATGCCGGGATGCTAGCTTAGGGGCCTCAGTTCTTCAGTCTCTGTTTCCTAAGTGGGGGGGGTGTCTTGCCCTCTTCTCCCAGGTGAACTGCTAGGAGTCTGACAGAAGTGTGGATAAGTACACTATATCCATGTCCCTAGAAAAACAGGTTACTCACCTATAACAGTAGTTCTAGGAGTGGTAGATGATGTACATTCACACAGACCCACCCGACCTCCCCTGGCAAGTGGCACACAGACTCTTGCTTCCAGCGGGCAAGATCTGACACCACAGGGTGGTGCCGAGGGAATTACCATGGGAGGAGCCAACTTGAAGACTTTTCTGCAAGACTTAAAGGAAAGTTACACTGCCAGAAGTGTGGATGTACACCATATACTACTCCTAGAACTACTGTTACAGGCTTGTAACCTGTTTCTCTTGCAGCCGCCAATTATTAGGGTTCAGAAAAGAAAAAATTACTCACCTTAGTAATGTTGTTTCTTCTAATGGAGTCTTGCTGTATTCTGATAATAGCAGTGAGGTCCAACCTTCAAACTGCCCCAGAGATGAAAGAGTTAACTTTCCATGCCAGGCATGGAACGCTGAGCTTGAGCTCGGTTGAGACTCTGTCTGTTGCTGTGTGAACTCAAACCATCAGATCTTTACAAGCTAAACTCACTGAGGGTCCTGTGTGGAAGCTGTAAACCTACACTAGCCAACTGGCTACTAAATATAATAAAAAGATTTTTTGGTCCCAAAACAAAGACTCAAGTCGGGAAACCCAAAAAATGAAATAAACACAACACCCACTCACTCAAAGAAAAGAGGGTGATTATAAACAAGGTGGGGCACCTCCTGAGTGCCAACACTGCTACTGCCCACCCACATCCCAAAAACCAAGGTTCTGAGAGGGGAAGGCGGTGGGGGGGGAGGTCAGAATACAACAAGACTCCATTAGAAGAAACAACATTACTAAGGTGAGTAATTTTTTCTTCAAACAACATGAAGTCTTGCTGTATTCTGACAATAGCAGACTACCAAGCAGTACCTCCATAGAGGAGCGACAGAACCTATTTAGGGAATAGACTTTGAAGCACTGCTGTGCCAAACCGAGCATCACTCCTAGCCTGGATATCCAGAGAGTAATGCTTGGTAAAAGTGTGAACTGTTTTCCAGGTAGCTGCTTGACATATCTCTAAGATAGGAATATCCCTGGCAGCAGCCAGGAAGCAGCTGTACCTCTGGTAGAGTGAGCCCTCAGGCCTGAGGGTGGAATCCTACCTAGTTTTTCATAGCAAAATTGCATGCAAGAGACAATCCACCTGGCAATGGATCTTTTAGTGGCAGGTTTTCCTTTACCAACCTCACCATAAGTGAGGAACAGTTGGAAGGAGTCAAACCTGTGACCCTTGGTATGTGCTAAGTAGTAGCTAAGGGCTCTTTTCACATCCAAACTGTGCAACCTCCTCTCACCAGAGGAGGAATGGTCAGTGAAGAACATAGGAAGAGACATAGATTGGTTAAGGTGGAAGTCTGAAACCACCTTAGGTAAAAACTTCCTGTTAGTCCTGAGGACCACCTTATCTCTATGGAAAGAGATAAAATCAGGCTCCACTGACAGGGCTTGTAACTCACTTATGCACCTGGCAGAAGTGATGGCCACCAAGAAAACAGTTTTCCAAGTCAAGTACTTAAGCTCTGCTGAGGACAAGGGCTCAAAAGGGGGTTGCATAAGCTGAGCAATGCAAACATTAAGGTCCCAAGCAGGGGCAGGGTCCCTGAATGGCGGATTGGTATGAAGCAATCCCTTGAAAAACTTGGAGAATACAGAGGAGCTGAAAGAGAAGAAGGCTTACCTGCTGAAAGAAAAGCAGAGACAGCTGCCAGGTGCACCCTTAGTGTAGCTGGTCTGAGTCCCAAGTTATTCAGATGAACCATATAGTCAAGGACTGTGGGCAGGTCAGCAGACTTTGGGGAAATATGCTTCCCAGAGCACCATATGGAGAATCTTTTCCATTTGGAATTATAGGTAGTTCTGGTGGAAGGCTTCCTAGAAGCCTTTAGAATATCCATAACACCTTGAGAGAGGTGTAAATCAGCAAACTCTAACTCTTCAAGAGCCAGGCCTTGAGATTGAGAGATTTGAGATCCGGTACCAAACCCTCCCCTGAGAACAGGTTAACAGGTTGTAATTCCTGGGAAGAGACAAGGGAAGGTGGACTGCTAAGGACAACAGGAGAGGTTACCAGGGCTGTCTGGCCCAGTCTGGAGCAATCAGAATCACCTTGCAAGGTTGAGACCTGATTTTGACTAGCACCTTGAACAGGAGAGGGAAAGGGGGAAAGCATACAGGAACTTCCCTTCCCAGCTGAGAACCAGGGCATCCAGGGAGACTGAGCCCAACACTGGGGGCCTGCAGCAAAAAAGGGGAAGTTGGTGATTGTCTGGGGATGCAAAAAGATCTATCTGTGGGGCGCCCCATCTGGAGAAGATCACCTCCAAAACCAGGGGATCCAGTGACCATTCGTGATGGCCCTGGGATATCCTGCTGAGAGCATCTGCCAGGACATTGTCCTTGCCTGGGAGGTGTACAGCTGTAAGGGAGGTGTTCAGGGAAAAGGCCAGAGACCACAACTTCATTGCTTCTGTGCACAAGGCCGTAGACCTAGTGCCCCCTTGCTTGTTGATATACCACATTGTGGTGGTATTGTCTGTCCTGATCTGAACAACCTTGTTCTGAACAGACTTGGAAAAAGCTTGAAGTGCTAGAAACACTGCTCTGAGTTCCAACAGATTGATGTGAAGCAGAGATTCCTGAGGAGACCACAACCCTTGGGTGGTCGGGTCTCCCAAGTGGGCCCCCCACCCCAAGAGGGAGGCATCTGTAGTGAGGATTAAAGAGTGAGACTGAGTGACAAAAGAAACTTTCTGTCTTAGAGTGTCCTGATCCTGCCACCACTGCAAAGCCTGGATCAGGGTTCGAGTCACTGGTATCAGTTTGGTCAAAGGGTCCTTTTTCTGAGACCTAAAGGCTCTCAAGTGGAACTGAATGTCCCTCATCTGAAATCTTGCTCCCTGCACCACTGCTGTAGAAGCAGCCATGTGCCCCAGGAGCTGCAGAAAATGCCTTGCTGGTCGAGACACCTGTAGGGTGAATGAAGAGGCCAGTGTGATAAGAGTCCTTGCCCTGTCCAGGGGAAGAAAGGCTCTTGCCTTTTCTGTATCTAGCTCTGCGCCTATGAAGGTGAGGAGCTGAACAGGCTCCAAAATGGACTTTGAAAGATTCAGAAGGAAACCTAGAGAGGTGAACAGTTGCTGAGTTATCTGTAGGTGTAACGTGACTTGGTCTGGGGACTGGCCTACTATGAGCCAGTCATCCAGGTATGGGAAGATGGCAATCCTTTGCCTTCTTAGAGAAGCAACTACTACTGCCAGGCATTTTGTGAACACCCTTGGAGCAGAGGTTAGGCCGAAGGGCATTGCTCTGAATTGGTAATGGCCTGAGGGCAGCTTGAACCTGAGGTATTTTTGATGGGAGCTTCTGATGAGAATATGGAAATAGGCATCCTTGAGGTCCAGGAAGACTAGCCAGTTCCCTGGCCTTAGAGAGGGTAGAATTATTCCCAGAGTCACCATTTTGAACTTTGGCTTTAAAAGGTGCTTGTTTAAGTATCTGAGATCCAGGATGGGCCGCCATTCTCCTGTCTTTTTGGGGGTGAGGAAGTACCTGGAGTACAATCCTTTCCCTTTGTGTAGGGGTGGAACCCTTTCCACAGCTCTGAGAGCCAAGAGGAAAGAGACCTCTGCCTCTAGGGCAAGTGCCTCTGAAGGATTTGCAGGTGGAAAGGATCTGGTTCTCATCTTTGGAAATTTTTTGAAGCTGAGAACCAGTCCCTGGCTTACTACTTCCAGGACCCATTTGTCTGATGTTAAAGACTTCCAGTCCTGGACAAAGTAAGCCAGCCTGCCCCCTACAGGTGGTGGAGAATCGGCCCTGGCAAACCCATCAGGGTGCCTGTTTGGCAGGGAGTTTAGGCTGAGGGGTGGAAGCAGGCCTGCTTGGCCTTCTGCCTCTCCTCTAAGAACCCCTCTGAGCATGAGCAGAGAGGAAGCCTGGGCTTGGTAGAAAGGCCTGTGAAAGGCCTTCCCTGCCCCTGGATGCTGCCTCTGAGGAGTGGCTGCCTTTCTCTTGGCCTGAGCACTCCTATAGGTGGTCCTGTATTCATCCATTTTCTTCATGTAGTTCTCTGTTTGCTCCCAAACAGAGAATTACCCACAACAGGAAAATCCATGGCCTTAGTCTGGGTATCCTGAGACAGGCTAGTACATCTGAGCCAAGCCATCCTACGAAGGGCCACAGATGTAGCCATGCCTCTAGATGAAACATCATTGGAGTCCACTGCAGCATGGAATTGCACCTTGGATGCCTCAATACCATCAGCAGCCACCTGCTCCAGCTCCTTGGCAAGCTGGCCAGGGACCTGTTTAGTTAAAGCCATGATAGTGTCCCATCTAGATTTCTGATATCTAGCTGTACAGGCCATATAATTGGCCTGCCTGAGTCCCAAGGATGCTGCCATGTACTGTTTCTTTGCCATGGCATCAATCCTTCTGGAGTCCTTATCTGGGGGGTGTGAAGCCAAGGGTACATTAGCCTTATCACAGGCTGCAGCCTGCACTACCCCAACATGGCTGCATTGCTGGGTAAGGAACTCTGTATCTGAGCCTGGCAGAGTATACCTCTTGTCCATTCTTTTATCCACAGGAGGTATAGAATTAGGAGTCTTTAAAATCTTAAATGTCTGTTTCCCAAAAGACTTGTGTAGGGGAATAGACAGCCTCCTGGACTCTGGGATATCCATCATTTCCACATAGTCAGGCTTCTCTTGGTCATCCACAGCTTCTTCCATAGGAAGTTGAAGGGTTTCGGCCACTTTCTTGTAAAACATGAAATGGGAGGGGGACTCAGAAAGCCAAGGAGGAGACACTCCTGAAGGTCTGTCTGGGGAGATGTCCGGGTCAATGGGCACATCCAGACTTTCATAATCACATTCACTTTCCTCTTACTCTTCTTCCTCCTCCTCTGGTTTGTAAAATTCCTCCAAATAATAATCTGGAACCGGTGGAACCAGCCGAACTGAGTGCCTTCCTGATGGTGCCGGTTCGGTCGGAACTGGGGATAGCGACTGCACAATTTTTATCGCTTTGGCTATTTCATCAGTGGTTGGAGAAGAAACTTTTGGATCCACACCAGCTGATTTATCTCTTCTTGTTCTCTTAACTGAAACCGACTCCTCAGAATCGGTTCTCCTTTTGCCCAAAGAAGTTTTGCCCTGGTCAGAGGGCATTCCTTCTGGTTCGGTTTGAACCGAACCGGGCTGGCCATCCGGGTCAGCGGACTTTTTGGCCTCCCTTTCCCTGAGCCTACCAGCTCTCTTTTCTAGGGTAGCTGCAGGAACATTTTTACAAATCTGGCAGTCTGAATCGAGGTGGTCAAACCCCAGACAATAAATACAGGTGGTGTGGGTGTCAGCCTTAGCAAAGACTTCCCCACACACACTACAGTGTTGAAACCCAGTGGGCCCGGTTTTTCTTTTGGGTTTCTCAGACATGGTGCCAGTCCTAGCAAAACTTACCCTTTTAATGGCAATCCGCCATGCAAGACACTCTTATCGGTTCCTGACCGTGTTACGGGTCGTGAAAAAAAACGTAGTAAAATCTGTTTTTTTTAGAACTGATAAGAACCGGTAACCACACTCTAAAAGTAGAAATAAAGATTTTTAAACAACTTGATCGGTTCAAACCGAACTGATGAAACGTTAGCAAGTTCCACACAGAATAGAAAAACAATATAAACCTATCTAGTACTCACAAATACCACAGACAGAGACTGAACTGATAGGTTGCGGTTTAAATACGATTGAAAACTGAGAAAAACAGTACTTTAACTGACAAATTGAACCAAGCAAAGGAAAAATCTCCGGAGCAACTGTTCAGTGAGGCGGAGTAAAGAATCTGACGGTTTGAGTTCAAACAGCAACAGACAGTCTCAACCGAGCTCGAGCTCAGCGTTCCATGCCTGGCATGGAAAATTAACTCTTTCATCTCCGGGGCAGTTCGAAGGTTAGACCTCACTGCTATTGTCAGAATACAGCAAGACTTCATGTTGTTTGAATAAAGTAACCTAAGAATGAATTACTTTTATCTATGCAATCATCTGAGAATGTTGATAAAGTGTGTGTGTGTGTGTGTGGTGGGGGGTGGGGAGGAGACATATCAGAGCAGATCTAAAGATTAGAAAAAACACACCTAGATATAAATAGATGTACAGAAGGCAACCAATATGCAGTGCAAGATCATATTTACTTTAAACCATTTTCATTGAATTAGTTTCTTCGAAAATGGCCTGAGGTCTAACTTCCTAGTCAGACCAGGCCAGCTCCTGGTCTCTGTGAAAACAAATCCGAAAAGCTCTCTCTTTATAAAATATAATTGTCCAAATCTCCACCCCTATGGTTAACATACAGTTTTTGTAACCCTATGAAATTAAAGCCATGTTCATCCTTATTCTTTGCACCATTAACATGAAGAGCAGAATCATATTCAGCATAATTTGTGATCTCTCTTACATGCTCACCTACGCTTAAACAGAACTGTTGTTTGTTTTTCTCTATGTAGAATGCACCACATTTACAAATGGCCATGTATTCAATCCCCTCAATGTCACAAATAACTGAAGACCTGAGTCTGATGTCCTTGCTATTCTTTGGGATTTTCAGATCTTTAGTTCTAGGAATGACCCTGCATGACTTGCAGCAGCCACATGGAAAGATCCTTTAGGTGGTAGGGGACCAATTGATATGGGTGTTCAGATCTGTTGTATGGTTACTATGGACCAAGCAATCCTTCATGTTTATGCCCCTTTTATGAATGGAGTGTGGAGGATTTCTAGAATTATTTTCTAAGAAAAGGTTAGCCGACAAAGTATTCCAATTATTGTTAACAATTGCATTCACATTTTTTATGTTGATTGCGCGCATGCTCAAGAAACATGATGCAACAGGTTTCTCCAGAAGCAGGTTGTGGAGGTGCAGCACTGTTGTGGCCAATGCCCCCACAGCCTGCAAAGGCTTGCCCCCCTTCCCCCAATGCCGTGGCACACTGCTGCTGACACTAATTCAGCCAGCGTGCCACAACTTTCTAAAAAATCAGCCGCTGCAATCAGGGGTCACCACATGTAGCGCCAGGCCATCCGCTGCAATGAGGGAGCGACCTGTCATTGCAGGGCGGGATGTAAAACCCCTGAGATTATTCGTGAACATGGCGGTGGCTTGCTGTCGTGTTCACAAACAATATAACCCCCCCACCATGTGTGGTTGCCGATGGGGGCCCCAATCCCCGTCGGCTTTGGTGCTCTCTTGTTGCTCCCCCCCGCCTTCGTTCCTGCCGATGGGGTGCCCAATCCCAATCAGCTGTAGAGCTCCCCTGTTTGTTTTGTTGCCGACGGGGGAGCCCACTCCATCGACATCATGACCCCTTTGTTCCCGCCGATGGGTGCCCAATCCCCATCGGTATAATGATACCCCGCCTGCTTGCCGACGGGGTGCCCAATCCCCGTCAGTTACTGCTGGCCCCTGAGAAGAAAGCCTCTGCTGGCACACTGGGAGCCCACCCCAGTGTGCCAGATGCCCCTGCAGATTAAAAAACAGTCCCGCGACGTCTGGTCGTTTTTTATTTTGTTTTTTTTTTACCCTGGAAAAAAGGAAACCGTCCCTCGGCGCACGCCCTGCCTCTCACCCGCTACCCGCACCCACCCACTGCATGCCCTGCCTCCCCACACCCCCTTCACCCCATACTTACCTTAGGAGCTCGACGCGATGATCTTCGGTGGACCGGGAACGCGTCTGCACTCTTCAAAGCCGATCGCGAACTGAGGAAATGCTGGTAAGCTGTATAATATAATACATAGGGTTTTTTAAACTTTACTGCATATCTCGGGCATTTTTGGGGATTTTTTCATCAAATTTTCAACATGGGGTTTTTGGGACCCCTCCTCATGAATTCTTGAACTGTCATGGCATTAATCGGCCCGGAAAGGTGATTTCACGGTCACTGCACGGAATCACCTTTTGGGGCCGATTAACGAAACAACAGTTACACTGTTCATGAGGTGAGCTCTCAAAAAGTCTATGTTGCAAATTTGGTGGCAAAATCCAAAAAATGACTGTTTTACGAGCATGCGCTGTGAGTTGCTACACGCTCTCGTAATTTCGTGAATTTGCAATATTTTCACACCAGATTTTCAACATTGACATTTTGTCACACTACCTTGTGAAAAGTACAGCTGTTATTGTTCACATCCTGGCGGAAATATGTTTTCGCAATTCCGGCACAGAATAGCGCGGTTGCTGTGTGAAATCAGTGTTCAGGACAGATTACAAAAATGACAGTGACACTGTTCATGAGTAGAAATGGCTATGTTGAAAATTTGGTAATGATACTCCATAAAATGACTGTGTTACGAGTGTGTGTTGCGCAGTTTGCACGCATGCTCATAACTTCGCAAATTTATAATATTTTCACTCCAGATTTCCAGCATTGCCATTTTCCCACACCTACTTATGAACACTAAAGCTGTCATTTTTCCCATCCTGGCCGAAATGTGTTTTCACACTTCCGGCACAGAATAGAGCAGTCGCTGTGGGAAATCACTGTCCGGGACAGATTAAGTAAATGAGAGTGATACTGTTCATGAGCCGACATCCTAAAATGCCTATGTTGAAAATTTGGTGATAATAGGCCATCGAATGAATGTGTTACCACGCACCCTTGTAATTTCACAGATTTACAAAAGGGCCACTTGCAGCGCCTGGACAAACAGAATGAGCATGTGAGACAGGGAGACTGAGCAACCTCAACAGAGCTCTGTCGGGACAGCTGCGGATTTGTTTGTGGGCAGACAAAGGTGCCAGTACAAATGGGTAGCCTGCACTGGCAGGGAAACCAGAATGAGCGAGTGAGAGAGGGGGAGTGAGCGAGCTCAACAGAGCTCTATTGTAACTGCTGCAAATTTGTTTGTGGGCAGAATAAGGCAGAAATGCAGGCAGGAGTCCAGTAAAAAAGGGCAGCCTGCAGCGCCGGCAGAAACGGAATGAGTGAGTGAGAGAAGGGGAGTGAGCGAGCTAAGAGGAGCTTTGTCGGGACTGCTGCAGATTTCTTTGTGGGCAGACAAAGGTGCCAACAGAGGCAGGAGCCCAGTACAAAAGGGCAGCCTGCAGCACCAGGACAGACAGAATGAGTGAGTGACACAGGGGGAGTGAGGGACCTCAATGGAGCTCTGTCGTGACTGCTGCGGATTTCTTTTTTGGCAGAAAAAGGTGCCAACGCAGGCAGAAGCCCAGTACAAAAGGCCACCCTGCAGCGCTGGCAGAAATGGAACGAGTGAGTGAGAGAGGGGGAGTCAGCAGGCTCAACATACCTGTGTCGGGACTGCTGCAGATTTCTTTGTGGGCAGAAAAAGCCACCAACAGAGGCAGGAGCCCAGTACAAAAGGGCAGCCTGCAGCACCAGGAGAAACAGAATGAACTAGTGAGAGAGGGGGAGTGCGCCACTTCAACGGAGTTCTGTCAAGACAGCTGCAGAATTCTTAGTGGGCAGAACAAGGTGCCAATGCAGGCAGGAGCCCAGTACAAAACAGCAGCCTGCAGCCCCGGATGACACAGATTGAGCAACTGACAGAGGGCCAGTGAGCGTGTTCAATAGACCAATGCAATCAACATTCGGCATTGACAAATGCTTGTTTATAAATGGAGAGAATGTGGTCACAAAATTAACTTGATTTCTATCTGAACTCTGCTTCTGTGTCCCTGTTATTTGCCTCTGAAAGCAGTGAACCCCTGGTATTGCTTTCAGTAGTCTGTTTGGCTTTGTGTACATCATTCATGCCATAACCCCATTTTTGAAATCTCAAGATTCTGTGCTTGTTCCTGAAGGCTTCTTTAGTACTGCAGTTCCTTTTAGCACATAAGAATTGCCATTTGGGGATATGCGTATCATGTGCTATGGTTGACAGCTGCTGGAAAGGACCAAGGTGTCCTAAAACATGGGCTTTTGATACAAATAGGTATGGAAATCACTACCATGCTTAGAAGTTTTAGTATCTAAGAATTCAGTTTCTGTGGGATGGGATTTTAAACTGAATTTTAAGTTTGCATTGCTCACATGCAGGAACTTGATGAATTCCTGTAGGTTATCATGGTCCCCACAATGCACTATGGGCCCTGCACATGAAGAAGTGTAGAGCTGGCATGTAAAGGCACATGCAGCTCCGCATCTGTGGTAGATCCAAGCGGGGACCACATTCATGAAGCAGCAGTCTCTGCCCAGCTCCCTTTTGCATCCCCACCCCCCTTGGCATGGAGGTTCGCAAGGGCAGGGTTGTGGACCCAGGTCAGCAGCCAGCCAGCTGCCCTACCTGGGTTCACAGTGGATCACTTGTGCTGGTATGGAACTATATTGCAGGGGGTGTGCAAAGCATCTGTAGTGCTGTCAAGGGGAGCCTTTGCTGGCTGCCCGCCCCGTCCCGACCACTGTCCCCTGACCACAGTGGCAACCTCCTGTGTGGGTCTGATGACCCTCCGCCTGCACCAACAGCGGTGGCATCTGGAGGGAGCACATATCCATTATGGCTGCCCTCCAGATGTGTAGCTGCCAGCCTCTATGTATGGCACTCTGCACTTTTGTGAATGGTGAAGAGTGCCGGCATGCCCCCAGTGGAGACCCCTGCCTGCCCACGTGTGGAGCTCTGTGCTTGGCCAAGGATGTGGTGCATGGGGGGTGTACTATTTTAGTGCATGCCACTGAGGGGGTGCAGTGGGCAAGAAAGGGTGAAGAGTGGCTTTGCACCCCAGATATGTGCACATAGCCACTCCAACCCATTTGCGCATAAGGCCCATTGTCAATATATTGTTTCAATACATTTGGTTGATCATACAACAGATTGTCATCAGAGTTTCTAATCCATTCCTCTGCCCACTTTGCCAAATGCAAATTTTCAAAACTTGGGCCAAATGATGCCACCATAACCATGCCTTTTACTTGCAAGTAATTGTAATTTTTAAAGGCAAGGCAGTTCCCTTTAAGGACTAGTTCCATCAGTCATCTAGGAACTAGTTGACATTTTTCTACTTATAATGGCTCTCCCAAGTGGGTTCACAAGGGATGTGTAAACCTTGAGTGCTATATATACTACCCAAGGTTTATAAACCCTTTGAGAACCCACCTGGGAAACCCATTATAAGTGACTTTGGTTCTGTTACAGAGTCACTTTTGAAATTCTGTATGTTGACCAGTTCCTGACACTCTTTGTGACACAGACACAACCCATATTAGAGACACTGATGACATTCTAAAAATTTTGGACAGCACTGACATCCCCAGAAATGCATTCCTGGTAACTTTGGATACACAATCATTATATTCTAATATCCCACACCAGGAGGGGGTAGGTGATATTCAGTTTTACCTTGACACAAGGGGTCCTGATGCTGCTACCCAAACTGACGTTTTGGTCCAATTGGCCGAACCAGTTCTTAAATTGAACTGCTTTGCCTTTAAAAATTGAAATGACAGTGCTTGTAAATAAAAGGCATGGTCATGGGGGCAGCATTTATACCAAGTCTGGCAAATTTGTAATTGGGCAAGTGGAAGGGAGGAATGGATTAGACAGTCTAATAACAATCTGTTCCAATATCCCTGTTGGTCCAGTGGACCGCTTCCAGCCCAAGCGCGGGCATAGGTATTAAAATAAAAACATCCAATATCCCTGGTGGTCCAGTGGACTGCTTCCAGCCCGATCGTGGGCATAGGTATTAAAATAAAAACGTCCAGTATCCCTGGTGGTCCAGTGGACCGCTTCCAGCCCGATCGCATGCATAGGTATTAAAATGTTAAAGTCCACACCATCCCTGGTGCTCCATTGGTACCCTCCTCCCCTCTTGCCCACTGAGCCCCACTCCCCTCGGTCAGCAATGGGTGGCAGGTCCCCACCCGCAAGCCACCCGGCCACCCACTGACTGACTGCGTACCATAACATGTATATAATGGAGGCCAGGAGGGAAAGTGGGGGCATGATTGGGCTATACAAGTTCTTGCAAGGAATCAGCAGGTTGGACAGTAGGGAGATTTTCACATACAATGAGAGCACAGTAACTAGAGGACATGGGTTGAGATCCTGGAGGGACTTAAAGATGTTCTTCATGGAGCAGGTATCAGACAAATGGAATACACTTGGTTATAGAGGTGGTTGAAGCCAAAACTGTGATTAGGTTTAAACTTGGGTGGACCACATATAAGGCACTAGTGGGACCTATAGACAAAAGAGGGAAATGGATGCCTGGGAAAGGGGGTGATGATCAGTCACTAGGGTTAGTGGATCTCTATATCCAGCACATCAGGCCAAGAATAGAGCTAGGCATGGAAATGGCCAGACTGGATGGAACTCTGGATATGTTTCTGCTTCGCAATATGTTTCCATGTTCTATACTTTATGGTGGCATTATTATACCTTGGAAAATAAATTAGGTAATTATCTTGGGTTCCAAGAGATTTCCTCTCTTTTGTTTTTCCTCTTGCTGGAGCTAAAGTCCATATAATGTACTGGTAGCACTTTACATTAAACAGCTACTACAGCTTGTTCACACAGTAAATGTTGCAGTGCTAAAATGGCATGAGATGAGCATGATTCGATTGTGATCTGTTCAGAGTGGTGGAAATACAAGGTCCTCCAAGTTTGGTGTGGTGCAGAGCTGAACAGAACAAAAGCACTCAGCTCTAGTCATGTTTCACTGCTGTAGGATATGCCCAACAGTGTGGGAGTGTATCACTCTGGGAACAGCCTGTAATGGCTCTGCCACCCAGCTGGAGTCCAGCCCAGGACTCTAGGGATTTGATCCAGATGGTCTAAATTGGAGGAGGGGTTTCCAGATCTAAATCCAAACCTGAGCAAATGATAGGGTTTAAGCAATCTCCACAACAGCGTGGCCTGGCTCTCCAAGAATTTGATGCAGATGACCTGATCTATCCATCCTCTATATAATTTACAAACCTACCATAGGGCAGACGATGGTGAGGCAGCATAGCCTAGTGGACACGGCACCAGCATGTGAAAGCAGAGATGAGATTAAAGGTGAATGCCACCCCAGCCACAGTGTGGCCTTCATCAAGTCACATAACCTTCCTAAACATCAGACAAGCCAGTTGTAAAATATGGGTAGAAGCAGATTCAGCTGAGAACAAGATACTGTAACTCAGTTGGACCACTCTGGATAAATCAGTCATAATTATCTCCGGATCTCTCTCCCCAAGAACTCACTCCACACTTTAATTGTTTTGAGTGCTCAGTCGGCAATTTGTTTATTACCATGAATCCATCCATAATTATTTTATTACATCACATTATCATTTTTCAAACTCTTATCCCTCCATTTAATTTCCAACCATTTTGTCCAATGTACCCACATTCTCCATGTTTTTTTATCTCTCTCTAAATGTCCTGCCCACCCAGATGTACACATGGGTGGACTCCTCCTTTTTTGCTGCCTCTCTCTCCTGCTAGGTATAGATATATACCTGTACCACTACTTCAGCGTCCTCTGGATGTACACCCAGAGGTGCCTGCCCCCCCCCCCCAGCCTCGATGTACACTCAGGCCAGGTTAGTCCCCACACGTCCATTCCCCACCTTTTCTTTTTCTCTCTATCCCCCCTTTCCTTTTCTTTCCTTTCTCCACCAGCCATAAATGTCCACTGCTGTGTGTGATAAATGTACACCATCTGCCCTATACAGCCCCAGACATTTTTTTTATAATTTCTTCATGATTCATCCCCCCCCACCATCCCTTCCCCCTTTTCTTTTTCTCTCGATCACCCCCCTTTCCTACTTATCCAGTCCTCTTTTTTCCATATCTATCTTGCCACCTACTGCAGTCCACCTCCGGCAGCCCTCCACTGTGGCTTCTTTTGTCCCTTGATCTCTACTCCTACTGCTGACAACTTTCAGCATTGTTCTTTTAGGCCCTGTTTTTTCCCTGATCCTGTTATATGGGCCCCCATTCCTCCTAACTAATGATTTTGCGTGGGTGCATGGACAAAGGCAAATGACTAGCAAAAAATTGGGGTCCAAGCCTTGTGCAGCCCTTTTAAAAAAAACTCTACTCTTTCTCTCTCTCCCCCCTCCCTCTTTTTTATTGACCAATCACAGTCCCCTAGCCTTTTCTTCCCCTCCCTTTTCTTTGTCATTCATCAGGCCCCACCCCCTTTCTATTCTATTCCCCTGTCCTGCCCCCTCCTCGCCCTCCTCTCTTTCTCTCTTGCCTGACTGAGTCCCCGCTCCTTGAGGTCAGGTGACCGTGAATAAATGGGCCTGACTCTTTAATCAGGCAAATCTCCTTGTCCCTGGATACTCCTCCCCAAGAAATCACTCCACATTTTAATCGTTTTGGGTGCTCAGTCGGCAATTTGTTTATTACAATGAATCCATCCAGAATTACTTTATTACATCACATTATCATTTTTCAAACTCTTATCCCTCCATTTCATTTCCAGCCATTTTGTCCAATGTACCCATCATTCTCCATTTTTTTTTTATCTTTTTCTAAATGTTCTGCCTTCCCAGATGTACACCCAGGTGCCTCCTCCTTTTTCACTGCCTCTGTCTCTCTCTCCTGCTGGGTATGGATGTACACCTGTACCCCTTCCCCAGCGCCCTGTGGATGTACACCCAAAGGTGGCGGTCCGCCCTCCTACAACCTCAATGTACACCCAGGCTGGGTTCATCCCCCCACGTCCCTTCCCCTCCTTTTCTTTTTCTCTCTATCAGACCCACCTTTTCCTTTTTTCTCCTCTTTTCTCCACCAGCCCACTTCCAGTTTACGTTGGATGGTGGGCTTTCCCCCATTTCACCTGTGACTCTCTTCATGCCCCCATCCCTCTATTGCTGTTCCCAAGTCTACATTAAAACTGTCCACCGCTATGTCTGATAAATGTACGCCATCTGCCCTATACAGCCCTGGACATTTTTCAACAATCTCTTCATGCTTTCTGACCTTCCCCCCAAATGACTTAATAAAGGCCCCCACCCACCTGTTCAGTTGTTTTTGGGTGTCATCCACTGCTTTATGATCCTTGGTGAGCCTCAAAACCTGCCTTGGCAGCATGTCCGACTAGGCCACCACCACCCCCTTAGGTCACCATTCCTTTATCCTCCTAGTATCACCTTTTATTTGCCAAATATGTCCAGCCAGGGCCTGGAGCCCAGATCATTGCCCCCCAAATGCACTATTATCAGCTGTGGCTCTGGTCGTGTCATCCTCAATTCCTCTAGCAGTAGTAGTAGTGGTGACTACTGCATCCCTCTGACTCCTTTCCAATGTACCCTGACTTTGTTCCAGTCCTGATATAGCTGTCTCCCCCCAACATGCCCCGTCACTCTTCACTCCATCTAGTATGCAAAGGAGTGTCCGCAGATCCATGCCTCCCATCATACTAAAGGGCCTGTGGAATTAAAAAAAGACAATGAGCAACACCATCCTTTCCTTGCCCCCCCCACCATACGGCCTGCTTTCACTGGGCCTAGCCTTCTTCCTCCTGGAAAAAGTAGAACACAGGATTAGCAAGTTAATTTTTTCACATATTTCTTGTAGCAATCAGAGGCCCACCGTCTGACTTTTTTCACTTCCTCGCTGGAACCCCCTCCCCCCCGGGCTGCCACCTTTGAAGTGGCACCAGTCCTAAAAGAATAAGAGGAATATTCCCTTGCCTTTTCCCCAACAAACTCTAGACTTTTCTTTAATACTACTACTACCAGCTGTAATCCTGTCACTGGGGACCTGCTTCCATGGATAAACAAGTGGCAGCCCTCAGTTGGCCTGATGGCCGCATACCCCTGCAATGCCTGTACTGGGCATGTTCCCACTATCTCCTGCCACTGCAACCATATCATAGCCCCTTTTCCTGCCTGGTCCATCTTGGATCTTCCTAGCCAGAACCCACAAGGTCTCCCTGCCATGGCACCTCTTCCCAGAGAAGACCCTATCCCCCCACCCTACCCTGTCCCAATTCCTCACTTATCCTAAAGGCCCCATGAAACAGTACTGTGAATATTGCTCAGAATAGGGCAGCCTCAGCCCCTGAATGGCAGATCATAGAGAGTGTTGGCAGTAGCTTTCCCAGCAGGACCTGCGATACAGGTGATTGCCATCCACCTCTTTACTCTTCAGTCTCAGCCAACCTTGCATCATCCTTTTAATGGGCTGACTTTTTCTAGGGTTGCTCCCCCCCAGTGACATTCCAAAATTGATGGTTGCTAGGTGAGCTCCCATGGTCGCGTGAGCCACACCATCCCTCCATTTGCTCACCAGAAACATGGCTACCTGTTCTTCTGTAACCACCCCACTTACCACCATACCTTGACCAACTCTGAAAGTCTGGAAAACTTTCCATGACCCTTTGTACATCCTCAAAGTCCTTGCTGACCTTGAACTGCAAAAGAGCAATTCAGCACAATCCAACCAAACTCTCACATGTTCAGTGGCACTGCCATTTCCTTGTTTTCCGCCCCTGGTGCTAAAGCCTGGAACTTGCCCAACTGGAGAAGGGACAGGTTGTCAGCCACAGCATTCTATACCCCTTCAATGTGTTTTGCCTAGAAGGACATGTTCAGTCTTAAACCCTGCTATGCTAACTGTCTCATCACCCTCATCACAATATCCAACACTGCTCCTCTCTTGTTTGGGGCATTCTTAACTGCCCAACTCTCGCATCAAAATGTGACTTTCTGGTTTCGTAACTCTTCCCCCCCACCCCAAACCACTCATGCAACCCTTATGGGGAATATCTCTAGAAATGTGATATCCCTGGATACGCCCATTCTAACCCACTCCTGAAGCCATTGTTCGGAGGCCCATTTTCCTTTAAAATATGCCCCCATTCCATGTCCCACATCCACATCAGTATACAGCTTCAAGTCTGTGTTAAAAACCCATTCATCCTGCCTGAATGTAACTCCATTATATGACTGAAGGAAATCCTCCCATATCCCCAAATACTCTTGCGCCCCTTTAGTAATGTCATCCCAATGATAAGGCCATGTGGCCCCTCTTGTTGCCCTGGCCAATCATTGGGTGAAAACCTGTCCTGGTGGTATAGCCCTACATGCAAAGTTAAAGTGTCTCAGCAGCTGCAGTACCATGTTCAATGTCACCCACCTTCTCCTGCTTACTTCCCCCAAACAAATCTCTCAATTTCTGGATCTTTAGAACTCAGAGTCTGAACACCCCTACCTCAGCGTCTATCTCGATCCCTAAAAACTCCAAACGTTGGCTGGGTCCTTCAGTTTTATCTGCTGCTAATGGTACCCCCAGTTGCTCACACATCTCCCCAAACTGCCAGATCATGTCCCCAGCACCTT
The DNA here is from genome assembly GCA_016271365.2 of Neoceratodus forsteri. Taxonomy (NCBI): domain Eukaryota; kingdom Metazoa; phylum Chordata; order Ceratodontiformes; family Ceratodontidae; genus Neoceratodus; species Neoceratodus forsteri. Next base: position 156,987,815 of record CM028138.1, read on the forward strand.
CCTTCCCAGTGCCCACCATGAGAAAATAATCCAGGTAGTGGTCAACTGTTCTCTGACCATGTCAGGTCCTAAACATTCACTGCAGCCAGGTGCTGAATATCTCAAAGGTGGCACATGCAATGGAACAACCCATAGGCATGGCTGTACTGAAATAAAACTTCACATTGAAACTAATATCCAGTAAATCCTAACCTTCTGCCCTGACTGAAAGCAGCCTTAAGGCTGCTTCGATATCTGTTTTCACCAACCATGCCCCTTTTATTACCCTTATCATCTGTACTGCCTCTTCCACTGTTGTGTAGGTTACGTTACTATCCTCTTCCCTAATACAGTTATTCACAGAACCCCATTTCGGGTATGACTGGTGATATATCACCTTATATTCCCCTGGTTGCTTTCTGGGGACCAACCCCAGTAGTGACATTCTGAAATTTTCCAATGGAGAAGCCAAGAATGGCCCCTCTTTCCTCCCTGCTTGTATCTTCTTCTCTATCTTTTGAGCCAGCATGCTTTCCTTGCCCCTAACTGACCTCAATTTTTTTTCCGTAATGGCTTTCCTCTCCCCTTGAAAGTGTAAACTAAAACCTTTTGCAAAGCCTTCTTTCAGTGTCCTCCCTGCCACCCTATCTGGGTAGTCCCTCACCCATTCCTGCAAGATTTCCCAATTTACTGGAGACCTTGCCAGCTGAAATTTCAGCCCCCCAACTTGACTGACCCATGTCTCACCTGCTCCTGGCTCCTTGCCCAAACCTCCCCCATGCCTCGACCTGGTCCCCAAACCCCAAAGATGTCCCCCATGATCCTGAAAAACTCCCCCAAAAGGGCTACCCCTCTAGGCCTGCCCCACTGCTTCTTTCTCCATACGACAGGCATCTGGATGCCAGTTGAGTCCCAGAACACCTGGAACAGGCATGTTTAAAGCGGCAGTTCAGCCATGTACATTGTGCTGTGTTATATCCCCAGCAATACTTCTGAAGGTCTGCTTCTCCCAGCCCAGTCCGTGTTAGTCCCTCCTTGTATTGTCATGGTTTCAAACCATAAATCAGAGCGTTGAGTATCCCATCACACATCCCCATGTCAGGCCATCCTCTGCCAGAACTTTTCATCGTATTGTAGTCAATTTGTGCCACCTCTCATCTCATGGACACTGCATATGATAAGGGAGTAAGCCAGCAAGAGGGTGGCCAGTTCCTGACATTTCTCTGCATAATGGCACTGTAATATGTGAAACCAACCATCCACACATTCCATGTCTGCCTTCTAAAGCTTTTCTCTTCCTCCCTTCTTCCTAACAAAACCAATGCCGCTGCCATGTCTACCTTTGTAAAACTTTCTTTCTCTTTTTACTTCTTAACTGTTTCCTTATCCACCAGAACAAATAAGTCAACATATTTGCCCTTCCAGATCTTTTCTTTCATGGTCATTGGGACATGGTCCTCTATTCTGACCCCTGAAGTTCCTATCTCCATCCTCTCTCCCCTTATCTCCCCTAAGTCTCCTGCCTCAGTCCCTTACTCCCCCTTTTTTCCCCTTTTAATCTTTTCAAGCACCTTTTTGAATTCCCTTAGCCCATTCTCCTCCATGGAACCAATAATTTGCTCCACATATTGTTTCACACTACCTTCTAAGGTCAGATCCACCATACCTGTGCCAATTAACATCTGCACCTGTGCTGTCAGAGGCTGAGCTGGCTGCTGAGGCACCGGGTTCCTGTTCTGTAGCTGCCCTGGCTGGGGTTGATCTGGCTGAGGCAGCACTAGTCTGTCTTCAGTTGATCTGGCTGCAGTTGGGCTGGCTGAGGCAGCACCAGGTTGGAGGGCCCCTCATTTGTGGGCTTCTGTCTGCCATTTCCATTACCCGGCGTGGTTCCACCTTTTTGCTTCCTGCCCTGTCTGTTGGGTTCTGGGACATTTGGGTATCTCCCACCATGTCCATCATCTTCTGGGCCTTCTCCACCAGCTCCATGACTTTTCGTACAACCTCCTCTTAAGAATTGTTGCTCCCTCTTGGAGACATTTTGCTTTTACTGAAATTAAAGCAAAAAAGATATAAATTAGTATCTGCAGCACCATACCAAAACTTACTTTTTTTTTTCAGTTCAAAGTTTATTCATTATTACACAATTACAGAGAGAAGATCTACTGTTACATTCGTGTATCAATTGTACAATAATACATAAATTGGGAATAGATCAACTCTCCCCCCTCCACCCTCCCTAACCCCCCTTCCTTCACACAGAGCACATATATCTGATGTAAAGCTGTCTATTAAAAGATGCGAGATCTTTATGACTTCTGAAGAGAGTACAGAGTAATGAGAGGACCCCATCTCTTGAGAAATGTTTGAGATTGATTATGTAAACTAGCAATTGTCTTCTCCAGGCAAAGATTGGCCAGCAATTCCTGTAACCATTCACTGTAAGAAATTTCAGCTGTATCTTTCCAGTGCCTCAAAACAAGTCTTTTAACCGACATAGCAATGAGGGTTATATGATGTTTTCTGTTGGTGACAGTAACTGAGGAAAGAGCCCCCAAAATACAGATTTCAGCTGTAAATAGATCCAGGACTCCCATATCTATAGGGATTCCTGTATTTTACAGGGATTTCGAGGCATCTACAGGAAAACTCTTCCCATAGACATGCATTGGTTATACAGGAAAACAGGGCAATTCAGCTTCTATAGGAAATAATGTAATCTACAGGAAAACACAGGAATATCACCCGGGAGTTACAGGGAAAATGCCAAATCAATATGGGAGCACTGTAGATCCGATAGACCCAAGAGGAGGTCGGCCTTCTGTTTAATGATAGTCCAGAGGGGGACTATCTTGGGACATGCCCAAAAGATATGCAGCAGGTTACCCTCACTCTGCAGACATCTGGTACATGTGGGTGAAAGGAGCAGACCCATTTTAGCCATCCTCTGAGGCGAACCATACCAAAACTTCTGTGCCTCTGGCTTGCCCTTGCAATACCACCATCCGTTTGATAGTTCTGCCTCCACTGGTTAATCAAGCTACCCTCGGATAACCAAGCTAATCATGGATAATGATCCTTATAAAAAACCCAATTGCCTGATATTTTGTATACATATATATACACACACATATATATATATATATATATATATATATATAAAATAAATTGCAAAAAACTTTGTTAATGCGCCATTAGTGTTGAGGAAATCAAAAGTAGGGAAAATATGAATTTAGGGTTCCCAACCCTAAGACCCCACCCCCACCCTCGGCTTCCAACCCGAAGACCCAACCCCTACCCTGCTTGCAGGAACAGGTGTGAGCGGTGTGCCTTGGGTTTGTGAACACTAAAGCTCACCCAATTCTCCTATACTATACCCATTGTACCTCACTTACTCATGTAATGGGGTGAGCATTAGGGTTTGCAACCTCAAGGCACACCCCTCACACCTGTTCTTGCATTCAGGGTGGGGGTGAGGTCTTAGGGTTGGAAGCTGAGGGTGGGGTTAGGTTACAGCTTAGGAACCCTAAGTTCATATTTCCCTACTTTTGATGCTTTAACCCTAATGGTGCATTAACAAAGTGCTTTGCAATTAATTTTCTTACATTTTGAGATAGTATAATAGTATCCTTATTTTACTGTGGGAGCACAGGGTCCACCCATCCCTCCATAGATGTGTATATGTATGTAACTGTGGGAACACAGGGACCTCTGGCCCCTGTGCTTCCAGTTATAGCACAGCAGTTACCAAATTGTTACTATACCCATGTTATTACCCCACCTCACGTTCCCAGTGCAGAAACTTTTTCAATCCATGCCAAACCATAACTCCATGCAAGTGCAACACCAATCCATAGCGCAAGTGAAAAAACACAGTTCAGACAGGATTTGAAAAACAATAGCTGTGACATACATGAGGTGGTGTAATAAGAAGGCTATGTTGAAAATCTGGGCTCAAAATATTTCAAATTGCCAAAGTTACAAGCAGGCATTGTGAAATTGTAACAAATAGTCATAACTCAGACATTTTTAATCATTTTGACCTCAAATTTTCAGCGTAGCCTTCTTATTATCTCACTGCATGTATCCAGTACAGAAAAGTTTCAAATCCTCACGAAAACATAATTTCGCACAACTGCAATGCCATTCTGCACCACAGGTGCAAAACACATTTTGGCCAGGATTTGAAAAATGACATGAGGTGGGGTAATAACAAGGCTATGTTAAAAATATGGGGTGAAAATATAGAAAATTTTGAAAGTTATGAGCATGCATAGTGAGATTGCAAAGAACAGTCATAATGCAGCCATTGTTTTTACATTTTGACCCCAAATTTTCAACATAGCATTCTTACAGCCCCACCTCATGAAAAATATGATTGTCATTAGACAAATCCCAGCAGAAAAGTGATTTCGCCAACCAACTGTGAAATCACCTTTCTTCAGGAGTTGCCTAATGGCAGTCATATTGTTCATGAGGTGGGGTCCCAAAAACACGATGTTGAAAATTTGGGGTCAAAATGACAAAAAAGGGGTGAGTTATGGCCAAAAGTTGACCCCCTCATTGAAATACAGTACATTGAAGCACACTTACCTTAGCTCATATTGCAGTCGCAGGTTCCGGCAGCAAGATGTGTCTTCAATTGGTGGAGCGGGTTCTGAACCTGGGCCCTCCTTAGATAAATGGTAGTCTGTGGGGATGTCATGGGGGTGTGGGGAGGTGAGTGCACAATGGGAGGTTGGGTGGGGGGCACGGGCATGATCGGTGATGGACTTTCTAGTTTACATGTTCAAGCTGGCAAAAGACATTGAGGGATGGTTTTTCCTTTTCAGGGATAAATAAATAAATAAAAATGGCACCATGAGGGGGGATACCACTGCCACCAATGAAATACCAAGGGTATTGGAGGGTGGAAGGAGTACCACTAGACACCAGGGAAAAAATGGGACTTGTAAGACTTCCCCCCACCCCCACAAAAAAAAGTGGGTAGGGAAAAATTAATAAATAAAAAAATTAAAAATATATTAAAATATATATATATATATATATAGAGAGAGAGAGAGAGAGAGAGAGTGGGGGTGCCACTAGTTACCAGGGAAAACAGCAGCTCTCAGCTTAATCTGCAGCTGGCAGTATAAGTTCCAGCTCCAGCTGCAGAAGTCAAGAAAACTCTGTTGTTCTCTTACAGAGAATGCGGGAAAAGTACTACTTTCATTAAGCTGGTCATCCGGGATTTTGGGTGCCCAGAAAAAGTGCTGCTTGGTATGCTTATGAAAAACTAAAATCAGAATGAAGCTTAACAGGTCCTGTTCATCTGGGTTCTGATGTTTGTTTTTTATAATCTATTCATTTTTAAGTGTTTTCTTTGTTTTTTTTCTCAGGCTAATTGAGAAAACAAGATGGTGGCTCACATAAAACAGTTGTTCTGGCAGAAATGATTTCACTCTTACAAGAATAGATCCTTTTTTGGCTAGAACAATTCTTTGGTCACAATTTTACCCTCTACATTTCATTGGAAATAATGGAACCTTAAAAATTGAATAACTTTAGAATGCGTTAATATTTTTTCACTAAATGAATGCAGGTCAGTACTTAGTCCCAAGTTCTTTCTACCATAAAAATTTCAGACGAAAATTCAGCACCATGTGCGTGCAGCAGAATAAGAAAAAACTGCCAAATCAGGCAAAGATTAATGTTTTTCACTATCTGGATCTCAGAACTCGCAAATCCAACCGCAACCAAACTTGGCATGTCAAGAGACCTACCACAGGAGGCCGTGCATTCACAGTTTCATGCAAATCCATTGAACAGTTGCAAAGTTATTGAAGTGCAAAAGTTGAGGTTTAACATTAAAGTGCCTGGTCAACCTTAATATAGGGGCGCTACTGTACCCCTATGTATTTGGTGTCCTTACAACAGGCTAAAATGAAACATGGACCTGTCTCCACGCAGTGAAAATGCCATGAAAAGCAGTATCCCTCTTAGATGGCAGGTACAGCTGGTAAATCTCCCCTGCTTGCAGGAAGCCTAGCCCACTGTGCCTGTCCAGGGAGATACCCCTTGCAATGGTCTACTAATTTGGCACCAGATTTCATCATTTATTAATTTTTTTTTGGTTTAGCCCTAGGACCCCCCCCCACAAAATGGCATCTGCCATGTGTCTTGTGTGCCCCCGTAGCCCCACAGTACATCCCCAGACACCTGACAAAACTGAACAACGCCCCTTTTCTGAAAGCCTTCTGGCTTGGCTGCCCTTAAAAACCTTTGCTTCACCTCTGCCCACCCACAGTATTGCTCACTTTCCCTTTGTGCTTGTGCAGGGTTTAGGAACTGTGCATTTTAAAACTCAGTTTTCTGCAGAAATATGTTCTTAATAAGTTATTCTGTACTTCACAATTGTATTATAATCTTGGTTCTTGCTACCATATGATTGTACAGGTGACATATATATATATATATATATATATATATATATATATATATTGTATATATATATATATATATATATATATATATATATATATATATGAGCGGTCTTGCACCTATACTTAGGGTTGAGTAGGCATTTTTGCATATTAATAACCTTGCAACTGTTCAATGGATTTGCATGAAATTTGGAATGTGTGGTCTGGTATGGTATATCTTTTGATTTAGTTTAGTTTAGTTTATTGTTCTAGGAATTACTACGTTTGAGCCAGAGGCTCTTTTACAAAGGTTCCACGTCAATTAGGTACAGTACAAAAGGTTACATAGATAACACAACAATTTGTGTTGTGTCAAGAGCAAGAAAACATATACAAATACATATCAAATCATTTGTGCAAAAGGACATGAGATATCAATAATCACATTATTATTACAAGAAAGAGGTCATGCCAGATTAGGAGAAACAAATAGGAAAAAAGTCCAGAACAGAGAGGGTAAGTGAAAGGTGTGGGGAGCAGACAATAGCAGGAGAAAAGGTTTCCCAAACATGTCTTTGTCAAATTTACCAAGTTGAGTTTCGGTCAGACTTATAGTTTCTGTGCAGCAAAATGCTAAAAAACACAATTTTAACCACTTTTTACACATTTTTTGCCCAATAGTGCTGCGACCACATCGTGTGGTCTTTTGATCAGAAATTTGAAACGTAGAAAGAGTTTGGGTCAAGGAATAATCTGGCATTAGTTTAGTAAAAAAATATTAATCTGTTCCAAAAATATTACATTTTTAATTTATGGGTTCTGAGCATGCTCAATTCACTCCAAGATTTATATGGTTATTTTTCAGACAAAGACTGGGCTCATGGGTAAGGATTTTGTAGCTCGCGGACTGGGATCCTAGTCGGACAGAAAACTCCTTGTCCTTGAGCTGCCATCTTGTTTTTCAGTTTTTTCCCAAAACAAAATGTTGTAACTTTCTCCACGGATGACTTTTTGGGCCAGATGAGGCATGGGTTTTGTTCAGGGTGACCCCCTCTACAAATCCATGCCTTTGGTTTGGCTTGTTTTGCTCAAAAATAGTTTTTAACATTTTTTAATTATTTGACCATGACTCGCTAATGATCCTAGTCTGCGAGCTGTCAAAATCCTAGTCCACTACCTTGTGGGCAAGGATTTTGCTACCTCGTGGTTTAGGATTTTAAAAACTTTACTATTACATTGCTAATGAATGGTTAGGTCTTTTTACTTGAAATTTTCATGGCTTTGATGGGATGCCCTACAGGTGTGAATTATGCTGCTTAGGTGTTGGGGAATTAAATGGTTCCATAGATATGCCATCATGCAGTTGAGATTTTCCGCATAGGATAACATTGTGGTGCCCATTGTGCTTTTTGGTGCCTATAGCTTGTAAATGATGCAAGACATGGATTTGGTCAATGTATGGTGTGTGGACGTCTCACTGTCACGATTACAATGGCACTTGAATTTTTTTTCTAGCTACAGTTCCCGAGATATCAGCAAATTAGTGTTACAAGGGTTCCTTGCCCTCTAGGGCTGCTGTATGGCTCTGTAGCTATGCGTAAGTGGGAGCTCAGGCCCGCTCCCACAGATGCATATTGTACTGCATAAATGGGCAGCTTGGTTCAGGCCCCGCACTTCCACCAACACATGCTATTTACTATTTATATTATACTTTTTCAAAAAGTAAGAAATTCATGGCAAAATCAGATGACTATCGTTGTAAACAGTGAGGAATGAGATGTTAGGGTTGAGCCTTAACCCCTCACACTGCACTCCTCCATCCTCCATAGACTGACAGATGCCGGGGTGTGCCTTGGGGTCATGAAGCCTAACTCTCACCCCATTCTGCTTTGCAGTAGTATGTCAACCTGTATACACTGGAATGGGAGGAGAGTTGGACCACATGACCTTGGCACACCCTGCCATCTGTCAGTATATGGAGGATGGGTGTGTGTAGTGTGAGGGGGGGTTAGGGGCTCAATCCTAATATCTCATTTCCTCACTTTTGTTGCTTTAACCCTAACTGATGCATTAAACTTATTTTTTTGCCATGTAAATACAGTGTGTGTGTGTATATATATATATATATATATATATATATATATATTTATTATTATTTAAGAGCAAATCTGCAATTCAGAGCGTACTTTCAAACATAAGGATTTAGCTATTTTGGCTTGGAAGCAAAGAGATGGCATCTGCTGAATGGCTTATCCCTCTTCCCTTACCCCCACCTTCCCCAAGATGGTGTCATGCCATGTGGCTTGTTCAACCTACTAGGCCCCAAAATGGCATCGCGCCACACAGCCTGCCCATCCTTCTGGGCCCCCATCTGTTTCTTCCAGTCATGACCCCTGCAGAGCCATAAGCAAATAACCTTAATGCACTGTTTGGGTGCCTGAATTGCTGCAACAAAAATCTGCTTGCACTCCTCTTGTGTCCACGCTACTTGACCCCGCCTCAGGAAAACCCACCGCCCCCTCCCCTACAATATGGCGTCTGCTATGTGCACTGGCATCCCAAACCCCCTTTTTGTCCACTGTCCTTTGCTTCCATTCCATTGTGAAATTGCCCTGAAAACATACTTTAACTCAGTGAGGGCCCTGGGTAGTTACAACTTCTATAGACCATCCAACCTATGTACTAATTTTGCTCGATACGGAAATACCTCGGCGGCTGCCATCCCCCAGTCACCATTCCCCGGGCCTCTTTTTGCCAAACCATCTTGCTTGCCACGACTGCATCATACCCCCACAATCCACCTCTGCTGGCCAAAAATTCCTTGGGACCCCTTCCCTTCGGAAGCTGCCCAAGCAACCTGGTAAACCTTTGCTTGTTTTACAGCACATGTACATAATTTTGTTTTCTTTGCTTTCCACCAGTTCAGCCATAACCTACAGCAACCTGCCCTTACCATCAAACATTGTCTTTTTTTCTGGTAAAAAAAGGCCAGCACCCACCGCAAAGACCCCAAAAAAACACAGTAATCGCCACATTCCGGTAGTTCATTGTGCTTCCTTCCCCAGTGATTATCCCTACCCATTCACCCTGACACCACGCGAGAAAGCCTATCACCAGCACAGCATTCACTCTAAAACTTATTAAAGCAAAACACACTTTTTTTAGTGTCCTGCTAGTAGGCTCCTTGCTTCTTTGTCCACAGAGACCCATAACACAGTAGTACACAGTAGTACATGAAATCCCTTTTACCTTACCATGACTTTTGTTCTGCAAAAATCCTCATCACCTGCTTACCTAGCTTCTTTTTGAGTTACCTCACCACAGTTTCAGGAATACTGCCAACTGAATGTGCTTGCAAAACACAGCAAAAGCAAATGGCTAGCAAACGAATGGGGGTCCAAGCCTTGTGCAGCTCTTTTTAAACTCCCCTCCACACTCTCTCTCTTTATTATTGACTAGTCACGGTCCTCTAGCCCTTTCTTCCCCTCTCCTTTCTTTGTCATTGATCAGGCCCCTTTCTATTCCATTGCCCTATTCCTGCCCCGTTTGCCCTTCCCCTTTTTCTTCCTTGCCTGACTGATTCCTCCCCTGAGGTCAGGTGACTATGGACAAATGGGCCTGCCACTTTAATCAGGCAAACCTCTTTATAATAAAATGGATAGCACAGACCCTAAAAGCAGAGTGTGTGAATGTTAAGCAGTGTCTGATCTGGGACGACATCTCAATATATCATCTTAGATTAGGACTAATTACCAATATTAGCCATACTGTATCCTACGACTTGTGTGCCATAGCCACAATGCATTTCATTGTCTGATATATCATGGGTCAAAAAACAGCAGTTAGAAAAGGAAAAGAGTGGGACTGATTTGTCCTGTCACACTGCTGCTTGTCAATCAATGCAACAGTTTTATTTAAACTTATGCAACAACTTGTTTAGACATTGTTCTGCCTATATGAGCTGTTTTATAAGTGAATACAGGAGAATACCCACCGAGCCACAATATGGCATAAGCCTGAGCTTCGAAAAAAAAACACATTCTTGTTTAAAGGGCAGATTGCTTTATACCATGGTAATTATAACTCATGTTTATGTATTTTATCATTCATTTTCCAAGGAACAAGGGTATAGCCAAATAATAAAAATGTGTACACTGTGATCATATTTGTTGCCCCATCTGGCATTATAACAAATACTTGTGATACACCAGTGCAGTGTTTGTTGCCCTTGTCCATGCACTGGTAGATGCAGCTGCAATACATTGCTCCCTCAAACACCCATACAGCACTCTAGTGCCTGTTACACAAAGACCCTGGGAAGCAAAGACAATCTAAGTGGCCAACCCTTCTATCTTTCACTCCCAAGAATTAAAGTACCAAAAGGATCAGCTGGTCCTCTGTTCTGTTGCATCAAACAATAGCAGCAGTGCAGAGCCTTGCTGTTGCCCCCTTAAATGTGTCAGCGTGGTTTAGTTGGTAGCACATCCCCCTCTGGACTAGAAGGTCATGGATTCTCGTTCCACACCGGGATTGGACTTGCACCTAAAAATCACTGGCATCCGAGTGCAGTATTCAGGGGTGCTGTACTGCTGGGTTGTGCCGTCCTTCGGATGAGACATTAAACCGAGGTCCCTTCTGCCCATCCTGGTGTTGTCCTGGCGGGTGTCCAGGTAGAAGTAAAAGAACCCAGGGCACTCTTCGCAAAGAATAGGGAACATTCCCGGTGTCCTGGCCAACATTCCCCTACCCGTAAACCGGTTTATGCAATTATCCAGGCTGTGTGTGGGTGACGATGTGCGATATGGCCGCCACCACATATTCAGTCACTTCACTACCAGTCTAGCATTGCTTGTAAAGCACTTTGGATGTATGAAAAGCACTATATAAATGCTGATTCTTCTTCTTCTTCTTAAAATAAAATTGTATATCATGAAGGATAGCATGACTACTCAAGTGTAAATACAGCGAGCAAAATACCACACAGTGAAAGGTACAAAAGATTTCTCAGCAAGGGAGAGATTACAGTGTTGGGTTGGTATGGCATATATGGGGTGTCATAAATGTGTGGTGGTAATTGGTCGTGGAAGACAATTTGCCTTTGGTGTAGGTGTTGGTTCAGTTTTCAGTGACGTTTAGTAATGGGAGTTCTGGTGGTGAAGCCTCCCGAAGGGGGTTGGGAAAATTATCATAGTAAGATTTAAGATCTCCTCCTTTATTGCAGTTGAGTTTCATGCCAAAGAGTCTAAGCTGCCAAATGTGTACTGGTTCAGTGTGCTGATGGGTATGGCTTAGAGGCTAAGGTGACAAGCTGTGAATGCCGTATATCCAGCTGACCTGGGTTTGGGTCTCACTCTGTCATTTTCATTTGTTTTTTTTTTGCTGGCCATTTCACCCCCAGTATCCCCCTCCTCCCATATTTGTCCTCCCCCCCAAGAGTTGCAGTACAAAATGTGGCCCCTTCCTGACTTCTACCCCATTAAGTTCCATCCCTCCCAGAGTTTGTTTCATTTATCTGCCCACGCATCCAAATTCCCTCCCCCCAGTTGCATCCCGCATGGAGCTATGCTATTAAATTTGCCCACCCCCAACTTTCTCCCCCTGAGTTGCAACCTTCAAGGTTCCTTTAAGAAGTTTAGGTACTTTCCTGATGTTTCACCATGTTGTGAGTGTCCCTAATGTGTGACGTTTTGTTTTTCAGCAGTTTTCTTTTTAGCTGCCTTTTAGGAGCGCTGTGTTTCTGTGTTGTGTGTTTACTGCGCTGTTTTGTACCTCGCTGTTTTTTTTTTACTGGCTTGTTGTTGAACCCCATGGAGTACATAGAGTATGCCTTCCTTACACCCATGCCAAAGAAAGTTCAGCTGTGACACATCTTATTATCAGTGTGATGCAACCTCTTCCCAGTTTCATAGCTGAGAGGATGACATTTGGTGGAAGCACCTTCTCCAGGGTGTGTAGAACATAGATCTTACTGCACTTTCCAGAAGGCTGGAGGCACTCTGCTGCACCTTATGCTTACTGCACCTGGACTGTGGGCCAAGATCTGCCTTATCATACACGATGCTGTGAGTTAATAACTTACTTACTGTCATTTCTTCAGTAGTTGAAAGCACAAGGTGAATGCACAAGAGGCCTGATGAAGGATATCCCATGATATACTACACTTTATTGAGTATTATTATGGCACTGATGGAAGGATTGTTCTTGGGGGTCAGGGTACTGAGATAAAGTTAACAGGATTGTTGGCATGGCATAGCAGGCAATTGCTGGTAATAACTATTTATTTCACCCCACCTACCCTTCCTTCTTCTCATTGCTGCCTTTCAGCTTACTGCTGTCTCTTCTGTTTACAGCTGGAGGCCAGACAGGTGCTGCAACCCATTTTATCCAGGAAAGTGCAGAGCCAACCCAGGGAAGTGAGGGCTGTGCTGTTTCTTCACAGGAGATGGGTCATCTGGGGGCAGAAGTGCAACAGTTGAGAACGGACCTACAAAAGGAACTGCAGGAGATGAGGAGCCACTTGGCAGAGCTGAAGGAAATCTTTCGGGAGTCCCTCCATCCCAAGTTGCCTCCTACTCCTGAGATTTTTGCAGAAGCAAACCTTTTCACTGGGTTGTCCAAGTCAGAAAGTGCATTGCCAGATTCAGCTGCTACCACCATCTCTAACTTCCCCAGTGCACCTCCAGCATCTGTGCTTCTGACAGCTGCCACTCCAGGAACAATGGGAGGCAGCAGAAGGAGAAAAAGGAGCTTTTCCACAGTACCAGCAGGCCAGCTACCCTGATCTCCAAGGGCTTTTGCAGAAGAGCATTTCATATAGCAAAAAATAATCATTATATTTGAAAATGCATCTTATTAAAATGTACAGTAACATTTAGAGTTAGCTTTGAAAAAGATTCTTGTTCAAAAGGTGGATTATTCTATGCCATTGTGTTTATAACTCATTTTTATTAATTTGATATTTATTTGAAATTGGCAGGTACAATCTGTTTAAAAGTCATCTGGTCTCTAAGTGTCAGTGCTCTGCTGTGGCACCCAGTAGAGTGCCATCTCCTGATTCAGCTACGACTGTGGCCAAAACCCCTGGTAGATTGAACAGTCAGATTAAACATGTACTTTCACTCATTTTCTTATGTAATAACAATGTACGTAGTAAACAGACAATGACAAAAGGATTTTTTTATGTTTACTTTATTAGAAAAATAGAAAACTGAACATTATGAAATACCGTGCTGAATAGTTTAACATTACATTTTCCTTTCTTTTTTTTGTTAACTCTATTTTTGCTCCTCTTGACAGCCAGGGCATGCTTGCCCCATGCTCCTCCTTGTACGTGGGTGCTCAACTCACCCCACCAGCCAGCCTCCACCTCGGATGCATAGTGGGAAGGACCATGGCTTACCTCCCACTGAGGGGTCCCCCAGTCGGAGTTGGACTGGGGAGAGAGGCGGCGTCACCCTTGGATCTCTGCCTTAAACTTACTCTGGGCTTTGTTTGGCTGGGAGAGAGGTTACCTGATGTAAGCATCACTGTGCACATCTTGAGGGGAATTTTTTCTTTTAGGTTCCCCTAGGGCATGGACATGCAATAATGTCCAGTGCATGGCAAGCATGCTTCCATGCTCACCTGCATGATGTCTGCCCCTGCCCAATTCCTGTTACAAGGCCCCCACTGCTGCACCCCAGACTCCACTGGGGTTGCTACAGTAGCAGTTGCACACCCCTATCCCTCCCCAGAAGAGGAGAGCAGTTCTTCGGATGTTCAATCCTCTCCTACCCTGCTGAACCCCGATGGCCCGAGTCTGTTTCCAAACCCAGGTCACCGGCGTGGAGCGAGGTGTGGCATCCAGGGTCTCAACCCTCAGTGCCACCGGGTCGGGCACGTTTTTCATTCTTAATCATTTATTAATGCTTAGTTAACGTTTTAGGTTATTTTTTTGTAAACTCTCTTTCTTGGCACTGGGGGACCAGGGCATCTCTCAGGAGTGCCATCACAGCCACAGCCACAGCCACAGCCTCCACTCCCAGGCTGAAACCTCTCCCCTCCTGGAGTATTAGGGCTGAGCACCCTCTCCCCGGATCCCACGGGCCCATCCAGCCCAATGGATCACCCCCAGGGGAAGGTTTGCCTCACCTACCTAGCAACCTATCTGTAATTAGTGGGATGGTCCTTGGCTGGATTGAGGGGCTCTGGAGAGTCAGTGGGAAGTTGGTCTGGTGTCAGGATGTGGGCTTTGGCTCCTTGGGCCTCCGTTGCCCCCTGAGTCCTCCAGGGATTTTTCCTTGTTTTTTCCTCTTGGAGTGCGGACATGCAATGATGTCTGCACACTACCATCCTGACGTCTGCAGCTGCTCCATCCCGTGTTGTGGCAACACTCTCTGCAGGGTCCATGATCTCCATTGGAAGTCACTGAGGAGTGATACTAGTCCAAGTGCCCACCCCGGGAGAGGAGAGCAATCCTCCGGATGCTCAATCCCCTTCCTCTTTCACCTACCCCCAATGGCCCAAGTCCGTTCCTGAACCCAGGTCACCAGCATGGCACTAGGTGTGTCATTCAGCGCCTCAACCCTCAGCACCACCAGATCAGTGTTAATGTTTAGTTTAATTTAAAATAATTCATGATTTTTGCTTATATGTTCCCGAACCTTAAGCATAGTCACATTTTTTATGTCAAGAACACAGTCCACACATTTCTGTGTTTCCTCTAAGGTGTTTTGTTCCAGATAGGAGCAGAAAGAATTAGTGTTTCATTTCACAGTCAATCAATCAATCAAAGTTTAGTGGATGGCAGATTGAGAGCAAGAGCTCCCTTCTACAATTGTGTCCAGTATACAAAGACAGAGACAGCATGGAACAGTAAGAAATTTCATACAGTTACATCACATGTTTACAACTGGCAAGAATTAGTTACAGTAAGTGCACAGAGGAGGAAAGGGATCAGCAGTAACAGTTACAGAGTCTGTGCAGCAACCTACTTAAACATGCTTTGAATTGGGTGAATGGCACTATGTTAATCATCTGCAGGGTCTTTCTAATGGACTCCCAGGTGCCCATGAGCGTAGTTGCAAGATCATGCTCCCCAGCCTTTGTACGAAATCTGGGCAACGTAAAATTTGGTAGTGAGGAGGATCTGAGAATGTAGGTGTTGAGAGATCTGTAATTAAGTTTGCTCAGCAGGTAGGATGAGGCTGAGTTTGTGATTAATTTATATACAAAGGTATACCATTGGACATACTGTATCTCTGAATGGCTAGAGGGGTCCAGCCCACAGCCTCACATAGGAGACAGTGATGGGTATTCCAAGGCAGCCCTGTAATGAATCTCAGGGCACTATGATAGAGGGGGTCCAGAACTCCCAGGAGTGTCTCTGAGGCAGTTCTAAAAATGCAATCTTTGTAGTCCAGCTTGGACATAAATAATGAACTGACCAGATTCTTTCTAACTGGTTGGCTAAACTATACCTTGTTTCTATAGAAGAAGGTTAGGAGCCATTTTAGTTTTATGGACAGGGTTTGGATATGGAAGCTAAATGATAGTTGCCCATCAAGGTAAATACACAGGTATTTGTAGGTGACTACCCTAGATATTGCCTCTCCCCTGGCTGTGTTTAGGGAAAGTTGGGGTGAGTCAATGGCTTTCTTGCTGAACATCATCCATTGCATTTTCTTAGTGTTAAGCAACAGTCTTAACCCTGATAGTATCTTCTCGATTTTATGGAAATTGCCTTGGATGGTGTTCATTGTGGTTGAGGCATCCTTATCGTGTGTATTGGGTAGTGTCATCTGCATAAAGGAATAATTTTGTGTCTGGTGAGCTGTGTTGTGGAATCTTATTAACGCAGATCAGAAATAAGGGGGTCTCTGGGACTGACCCCTGGGGTACCCCTTTGTTGATAGTGGCCAAATCAGAGCAGTGATCCCCTGCCCTAATACATTTCTGTCTGGAACCCAGATAGGCTGAGAACCATAGTAGTGCGCTGATGCCCAAGCTGGAAGTTTTGAGCCTGTTTAGTAGGATACTGTGATCGACAGTGTCAAAAGCTTTTGTCAAGTCTAAGAAAATTGCAGGGGAAACAAGACCTTTATCAAAAGCACTAAAAATGTCATCTGTAACTCTGGACACTACATACATTGTGTTGTGCCCTTTCCTGAAGCCTGACTGGTACTCAGTTAGTATATTGTATGTAGTGAAGTAGGAGGTTACAGACAAAAAAGCCACGGCATTCACCAGGAACACAGATAAAGACAGAGTTCTTTTTAAAGTTTGCCAAACTTCTTGTCTTTTACTGAAGACACAGCTGCAGAACCACTCGTGTGGGTGCAGGAACTTCCAGGTACAACAACTTCCTGTGTTTCACCCAGTCGTGGGCTTTTACAAGGATAATGCCCCCTGATATAGAAATCCTTAAATAGCAAATCTACTTAGTCATATATTATACATCTGAGTGTCTTAAAGTGCTAGTGCTCAATTTCATTATGTGCATACAGTGTAAACAAATATATGCTGCTATTCAAACAATGTCCACAACCACACAAGCATTAAAACATTTCCTCCAGAGCAACACTTTTTTCGCCTCTTATATTAGCTATGTTAACTATTCTAGAAACACTGTTCCTTTACATTCTAATTCATTTTCCATATAAAGGGCAGTTGAAGGAGTAAATGGGAGAGCCCACGACTGGGTGAAATGTAGGAAGCTGTTGTACCTGTAAGTTCCTGTGCCCACACAGTGGTTCTGCAGCTGTGACTTCAGTAAAAGATAAGAAGTTTTGCAAACTTTAAAAAGGACTCTGTCTTTATTTGTGTGTCTGGTGAGTGCCTTAACTTTTTCGGCCTCAAGTCTGGAATTTGCCACTGAGCACCCAGTACCTCTGTGTGGCTCTGTTTTTACACGCATGAAGTAGGACGTTAGTTGTTTGTGAACCAGAGTCTCTAATATCTTAACTATGGGTGAAAGAATGAATTTAGGCCTGTAGCATCCGGTAATTTTCTCAGTTAGCAGTAAGGTTACCACCTGTCCCAATTTTCGCACGACAGTCCTGATTTGGGTAGCTGTGTCCTGCAAAAGACATGAAAAATACTACATGTCCTGACATTATAGCAGAAAAAAATATTTCTGACTTTCCTCTAAATACTGTAAAACAATATAATACCTTAACTGAAATACCTTAAAATGACAAGAAACACTAAAAAACTACAACACTTAATCTTAATTCTGATTATTTAGAGAAAACAAGTCTGTTACATTGGTCAAGACTGCATATTGTCCTGTGAAAAATCATGTTTCAGTAAGAAATGTCCCACTTTGGCCTTTTTATGTTGATTGTGTGCATGTGCAAGAAACATATTGAGGCAGCTTTCTCCAGAAGCAGGTTGTGGAGGCATGGCACTGTTGCGGACAATGCCCCCACAGCCTGTAAAGGCTTGGCCTGCTTCCCCCAGTGCTGTGGCATGCTGCTGCTGCTGACACTAGTTCAGCCAGCATGCCACATCTTTCTAATGTTTTAGCCGCTGCAATCAGGGGCTGCCTCGTCATTGCAGTGTCAGCCATTCGCTGCAATGAGGGAGCGACCTGTCATTGCAGGGCGGAACTTTGGAAGAACTGATATTGTTTGTGAACATGGTGGTGGCTTGCCGCCCTGTTCACAAACAATATTACCCCCCCGCCGAGGGGGTGCCCAGTTCCCCTCGGCAGCACGTGCCCCCCCACTGTGTTTGTTTGCCGACAGGGCCCCGATCCCCGGCCGGTTTGCTGCTATATGAGTTTATGTTGCCGGCTAGGAGCCCACCCCCGCCAGCATTATCTAACTCTCCCATTTTGTCTACCGATGGAGTGCCCAACTGCCTACATAATGTCACCCCCTTTGTTGTGTGCTAATAGGGGTGCCCCAATCCCTATCGAATAATGTAACCCCCCTTTTCTTGTGTACCCGACAGGGGAGTGCCCAATCCCCATATTTACAGCTGCCCCCAAAGAGAAGACTCTGTTGGCATGCTGGAAGCCCACCCCAGCATGCCACACTCCCCTGTAAAATAAAAAAATGGTCCTGCGATGTCATTTTTTTTTTTACTTGTGAAGAAGGAAACGGTCCCTTGGCGGTCTCCCTGCCCCCCTCCCACAACCCACGCCCACCCACTGATCACCCTGCCTCCCTACACCTCTCTTCACCCCATACTTATCTCCGGAGTCTGGCACGATGATCTTTGGTGGACAGGGAACATGTCTGTACTCTTCAAAGCCACCGGGAACTGAGGAAATGCTGGTAAGATGTATAATGGAAGAAATACGTTTTTTTCAACTTTGATGCATATCTCAGGCATTTTTTTGGAATTTTGGCACCACATTTTCAACATGGGTTTTTTGGGACCCCTCCTCATGAATTCTGGCACTATCATGGCGTTATTCGGCCCTGAAAGGTGATTTTGCGGTCACTGCGCTGAATCCCCTTTTGGGATCGATTAACAATATGACAGTGTGAGTGTTCATGAAGTGAGCTCTCAAAAAGCCTATACTGCAGATTTGGTGGGAAAATAAAAAATTAGTGTTTTCATAGGTAGTGTTGCGAGTTACACGCACGTCAGAATTTTGCGAATTTGGCAATATTTTCATGCCAGATTTTCAACACTGGCTTTTTTTCAGACTTCCTTGTGAACAGTACAGCTGTCATTTTCCACATCCTGGCCGAAATGTGTTTTCGCACTTCCGGCGCAGAATTGCACGGTCACTGTTAGAAATTAGTGTTCAGGACAGATTAAGAAGATGACAGTGGTACTGTTCATGAGCACAGGTCCTGAAATGCCTATGGTGAAAATTTGGTGATGATACTCCATAAAATGACTGTGTTACGAGCATGCGTAGTGCAGTTTGCATGCATGCTCGTAACTTCACGAATTTATAATATTTTCACTCCAGATTTTCAACATTGCCATTGTTCTGCACCTCCTTATGAACAGTACAGCTGTCATTTTTTCACATCCTGGCTGAAATGTGTTTTCGCAGTTCCAACGCAGAATAGTATGGTCACTGTGGGAAATCCATGTTCGGGACACATTATGAAAATGGCAGTGACACTGTTCATTAGCAGAGGTCCTCAAATGCCTATGTTGAAAATTTAGTGACGAAAGTCCATAAAATGAGTGTGTTACAAATGTGGATTGCACAATTTTCACGCACGCTTGTACCTTTGCAACTTTGCAATATTTTCACTCCAGATTTTCATCATTGCCATTTTCCCACACCTCCTTATCAACAGTGCAGCTGTCATTTTTCACATCCTGGTTGAAATGTGTTTTCGCTCTTCTGACACAATAGCACGGTCACTGAGGGAAATCAGTGTTCGGGACATATTAAGAAAATCACACTGACACTGTTAATGAGCAGAGGTCCTAAAATGCCTATGTTGAAAATTTTGTGATGAAACTCCATGAAATGACTGTGTTACAAGCGTGTGTTGTGCAGGTTCCATGCACCCTTGTAAGTTTGCAAGTAGTAATGTTTTCATGCCAGATTTTCAACACTGGCATTTGTTCACACCTCCTTATGAACAGTGCAGCTGTCATTTTTCACATCCTGGCTGAAATGTGTTTCCACGCGCAGAATACCGCAGTTGCTGTCGGAAATCAGTGTTTGGGACAGATTACCATCGAGCGACTGAGAGAGGGGGGGAGTGACCAAGTTCAACTGAGCTCTGTCAGGACTGCTGCGGATTTCTTTGTGGGCAGGAAAAGGTGACAACGCAGGCAGGAGCCCAGTACAAAAGGGCAGCCTGTAGCGCCGGGAGACAGAACGAGTGAGTGAGGGGGTAGTGAGTGAGCTCAACGGAGCTCTGTTGGGACTGCTGCAGATTTCTTTGTGGGCAGGAAAAGACAGCAATGCATGCAGGGGCTGAGTACAAAAGGGCAGCCTGCAGCAGTGGGGGAATCAGAACGGGCGCGTGACAGAGGGGGAGTGAATGAGCTCAACAGAGCTCTATCGTGACTGCTGTGGATTTCTTTGTGGGCAGAAAAGGGTGGCAATGCAGGCAGGAGCCCAGTACAGAAGGGCAGCCTGCAGCACCGGCAGAAACGGAACGAGCGAGTGAGACAGGGGGAGTGAGTGAGTCCAAAGGAGCTCTGTCAGAACTGCTGCAGATTTCTTTGTGGGCAGAAAAAGATGCCAACAGAGGCAGAAGCCCAGTACAAAAGGGCAACCTACAGCGCCAGGAGAAATAGAATGAGTGAGTGAGACAGGGGGAGCGAGCAACCTCAACGGAGCTCTGTTGGGACAGCTGTGGATTTCTTTGTGGGCAGGAAAAGGTGCCAATGCAGGCAGGAGCCCAGTACAAAAGGGCAGCGTGCAGCGCGGGGAGAAACAGAATGAGTGAGTGAGAGATGGGGAGTGAGCGAGCTCAACAAAGGTCTATCATGACTGCTGCGCATTTCTTTGTGGGCAGGAAAAGGTGGCAATGCAGACAGGAGGCCAGTACAAAAGGCCAGCCTGCAGCGCCGGCAGAAACGGAATGAGCGAGTGAGAGAGGGGGAGTGAGCGAGCTCTATGGAGCTGTGTCGAGACTGCTGCAGATGTCTTTGTGGGCAGAAAAAGCCACCAACACAGGCAGGAACCCAGTACAAAAGGTCAGCCTGCAGCAGCGGGAGACACAGAATGAGCGAGTGAGGGAGGGGAGTGAGTGAGCTCAATGGAGCTCTGTTGGGACTGCTGCAGATTTCTTTGTGGGCAGAAAAAGGCAGCAATGCATGTAGGGGCCAAGTCCAAAAGGGCAGCCTGCAGCAGCGGGAGAAACAGAACGAATGAATGAGAGAGGGGAGGTGAGTGAGCAAGCTCAATGGAGCTGTATCATGACTGCTGCAGATTTATTTGTGGGCAGAAAAGGGCGGCAACGCAGGCAGGAGCCCAGTACAAAAGGCCAGCCTTTAGCGCCAGCAGAAACGGAATGAGCGAGTGAGAGAGGGGGAGTGAGCTACCTCAACGGACCTGTGTCAGGACTGCTGTACATTTCTTTGTGGGCAGAAAAAGCTGCCAACAGAGGCAGGAGCCCAGTACAAAAGGGTAGCCTGCAGCGCCAGCAGAAACAGAATGAGCGCGTGAGAGAGTGGGAGTGACCCATCTCAACGGAGCTCTGTCGGGACAGCTGCAAATTTCTTTGTGGGCAGATAAAGGTGCCAACGCAGGCAGAAGCCTAGTACAAAAGAGCAGCCAACAGCGCTGGGAGAAACACAATGAGTGAGTGAGAGAGGGGGAGTGAGTGAGCTCAACAGACCTCTATCGTGACTGCGGCGCATTGCTTTGTGGGCAGAAAAAGGCGGCAATGCAGGCAGGAGCCCAGTACAAAAGGCCAGCCTGCAGCGCCGGCAGAAACAGAATGAGCGAGTGAGAGAGGGGGAGTGAGCTACCTCAATGGACCTGTGTCAGGACTGCTGCAGATATCTTTGTGGGCAGAAGAAGCTGCCAACAGAGGCGGGAGCCCTGTACAAAAGGGCAGCCTGCAGCACCAGCAAAAACAGAATGAGCTAGTGAGAAAGGGGGAGTGACCCACCTCAACAGAGCTCTGTCGGGACAGCTGCAGATTTCTTTGTGGGCAGATAAACGTGCCAACACAGGCAGGAGCCCAGTACAAAAGAGCAGCCTGCAGCACCAGGGGAAACAGAACAAGCGAGTGACACAGAGGCAGGTGGCGAGCTACATAGAAACATAGAATTTGATGGCAGATAAGACTGCTTGGCCCACCCAGTCTGCCCATTTCCTACCTACTGGATAAGCTGCAGATCCTAGTTAACCAGCAGCCTACTTCTTCTTACCCCACCCCCAGAATTGCCTTTATGACTGTCCCATGCATGCTTGAATTCCACCACTGATTTTGACTCCACAACCTCCTCCGGAAGGCCGTTCCATGCATCCACAACCCTCTCTGTGAAAAAATACTTCCTTAAATTACCTCTGATCCGCCCCCCCATCTTCAAATTGTGCCCTCTTGTTCTTTTTTTTTTTTTTTGAAATTTAAGTTTATTAATTTTTACAGAATAAAACACCACCATTTACACAAGGTAGAATGAATTAATTAACTACATATGGTATAAAGTAAAACGAGCAAAGAAAAGAAAAAAAGGAAAAAAAAACTCCCCCCCAACTTCCTCGCCCACCCACAAACCTCCCCCATTCCACGCACCCCCCTCCACCCCCCTCCCCACCAAGTGTGCCAGATGACCTCATTGCTAAAAAGAAAATACTAATAAAGTTACAAACAAACCAAAGGGAAATCCGCTCTCAAAGGAGCAGAAGACAAAGATACGACAAGGAAAAGGTAGAAAAACTTCCATGGGCACCAGAGGGAAGGCCAGGGGATCACTGGTGTAAATATAAAGCATCTAACTTGCCCCACCTTTTCTGAAAAAGGTCCATACGATTCTGCACACTGGCTGATAACCTCTCAACACTGAGACAGGCCGAAAGCTCAGTCAGCCATTCCGGATAGGTCAGGGCCAATTGGTTGGTCCAATGCCTGAGAACCAGCCTCTTGACCGCCCCGGAGACCAGGGCAATATGATATCGACGTTCAACACAATCAATGGCACTAAAGTCCCCTAAAATACATATTTCAGGAGTGAAATAAGTGGTAAGGCCCAATAGGGGGTCCAAATTGGCTTGGATGGCCGACCAGAGTGGGGCTACCTTAGTACAATACCAGAAAATATGCAGGGGATTCCCTTCTTCCAGCGAGCATCTGGTACACAAGGGGAGGGCTAATTTATTTAATCGGAAAAGCTTCTTGGGAGTGTAGTGCATGTTATTTAAGATATAGTATTGGGTAAGTTTAAGCCTATCCTGAGTGTGATACCTATGTAGATCCCTCCATATTCGAGACCACTTCAAGATGCCCTCGGGAACAAGAGAAACCCAAATACTAGATCCCGCAGTAGGCTTGGGAAACTTATAATCCAATCAAAGAGGAGAATTGTCAAATAGAGTGTGTTTAGAGGCAAGGTAAAATATGAGAAAGAAGGGTTGAACCATGGATTCCTTTAAACTGAATGCCGAACTCTCAGCAATGAGGTGCCTTAACTGATATACTTTAAAAATCTTACTAGCTGAATATCGAATTTGGCAAGAATATCCGTGACAGAGGAGAGAACCCTGACCATAGTACTGCTCTAGATTAGTATTGCTAATTTGAGGGAGCCAGTCAGGGACAATCATCGAGTTGTCCAATTTGACATTGGATTAAGAACAGGCTGTCCTAGGTCCAGCTTAGGAAAGATCTTTAAAACTGCAGGCACTGAGAGAGGACTTAAGGGACGAAGATTGTTTGGTCTGTAAACCCATTGTGAAAGGGTGAGATAAGAGTATAAAAACAGCGTAAGGGGTCTAACTTCGATTCCAAAGGATCACTCGAGTTGAAGCCAAATCGGGAAGAGGAATCAGTATAATTTGAACTCCATTTCCTAACTTGACAGGTGAGTGGCCCAGTAATATAAAGGAAGGTTGGAAGCCTAAGACCGCCTTTATCTCTAGGGAGAGATAGTTTGAGAAATGAACATCTAACCCCTTTCCCATGCCAGAGAAATTTAGAGAAAGCCGCATGAAACTGCTGCAGGTAAGAGAGCGGCAACCAGAGACCCAATAAGTTAAGAGGGTAAAAGATACGGGGGAGGACATTCATCTTGACAATGTTTATCCTACCCCAGAGAGAGATAGGGAGATTGGACCATCTTGATAAATCCTGCTGAATTTGAGATTTGATAGCATCCAGATTAAGCTTTTTAAGTAGGGCTAAGTCCGAGGAGAAATGGATACCCAAATACTTGATCGACTTGGGGGACCATTGCATACCAAACTTCATGAGATCATGTTTATGTGTATAGACATTTAAGGGATAGATTTCAGACTTAGTTATATTCAGCTTATAATGAGAGAAATTACCAAACTGGTTAATGAGCCGTATTGCTTGGTCTAGGGAAGCGGCAGGGTGAGTGACATGCAGAAGTATATCATCCGCATATGCTGAAAGGACCAATTCTTGCTGGCGCACCCAACAGCCTTTAATAAGCGGAGGAAGTCTTAAGTTTGATAAGGAGGGCTCAAGATAGAAGGTTAAACAGAAACGGTGAAAGGGGACAACCCTGTCTGGTACCAGTAAACAGCTGAAATTTCGAGGAGAAAACCCCGTTACAATATATCCTAGCCGAGGGGGAGTCGTACAAAACCTGGATCCATTTAAGAAAAGAGACTGGGAATCCCATCTTTGCCAGGGTAGCCCAGAGAAAGGGCCAACTGACACGATCAAAAGCTTTCTCTGCATCTAGAGAGACCAGGGCCATAGGGAGGTGGGAGGTTTGGGCTAAATGAGAGATATGAGAGAGGGTTCTAAGGTGGTCAGAAGGAGAACGAGAGTGAACAAAGCCGACTTGTTCAGGACTAAGAAGATGGATCCAGATGTTCTTAATTCGCTCAGCAAGCACCTTGGCAAGTATTTTCATATCGTAATTCTGGAGGGCTATGGGCCGGTAGCTCGCCGGATCAGTGGGAATCTTGTCCGGTTTAAGAATTAGGATGATAGTAGCTTCAAGAAGCGAGGGATCCACCCTGGTAGCAGAGAAAAGGTACTGGTATAACTTAAGGAGGATTGGGGCCAGTTCTTTGGAGAAAGTCTTGTAGAAATTTGCGGGAAATCCATCTGGACCAGGTGCCTTATCTGGGACCATAGAAGCAATAACCGCCTAAATTTCAGAAAGTGAAACAGGGGCCATCAAGGTAGTTATGTGAGAGGGCAAAAGTGTCGGGATAACAATACTATTTAAATATGTTGAAATGTCGGATAAAGGAACAGGAGAGGAAGGTGCACTATAAAGGTTTTTGTAGTATCTCTCAAAGATCTCCGCTATATCTCTAGGAGAAGTTGCAATAGAACCAGTAGAGGAGTGTATAGACGGGATCAGTCTGGAACTTTCCATCGTCCGAAGCCTCAACGCCAGGAGCTTACCAGCTTTCTCCCTGTGCTCAATATATTTGGCTTGAGTCTTAACGAGGCAGTATTCAGCTCTTTCCTTGAGAAGGTCTGTGTATTCGTTTTTGACCGCCAAAAGAGCCTCAAGAGAGGATAAGGGAGAAGAGGGAAAGCAAGAGCTCTCCAGCTCCTTGATTTTAGTCATCAGAGAGGATGCCCGAGACAGTCGGGCCTTTTTCCTTGCTGAGGCAATCTTGATTAACTCACCCCTAAGATAGCATTTCAGGGAGCACCAAATGCTATCAAATCTAGGAGTGGATCCAAGGTTATTCTCTAGGAAGGCAGAAATAAGGGTCTTGATCTGAGCCACAGTTTGGGTATCTTTTAGAAGCTGGGTATTCAATTTCCAGGTAGTGTCCCTTTGGAAATTAGGACCAGGGAATATATTTGCCCACACAATTGCATGATCGGAAAGAATAATCGGCTCGATGCCAGATTGGAGGAGACCCGGAAAAGAGTTTTGCTAACCAGAATATAATCAATCCTAGACCAGGATCCGTGGGGTTGAGAAAAGAACGAAAAGGAGCGAAGGGATGGATTGGAAAGGTGCCAGGGGTCACAAAGACCTAACATATGGATGAAAGCCAGTAAGGATCTTTGAGCCGGAGTAGGTGGGAGGTTTGAGTTGGGATCTTTATCCAACAAATGAGAAGGTGGAAGATTCCAATCCCCACCTAACACAATCTTAGAAGGGAGCATGACACTGATTTTATCAGTGAGGGACATGAAAAAAGTGGGGCTTCCCCCTATTGGGCCATACACTGATCCTAAAACTGTGTCGTCCCTGTTTAAACCCTTAATCAGGACGAATCTCCTTCGGGTCTGCTATCGTATTATTTACCAAGAAGTTGACGTATTTTTTGATAAGTATCGCCACCCCTCCCTTAGAATTAGTCCCATTAGCAACAAATACCTGCGAAAATCCGGATCGAACCAACCATTTCGATTCCGCGTTGATAAGATGGGTTTCTTGTAAAAACAAAATATCAACATGGAATATGTCACAGTGCTTAAATACCTGAGCCCTCTTGACCTTCCCTCTGAGTCCATGTACATTCCACGATGCAAACTTGAGAAATTTTAAAGCCATTTCACATATAAGATAAATAAGGATTCAAACAGTAATGAACCAAAGCCATAGGCACACTTGAACCCCTTAGCCCCAGCCACCAGTTGCTTATCAAGAAAAACTCGCCATAGGAAAAATCCTGTAAGCCCTTGAAGTACATATAACTGTATCCAGACCATATATGAACCCAGATAGGCTGGGAGTCCCCCCACTAATACCCACCGCAAAATTCAACCAACTATGTACAATACAGCCCCAGACATAAACGAACCCAAAAGAAGTGCAGTAACAGTGAAAGCCTGGCAGCCAATTCCCCAACGCAAACCCATACCCAAGCAGGCTAAGGGAGAACTGTACAATGAAAGGTGGCCAGAGACTGCTAAGCCCCAACAGGAGGGCGAAACTCCTCCACCCCAGAAAAATTATTATAATCGACAAACCAGAAACTGGGTTTGCATACTCCCCCTTTTCCAGTGCGCAATGCAGCCTAAGAGCACGCCAGAGGCTCAGGAGCAGCACCCCCCCCCACCAACTACTGTCCGGTTGAGAACGATAGAATCAGCAGTTACCAGAAACCATCCCTGGTACCCCCACCAACATATCAAAGCCAGAATGAAAACAGAGGGATTAACTCACCCTCGGCGAGGCCGGGAGCGAAGGGACCAGAAGGTACCTGAAGTATTATGCATTGACGAGACACCGTCGCAATGAGGGTCAAGTTGTTTCCCAGGGGAATCTATTAACAATAGGACCGAACCGGTCCAACTGGAAAACCAGCCCACCGGGAAACAGCGTCCAGCCCAAAGGGGTTCCGGGCGATAGTGCCATCGAAGGAAAGGGAAAGTGAGAGGGGACCAACGTGGCCCAGCCCAGCACCCGCCAGCCGCCTGAAGTCCCCAGACATCCCAACGACCCCAGGAGCGGCCAGACAGGTAGGGTTAAACGAAACAGCAACAAGGAATATAACTAGGGGAAAACTATATATGATCACATACGTTTGGCAACCTAAAGAAAGCCCAACCAGGGACAAGTTAGAACAGGATCACTCAGTCAGCCATTATATTTGAACAAGTTAGGCAGTTTAGTTGACAAGTCTTTGAGAGCCAAGTCCGAGGCATCATAGGTATGGGAGTTTCCGTCAACAGTCACTTTTAGAATGGCAGGGTAGTTCATCCGAGAAGGAATGCCAGCAGCAATCAGCTTCTGCACGACGGAGTGGAAGGCAGCTCTTTTAATTCTAACTTCCTTAGGCAGATTCTGTGCGATGCGCAGTTTAGCTGATTCCCAGGTGATAGTCTGCAACTCCCGAGATTTAGTAAAGATGTGTTGTCGCTCCACATAACTCAGAAATTTCATGATGATGGGTCTTGGAGGAGAACCCGGTGGAGGTCTGGGCCTAAGAGCCCTATGTGTTCGTTCCAACTGGTAATGGGGGTTGAGGGGCGATGGGCCTACTAATTTGTTCAGGAGCTTCTGAAGAAACGCCATAACATCAGCTCCCTCCTCAAGCTCGGAAGACCCAAGACCACCAGGTTATTTCGCCGACTTGCCTCTAAGTTCACCGTCTTTCACCTGGAGTTTCCTGACTTGCTGGGTTAGGGACACCATCTCGGCCTCAGCGGTGATTTTCCACTGTTCAGTGGAATACACCTGGCCTCCGATCGGATACTCTAGTTGTAAGCGCCGAGAGATCGCCCGGATAGATTTCAAATTGGTGGTGATGGAATGCAGCACGTCCTTCAAGGAGCGATCTCCTGCAGGAATCTTTCTCGGACAGAGGGCAAGCTGTTGATTTTTGTCCCCCGATCTGTCGGAGGTGGATCCAGGTTGGTTACGCGGTTTTTTCATCAGCTTCTCTGGTGTGGCAGGCGGCGTGTGTCGGATTGCGGCCTGGCTTTTGTCTACTTCCATCTTTCCGCTAGTTTAAAGCTGTGCTTCTTAAAACGCCCGAAAACCATCCTGTAGAGTATACCTGTGTCAGCATAAATGTTATTTCTAGTTAGACTTGCCGATAAAGATGCTGAATTTGTAATAATAGCTGGCAGGAAGGGAGAGCACCAAACTCCTGCTGTTGCTCAACAAGCAGACATCACGTGACCCCGTGCCCTCTTGTTCTTGCACACCTCTTTTTTTGAAAGATGCTACCCTCTTGGACTTTGTTGATTCCCTTGAGGTACTTGAAAGTTTCTATCATGTCCCCCCTCTCCCTCCTTTCCTCGAGGCTATACATATTAAGCTCCTTAAGTCTCTCTTCATATGTCTTCCGGTGCAGACCCTGCACCATTTTAGTTGCCCTCTCTGGACAGCTTCCATCCTGTCTATGTCTTTGTGAGATTGGGTCTCCCAGAACTGCACACATTACTCCAGATGGGGTCTCACCAGCTGTCTGTACAGAGGATAATAACTTCCTGTTTTCTACTGGTGATGCCTCCCCTATGCATCCCAGTAAACCCCAGCCCTCCTTGCTGCCCTCTCATTGCTTGCCCACCTTAGGTCATCTGATATGACTACCCCAGGTCCCTTTCCATTTTGTTGTTGTTAGTATCTCACCCCCATTGTGTACTCTTCCCTGGGTTTTTGTTTCCCAGGTGCATTACCTTGCACTTCTTAGCATTGAATCTAAGCTGCCATACATTTGACCATTCCTCTAACCTTGCCAAGTCCCTTCTCATCCTTTCCACCCCACCCTGTGCATCAACTCTGTTGCAGATTTTAGTGTCATCTGCAAAGAGACATACTTTTCCTCCCAGTCCTTCCGCAATGTCGCTTATAAAGACATTGAAGAGGACCAGTCCTAATACTGAACCCTGCGGTACCCCACTAGTAACCCTCCTTTCTTCTGAGTGGACTCCATTTACTATTACTCTGTGTCCTATTCTCCAGCCAATTCTTTACCCAGGCTGTCATCTTGGGACCCACTCCCAGGCTGGCTAACTTGTATATTAATCTTTTGTGTGGGACTGTGTTAAATGCCTTGCTAAAGTCTAGGTAGGCCATGTCCACAGCCTCCTGATCTACTACTTTGTAACCCAGTCAAAGAAATCTATCAGATTTGTCTGGCATGACCTTCCCGCTGTGAATCCATGCTGCCTAGGTTTCTGTGCCCCTCTGGCCTCTAGATACTCGACAATTCTTTCCTTCAGAAGTGATTCCATCATTTTCCCTATCACTGAGGTTAAACTAACAGGTCTGTAGTTTCCTGCTTCTGCCTTGCTCCCACTTTTGTGAAGGAGAATCACATCTGCCCTCCTCCAGTCCTCGGGTACCACCCCATCCTCCCATGATTTGTTAAAAAGGGTAGTCAGTGGTGTCTCTAGTTCTACCCTTAGCTCTTTTAGAATTCTGGGATGAATCCCATCAGGCCCCATTGCTTTGTCCACTTTCAGTTTTAAGAGTTCTTTCAGAACCCTTTCTTCTGTAAATGGGCTGGTATCAACTTCTGTATCCAGAGTGTTACTACTGAGAGCTCAACGGACTAATGCAATCAACATTCAGCATTGACAAATGCTTGTTAAAAGGTGGTAACCCTAGTTAGCAGAGGCTAGCAACAGATCTTTCAGCCAAGATTCAAAGCTGATGTGAGATGAGTTACTGCTGGAATAGTACAGGAGACACTCTGAGAACTGGGGCTGGGTTGACTGGAAAAAGTATTTTGAGAGTTGGCAGAGCCAGTAAGCAGCCAAAGCTGAGTTACGGGTGGAGTGGGAGGGATGGCAGGAGGGAGCATAATTTTAAGTGATAGGAAACAGTTTTTTACAACTCTTGATGCCCACCTGTTTTCTTCTTATTGTCTGTCCAATAGTCAGTTATGTTTTGACCTTTTTTGTTATGATGAAGCCAGCAGAATAAGGCCATTAGATCGATCGAGTTTGATCATATTGCAGGGTACTCAGCATTGGCTACTGACCTTACCCCACAAATCCGCCCTTCTCCTCCGTCAATTCCTCTCTTGACCCTTATTTTTCCCTTAACTCTATCCCAGCCTCTCTTGAATCTGCCTACCATATTCAATAAAACCACCTCATCAGGAAGCCCATTCCAACCAGCCACCACCCTTTTGTGAAGAAGTGCCTCCTAGGCCTACTCCTAAACCTCCCTCCTCCCTCCAACTTGAGACTGTATTCCCTCATGTTTCAGTTCCCACTAAGCTTGAAGAGACCCTCGTTTTCTACCATATTTATTCCTCTCATATACTTGAAGGTCTCAATCATGTCCCTTGTCTGTGTCTCCTCTCCTCCAGGGAGTACATGTTCAGGGCCTACAACCTCTCCTCGTATGTCCTCTCTTGCTGGCCCATGATCATCTTATTTGCTCTCCTTTGGACTGTCTCCAGCAGATTTATGTTCTTTTTAAGGTATGGGCACCAATACTATACACTACTCTAGATACGGATGCACTAATGACCTGTACAATGGCAGTATTATCTCCTCCTGCCTACTGCTGATCCCCTGGCAATGCAACCCAGCATTTTATTTGCCTTTGATGCTGCTTTCCTATATTTTCTGCAGTGTTTTAGGTCACTAGTAGTCATCACTCCCAGGTCCTTCTTCTCCTCTGATGCAGATACCTGGACCTCTCCCAGGATGTGTCCAGTCCTCAGGTTCTTAGCTCCAGTGTTCATAACTGCATTTCTTTGCATTGAAGCCAAGTCACCCAATCCAAGACCAACTCTCTAACATTTTCAGATCTTCCATTGGGTCTTGTATCCCTTCTGCTGTGTCCATCCTCCCACAGAGCTTGGTGTCATCTATGAATAGGCACAATTTGCCCTTAGAACCATCCCCAATATTGTTGATGAAAACATTGATCAGCACTAGTCCAAGCACTGAGCCCTGTGGTACCTCACTGGTGACCTTTCCAGTGCTGGAAAGCTCACCTCCCACTACCACACTCTGGGTCCTGCCCCTCAGCCAGTTTTCCACCACCTCCTCTGTCATCTTTTTACCAACCCCTAGCTCTGCCAACTTCCTGGTGAATGTAGGTTGGGTAGCCAGCCTGGTGGTGCTGAGGCACTGGACTCCACACCTCGCTCCATGCCGGCAACCCAGGTTCAGGAATGGATTTGGGCCATTGGGGGTTGTGGGGGAGGGGAGAATTTAGCATTTGGAGGGCTGCTGTCCTCTCCTGGGGTGTGTACCCACCACTCTAGTGTCCCCAGTTGAGACTGGGGATGCAGTAGTCGGTAGCATCTTGTGATGGGGTTGGGCAGCAGCGAACATCCTGCAGGCGAGCATGGGTGCATGCTCGACACATGCTGGTCGTCATTGCATGTCCACACCCTGAGGGATTCAAGATAGAAAACCCTTCATGGTAAGCAGGATGATGCCACTGAAGGGTGACCTTTCCACGGCCAAACAAAGCCCTGTGTAAGTCAGGGAAGGGGCTTCAGGGTGATGCGGCCCCTCCCCCTGGTCCATCCCCCACCAGGGGGAGTGCCTCTGTGGGGGGGTAAGCCAGAGTTCTCCCCAACCCTGTAGCCATGGCAGAGGCTGGCCATTGGAATTGTTGAGAGCCCATGTATAAGACTGAATGGGGCTAAACATGCCCCGCCGCCAGTGAGGAGCGCAAAATAAAGTTCACAAAAAAATAACCTCTGGTGGGGTACTAAGTCAAAGGCCTTGCTGAAATCCAGGTAAAGGATGCCCCCACTTGCCCCCAGTCCACTATTTTAGTGACCTAGGCATAGAAGTATATCAGATTTGTTTGACACGACCTCCCTCAAATCCAAGTTCAAAGCTACCGCTTCATGGAGGTTCCCAACTGAATTGCATACACAGTAAATGTCCTACTTCAGGTTTAAATGCTTAGCCTACTATACTTTTGTAGGTCATTTTATTAGGTTTGCTTGCGCACATGTGCAAGAAACATGATTTGACAGCTTAGGAGAGAAGCTGGTTGTGGAGGCGCGGCAGCGTTACAGCCAAGGGAGGCACTGCATTTGGGGGTTTAGCAGTGGTGGACCAATGGAGGCACAGTGTGCTGATGACACTGGTCTCCAAAAAGTGCACCAAGTTGTAACGTTTTCACCCGCACCAATCAGGGCTGCCTCGTCATTGCAGCATCAGTCATTGTGCTGCAATGAGGAAAGCGACCGTCATTGCAGGGTGGAATGTTAGCTAGCTAATACTGTTTGTGAGCGTGGCGGGCGGCTTGCAGCCGCGTTCTGGGCAAATCAGTATAGGAGCCCCATGCTGAGGGGTAGCCAATCCCCTGGCAGCATGTGCCCTCCCAAACAGTCTTTGTTGGCCAATGGGGGCCCCAATCCCCGCTGGCTTCAGTGCCTGCATTGTTTATTTAGCCGACTGGGGAGCCCACTCCCCGTCGGTATGATGTAACACCCCCTTCTCCCGGTTTTGTTGCCTGCCGATGGGGTGTCCAATCCCTGTCTGCATAATGTCCCCTCCCCCATTTTCTTGTGTGCCAACGTGGGTGCCCAATCCCCGTCAGCTACAGCTGGTCCCCCCAAAAAAGAGTCCCTTGGCACGCTAGGATCCCACCCAGCGTGCCAAATGCCCCTGTAAAATTGAAAACCGTCCCGCATTGTCTTTTTATCTTTTTTTTCCTGTAAAGAAAAAACGGTCCCTAGCAGTCTGCCAGACCCCCATCCCGCAACCCGCGCCCACTCACTGCGCACCCTGCCTCCCCACACCCCCCCTTCACCCCATACTTACCTCCAGAGTCTGGAGCGACGATCTTTGGTGGACCGGGAACACATCTGCACTCTTCAAAGCCGACTGCGAACTGAGAAAATGCCGGTAAGCTGTATAATGGAATAAATATGTTTTTTCAACTTTGCTGCATTTCTCAGGCATGTTTTGGAATTTTGATACCACATTTTCAGCATGGGGTTTTTGGGACCCCTCCTCATGAATTCTGTCACTGTCATAGCGTTAATTGGGCCTGAAGGATGATTTCACGGTCACTGCGCAAAATCACCTTTCGGGTCTAATTAACGAAATGACAGTGCCAGTGTTCATAAGGTGGGCTCTCAAAAAGCCTATGTTGCAAATTTGGTTGAAAAATTCCTAAAAATGACTGTTTTATGAGCGTGCATTGCGCAGTTCCTACGCACATTTGTAAGTTCGCGAATTTGTAACATTTTCACTCCAGATTTTCAACATTGCCATTTTGTCACACCTACTTATGAGCAGTACAGCTGTCATTTTTCACATCTCACCCAAAATGTGTTTCCGCGCATGTATACTGGCGCAGTCGGTGTGCGAAATCAATGTTTTGGACAGATTAAGAAAATCACAGTGACGCTGTTCATGAGCAGAGGTCTTACAATGGCTATGTTAAAAATTTGTAACAAATTCTAAAAATGACTGTTTTATTTAGAGTGGCTATCAAGAATTTTATCCACGCCACAAGTTCAGCGAATTTGTAACATTTGCACTCCAGTTTTCAACATTGCCATTTTATCACACCTACTTTTGAGCAGTACAGCTGTCATTTTTCACATATAGAAACAGAATTTGACAGCAGATAAGGACCGCTTGGCCCACCCAGTCTGCCCATTTCCCTACCTAATGGATAAGCTGCAGATCCTAGTTAACCAGCAGCCTAGTTCTTTCTACCCCCACCCCCTAGGATTGTCTTATGGCTGTCCCATGCATGCTTGAATTCAACCACTGTTTTTGACTCCACAACCTCCTCTGGAAGGCCGTTCCATGCATCCACAACCCTCTCTGTGAAAAAATACTTCCTTACATTACCTCTGAGCCGCCTCCCTCTATCTTCAAATTGTGCCCCTTGTTCTTGCACACTCTTTTTTGAAAGATGCTACCCTCTTGGACTTTGTTGATTCCTTGAGGTACATGAAGTTTCTATCATGTCCCCCTCTCCTCCTTTCCTCGAGGCTATACATATTAAGCTCCTTTAGTCTCTCTTCATATGTCTTCCAGTGCAGACCCTGCACCATTTTAGTTGCCCTCCTCTGAACAGCTTCCATCCTGTCTATGTCCTTGTGGAGAGTGGGTCTCCAGAACTGCACACAGTACTCCGGATGGGGTCTCACCAGCTGTCTGTACAGAGGGATAACAACTTCCTGTTTTCTACTGGTGATGCCTCTCCCTATACATCCCAGTATCCCCCCCAGCCCTCCTTACTGCCCTGTCACATTGCTTGCCCACCTTTAAATCATCTCATATGACTACCCCCAGGTCCCTTTCCATTTTTGTTGTTGTTAGTATCTCACCCCCCATTGTGTACTCTTCCCCTGGGTTTTGTTTCCGGTGCATTACTCGCGCTTCTCAGCATTAAATCTAAGCTGCCATACATTTGACCATTCCTCTAACCTTGCCAAGTCCCTTCTCATCCTTTCCACCCCCTTGTGCATCAACTCTGTGCAGATCTTTGTGTCATCTGCAAAGAGACATACTTTTCCTTCCAGTCCCTCTGCAATGTCGCTTACAAAGACATTGAAGAGGACCGGTCCTAATACTGAACCCTGCGGCACCCCACTAGTAACCCCCACTTTCTTCAGAGAGGACTCCATTTACTATTACCCTCTGTGTCTTATTCTCCTGCCAATTCTTTACCCATGCTATCATCTTGGGACCCACTCCCAGGCTGGCTAACTTGTATATTAATCTTTTGTGTGGGACTGAGTCAAATGCCTTGCTAAAGTCTAGGTGGGCCATGTCCACAGCCCCTCCCTGATCTACTACTTTGGTCACCCAGTCAAAGAAATCTATCAAATTCGTCTGGCATGACCTTCCCGCTGTGAATCCATGCTGCCTTGGGTTCTGTGCCCCTCTGGCCTCTAGGTACTCTACAGTTCTTTCCTTCAGAAGTGATTCCATCACTTTCCCTATCACTGAGGTTAAACTAACAGGTCTGTAGTTTCCTGCTTCTGCCCTGCTCCCACTTTTGTGAAGGGGGATCACATCTGCCCTCCTCCAGTCCTCAGGTACCACCCCATCCTCCCATGATTTGTTAAAGAGAGTAGTCAGTGGTGTCACTAGTTCAACCCTTAGTTATTTTAGAATCCTGGGATGAATACCATCAGGTCCCATTGCTTTGTCCACCTTCAGTTTTAAGAGTTCTTTAAGAACCCTTTCTTCTGTAAATGGGCTGGTATCAACTTCTGTATCCAGAGTGTTTCTATTGTTTGTTTTAGGTACCTCCCCCTCTTCGTTTGTAAATACTGAGCAAAAATATTTGTTTAGTATCTCTGCCTTTTCACAGTCACCCTCTGCCCACCCCCTCCCCTTTATTAAGCCTCCCTATCCCTTCCTTAGTCTTCCTTCACTCCCTGATGTACCTAAAAAGGTTTTATCCCCCTTCTTAACTGAGTTGGCTATCTTTTCCTCAGTTCGGGCCTTTGTTGTTCTGACTGCCTTCCCAGCTTCCTTTTGCTTTAACTGATACAATTTTCTGTTCTGCTCCTTCTGTGATTCCTTGTACTTTTGAATGCTTTCTTTTTCTCTTGAACCTTCACTGCCACCTCCTTTGAGAACCATAGTGGTTTCTTACATCGTTTTGTTTTGTTTATTTGCTTCACACAAAGGCTTGTTACCCCTGTGATGGCAGTTTTTATTATTCCCCATTGTTCTTCCACCCCTCCTTCCTGCCCATTTGCTAGTGCATTCCTTAGGCACTCACCCATTTTGGCAACGTCAGCCCTCCTGAAGTCCAGTACTTTTGCCTTTGTATGGCTTGACTCTATTGCTGTGCTTATTGTGAACCATACTGTTCGATGGTCGCTAGTTCCCAGATGGCTACCCACTTATACATCTGTGATCCTCTCTCCATCTCCATTTGAGAGGACCAGGTCTAAGATTGCTCCCTCTCGAGTGGGTTCCAATACTAGTTGTCTAAGGCATGCCCCCTGTAGGGCATCTAGAATAACCCCACTCTTAGAAGTGGCTGCTGCAACTGCACTCCAGTTAACATCTGGCATATTCAGATCACCCATCAGCAATATCTCCCCTTTATCTGCCATTCTAAGTATATGTTCTATCATTTCATTGTCCATTTCCTCCCCCTGAAAGGTGGGGGTCTGTATACAACCCCTGTGCAGATTGTGGTGCCATTGCCTGCCTCCAAATTGACCGACAGTGCTTCTTCTCCTCCCCTGTTTACCCTTTTGTTCTGTTGCTTTGATTCATTCTCTTATGTAGAGAGCTACTCTTCCTCCTCTTTTACCCTCCCTGTCCCTCCTGTAGATAGTGTATCCTGGTATGTTTACGTCCCAGTCATGGTTCTGTGTGTACCATGTTTCGGTGACTGCCACGATATCCAGATGTTCCTCCTCCATCAAGGCCACTAATTCAGGAAGCTTGTTACCCAGACTACGGGCATTGGTACTCATTGCTCTCCATTTTTTGATGGCTTTACCTTCTGTAGCAGCATCCCCCACTGATCTTTCTACCTTGGTCTTTTTCTCATTTAGTACCTGTTTTGTAGGGTGAGGCTGGGATTTTCCTGCTGCTTATCAGTGCCTCCCCCCTTGATTAGTTTAAAAGCCCTTCCTGGATAGATGCAGACCATCTTGCCAGTATAGGCTGGTGTCCCTCCAGGTGGAGCCCCAGTCCCCAATGAAGCCGAACCCCTGTGCTCCACACCTTTTTTTCAACCATTCGTTAAACTGCATGGTGCAAAGTACCCTCGCCTCACCCATGCCACTGACAGGCAGCACCTCTGAGAAGGATACTGTGTGTGCTACTTGTCTTAAGCCCCTCCCCAACTCTACAAAGTCCTTCTGCACTGCTCTAATCTCATGATAAGCCAAGTCATTTGTCCCTAGGTGGACAATGACATCCAGCTCAGACTCCCGTGCAACTGTTCTCATGATCCTAAGGATGCGCTTCCTATCCCTCCAAGCCATGGCACCAGGCAGGCACCTTACTTCAGTTTTCCCTGCTCCCCCAGTTCTATTCCCCTAATAATCGAGTCCCCCATCAGGAGCTGCTTCCTTTCCCTGTGGTGCCCTCTGCCTCCTTCCTGAGGGCCTCCCTTGTGACAGTTGTCTGCACCCTCCTTAGTCTCCTCTGCGGGTGCATCCATAGGGGAACTATGCTCCCCCAGAATGGTGTATGGATTGTGGAGTGGAACAACTGACTGGGTGTGCCTCTGTTCCACCACCCTTACCCTCCCTGAGCCCACTGTGGTCCAACTGCTGTGCTTTCTTCGCAACCTCTGAGGTAGTGGTGGTGGCTCTGGTGCTCCCTGGATGGGGGAGGTTCCCTTGCTACTGTCCAGTGCGGCCTGAAGACGGGCAACTTCCTCCCTCAGGGTAGATAGTTGTCTGCAAACAGGGCAGCATCTCAGCCTCCAGAAAGCCTCCCGGAAGACTGCTGCCCCACAGCCATTACATTGCACTACTCCCCCATAACTGTCTACCTTGTTTAGTTTTTTTTTTTTTGTGTGTGTGTGTGTGTGATTGGTTTGTTATATAGAAATATATGTATTTATATAATGTGTATGCTTATATTGTCAGTGCAGTGTGCTAGAAAGGATATGACAGTGATATGCACCTTGTCCTCATGAGGAAATGATGTCAGAACCCCAGGTATAAAGGAACTATTTCCAGGGGTGGTGGGGTGAGGGGTGGGAAGGATTTGGGCCTAAACTGTGCCCTCAAAAAACAATCAGCTAAAAGCTCTGATCTACCACTGCGATGAGTGCCTTCCTGTCAGCAAGATGCCCTACACGACAATTTGACAGAGAAAATACCCTGCTAATCAAACAAAGAAAAATCCAAACATCCAAGTCAGACACAGGAAAACCTCCCCAGCCCCAAAACAGCCTGGTGACTTGTGCTCTGAAAGCAGTCAGCCCCAAAACACGTCAGCTGTGCAGAAGGGCAGATTCTGTAAGAATCTTCCAGAGCTATTGGCTGTTAAGTAGCTGTGATGTAAGCACTTCCTGACACAGTCTGGCCTGGCCTTTTAAGACACACAGAGATAAACAAAAGAAAAACCAGTTTCCACCCCTAGGTACTATCTGGGTCTAATACACAGCCTGTAACCTGCTCTCAATTCAGGACTTATGACAAATTCTTAGCCCAGTGAATAACTCACAGTATTACAACTATTGCAATGCAAACAGTCAATCACTAACTCCAATCAAGCACTGAAAATCTTAACAATTGTAACAAAAGTAAAGCAATCTCCACCTCCCTTTGTTGATTGAAAGACTGCCTTTTCTGATAATTCTAAGTTCCTTATTTCACCCTTCAGTTAGAAGTATCCTCCACCTGAAGAATATTAACTTTCCTAAGGAATCTGCTTCAAACCAAAGACAATTGTAAATTGCAAGGTTCACCTCTCTCCGTTGAGAGCACAACTCACTTTCTTGCAGATCTTAAGTCCAGTGTTGCAGCTTCCAGCCAGAGGTAGCTTCACCTGAAGACTATTAGGTTATCTGATGAGCCTGCTAAAATTAGTACTGTTATCAAGGTCTGTAAGAATCTTACAGAGCTATTGGCTGTTAAGTAGCTGTGATGTAAGCACTTCCTGACACAGTCTGGCCTGGCCTTTTAAGACACACAGAGATAAACAAAAGAAAAAAACAGTTTCCACCCCTAGGCACTGTCTGGGTCCAATACACAGCCTGTAACCTGCTCTCAATTCAGGACTTATGACAAATTCTTAGCCCAGTGAATAACTCACTGTATTACAAATATTGCAATGCAAACAGTCAATCACTAACTCCAATCAAGTCAGCTGTGCAGAAGGGCAGACACAGAAAACAGTATTCAGCCCCTGTTGGTTCAAACTCTTCCTGCACTGAAAATCTTAACAATTGTAACAAAAGTAAAGCAATCTCCACCTCCCTCTGTTGATTGAAAGACTGCCTTTTCTGATAATTCTAAGTTCCTTATTTCACCCTTCAGTTAGAAGTATCCTCCACCTGAAGAATATTAACTTTCCTAAGGAATCTGCTTCAAACCAAAGACAATTGTAAATTGTAAGGTTCACCTCCCTCTGTTGTGAGCACAGCTCGCTTTCTTGCAAATCTTAAGTCCAGTGTTGCAGCTTCCAGCCAGGTTGCTTCACCTGAAGACTATTAGGTTATCTCGTCCAAAATGTGTTTCCGCGCATGTAGCGCACAATGGCACAGTAGGTGTGTGAAATCAATATTTGGGACAGATTAAGAAAATCACAGTGACACTGTTCATGAGCAGAGATCTTAAAATGGCTATGTTGAAAATTTGGTGAAAAAATTCCTAAAAATGACTGTTTTATGAGCGTGCGTTGCGCAGTTCATATGCACGCTCATAAGTGCGTGAATTTTTAATATTTGCAATCCAGAATTTCATCAATGCCATGTTACCACACCTACTTATGAGCAGTACAGCTTTAATTTTGCACATCTCACCCAAAATGTGTTTCTGCCCATGTAGCGCAATTGGTGTGTGAAATCAATGTTTGGGACAGATTAAGAAAATCACAGTGACACTGTTCATTTGCAGAGGTCCTAAAATGTCTATGTTGAAAATTTGGTGAGAAAAGTTCATAAAATGACTGTGTTATGAGTGTGCGTTGCGCTGTTTCTATGCACGCTCGTACCTTCACACATTTGCAACATTTTTCACTCCAGATTGCCAACACTGCCATTTGCCTGCATCTCCTTATGAACAGTATAGCTGTCATTTTTCACATCCCGGCCCAAATGTGTTTTTGCACTTCCGGCGCAGACAAGCACGGCCATTGTGGGAAATCCATGTTTGGGACACATTAGGAAAATCACACTGACACTGTTCATTAGCAGAGGTCCTAAAATGGCTATGTTGAAAATTTGGTGACAAAAGTCCATAAACTAACTGTGTTACGAGCATGCATTGCGCAGTTTCCACGGACGCTCGTAACTTTGCACATTTGCAATATTTTCACGCCATATTTTCAACATTGCCATTTTTCTGCATCTCCGTATGAACAGTACAGCTGTCATTTTTCACATCCTGGCCGAAATGCGTTTTTGCACTTCTGGCATAGAATAGCGCAGTCGCTGTGGGACATCACTGTTTAGGACACATTACAAAGATCACAGTGACACTGTTCATTAGCAGAGGTCCTAAAATGCCTATGTTGAACATTTGGTGATGAAAGTCCATAAAATGGCTGTGCTACAAGTGTGCAGTGCGCAGTTTCCACGCACACTTATAACTTTGCACATTTGTAATATTTTCACTCCAGATTTTCAACATTGCCATTTTCCCACACCTCCTTATGAACAGTACAGCTGTCATTTTTCACATCCTGGTTGAAATGTGTTTTTGCAGTTCCGGCATAGAATACCATGGTTGCTGTGGGAAATCAGTGTTCAGGACACAGTAACAAAACCACAGTGACACTGTTCATGACCACAGGTCGTTAAATGTCTATGTTGAAAATCTGGTGATGAAACTCCATAAAATGACTGTGTTATGTGCATGCATTGCGCGGTTTCCACGTATGCTCAGAAGTGCAAGCATTTTTAATATTCCCACTACACATTTTCAACATTGCCATCTCTTCATACCTCCCTATGGATTGTACAGCTGTCATTCTTCACATCCTGCCCGATCTGTGTTTTCGTACATGTGGTGCAGAATGGCACTGTCACTGTTGGAAGTCAGTCTTCAGGACACATTGACAAAATCACACTGCCACTGTTCATGACAAGAGGTCCCAAATGCTTTCATGAGGTGGGGTCACAAAAAGGCTATGTTCAAAATTTGTACTGTAAATACCAACAAATGCCTGAGGCATTACGGTTTCTAACCATAACATCCTACCCTGTACAGACTGACAGGCATCGGGGTGTGCCTTTGGATTGCCAACTGTACTGCTCATGCCATCCCACCCCCACCACTGACATGCATTGAGGTGTACCTTGGACTCTTCATCCCAAGACTTCACCTCATTCTCCTATGCTGCACCCATTTCAACGTATGTCCTTATGGAATGGGGGTGACTGTAAAGCCAAACACCCTAAGGTGCAGCTCAACACGTGTCAGTGTCTGCAGAATAGGGTGAGGTGACATGGCTTGACCGTTATGGGTGATGACCCAAAACTTTACCCCAAATCCTGTCTATCTCAACAGAATGGAGGTGGGGTTCATGTGAAGTTCAGTACTTCACTACCATTCCTATTCTGCATCTGTCTAACTCCTGCATTTCAAATGCTAATACCAGCAAGCAAACATTCGGCATTGACAAATGCTTGTTTAACTTCCCGCCACTAAGATCCTTAGCATTGCAGGATTATACAACAGATGACTGTTTAAAATAATTCAAGACTTGTTCACCAAAATAAATCCAATAGGTGTGTTATCGCCACCTTGCTGACTGGCGGGGAGAATGGGTGTACACTTTACATCATGCACACGTTGCTGATGTTTTAATTATGCCTTCATCAGAGCTACCTGATGCCCCAATCAGTCAGTTCTTTTTTACTCCAGAGTCATGTGACTAGTGGCAATTATCAGTTCCTCCAGGCTAGTAGAGTTAATGTTTGGCAATTATTTTTACATCAAGTTACAGTAATAACACATATCTTATAAATCGATATACAATATCTGACCTCATCACACCACTCTTACAGT
Organism: Neoceratodus forsteri; assembly: GCA_016271365.2. Taxonomy (NCBI): domain Eukaryota; kingdom Metazoa; phylum Chordata; order Ceratodontiformes; family Ceratodontidae; genus Neoceratodus; species Neoceratodus forsteri. The sequence continues at coordinate 157,029,794 of CM028138.1, forward strand.
GCTATCACCTAGTTTTCATGCCCTTTTTTACCATAGCTTCATCAAAATGATCAAAATCATGACTTAACATGTTTATTATTTTTATAAATACATGTTAGGCCCTGGTTTCATCATGAATTTTATACAAAAAAATGTACAAACTGTGGTCTACAAATGGCACTCTCGGCCAAACAGCAACCTGGTAGCAGGTTTCACATACCTGCTGGTCCAGTGGCTTATATTCATGCTTCCAAACCAGTCCAAAGGCAAGTTGCACTGATTTTAGAAAGTCTGCTCAGTCTGTAAATAAACATGTGCTTCTTTTTCTCAAGATTGTACACAAATGCAGTGCAGTGCAAACCCCTTCCCCGGCCGCCAGCCTTCCCAACCTTCCTCCCGTCTGCTTGCTGTCACCTTATTCTTCCAGTCCATAGCATCCTTTGCCCCAGTCCCATAAACTGCACTGCAGGTGAAACTGGGAAGCATATTCAGAACTGGGTCCAGCACATCCTGGAGTGCATACCTTTACCAATCACTCCCTTCCTTCCTGGCTGGCACTACTAAATGACGCACATACTTAGAGCACAATTTTTGTATTTTTTTATGAAGTAAATGAGAAATCCATAGCCTAATACGTGTAGTTATAAAACAAATCATGTTAAGTCATGTGTTTGTTTGCAGTTAAACTTTGTATTGGTATTTTTGATCATTTGGTTGAAGATATAGCTCAAAAAGGGCATGAAAACAAAGAGTTAGCACTGAGCCATGTACAGTAGCCCTCGCTGCAGTGATGGGATCGTATTGCACATTTTCTGGCCATTTTAGGGAGCAGAAAGAGCTGTTTTTTTTTGTTTTTTTTTGTTAAATGGGAAGCCTGTTGTTTACATTGCTCAAATCCTATGAAAATTAATTTCTGTTAATTATATAAATGTGCATTATTACTATTCAAAGGCATTCTTCTTATCCAAAGAGAGAAATTTAAAAAGACAAGAGATAAGTTTTTAATACAATACAGAGACTTAAGAAATCAATGTAGCAAACAGGTTAGACTGCAAACGTTCAAGTATTTTTGTGTCAGGCAGTATTCCGCTATTACAGTAGAGGTATTTGTTAGCCCACACAAAACTTCATCATATAGGTTGTTTTTTTTGGCAAAAATCTATTTCTGACATCCTAAGATTCAAGCTGTGTGTTTTTAGTTTTCTCAGATATTATTGAAACAGCTTTTATTTTTTTTAACACTTAGTTTTTATTAAAAGTTTTGGTAAGGCACTGGTTCAAAATAAATCATTACAGAGGAATACATCTAAACTTCAAATCTGATACATTATACATGAGTACATAACAGCATAGGATTAAGAAGTTTCTATGTGAGTGTAGGTGCATTTGAGTGTATAACTAATTATAATTCAAGGATGGGGGTGGGGGAGAGACAGAGAAGGCCCTGCAAGGGTGTAAATCATCTTGGGCCTCCAGCTCTCAGGCCCTCACTTCTATCCTAAATCTCGACCCTATGGATGACTGGTCCTGTGTGTACACTTTCTCCTCCAGCAATGCAAAATTATCTCTTGCTTGCATCCTAGCAGCTCAGGACTAAAATCTAATCAACAGTTTTTACCCCAGTTACAGCAATGAGTATTCTGATCTTGTGACTCTATGGGACTAAGTCCGGCCAGTGTGCCGAAACCCTTAACCACCATATGGTCCAGTAATTTGTGATTTCAGGCAATTTCCCCTGTAATTTGGCAGTCATGGTTTCCATCATATAAATTTCATAGATCATATCCTCCCAAGGTTTTAATGAAGGAGGGTCTGGTTTTAATCAGTTTCTGGTTATAGTCTTCTTAGCAGCTGTACGCAAAATTGAAGCCAAGTATATATTTTATTTTTGTCTGAATTTCGGTGGGAAGTGTAGTAATATTGCTGTTTCAGGTGTTAAGGGTGTCAAATCTGGAAAAAGATCTGTCAGGACCTGTGAGACTCCTTCCCAAAACTGAGTAAGGGATGAACAGCACCAGAAAACATGAGCATGCGTGGAGACTTCAGCTCCACATCCCCACCAGCAGGAGGAGTCTTGTGTGAGAGAGAACTTAGCTGTTATTTGTGGTGTGCAAAAAAATCTCACTACCACTTTCCAACTGAATTCTTGCCATCAATAAGATCCTGTGACTCGGTGCTGTCATCGCCAAATCCAAAGCCATTCTGCTGGAGTAAGCATGGTTACCAAGTCCGACTCCCATGCTTCCTGCACCACCCCCCAAGAGGGTCTGGCCACTGCCATCTCTGCTTGATGAAAGCAAGACACCAAGTGTCTAGGGGTCATCTCCCATTGTAATGCTATTAGAAGTGCAATCAGAGGTGGAATGTTAAGGGAAGATATCTTTAGGCCTAGAGTGGTCTCATGGAAGTGTCGAATTTGTAAGAATCTAAATCAGTCCCTTTGGGATAGGGGAAACTCAGACTACAACTGTGCGAAAGATTTAAATACTCCTTGGGTATAAAATTGGTGAGTGTAATACAGTCCAAATCTACCCCATCTTCTAAATCCTGTATCTAATATCGCTTGGGTAAAGGAGGGATTCCAAACTGGAACACCCATCCAGCGAGCTCCGGATTTATTTCTGGGTTGCATTAAATAATAAGTCCGATCCATGAGGTAACTCCCGGTATATATTGATTTCTCAGATAGTGGGATGCCCAGTGGTGGGGGCTGAAATACCGTGGTGTTTTCCAAGGGGAAGGTGAAATTGCCCGTTCCACCATTACCCACTGAAGTTCTCACCCCTGGGGGGTAACTCACTCTGTGAAATGAGTCAATATTGATGCCACAGCATATCCTGACCAATTCAGAAGTGCAAGTCCTCCTCACGCCTTGGGTGCCTGTAGCCTGCATAGGGATATCCTTGGTCTTCCTCCCTGCCATAAGTAACTAACAATCTTTCTATTCCATCTTTTTTCTTCTCCTCTGGAAGAAAACAGGGCTATCATTTGCATTAAATAAAGGAGTTATGGTAGGAGGTTCATTTGTGTAGATTGGATACAATTAAGTAGGGACATTGGTAAATGTGTCCACATTTTCAGATCCTATTGTTTCTGGGTAAAGAGGTTATTATAATTATGGGAATATTTGCTTCGGGTCAGCTGTTATGTTTATCCCTAGATATTTAATAGACTTACATTGCCATTTGTATTGGTGTCTATTTTGTAAATATAATGAGGGCAAGCCCGCTGTATATAATGTTTCTGTTTTTTGTGAGTTTATTTTATAACCCATTAACCTCTCTATTTTTTTCAGGCTCTGTTCTAAATTTGGTAGGGAGACCTCTGGGTCTGTAATATAGAGCAGAATGTCGTCTGCGTATCAGGTGACCCTGTGTTCCCTGTCTGCCACTTCATATCCCCGTATTTCATTGTGTTCCCTCAGGAATTGTGCGATAAGCTCAGCGTACAATGTGAAAAGATGGGGAGAGTGGGCATCCCTGTCTTGTTCCTCGGGTAAGAGGAAATCCTGATGAGCATGAACCATCGACTTTAACCACCGCCTGTTGATCTGAATACATACCCATAATATTATTAATGAAATCTTTAGGGAAATGAAATTTAGCCAAAGTCTTCTGAAAAAAGACCCACGATACCCTGTCAAATGCCTTTTGGGCATCTAAACTAAGGATTAGTAGTGGAGTATGAGACAGGGAGGCATACTCTATCAACTATAATGTTCATTTTATATTATCTGAGGTCTGGCATGCAGGAATGAGCCCCGCCTGATCTGGGTGAACCAGGGAAGGCATTATATTATCTAATCTATGTGCCAGAACACCGGTGTAAATCTTATAATCCTGGTTCAGTACCGATATCAGTTGGTATGAATCACATATATGTGCTAGTTTATTAGGTTTTAAAACTGCTGAAAATTGTGGCCTGTGACCAGGAGAGTGGGTATTCCACCTTTAGATAGTTTTCTTGCATTGCCTTTGTCAATGGGTCTTTGATCCATTCCCTTGTTGTTTTATAAAATTCTGCCCCATATCCATCAGGGCTGGGACTTTTACCATTTTTAAGTTTTGTGACTATTGCCTGTATTTCTTGTTGAATAATATGTTGTGTAAGGGACTGAGCTTGTATTTTAGTTTGATGTGGCAGAGTTAAAGAAGATAAAAAGGAATCCCTCTCCGCTTCAGGGGTGGGGGGGTGGTCTGCTGTATATAATTTAGTATAGAATGACCTAAAAGCCTGGATGATGCTTGCAGTCATCAGACAAGCCTGACCTATTTGTGGATCTCTAATCTTGGTTACTGTCACTTTTTGTATTTGTTTCTGTAGGCGGTGTGCTAACAGCCAAGAGGCCCGTGCCTCTCCGTCATAGTATCTCTGGCGGAACCAGATCAGTGCTTGTCCTGTTTTGGCCGTTAGTACTTTCTGTATGGCTTGTTGTGTGTTAATTATCTGGTCCATCGGAGTGCTATCTTCTTGCATATGTGCGGTCTGTAAAAAGCTTAATTGATCCTGTAATTCTTTAAGCCTGGATTCCATCTTGTGCTCTTTCTGAGATGCATAAGCTATTATATGGCCTCTGAGGATAACTTTAATGGTATCCCACATTAACTGGGGGGATATCTGTGAGGATGAGTTATCCTGAATTATCTTGGAGATTTTGTTTTCTAAGAGGTATTTAAACTCTGGATCATGGAGTAGTGAGTTGTTTGTTTCCAATATGTGTTTTTTCTCTTGGCCTGACATTTAAGGTCTAGGGTGATGGGGGCATGGTCTGATAAGCAAATATTATGTATTTTAACTGATTGTATCTGATCTGAATGTTCACTGCTTATACAAAAATAGCCAAGGTAGGAGTAGTACTTATGGGAATGAGAATAGAAAGTGAATTTTCTAGCCAACAGATACATGTGTCTCCATGTGTCTGTGAGCCCTATCTCTTTTGTAAGCTTCGTCAAGTGGCGCTGACCTGTTGTAAGGGGAGGGATCATAGAGGCAGATGTATCCAGGGTGGGATTTAAAATGCCGTTATAATCTCTGCCCACCATCAAAATTCCCTTTTTATATGAAATTATCATACCTAGCAACTGTTGGATAGTGGAGGCATCACTGCCTGGTGGAATATATATATATATTAGCAATTGTGTATTCTTGGTCCTGTAACTTACCCCCAACCAAAGCCAATCTACAGTCAGGATCTGAATACTGGTAAGTGACCTCAAAAGTAGAAATTTTAGTAATTAAAATAGCTACACCTTGACGGTGCCCCCTGTGGTAGGTCGACTTGATGATCTGCATAAACCCAGACTTGAGTAGCTTTTGATGCTCGGTGGAGGAGAGGTGAGTCTCTTGTAGTAGGAGTATTTCTGGTTTAAGTATCTTAAGAGCCATTAATGTCTTATAGCATTTCACTGGATCAGTCAAGCCATTCATGCTGTGTGAAAGTAACCTAAGGAAATTATTCATGATAGTTTACATTCCTCATCATGTTAATCCCCTCCCAACCCCCTGCACCCCAATCCACCCCATTGTAAATAACATGGAGATTAAAACTGTACAAAAATCAAGTTGTAATCCATGTATCCCTCCACGGGGCTGAATTCTCAAGCCATCTCTTTAAATAATACCAGGTCCTTCAGGTAACTTGAAACAACTCGACTTGGTCCCAACTGGGGAATAGTTGAGAAACTTGGAACTTAAATTTTAATAAACTGACCAGTTTGTAACTATATACATGTGTGACTTCCGTGTTGTAGGTGGCTTCACTAAGCCCACCTAATTGTGGTAGCCTAAGAGTTCACCAAGGGAGAGTCACAACCTCGTGCACCTTAAGAGCTCCCTCAGGTTTCCAGTAACCCTCAATGGGATAGGGTATGGAGGGGTATAGCAGGAGAGAAGAATGTAAGAAACAGATAACTAAAAATGGGACAGGGGAGGATTTGGGGAAAGAAAAGTGCATCATACCGTCTGTCTGCCCAACTCTCTACCCCTGCCCCTTTAAAAAAAAAACTTTAAACTGTAAATCAAAGCATCATAATACAAGAATGTTACATTATATTGTCCCACTTCATAATAAATCAAAACCGGAGGCAGTTCATATCGTAACCAAAGTACCACAGTCCTATCTTCATATTAGTTGCTGTATACTATCAGAATCTGCTTGAGACAAAAAAAGTAAACTCAAGGGAGGCCTGCATCTTAATCAGAAATCAAGGAGTAGGAGAGGCATGTTGCCCACAACTTTAGGGTCTGTCTTAGATGAATGCCCAAACATCTGATATGTCTAACAGTGTTCCTATCTGGAGTTTCTGATGCTTCCTCTCTAATATAATGTTCAGAGCATTCCTGCTGGACTTCTCCAAACTTTAATAATGGCTTGCCCCCCCCCCCAGTAGTCAGGCCCCCCAACCTGGATACCCGCCATGGGAGCACCAGGACAGCCACAATGGGCCTGGGTATAGTCCAGTCACTTTCATTTAGTATGGGCAGGGAGTCAAATGCCCCACAGCACCCATAGCCCACCTGAGCCCCCAGGACCGGACCTGCCCCCATCCAGCCAACCTCGTGCCCCCTACCTGGTGAAGTGGCCTACCAAGTCGATCCGGGTTTAGCCAAGACACTTCTGAAACCCTCAATTCATGATGTTCATTGGTCGCGGGGCCCGAGGCCCAGGACCAGCCCTGAATCACCTTATTTTAATGTGAGAGCCGGTGCCCCTATACTCATGTGTTAGGCAAGGTATTTGCATGATTTTTATTATTATTTTGTGGGGTTGGCTGGTGCACTGGGGGAGAGTGATCCTCCTCCTCCAGCCCTTCTGAGTTGTCCCCTCTCAACTTCCATGCCTTTTTATTTTGGTTATCTTTGCACCACCTAACAGGTGGTATCATTATGGGCACTAATTAGGTCCACCACTATCTAGGGGGCCATCGTTATGCTCACCTCCCTATCTTAATCCATTGAAATCAGCAGTGGTCCCAGAACCCCCCGCCCACCCTGGTCCACCCCTGCCTCTCAAGGGGAGACTAGCAATATTTATACCTCACAAGGAGGGTCATAAGCCCCCTATAACAGAGGTTTCCCCTGCCATGTCTCTGCCAAGCCTGGGCCCACCCCACAGCACCCTCCTCAGGCCGAGGCCACTACCCAGCTGGGAACGAAGCAGTCCAGCCCCCAGGGCCGGGGCTCCAGGCAGGCAATTCCTATTAATTTATATCCTCCAAGGCACCCCCCATGTAGCAATCCAGGAGAAGGAGCCAGCCCCCCCCGCCAGGAGTGAGAACTCACCACATTATTGTGGATAAACACTTTTTATTGGCCTTCAAATCATTCTTGTTGGGGTCCTCTCTGTGTCAGCACTTATAGAAAGTCCAGAGCCTATTGCAGTTGGGAGGTAGAGTCTATGGGTCCCCCAGATGAAGCGTGTGTGGAAGGTCGCTGTGGTAATGCCACCTTTTTTGGGATAGCCAAAGCACATTTCTGGAAGTCCGCCAGGGCCTCTGCTGCTGATGAATAGGAGCACTGTCCATCTGAATACTGTACCATGAGAGAAGTGGGATGTGGCATCCGAAAGCTCAATTTATTGTGGCGAAGGAATGGAAATAGAGGGATATATTCTCGACATCTCTTCAAGGTATATGGAGCATAGTCATTGCCAAAATATATCCTAGTAGTGCCATAGAAGGTTTTCTTTTTGGACCAAGCTTTTCTGAGAATTAATTCTTTAGTCATGTGCTTCAGAAAATGAATTATGATTGAGTGTGGCCTTGCAGATGGGGAGGTGGGTCTGGGGCCTAAAGCTCGGTGGACTCGTTCGAGTTCCAAGGTGGGGGGATCTGCATCTAGCATGAGTGAGGTACATAGGAACATTTCTATAAAGTCTGCAATATCTTGGCCCTCCAACCCCTCCGTCATGGAATATATACGGATGTTTTTCCTCCTATGGTGATTTTCGGAGTCTTCCTGCCTCTCCGCAGTTAGTTTACAAATTTGTACTACTTGCTGGAGCTGTGATTGTATCTGCAGTAGCTGGGTAGAGTTAGCGGCCTGCTGTTGATCTGCAGTGTGTACCTTGCCTTCTAGTTTTGTGACATCTGACTTAAGTTTTATGAGTGAGCCCTTGAAGTTTTTAAACTCCGATTTTATGTCCATGAGTTCAAGTAGTATTTTGTGCAATTTGCTGTCCATATTGTGATTGTGGTGTGTCTCTGGAGATGCCGTTTTATGCTTTGTTTTCAATTTTGTGGTTTTCTGGGTGAGCATCTTGGTCGAATGCTGTAATCTGACTGAGTTTTCAGAGTCAGAGCCTTCCCTCTCGACATCATCAGCATCTTGAGGTAGGACTACAAAATGATTAGTGCTTTCCTTTGCCAGTTATATAGACTCACCTCACCAATGTTTTTTCCTTTTAAATCTGTCCTGGTAAGGTAGGTTTTTTGAACTTAGGCTGTTAGCAGTGAGGAGCTGCTAAGCTAGGCAGCCATTCTGAGGATGACATCACCGGAAGTCTGAAACAGCTTTTATAGCTAATTTTGTCATTAATGATTCATGTCGGGGAGCTGTGCAGCAGCAAGATGGCGTCAGCAATTTAAAATAGCTCTTCGCCCTCTGCAAAATAAAAGTTTCAAATGATAGAAATTGTGGAATTCAACTGGAATAAAATAACTGGAGACCAGTCAGAACCTTGGAGGCACAATATGGGACCAAAAAAAGACTCCAAATGAGCAACACACAACCTGGATACCTACCTTTCTCCCGTGGGCTCTAGTGTAGCTACAGAGCCTATAGTGGGGACTGGACCAGATACCACAGAACTCCCTACTGCACAAATATTGGCAATGCTGGCTAAAATCCAAGCTAATGGGGAGGAAACCAACAAGAGACTGGCTACTATTGAGGCAAAACTAACTAAAAATGATCGTCTTATCCAGGACAATACTGGGGCTATCCAAGAACTCATGGAGGCACAGGGAAGGTAAGCTGAATGTAGTGCTGCCTGCATTAAAAATACCACCTTCTTGAAAGCTAAAGTAGAGTCGCTAGAAAACATGCAGTGTCAGGGGAACATTCGGATCGTGGGGTTCCTGCCCAGTTTTGCTGGATCCACCGATCTCCAGTCAGCCGTCTCAAGGCTTATATTCAAGGATCTGCAGTTACTACCCCGGGACTCTGGTGCCACGATAACAAAAGTCTTTGCCATGCCGCAGCGAGTTACAGCGAGGGCAGGAACACAGCAGAGACCGCTAACTGCCATCGCTACTCTGTCCCCACCTAAGGTCCGAATTGCACTCCTACAAGCAGCATGAGTTATAGGAGAAATGATCTGGGAGGGCAGTAGGTTAGGGTTCTTTCCTGATCTCTCAGCGCAGACCCAGGCATGAAAAAAGAGCTTCAGGTCATTAAGAAAAATCTACTGCGCCATGGAATCAGGCCTATCTGAATTACCCTGCTCGCCTTCAAGTCAGTCACGAGGTGAAGACACACACTTTTCTGGACCCTTTGGCAGCTACCCAATTTACGGAGAAAATCCTTGAGAAGTTAAATCCACCGAACTCTCAATCTGACGAAGAAGGGTGAAGTACAGTTAACTGTCTTGGGTAGTAAATACCTTAATTTGGGTTTAATGTTTGCTCCCTTCTATGGAATGAGACTTGTGTTCAGGTCCCGACTGAGAGTTAGGCTGGTGGCTTAAGCCGTTAGTCAATATCTTATATGGACATAAGCCTATAATTTAAAGTCTTAGGTTTTGCTTTCCATTAAGAGGGTCATAAGAGTTATAACAAAAGTAGTATTCAGCCTATTTAGCTGCCTGTAGTGTTGTTTCATGAATGTTGCCTTATGTAAATCCTATAAGACTAAGTACAGTAGTAGTTGTATGGGGTGAATTAGTTCACCACTCAGTCTGTGAACTTTAAAGATACTCTGATTTTTATTGTCGTTTACTGTCACCCGCAGGGCAGGTTGCGTTGCTCTGCCTAAGTCTGCGGGAAGTTAAAATAACTTAATTGAGTCCAGACAATCATAGTGCAGCATTGTGGGGGCATGTGCGATTTTGTATTTTCTTGAAACTTGGCTTCCCAGCCAAATGCCCTTTGGGGTAACCCTTGCCTCAGTGTTTATGCACAGAGGTTCTTTGTCTTTTATAGTGCAGCATGACTACTAGTACTGTAGCCACAAATGTTTATTTCTGCAAGTGAGCTGAGGCTCTGGTTTGTTATAACCTTTATTCTTTTCAATTACTGTAGTGAGATTACAAACGACCTACAGAACAATCAGCTGTTTTTTTTTTCACTCCTTAGGTTAACTGCCTGGCAGTCTTTCTTAGTGTATGGACTCAAGATATTGCGATTTTTTTTTTTTTGTGGATAAACTGTACCATATATGTACATCTACTATGGAGGTTTGCATACCTCACTCTTGTTTTTATGTATAATGCAGTGTTGTGCTGTAAGAACATAAAATCTCATAAATAAAAAGTTAAAAAAAAAATGATTCATGTCATTAAAGGTGTCCGACACTCATTTTAAAAAAAAAGTCTCTTCCACTGAGGTTACCTGTTTAAGTCATACTGTAGATGTATTAGGATGGTGCCACCACATGTTTCTATTGTTAAACAGCACAACATTGTACCAAGATATTTATTTTTTTATGGTGGGCATGACATGGGATTGGGAACTTTTAAAAACTTCCTAATCCCATATCTTGGTTCAAGAATGAAAGAAGATGAAAAGAAAAATATGTATCTTGTTGTTTTTTCCAGATGTACATTATTGCTGGGAATAAAAAATCCTATATAGTTACTAACAAATACTGCTGCTTTAAAGATTCCTGCTCCTTTTGTAATGGTATCAAGGAACCTTTAGGACACAAATGTAATACCTTACCTAATTCAGTTCATATTGATAGATCTCTGTGGAGTGAGCAAGTTGATATTGCTAGTAGGTTTAATCATTATTTTATGAATAAAATAGAGAAGTTAGCTGCCTCTTTGACATGTTGTGATGTTAATGGGACTACTTTTTCTGATTTGGATAGGAATAATGCCATATTCGATTTTACTTTAAGGCGATCAATCAACAAGTCTGTTTAAAGTATCTGAGAAAATTAAAGATTAGAACATGTGTAGGCCCAACTGGATTAGATCTGAAACTGTTGAAGATTGCATTAAATGAGCTAGTTGTCAGAGTAACAACATTGTTTTTTTTTTCACATATTTACAAGAAACTTCCTTTCATTTGTGTAACCCCCTTGTTACCCAGGGTTACTAGAATCCCAGTAACACCTAGTGGTAGGCAGGGAAGGCAGTTTGTGAAACTCCAGTTAAATGGGTTTCACACTGTCTCACCCTGTTCTCAGTCTCAGCTGAGACTGAGGGATGACATCACCATAGAACTGTCGCAGCTGCATGAGCCACAATGGAATCTGCAGCAGGGAGTTGGAGTAGAATGTTGGGAGGTTTGAACAGTAGTCTGTAGGTCAGTTGGAGTTTGGAGCTTGCTGAGAGAGGAGCACAGCAGCTCTGGTTAGGCTTTTGGAGCCTCAGCCCTGACATAGGGCTACATTTAGGAAAAAGGTGTGTGTTTCCACCTTAAGAGATACACAGAAGATAGTTTTTAATGTGGTGGAGACTGCTAATTTGGGTCTCAGTGCCCCATCCCTCAGGGGATGGGGCAGGAAAGATTGTCCTGCATATTCCAGGGGCAACCCCCTGGTTTTTCTGCTAGTGTAGAAGCTGCCTTATTTGTCCAAGAGTTTTGGGAAACAAGAAGATTTCATGAATTGCCTGTGGTGCACCTGCAACCGGAGGGTGAGTTTCTGCTCTTCCTAAAGGGCATATGGTTTCACCGTGGGACTTGTGTGATAGTGGGGATTGGACTACTGAAGTAGTGGGAGGACTAGAGTAATAGGCTTAGCCAAAAGTAAAAGTATGTTCAAGTCCAGTACATAGTGGAAGTCAAGATACGTAGAGGAGATGTGACATACGTCTACCCAGTAATCTACATTGCCAAGCTTTCAGAAAAGAGTTGTTTAGTTTCCAGAGAAATGGCCTTGTATGGACTGTGGGAGCTGGAGGTGGGAGACCCCCCATCTTTAGTGACCAGGTCCACCTCTACGGATTTGCTCTGTGGATTTCTACTTTGCCTCATGCACTTGACCAGTGATGAGGGAAGTACCCAGACATGGGATTGGAAGGAAAATTCTCACTAAGAGTCGAAGGCTCTAAGGTGGTTTGCGGAGCCACCAATAGGAAAACTGGTTCATTTTCCAAAATGGACCGTGGATCAAGTGGCCGGCAGGGGAGCCGGGCCAGTGGGGAGAACCCAAGTAGTGTACAAGTCGTGCTGTGTAACCAAAGCTGCATGCAAGTCCGGGCTGTGTGCCTGGTGGGTTCAGAGCCTGAGGGCTGGAAATAGTGGAGAAGTGTTCTGTTGTCTCTAATCTGCATTACCAGGAATGTAGCCCCGTGGGGGTCCGTCTATGCTTTGTTTATTCAGATTGGAGGTGAATAAAAGCCACACTGTAGAACCCCATTCCTGGTTCTGGACATTACAGTTATTGCTTCCTGTGTTCTGATTTACTTGGGTGCCCCTGTGCAGAGTAGCCAAACCTAGGTCCCTTGTGCCGAGTAACCTCATCCTCCCCGAACCCAGTCCCTACCAGGTACTGCTGTCAGCTTCAACAGCATGCCACCTGTCATTTACAAAAAGGCAGGGGTGAGGGGTTACAAAAATTGAGGCACCACTTTGGATTTAATTCTGGGAAGGAAGGTGCTTGGGCAAGGGGCTAGCATTTTGGCTATCTGGCAGTGGGTAGCCCAAAAGCTGAAGCAATTTAACTAGTGTGTTGCTGTGTCTGCGGATCTTATGCTGCTGTTTAAAATGCCAACTGTTTACCAAGGAGCAGTAAAGCTAAAAGAGTGTGCCCTTGTCCTGCATCAAATTGTTTACAGCATTTTTGCCTGCTTTTAAAATGAACTGTGGTAAAGAAAAGTGTGGAAGACTAGGGGTAGCAACAGGAAAATTGTGCCCTGGACGTTGGAAATGATTTTAAAATGAACTGTGGTAAAGAAAAGTGTGGAAGACTAGGGGTAGCAACAGGACAATTGTGCCCTGGACATTGGAAATGCATTTAAAATGAACTGTGGTAAAGAAAAGTGTGGAAGACTAAGGGTAGCAACAGGAAAATTGTGCCCTGGACATTGGAAATGCTTTTTGAATGAACTGAGAGACTTGCAGGTGTAAATGGCTATGTTAAATGGCTGAAATGGGCTCCTGCTGTGGAGTCAGTTGAAAAAAAAATGCATTCTGTAGTTTAAATTCGCCTGCTCGACGATCACCGTGAGGAGAAGAGCACTCGCGAGGAAGAAGAGGCTCATTTGCATGGCGTTGTGTGATTGGTGAGGCTGCAATCAGTCCCGCCCCTCAGCCAGCTTTACAGTGACTGCCCCAGCATTCGAGAGGGAGTGTGAGTGGAGTTTCATGTACTGGCTTGTGGAGGAGCGTCGTGGAGTTTTAAAAGCGCTGTCAAACATTTAAAAATAGATTTGTTTTGTTCAAAATTGTTCTCAACCCGCTAATCGATCGTCTGAATTGCAAGTGTGGTGGTCGAGCAGACGATCGGCAGGACTGCCCGCCCGTTTCTGTTCTGAGGCCTCCAAGAACTTGCTGCAGGCCATTTATCCTCATCACAGCTAACAGTTACTGAGAACAGTAAGTACCAACATTGAAATTGCTCAAACAATGATTTTCTGCCCTATGCCAGCAAAATATATGTGCAGCAGTGTAGTCGCTTTGCAAGTAACGACTGTGTCAAGTCCTGCCAGCAAGTGCAAGTCTGTTAAGCCATTGACTGTGTGCATAGTAATGAGTTCAGCATCAGTTTAAAGTTTAAAGCCAGAGAGAGACTGTGAATTGTAGCCAAATGTGCAGAACTAGTTTTACAGGCAATCCTGTGCTTAAAAACCTGAAGCTTAAAGGGACTGTGCGTCAAGGAAATGTTTCCAGCATGTAAAAAATCCATGGAAAATCATGTAAATGTGTTTAGAACAAGAACAGTGCAAGTTTGTGCAGTTTGAGCAAAAAGTTATCAGTAGTGTGTGTAAATCAGGTGTGCAGTGGCTTGACCCAATTTCTGAATGTTGACGCACAGGAGTGCTGCCGCCGCCATTACAGGGTGGGGTAGTAAAGTAAACACAGCAGCAGAGGAGCCATTTTGAAACTAAAGAGAGTGTTCAGTAAAGTGGGACCTTCAGTTACAGTGAGCTTTTGTTTGTTTTTCTGCAGTTATGGCCTCAGGACCAGCTCGTTACCCGGATCATGCCCGGGTTGCAGTAACAGCAGCAGTGAATAGACTGAGGGATATTGAAAAGTGGTGCTATGGAGGACAATTGCCTCCTCATGTGGCGATTCCTGGTTTTCCAGTGCATGTGTGTCAAATATGCTTGACAGCTGGAAGGGACGTCTTCATGATTCCTCACTGTGCTGGATGCCTAGAAAAATATGGCTTGTATAAAGCTCCTCAAATTTGTTTGGCTTCCACATGGACAAAGGTTCAGGAATCTGCAGTTGGCAGCACACAGCACCAGGCAGAGCCTGTGGAAGAAGGCCCCTCGGGGGGAGTCTAGCACAAAGCTAGAGGGTGCAGAGTTAGAGACAGAACCAGATGTTGAAGTTTCAGATGCTGGATCTCAAAAGGAAAGTTTGGATAAAGCATCAGTAGACCCCTGGAGGGGGGGGGGCCAAGCCCAAGTCTCTTTAGGAGAAGATGAGATGCGGGAGGCCTTTGAGTGGGAGGTGTCAACCTCCACACCTAGTGATGAGTGGATAGTCTCAGGAGTGAGAACGACTGCTCACTCCTGGGCTCAGATCCTCAGTGAAGAGGAAAATAAGGGGGAACCTATGTGGTCTTGTGAAAAAGGAACGGGTACACAGCCTCAAGATCTTGCCTCGGAGGAATGCATGGAAGAGACTGGTGATGCCACTGCCCTGGCTATGCAAGAAGAAGAAGTCAGAGATTTGTTTTTAATTTCATTAAGGATGTGAAGCTGACAGAACCAGGACTGGCCACCCCCAAGCCAGGCCAGTGGTCTCAGGTTGACCAAAGCTAGTAAAGAGGAGAGACTGGTTCGTAGAAAGGCAAATGAGATCTATGGTATGACCTTTCTTACCTTTCCTCGGAAAGTCTGGGAGGAGATTGAGAACAGCAGGAAATCCTGGATCTGGGCCAAAGCAATGAAAGGTGTGCATCCTGGGGCGAACAAGCATGTAAAGAACAGACTGTTTCATGAGAAGTATACCCAGTGGAAGAGAGGCAGGACACTGTTTATGAACAGAGTGCGAATGGTGGATGGAGAGGGACGTGAAATCTCCCACTGTGTGAATTATGTGCACCCAGATGGGGTAATAATTTAAGCTCCTGACCCCCGGTACTATTGGCCTCAGTGCAAGGACCTCCCAGCAAATGTGTCCGTGCCTACTAAATGGAAAGCCGAGCAGTGGTAGTCAATACTGCCACACCAGCCTGTGAAGTGCCTTTATTGATCTGCCAGTATGGACATCCAGGACTCAGGTGCCCCACATTCATCAGTTCTACAGTGTACTGGCCTTTCCAGAATCCATCGACTGGCCCACCAGATGACTTCAAATCCAGACAGGACACCAGCCCAGCTGTATCCTGTTTCATCGCCTGGTAATCGGATGACGTCAGACCAGCTGTTTTCTTTTTTGTTCCTGTTCTAAGGTCCCATCTCCAGACATGACATCAGCCCAGCAGTTCCCAGATGTGCCCTCCTGTAGTTCCCGGAAGATGTCCGCCCAGCTGTATCGGAAGAAATGCTGCCAGGGAGAGTCTTCGTCAGAGGTGCAGGTCGGTTCAGAATTTTCCATTCTACAAGGGGCTGGTAAGTTCGAACTTTTCTATCTTTATGACATTGCAGTACACACCCAACACTAGCAGACTCCAGAATGTGTGAACTGTCCTCAAAGACTCTCCCCTTCGGGACTTTGGCCTGTTGGAACTGTGCTTCACCGGGCTCCGGCCCAGGAGAGACTCTTTATTGGACTAGCCTTCGGGCATTGTGGTCACTAGTTGGGACTTTTAGGGCATTCCATCCCCCCAAAAGTGTATTGTAAATAATGTTGTTATTTTCTAATGTAAATACTGTTTTCACCTTTTTCTGAAAAAAATCTTTTGGGATTCTTCAGTGTTTTGATGGTGGGGTTTAGGTAGACTGTGTATGCAGATTAGTAGTGTGTGTTGTCTTTTTCTTGCAGGTGTTCCTGGAGAAGATAGAAGAGAAGGCAAGAAGAGGAGGAGGGGCTCATCGGAGTTCCTCACTAGTACTTTAGAGTGTAGTAATTTAAAGTACTGTGGTGTTGTTATTGTTGTTGTTACTGTATTAACCCTTTCCTTCCACAGGTGTGGTTGTGGGGGTAGGGAGGAGGCAGTAAAGTATATAATAATGTGGTATTATTCTTGGTGTGTGGTTGCAGGTTGCCCAAGGTCAGGGAGGTCCCCAGGTTGTTTTTGTTTTGGGGTATTAATTTAGAGGCAGATAGGTTTTCCCTAGAGGGCTAGGGGGGATAGACAGGCTGTGGCCCTGACCTGCAGTAGGGGTTGCAGTGCTGAGCTATTAGGGCGATGCTCTGGGCAGTTCTACCAGAGTCACTAGGCGTCCATAGTAAGTGGGTAGTGTAAAGGCTGATATGTCAGCTAAAGGCCTCTAGGCCCTTAGTGTTGCCTGCCTGTGCTTGCACATGGTAGGGGGGGCCTGATCACTCCCCTCCGCAGGTAGCACATAGGGTGGGTGGCTAAAGCTGGGTAAACAGTGAGACTGATTGGTCATTTTCCTGGTTTGAAAGGGTGAGTGTAACCCCTTGTTACCCGGGTTACTAGAATCCCAGTAAGACCTAGTGGTAGGCAGGGAAGGCAGCTTGTGAAAATCAAGTTAAATGGGTTTCACACTGTCTCACTCTGTTCTCAGTCTCAGCTGAGACTGAGGGATGACATCACCATAGAACTGTTGCAGCTGCATGAGTCACAATGGAATCTGCAGCAGGGAGTTGGAGTAGAATGTTGGGAGGTTTGAACAGTAGTCTGTAGGTCAGGTGGAGTTTGGAGCTTGCTGAGAGAGGAGCACAGCAGCTCTGGTTAGGCTCTTGGAGCCTCAGCCCTGACATAGGGCTACATTTAGGAAAAAGGTGTGTGTTTCCACCTTAAGAGATACACAGAAAATAGTTTTTAATGTGGTGGAGACTGCTAATTCGGGTCTCAGTGACCCATCCCTCAGGGGTTGGGGCAGGAAAGGTTGTCCTGCATATTCCAGGGGCAACCCCCTGGTTTTTCTGCTAGTGGAGAAGCTGCCTTAGTTGTCCAAGAGTTTTGAGAAACAAGAAGATTTCGTGAATCGCCTGTGGGGCACCTGCAACCGGAGGGTGAGTTTCTGCACTTCCTAAAGGGCCTATGGTTTCACCGTGGGACTTGTGTGATAGTGGGGATTGGACTACTGAAGTAGTGGGAGGCCTAGAGTAGTAGGCTTAGCCAAAAGTAAAAGTATGTTCAAGTCCAGCACATGGTGCAAGTCAAGACATGTAGAGGAGATGTGACATATGTCTACCCAGTAATCTACATTGCCAAGCTTTCAGAAAAGAGTTGTTTAGTTTCCAGAGAAATGGCCTTGTATGGACTGTGGGAGCTGGAGGTGGGAGACCCCCCATCTTTAGTGACCAGGTCCACCTCTACGGATTTGCTCTGTGGATTTCTACTTTGCCTCATGCACTTGACCAGTGATGAGGGAAGTACCCAGACGTGGGATTGGAAGGAAAATTCCCTCTAGGAGTTGAAGGCTCTAAGGTGGTTTGCGGAGCCACCAATAGGAAAACTGGTTCATTTCCCAAAATGGACTGTGGATCAAGTGGCCGGCAGGGAGCCGGGCCAGTGGGGAAAACCCAAGTAGTGTACAAGTCGGGCTGTGTACCCAAAGCTGCGTGCAAGTCTGGGCTGTGTGCCTGGTGGGTTCAGGGCCTGAGGGCTGGAAATAGTGGAGAAGTGTTCTGTTGTCTCTAATCTGCATTACCAGGAATGTAGCCCCGTTGGGGTCCGTCTATGCTTTGTTTGTTCAGATTGGAGGTGAATAAAAGCCACACTGTAGAATCCCATTCCTGGTTCTGGACATTACAGTTATTGCTTCCTGTGTTCTGATTTACTTGGGTGCCCCTGTGCAGAGTAGCCAAACCTAGGTCCCCTGTGCCGAGTAACCTCATCCTCCCCGAACCCAGTCCCCACCAGGTACTGCTGTCAGCTTCAACAGCATGCCACCTGTCGTTTACAAAAAGACAGGGGTGAGGGGTTACATTTGGAACCATACATTTGTTTCACCTATTTTCAAACATGAAGACAGACTAGAAACTTTGAACCACAGGCAAATTTCTGTTCTATCACCTCTATTCAAGGCCTTAGAAAGAATACTACATGATCATATTATGGATTAACTTCAAAAATATTGTATACAATCTGTTGAACAACATGGTTTCAGAAAAAAAATCACAGTACTGCTACTGCCTTGAAAGAATTTATCTATTCTGTTTATGAGGCCTTGGATAATGGTGACCTTCTAGGTTCAGTTTACACAGATTTATCCTAGGCATTGAACCTTGCCCTGCATCCACTTCTGCTTAAAAGTTTTGCTCATCTTGGTTTTTCTCCTTCTGTTGTCCTATGGCTTAAGGGTTACCTGTCAAATCACATACAGCAGGTTAAAATTCAAAGTAAGTTTTCCACAACTGTTCATGTAACATTAGGTGTTCTGCAAGGATAAATTCTTGGTCTTTTACATTCGAGTCTATAGTTGAATGATTTATCAACTGTTGTCAAGTCCTTGCGGGTGCTGCTGTACACAGAAGACATCAGAATATTTTTCCAAAACAAAAATTATGAATACTACAAAATGGAACACTTCAATAAGAGCCATCAAAGACTAACTCAGTGATATAACCCCAAATTCCCACAGCAGTTGTCATAATAAAACATGTCTTTGCCACAGTTTGATTGCCAAATTGCCTTTGATAAACATCAGCTATTATGTTCATAGCTATAATTATTTTAAGTAATACAAATGCAGTTTACCTCATGAATGTATAGCCCAACAGGAAAAGTAGGGTTCAAAACTACTTGTCAAATGCTACAGTAATAATAATTAAAAAATAAACATTTAACAATACATCTCAAGCATGCATAATATCATAACACACAGATGCACTGATAAGCTTATAGCCATGCTCCTAGTAAACACTGGACTTAATATGTAATATTTGAGACAACGCTCAAAAATTCTTCAGTTATGACAATTATGAAGAAAATATAATTTATCTTCATAAGTATAGGACAGGCACATAAACTCATACCTCTGTAAGGCAGTGCCTATCTTGAAAACTGTGCTTGAATGCAAAAGTAAATGTGACTCATTTTGACCCTTCTCATTATCATGTCTCAGAATTATTTTGTAACTACTGCAGTAAAGATGCCTTAAGCACCATGGATGTGATGAACGAACGGGTGAGTTACCTATGTGGCTCCGCACCCGTGAATGGGTGCACAGTTGCCAGTATTCATGATCGCTGGCCACCATGCACCTTCTGTCTGTAGACCCACCCCCCCTAGATGTGCAAGTTCACGGGGTGGATCAGCGGACATGGGCGGGTAGCCAATGACATGCCAAGATCTGATCTGCTAGTGGATCCCAAGCCCTAGGTGGTACAGGGGTTTTAAGGATGAGTGCCACATCCTTGCAGGGATGCTAGTCATGTGTCTGGGCAGCCACCCCCAGTCCTCCCTCTGGTCCATGGGGCTGGGGCGGCATGGAGAAGAGGCTGGCATTGTTTTGCCACTGTGGCACTGGGAGGGGGGTGCAATGGCTACATCTGTGTCCCCCCTGCATAGCATCTGCAACCCAGAATGGCACACAGTGCCATAGTGAATGGGCACAGCACAGGGTGCTCCACTGGCATGCCCCCATCCCTCCCTGAGTGCGGCACCCCGTGGCCAACAGGGGATCCATTGTGCCGAGCACTAACATGTCCATCAGTGAATGCTGCGGGGGTTGTGCAGGGCACTGCCACGTGGCATTCAGTCATGGGAATGCCTGTGTGCTGCCCTTGAGCAGTGTACAGGCATTCGTGAATCGTTGCCTACATTTGTATAAGCTGCTTAACTAAAATGAAAACACCATGGCTCAAGCTGTAAAGTTCCTTTTCACAAAAGCTAGATACAAATCTATACTCAAAACTGGTGCAACGTTGGCTATACATATTTGTATAAGTATTGAACAGGTATGTGAACTAATTCTTCTGTAAGACAGTGCTAATTGTGGACACTGTGCTGAAATGCAAAAGTAATTACACCAACATCTCAGTTTGACCCTTAATTTATTGCCACATATAACAAAATTATTTTATGACTGCTATAGATAAGATGCTTTAAACACCATATTTGCATAAACTTCCTTATTGTAATTAAAACACTGTGGTTCAAGCTGTAAGGTACCTTTTTGTCACAGTGTCCCCTTCCCTGAAATAATCATACTTCAGCTCAGTCAGTTATTTTATTGCCCAATCAGTTTATTTAATTACAGTCCACAATTTTATGTCATCATCACCTTTGATACATCCTTGTCTGCCAATTTATTCATGTTGTCCCCCAACTTTTGTTTACTTTCACCACAAAATTTCTTCACAAACTTCAGCTCCTCCTTATCCTCTTATGTACCTCCCTTTTCCATATTATTCTTTTCCATTGTAGTTGGATGCACACGCGATCTACGTTCCAACCCTCTGGGTGCAAACCCCAAGGTGCCAAACCAGTGCATGTTTCTTCTTTTTTTTTCTGATATATAGCTTTTTGTAGGCCTTTCACCCTGGTTTTACCCCCAACCCCTGCCCCGAGCATGTGAGCATGTGTGTGGAGGCACACACATGCTGTGCATCAAAACGCCCTCCCTTTGTGCTGCCCTCTCCACTGGCACTGACACTGGACCTCCATCCAGTGGCAGTGGGACTATGGGGGGGCAACAACCACCACTAGGAGAGAAGAGCTGCCATAAGGCTGCTCTATTCTGCTCCTCCCCCCATGCCGGCACCCTGATGACCCAAGGTCATTTCTGAATCCAGGTCACTGGTGTCGCACAAGGTAAGGTGTCCAGCGTCTCCACCAATGGGCCAACGTGTTTCTTCTTTTATCCTGGCCCAGTACCCCCTGGGCCCCCTCTTTCTTTATTCTGCTCCCTTTTCCTCCTCCCATTTTTTTCCTTTGCCTCCTGCCCCTTACTAGGAGCTTCGTACCCTCTACTCCTTACCAGGAGCTTGAACCATCATGCCTGTATAACAGGCAAATTTTCCATATCTGGTCATGACCACTGTCCCTTTCCAGTGGCCCCTCCCAGTGGGCCTTTATACTGCCAACTTAGTTCTCTATCTCACCACCTACTTAACAGGTGGGCAGGTAGGTAAAAATTATAACAAGAAACAGAAGGGGAATCCTCTTGGAGCAGTCCTTTTAAACCTTTTTCCCTATTGTTCTCCCCCAGCCAATCAACTGCCTTCTCCTCTTAGCTCCACACCCTTTCTGAGCCAACTCTCTCTTTTTCCCGGCATAACTTGTTCCCATCTCTCTCTCTCTCTCTCTCTCCCCTCCTTCGCCCCTAACTTCCAGCCCTCCCCCTCCCCCAGCTACCTAGTCCATTTCAGGTTAGGTGCCCCTGACAATAGAGGCTGCCTTTTAATAGGCAACCTATTTTGTCACAGGATCCCCTTCCCTGAAATAATCACACTGCAGACTTTATTCATTGGCGGCCCTATTCTCCATGGTGCAGAGTGGCTATGCACCATGTAACTGGGGAGAGTAGACACTCTGCTGCTGCCGCACCCCCTGTGCTCAATTCACTAAAGTGACGTGGGGCTGTTACGTGCTGGATCCCTCAGCCCTCCATTGATCTCTGTGTGGGGGCAGTCTGGGAGGCAGGGCAGGGGATGTGCCTGTACTCCATGGGATTCTCAAAAGCCCAGAGTGCCAGATCAAGGGGGGGGGGCCCAGTCTATGAGCCGCTACATGTTCCTGAGGTAGTCAAGCCACAGCGCTCTCTCTCCCCTGACTAGCCACCACGTGTCACCCTACTGGCATCAGTTGGACAGTCAATGGCTGAGGAGGTGTGAGGAGGACTGTGCTGCTGGCTGTCCTGAGCAGTGGCACTGACAGGCAGGTACAGGGGTCAAGGTGGGGGTTGTCTGTGCCACGAAGGGGTGGGGGGCACTGGCCACCACTGTTCCTACTGGGATGTTGGGGTCAGGGGCGGACTGCTGTTACCAGAGGCACCTCATGGTGTGTGTGTGTGTGGGGGTTGTACTACAGGGTCGGGACTGCCATGGACTGGGTGGGGGTTGGGGTATGTGTGGCACTACTGGATTCAGGCTGGCATGTGTTTGGGGGGGTGGGGTGCCATGGTGCCGTGGATGATATGGGGTCAGGGTGGTTGAGTGTTGGGACATCCTGCCATGGGGCAGTGGTCTGGCAGGTTAGGGAACATCTGTGTGCCAGGCAGACTCAGCCATGGGAGCATGCTTCAGGTAAGGAGACCTCTCCTCACTGGTGCATGGCAGCGTGCGTCCAGGTGCCTACGGGGTTTATTCATGCATGCGTATCCATCTATTCCCACGTGTGGGAGCCATTCTGGGACTCGGACAGGCATGAATGTCTGCCCAGCTCCGTTACTCCACCACTGGTCACCCTGCATGGTCCTGCATGCCTTGAGTGCTGGGCTGTGGACAGGTGAGCCAAGGGTGTATGCAATAGTGCATACCGCACATCCTGCACCTCTCCGAGCTGTGGAACTACGCAGGCAGGATACGTGCCTCTGGTGCATTTTTGTCACCCCTTGGATAATTCTCCCCCCCGGTGCTCAGCCATCTATTTTATTGTCCAATTAATGTATTTAATTGCATTCTACAATTTCATGTCATCATCACATTTGATACATCCTTGTCCGCCAATTTATTCATATTGTCCTCCAACTTTTATTTACAAAAAATTTTATCACAAACTTTGTCTCCTTCTTACCCTCTTATGTACTTCCCCTTTCCATATTATTATTCTTCACCATTGTAGTTGGATGCACACCCGATCTACACCCCGATCCTCTGGGTACAAACCCCAAGGTGCCAAACCCACCTGGGTGCGCACCCAGTGCATGTTTCTTCATTTATCCCAACCCAGTACCCCCTGATCCCTCTCTTTCTTTATTCTGCTCCCTCCCCCCATTTTCTTCTTTTTCTCCACTAGTCCATCTCCTCCTACTGCGATGGAAGATGGGCTTCCTCCTTTCCTGTTTAGCACACCTCCTATATCTGTAAATTAAAAAGGTTTAAACCTGCCTCAGGTAAGTGGACCCTGTCTGATCTGTATAAACCTGGACCGTCCAGTGTAATCTCCTGACACCTCAACACTGCCCCCCCAACACCTGTATCATAGCTCCCACTTTTCTATTCAACCTCTTCAGAGCCCCATGCACTGCCCTCACATCCCTCGCATCCCTCCATACTTGCCTTGGTACTATGCCTGACCAACCTATGGTGATCCCTGGCTACCACCCCTAAATTATTTCTCCAGATCCCCTTAAATTTCCTATACTATATCAACCCAAGGTCTACCACCCAGGTCAACCCCCCCCACCCCAAATGTATAATTAACAAATCCTGCTTATGCAATTTCAGTTTTAAATCTTTGAGTAGTGGCAGCAACTGGGCCCATCTCATGCTCCACACTGCCTTCCACTGCACTCTTGCCTTCCCTGGGTCCATCCTCAATTACCTCCCCCCAGGCCTCACTGCCACTTGCTGTTCCACCCAATAGAGGAATGAATGCCTGACTATCCAGATGTGTTTTTTCCTATCCGGTCCTGGAAAACAGAAAACTGTGTTAGCGCTCAAGCTTTTTGATGTATCTCTGATAACTCCCTAAAGACCACCTTCCAACTTCTTTCACTCATTTCTCTGCCCACCCCCCATGTGACTGATTCAGATGCAGCCCGTATTCTGAATGAATGTGATGAGAAACCTTTCAGTTCCTCTCCCAAGAGCATCAGGCCCTTTTTCATCACCGCCATGAGCTGGTAGCTCGTGACCGGAGCCCCATTAGAGTGTATAAACAAAGGAACATCCCCCACTGGCCTTATTGCCCTATACTGTAGCTCCACATTGCCTGCACAGGAAATAAATCTTCTGCTGTATGCAATTGTAATGTGGCTCCACTCCTCTTCCTGTTTGCTCCATTTTGGACCCTCTCAATCACAGTACCACTTGGTCCTTTTTCCATTGTACCTCTTCCTGCAACAAACCTGCTCCCTCCATCTTCTCCTGTTGTGCAGCCACCTCACTCACCCAGAAAGCCCTGTAAAACATTACTAGAAATATTGCTGAAAACAGTCGTGTTTCCTGCTGTGTGTAGCAGATCTCCCGAGTGTCCATACCAACTTTCCCAGAAACCATTCTGACATTGGATGCCTGGTATCCTGATGCCTTCCTTGCAGTCATTGCCATCCCTGCATCATCCTCCTGATTGGTGGTGTCCCACCAGACTCCCCCACCCTCTCAGGCTGCAGACTGCACTTAGTACTGCCAGGTGGATACCCACAATAGCATTTGCCAAGCCCTCTCTCCACTTCTGCTCTACAAAACCCATCTCCTGCCCCTCTGTAACTGTCCCACTTACCTCCATGCCAGCCTGCTCTCTGAAGGTCTGAAATATTCGCCAAGAGCCCTCATAGGCCCTAAGCCCCAGGTGCATGCCCCTGGAACCTGTCCAACTGAAGATGGGAAAGGCTGTCAGTTACCCAGTTCCAAACCCCCTCTATGTACCTGGCCTTAAAGGAAAATTTCAGCCTCAGTCCCTGAACCACCAGCCATCTCAAAACCTTTGTCCCTGCTTCGGTGGATGCTGTCTGTCTATTCAGTGCCTCCACTACCACTTTGTTGTCACACCAGAATATCATTTTCTGATTCCTTAACTGGTACCCCTTTACCATTACTGCCATCCATATGGGAAGATCTCCAGTAAGGTAATGTCCCACATCAAATCTGTTGCCTTCCACTCTTCTGGCCATGGCTCTGAAATCCATTTTCCTCTGAAATATGCTCCCATCCCACCCATCCCCCGCTGCATCTGTATACAGCTCGAGGTCCAAAACTGAACAGCCAGTCATCCTGCCAAATCATTGTCCCTTTGCATTCCCTTAGAAAGTCCTCCCATACTATTAAACTTCCCAGATACCCCTTGATATAGCCACCCAGTGGTGTACTGCTTTACTCCTCCCATCACCCTTGCCAGTCACTTGATGAATGCTCTGCCAGGCACCACTGCCTGACAAGTGAAGTTTAAATGTCCTAAGAGCTGCTGGACTACCACTAATGGCATCCTCCTTTTCCTTTTTACCTTTGACAAGAGCGCCCTAAGCCACTGTGCCTTGCCCTCTGGTAACCTGAATGACCTCAGTTCAGTGTCTATCTCAATACCCAGGAATTCTTACTTGCAACTTGGCCCTTTTTTCCTTCCCTTCTGCCAATGGTACCCCAAGCTTTGCACACATCTCTTGAAAACGTCTTAGCATCCCTGGTGTCTCTCCTTTGTCCAGTAAACAAGACGTCATCCAGGTAATGCACTACTGTGCAAATCCTATATTGCTTCTTGCCCATTGCAGTCAAGTGCTGAACATTTTGAGCATGGTGCATGCCACCAGACATCCCATGGGCACTGCCTTATCAAAGTAATGTCCTACCCTTACCCTGAAACACAATAGTTTCCAATCTTCAGGCCATATTGTAGCAACCCAGAAACTATCTCGATGTCTGTCTTGCCTAACCAGGCCCCCTCCACTGCCATAATAAGCTATACTGCCTGGTCCAAAGTGGCATATGACACCATACTTTGCTCCTCCTTGATGAAATAATTAACCGCGTTCCCTTCCAGATAGGACAAATGATGTATGATCCTGAACTTCCCTGGTTGCTTTTTTGGGACTAGCCCTAGCAGGGATACCCTTATATTTTGAAAAGGGAGCTCTTTAAAGGGATCCTCTACCTTAACTGCCTCCTGTTCCTTTTGAATTTTAGCCACTAAAATTTCTTCCTTCCCTTTTACTGATCCCAAATTCTTTGCCTATATCTTTTTCCTCGGCCCAGTGTTCTGTAGCCCAAAATCTCTTGTAAATTCTTCTCCTAATAGCTCTGCTGACCTCCTATCTGGGTATCCCTCCAGCCATCTCTGTAAAACGCTGACCTTTATTGGGATTCTTGCCATCTTATAGCCTATCCATCTAGGCTGGAGGGAAAGGTATGCCTCTTTGCAGATAACACAAAGATCTGTAACAGAGCTGATACACAAGGGGGGGTAGAAAAGATGAGAAGGGTCTTGGCAAGGTTGGAGGAATGGTCAGACATATGGCAACTTAGATTCAATGCAAAGAAGTGCAAAGTAATGCACCTGGGAAACAAAAACCCAGAAGAAGAGTACACAATATCAGGGGAGATACTAACAACAACAAAAATGGAAAGGGACCCGGGGGTAGTCATATCAGATGACCTAAAGGTGGGTAAGCAGTGTGAAAAGTCGGTAAGGAGAGCCAAGGGGATACTGGGATGCATAGGAAGGGGCATCACAAGTAGAAAAAGGGAAGTGGTTATCCCTCTGTACAGACAGGTGGTGAGACCCCATCTGGAGTACTGTGTGCAGTTTTGGAGACCTCATCTACGCAAGGACATAGACAGGATGGAAGCAGTCCAGAGGAGGGCAACTAAAATGGTGCAGGGTCTGCAACAGAAACCATATGAAGAGAGACTGAGAGAGCTTAATATGTATACTCTTGATGAAAAGGAGGGGCAGGGGACATGATAGAAACGTTCAAGTACCCAAGGAATCAACAAAGTCAGGAGGTAGCATCTTTCAGAAAAGAGATGTGTAAGAACAAGGGGCACAATTTAAAAGATAGAGGGGGACGGCTCAGGGGTAATGTGAGGAATTTTTTCACGGAGAGATGGATGGATACATGAACAGCCTTCCTGAGGAGGTTGTTGGGTCTAAAACAGTGGGGGAATTCAAACATGCATGGGACTGACACAAGGCAATTATAGTGGGGGGGTTGCAGGAAGTAGGCTGTTGGTTAACTAGAATCTGCAGCTTATCCAGTAGGTAGGGAAATGGGCAGACTGGGTGGGCCAAGTGGTTCTTATCTGCCGTCAAAGTCTATGTTTCTATGTTTCTATCCCCTCCAACTTCTCCTTTATCTTTCCTCTGTGCCACCTCCTCCATTCCCTCCAAACCCGAAACCTCTCCCTCATCCCCTTGTATTCCATCCTGTCCCCCTTGCTCTCCCTGAGGCCCCCCTGAAAGGGCTGGTTACCACCAAAATGTGTACCTGGCCTGCCTTCCACAGTCCCACACCTAGTCCTAGGATGTGGCCTTGAGCATTTTGTGCAAGTATGCTTGAATCTACAATTTGCCCAGGTGCACTGAATTCAGTTAAAGCTCCAAAAACATCTCTGTTGGCCCACAGCCTCGAACCTGGTCACTGCCACACCTCCACTTGACTGCACCATCATGGTTTCAAACCAGATGTCAAGGTGCCGTGGGTCCCAATGATCTTCCCCACGGGACACTATTCGCTGCCAGAACTTTTCATCATATTGCAGCCACCCATAGCCCCCCCGTTTGTGTACATTCTATATAATCAGGGAGTAAGCCAACAAAGGAATGACCAACTATGGCTGCTTTTGCTGGACAATTGCACTATAATAAGTGAAACCTATCATCCAGGTGTCCATATTCTTTCCCCTCCAATTCTTATCCTCTTGGGTCATCCCCTAGCAGTATTAAAGCAGCCACCATATTTGTCTTCCCTAGACTCACTTTTTCTTCATACTTCTTGGTGACCTTCTTGCCTACAAGTGCAAACATCCATGCATTCCCCTTTCTAAATCCTTTCTTTCAAAGCCAATGATATGTGATCCTGTATTGTGATTCCCAGGTTACCCACATCTACTCCTTTCAAATTCCCCTTCCCCCCACATTTTTTCCTACACCTGTGTTCTCCCCTCCCACCTTTTTCTTTTTAAAATCCAAGAGCAGTTTCTAAAAACTCACCCAGTTTTGGTTCCCTGATGCCTCCCCAAATTGCCTCTGTGTTGTCCCGCACACTCCCTCCAAAGTAAAATCAATAAACTCATCCTTACCCTGGGGCACTTCCCTTTTTCTGCTGGCTTGTCTGGCATCTTCTTTCTGGGTCTTTCTCCTCCCTCCCTCCCCTCCTTTGGGTGCCTTCATCTTTCCTCCTTTGGGTGCAGGATCCTCTTTCTTCTTTGCCTCCTCCAACATAACCTTCACCATTTCCATTATCGCCATAGCCTGTCCCGCTGTGCTCTCCTTGGGCATCGCTCTGTGTTTCTTGAAACCATCCTGCAGTATGACTATGTGGCAACATCAAGAAGAGAATTCCAGTGAATTGGGCCTGTAGCCTTTGCTGCTGATCCCCCATTCTGTCTTCCTCCTGTTCCTTGTTGCTCCCTGTCAATTCTCCTTTAGTGTTACCAGCTATCTACATTCATGTCCCTTCTGTTTGTTTTTTAGCCCCAGCCATTGTGTTTGCAGTTCCACCCTACTCCATTTTATGTAGAGCTTCCCTGTGTCCTTATCCCTCTTGCTTTTTTTTTTTGCCTTCAGACTTGTAGGCCTGCGCCTCCCTCCACCCCATGCACATGTCCTCCTCTGTCATAGTTTCCACACACTACTTTTTTATTTCAACAAACTCCCAGTTTGAATAGCTTCTACCGTTCACCTTTTTTTGAATGCCTATGCCTAGTTTTTCGTCTGTTCTTGGGCCCCGAAATAATGTGACCTACTGGGAGCTGCGAACTCCAGACCTTAGTCAGGGGCTGATCTTGTTCCCTAAATCCTCCAATTTCCATCCAAACACTGTCCTGCCTCTTTATTTGCCATCTAATATTTGTGCCCTTATTTCAATGCGCTCTTTCTCCTCCATAAAATGGCCTCCGTCACATGGCCGCCCTCCTTCTAACCCCCCCACCCATTTGCCTGAGCTTCAGCCATGCTAGTTCATCCCCTACCTACATGCTCCTCAACTGCTATTTTTTATTTTTGTATTTATTCATAGGTCCATGGTACATATTATATCAATAGTATATATGATACATTCTCTCAGTCATAACAATCCAATCATCTCAAGTACAGAGGAAATACAATTGAAGGCCATATAGAGGTGCTATACATCATGGGAAAGCATAAAGAAACTTAGCCATCCTCCATCCCCCCTGGGGTGAATGACAATACAGGATTCAGCAGTCCCCTAGGGTACAATATCCTGCCTATACTTCATTATCCACAGTAGCCATTTATTCCAGAATTCTCTGGTCCTCTCTTCCCTAGAATTGACTTTAGCTGTACTTTTTTCCATCTCATAAATCTGATATATCAGGTCTTCTTACTCCCCCATCTGAGAAGGGTCAGAGGTGAGCCATCTTCTGGAAATGTTTTTTTTTAGCTGCTAGAAGAAGTATAGTCAACAGTCTTTTAGAATGCCAACTCTTTAACTCTGGGTGTACCAGTGTAAGCGTGCCAATCCCATCGGGAATTGAGTCACCTCGGAGAACAGCTACCAAACCAATCCCTCCACCATAACCCAAAAATACCTGAGCACTGGACATGTCCATAATACATGGCTATGTGTAGCTGAGTTCTCTCCACAGGCCCTCCAGCACCCTCCTCTTCCCAGTCTATCATATTTTGCTGTGATATGTGGAGTTCTAAAGAATTTCACTGTACACTTCCAGCCATACTTTTTCCATACATAAGATGTCATAGACTTATGAAGATTAGTAAATATCCCAACCCACTCAGACTCTGACACCTCTTCCCCTATGTCCACCTCCCAAGATTTTTGAATTTTTGTTAATGATTTGTTTTGACTAGATTGGATGGCTTTATATAGGACCGAGACTATGTGTTCAGGCATTTGCCTAGTTTTAGTTTCTATCATTATTTGGACCAAGGGATGTGCCTTGGCCACCTGCCAGTTCAGACCACATTTCTGCTGTATGTAATGCCGAATCTGAAGGAACTAATAAAAATTGATTCTTCCCAGCGAGTATGATTGCTGAATCTAAAAGAAGGAGACAAACATCCCTCCGCTGAACCATTGAAATATATGATTCAGGCCTTTTCTCCTCCAGCTTTCAAATGTGGTATCTTGTTGTGCTGGGGGAAAAAAGGCTATCTAGAGCCGGAATTATCAAAGCCACTGCTAAATCCCTTATTTGAGATTCCCCTAACTTTAAACTGCAAATCTGTAAAATCTGTGCTTTGAATCGGGACTGTACTTTTTCTCTTATCCTGCTCCTTCTAGGTGGAGGGGACCCAAGTATAAATTAAATTCCCTGTTCATTCTGCTGAAGTTCCAACGTCTTCCAGTGTGTATCTGTGTTCGAGTCTCACCACTGTAGAGTGTGGGCAAGGTGGTCCACATGGTAATATGATTTTAAATATGGTAGGGCCAAGCCTCCTTTAATCTCTGATAACTATAACAGTCCTAAGGCCTTTCTATGCCTTTTTCCCTGCTACAGATATCTGGAGATCATTTTATTCCATTTATTGAAATCTGTAGTGGGGATTGGAATTGGAAGATTTAGAAATAAATATAAGAAATGTGGGAGAACTGTCATTTTTATAGAGTCCACCCTTTGGAATAAGGGAATGGGGAGGCCCTGCCATCTCTGTAGTTCAGTCTTCAGTTGCTTAGTTACAGGGTGGAAATTTACCTTATACAGATCCCGTAAGTCCCTGGGAAGTTGGATACCCAAATATCTAAATTTTTTAGTGTTCCATCTAAGGGGGAGGCTGTCTCTCAGACTTTCAGAGGGTTCAAATTGCCATCTGAGGACTTCTGTCTTGGACGTTTTCAGCTTATAGCCTGACAAGGCTTCTACTTCAGCTAACCTGTCCAAAAGTCTAGATAAAGAGGTGGTGGGATTTGTTAGATAGATTGGCAAGTCATCAGCATAAAATGCTGTCTTATGGACTACCCCATCCATTTCTAAGCCAGTTATTGTCTCATCTTCCCTTATCAACTGCGCTATTGGCCCCACATACAGAGCGAATAGGAGGGGGGAAGTGGGCACCCCTGCCTTGTACCTCTGGTCAAACAAAAACTGTCAGAGAAGGAACCATTGGCCTTCACTGCTGCCTGGAGGAGGTATATAGGGTCTTAACTAGTTTACTTATAACATGATGTAAAGATTTCCTGGAAACCCAGTCAAAAGCTTTTTTAGCAACCATACTTAACAGGATGAAGGGTGAAGGGGAGTCAGCTACTTTTTCTAATAGATATAGGGTCCTCTTAATGTTATCTGTTGTTCTATGGTTAGAGATAAACCCTGTCTGGTCCTTATTAATTAGTGTTGGCAGTATAGTTTCCAATTGATGGGCTAGCATACTTGCAAAGAATTTATAGTCTTGATTGAGTACTGAGATGGGTCTGTAGGACTCACAAGTAAGAGGGTCTTTGTTGAGTTTTAAGATGGTAGAAATATTTGCATATTGCCAAGAAGGGGGGAGTGTCATCTGTCTGTAACGCTCAAAATATCGAGCACAGTGAAGGTATGAGCACCTTCATAAATGTTTTGTAAAATTCAGAGGATAGCCTGTCCGTAGCCGGACTCTTACCCATTTTAGTCTTCTTGATAACTGCATTTATTTCCTGGGGGATAATAGGGCATAATAACAAATCTCTTTGCTCAGTGGAGAGATGGGTGAGGGTAATGGCATGGAAGAAATTTATATATCTCTCTTCTTCTGGCTCAGCCTCCTGGGAGTATAGAGTTTCATAAAAATCTTAAAGCCCTCCAAAATATCTTTAGTCTTAGATAAAACCTGTCCACTTTGTGGGTGTCTTAACTGTTTAATGGTTCCCCTATTCCTCTGGGCCCGAAGCCGAAAGGCTAGTACTTTAGAAGCTTTAGTTCCCCCTTCAAAATATCTTTGTTTTAGATAAAGTAGTGCTTGTTCTGTTTTATGTTGTAAAAGTTCCTGGAGTTTAGCTTTAATAGAATTCACCTAAGGCTGAGCTAATTGCTATGTTTTCTCTTATTTTATTATCCAGTCTGGTTTCTTCCTGTATATGTGCTCTACCCCTTGCAGTCCCAGAGAATCACTGTGTCGCAGACCCAAGTAAGCTGTGTCCAAGATGGCAGACTTCCGCTGATGTCCCATGCTGTCCCGTGGTATTTAAAACCCATGACTTGGTGCCTGCTCTTACCCTGGCTTCCTGCTCTTTAAAATAAGTCCTCCATTTCTTTCTCTTTATATTGTTTGTGTTTTTTCTTTCTTCATCTAGCTTCTCAATGGTTATGATATCTCCTACAAAATGCTACCCATTTCTACAGTCAGCCACCACTGGGCCATATGGATATCCAACTCCCTATCAAACCCATTGTCCCCAGAGAGCTCAAGAAAACCTATAAAACCCAGTCCTTGTTGATCTGCCCCCTTTCCTCTATAGGATCGACCTTCAATTTTTCTATCTTTTAAAATGTTCTCTCTCAACTCGAACTAATACTAGCATATCCTTTGAAACCTCACTACATTTCTATGGTATCATCACCTGCTATCTAACAATGCCTTCTTTCTTCCTCCCTCTAAATACAGCTGCAGCAGGGTTCCAGCCATGTGGTCTGGCGTTCCAGACCTGAACTCCCCATTTTGCCACACTGGTCATACTGGCTCTCCATACAGCTACAATAGGGCTCCCACCATGTGGCCTGGTGTCCCAGACCTGAACTCCATATTTTGCCATATTGGTTGTACTGGTCCCATACAATCATTTTTTTTTTTAACAAAAATGCTCACCTTTTTTATCAGTGTTCCCAATCCTTCCTGTACCAAACTTCTTAAGCTCATCTTCTGCTCGTTCATTAACCAAAACCTTCTAGGCTCAATCCACTCACAGAAATTCCCCAAGATGCTAACATTATAGCAAGAAACAGAAGGGGGTCATATTAGAGCAGCCCTTTTAAACCTTTTCCTCCCCTTTGTTCTCCCTCATCTAATCAGTTGCCTCCTCCTCTTAGTTCCATACCCTTTCTGTGCTGATTCTCTCTATTTCCCAGCACCACTTGTTCCCATCTCTCTCTCTCTTTCTCTCTTCCTTCACTCCCCCCCTGACTTCCAGCCCCCCCCCTCCATTTCAGGTTAGGTGCCCTTGACAATAGAGGCTGCCTTTTAATAGGCAACTCATTTTACAACTGTATTACAGGAAACAAGGTTTACCTTTTTCAAATCTCGGCAAGGGCAGATTGCTTTGAAGGCAACTGAGAGCTCACAGATTCTGTGAGGAAATGCAGGAAACATACTTATGAGAGTTGAGAAAAGTTAAACTTGTTTCCTGTCTTGAACCTGTACTGTAACCTACTGGGTCATTATGTCACATGCTTAATAGCGTACGATATTAGAGCTAACCCGGAACAGCGCCGTAGTAGAAAGTGAATGGTGCAATACTGCTAATACTGCTGTATGTGGTATTGCACCACTTGCACTATCCCATGCAGAGGATAAGATCTCTGTAGGGACAGGGTTCTGCTGAGCAGTTGCTGTGGCTCAATGGACTGAGCCACTGCAGCAAGGAACCCAGGTGCTGCTTCTGAGACTGGGCTCGATTCCCGGTCCCAGAAACTTTAATTTTCTCCTACTTTTGTGCAGTTTAGTGTTGACCCCCCCCCCCCAGAGTTGAGAATCCTTATTGGGGGTTTGGGGAGCATAGCCCCCCAGTAACAGGGGGTGCAAGAGGCAGACGCCTGCAAAAGACATATCGCATGGAAGAAATTGCGCTGTACTGGCAGCACGATTTTTCCATGCGGCATAATGTCTTGCCACATTATGACCCCATGCCATACTGTAGTCTTTTGTTCACTGTTTTGACAAGACCACTGCCCCCTAACTGCATAGATTATTCTGTAATATGGAGTAGCAGATTATACATAAACCCATGCAAAAAGCCTTCAGCAGTTTCTCTACTGATTGATACAGCCTATTGCAATGAAGTATAGGCAGGCAAGATGCACGTTTTAATAAAAATATATAACGTTTATACCAAAGATGTAAGAAAATGCCCCCCTAGTCTTTGGCAAAATTAAAAAGGGTTTGGTCACTCAGTGTCATTCATTCTTTTGGTTGTATGTTATTTTGACCTACAACCTGACTAATCAGAAGCCTCAAGCTATATTTTGTTTTCAGAAACCAGTCTTTTAGTATTTAAAAAAACAGCAAAATGCCCTGAATTGGTAGGATACAGCAAAATATGAAAAAAGAAAATAATTCACATCACTGGATAAGGTACTTTTTATTGTAATGTCTGGGACAAGTGCTTAAAGTAAGTCTACTTATCCTTCTCCAAAACATGGTAATACTCTAGTCAGAGAATTTGAATTCAATATTAATTAGCTTTTACATTCTCTCACGTTGCTCTCACCTGCTGGCTTTGCACGGTGTTCACTATTGTATTACAGCTACATATAAATATAACAAAAATAAAACAATTCAAATACTGTCATGTCTGTGAATTGTTTCTTGTTCTATTTTTCTCTCCCTTTGTTCAGTTCTCTCCATTGTGCATACTATATCACAGTTTATATTCACAACTAATTTATTTAGCGCTCCAAGCACATCCCTACATGTTCACGTCCTCTTATTTTCATTGGTGGAACAATAGTGCTGCTATGTATAGTAATTCACCTAATATTCACTGTCTTTTTATTTTCACTCTAACGTGGAATCGGCAAAAATAGCAAAAATAAAAATAAAATGAATACTTGAGTAATAAGGCATGACAAGGTGTGTGTTATCATGTAATAACATCACTCCTGGGGTGGGTTGAACCTGAACGCATTTCTTCCAAGTGATCACTTGGAAGAAGTGCTCTCAGGTTATCACTGAACTGCCAGTAGTATTTGGGACAGAAAAAAAGAATTAAAAAAAGAACTTGATCTAATAATGACTCTCTTTTTGACTATAGTACAGTATGTAGAATGGTATCAGATGCAATATTTTTTGTAGTCTTTATTTATTCTCTCTCTGCAGCTAGAGGGACTTACCCCTATCAGTCAGTTACACAGTTACTCAACTGATCCTTGGAGCCAGCCTCTGCTGCAAGCATCAAGGCAAGGAGGACCAAAGCTTGCCCCCTACGGAGAGGCTTCCCCTGGCAGGCAGGGAATCTGGAGAGGAGACCACATCACCCTGGAGCACTCACCCCCAGCAGTTGAGCTTTATTTGACCCCTGGACCAGGTCATCTGTCGGCAGCTTCATGTTGCTGCAGGGAGCGGTTTTGTGCTGTAGTTCCCCATGGACTGGATGTACAATAATGACCAGTGCAAACACTTATACACCTGTGCACACTCACAGGTTTTCCACTGCTTCCTAACTCCAAGTTCAGGCTCGCTGAGCACTGCTTCTCCTAGTTGTCACTGGGGGCTGCTAGTGCAGCAAGCTAAGCCCTTAACCCACCTCAGGAGAGGAGAGCAATCCTACAGACGCTCAATCCTCTACTTTCCCTGCTGACCCCCCGGCGACCCAAGTCCATTCCTGAACCCGGGTCACCAGCATGGTGCAAGGTGTGGCATCCAGTGCCTCAACCCTCAGTGCCACATAGTAAGGATTAGGAAGGAGGGGGGTTGGGTGGAAGCAGGGTGCGATAAGGCAGAAGCACTAAATGAGTACTTCTTCTCAATATTTACTAAAGAGAAGATGGGGGTAACACCCAAGGGGGGGAGAAAAGGCAGAAACAGAGGGAAGGGGTGACAGATGGGGAAATCATGGAGGGCAGAGTTCGGGAGGGTTTGAAGGCACTGAGGGTGGACAAGGCACCAGGCCCAGATGGCATCCACCCCAGAGTACTGAAGAAGCTGGCAGAGGTCTTTGCAGGACCTTTGGCAGACCTATTTAATGCCTCACTACATTCGGGTGTATACCTCAGGACTGGAGGATGGCTCATGTGGCGCCCCTCCACAAGAGTGGCCCCAAGGATGAACTGGAAACTATAGACCAGTGAGCCTGCATCCATGGTGGGTAGGCTGATGGAACTATCCTGGAAGGAGAGGCTGGTGGCCCTCCTAGAGGCCAAAGGACTACAGGACAGCAGACAGCGTGGCTTCATATGGGGCAGATCCTGCCAAACCAACCTGGTGGAGTTCTATGACTGGGTAACTAGGCAACTGGACAGGGGCCATGCAGTGGATGTCCTGTATCTGGACTTCAGTAAGGCATTCGACTCGGTGCCACATGGAAGGCTAGGAAGTAAGATAGTAGGTACAGGGGTGGGTGCAAAGCTGGTGAGATGGGTAGGAAACTGGCTTCAGGGAAGGCAATGGAGGGTGGTGGTAGGTGGGGATCTCTCACACCCAAGGGTAGTAATGAGTGGTGTTCCACAGGGCTCGATGTTGGGACCAGTGTTGTTTGGGATATTCATTGCAGACATATCATGGGACATCAAGAGCAAGATCAGTCTGTTTGCTGATGATACCAAGGTAGGAGTGGTGGTGGATGACCTAGGGGGATGGCAGCGGTTGCAGGATGATCTGGCAAAGCTTGAAACCTGGTCAGGCACCTGTCAACTGGGGTTTAATGCCAAAAAGTGCAAGGTGCTGCATTTTGGGATGAAGAACCCAAGGAGGAGTTACCAGCTGGGGGGAGTGCAACTAGCCCAGACAGAGGAGGAGAGGGATCTGGGGGTGCTCATTACAGGGTCAATGAACAACTTGGCACAATGTAAGAAGGTAGCTGCAAAGGCCAACAAAATGCTGGGTTGTATTGCAAGGGGTATATCCTTGAGAAGGGAGGAGGTGATTCTGCCACTGTATAGGTCATTAGTTAGACCACACCTGGAGTACTGCGTGCAGTACTGGCCTTGATTTGAAGAGGACATTAAGTTACTGGAGGGTGCAGCGCAGGGCAACAAAGATGATCAAGGGGCTGGGGGACTTATCATATGAGAGGAGGCTGAGGGAGCTGAACATGTACTCACTGGAGGAGAGGAGGGACGGGGGGACATGACTGAAACATTTAAGTACATGAAAGGAATAAACAAGACAGGTACAAAGTAAGGGAAGGGAGGGATACCAAGGGCCATGATATGAGACTGGAGAGAGGAAGGTTCAGGAGGGAGATGAGGAGACACTTTTTTTACAGAGAGGGTGGTGGCTGGGTGGAATGCATTACCTGCAGAAGTGGCATCCATTAGAACAGTGGACTGCTTCAAAAGGGGACGGGACAGGTCAAGGGGGGGGTTAATGAAGGGGAAGGGTGGAAGGGAGGGGCAGCTGCAGAATAAGGGGTGCTAGCTGCACATTTGAGTAGACTTGATAGACCTCTAGGCCTTTATCTGCTGGCAAATTTCGTATGTTTGTATGCTTGTATCAGAAATAGTATTATCTGCTCCATTAGATAGTGCTGTCATCCAAACCATTTAAAGCCACATGGTTATCTGTAAAACCCTTATTCTAAGGATGTAAAATACTCACTCCTGTTTCATATCTCTTTCTTTAAACATACTGTTCAACAAAATCATCTAAGAGCTGTCTTCTTAATAGCTATGGTAAGGGATAGTCTTCACTGATTGTCACATTTGAGAAAAGTTTCAAAAACATCACATTTAAACAGATTTCAGCTGATTTTATATGTTGTCTGAATTTATGTTCCCTTTGTTCTTGAATACCAAGTTAAACTGCATGGAAATTAAATCTTTGTCCCCTAGAGTCCATATGGTTTAGCTTTTCTGATGCCATAATCTTTTGACTGAGACATCACAGCTTGTTGCTGTGGAAATTATTTTGATGTTTTACACATAGCACTGTGGCTTCATGAAAGGATTAAACAGCAGAACAACTGTAGGGGATAAGGATCCAGTTTCCATGTAAATTAACCTATTAACGAAGAATAAGAGAAAATTTAAATAACAATATTCTATAAAACAATATGAATTGTTTCTCAATACTATGTTTTTAAAAATGTTTCCAAAAAATTACAAAATCAAGTCAAGCCTGCCTATGAGTAGTTTTTATGTGTTTCATCATTTTATTATGTTTCAGTTAGCATGTAAAGTGCATTACAGCATGGATTCAAAACAGCTCATTATGAAACTGTAACCCCCAGGCCACTTTTTAACTAGTGAGTACACCCCCATTAAAATCTGGAAACACTGGCGCCCATATACTGGCATACCATTTTACTTTACAAAAGATAGGCACCACCCTTGGTGTTAGGATAATTTCCTGGCTCAGTGTCTAGAGGAAGAGAGGGTGGGGATACAGAAACAAAACAACACGTACCTTGTGTAAATAACACAACCCAGGTCTTGGTGGAGGTTGCTAGGCATATGCTATATCTAACCTGCTGAGGGGGCCCCAGTAAATCCACACAACCAGAAGCAATAATCTTAATGTCCATAGAAGTGACTGGGATTATGCAGTATGGTTTTATTCAATAGATGGAAAGTTAAAGCAGAGGTGGACCTCCAAGAGCCAGTCCAGGCTGGATAGGTACATTTCACGAACTCTCCTTGCATGCAGTACAGTTCATGGACACACAAACAGAACGCTCTTCTTCCCAAATTCACAAAAGGTGCATTAGTGGACACCTGGCCACACACATGAACATTTTCCTCCCATGTGTGTCATTTAGTGAATCTAAGCCACACACTCAGAACTCCTCTTCACACATAGGTGCACATTAATGAAATTCAGTCACACACCTTAACCTGCAGCTTGGCCCTTGCTCAGGTATAACTGGTGCCCTTTCTGAACCAGGAAGCTCTGCCTTGTAAGCACTTAGATGGTGTTCCTCCCACCCTTGGCCCCAACCGACAGTCTCTGCCATTCTTCAGGGTTACACCATTGAAACCCCCATTCCCCACTGAAATGCTAGCGGTCCACACTTTAACTCTTCACTCACTGGGGTGACCAAAGAACAAAACTGCACTCACTTGGGTGAACAGTTTAACAGTAATTCACTCACTTGGGTGAAACTAGAGGCACTGACAGGTGTGATCCAGCCTTATCTATGGGCACATGCACCTCAGACTTTCGAATCCCCTAAAAATGTTGGAGATATGTTCTCCTAGAACCATACTCACAAACTGGTTGTCCCATCCACTGGCCATGGAACAACAAAAAAAAAAGAAACACACTCTCCTGGGTAGCCAATCAAACAGTCTCTTTCAGGTCCTATCCTAGGCACCTGAAAACAGCACAGAACATTCTGGGACTTGCCCCTTGAATCCACTGAGAACAAGCAGTTCCTTAAATTTCACCGGGAGTAGAAATCAGCAAATCCTGCTGTAGCACTGGACTCCACCACTTCACTGTAAGCTGGAAATGTATCTTTATTAGGGTGAGAAATCATGGGCCCTTTCCTCAGAGCCCACTTGCAATCCTTCTGCCTCTCTCACCTCCTCACTGAACAACTGACATCTATCAGCTTAGAATTTTAAGCTCCCCAGTGCAGCTGTCCACATAGTGTGGCTTATGCTGCTGCGAGAGTTCCAGATGACCTAATCTTTCTTCCCTCAGGCTAGCTGAGTAAACAATGATGTCATTATGTAAGTAGCCCCTAATGAGCTCCCTACCAGCTGCCTGCAACCTTCCTAACAATAATATTGATAGGATTCTAGTAATAGCAGGGGACTGGGTGGTTACAAAACAAACAGTTCATTACACGTGTAAAGATACTGTAAATGACGAGACATAACCAGCTTATATCTAAAGAGAAAGAGCAACAGTTACTTCAGCAACCACGGATTTCCTTAGTGCAGAATCCTAGCAAAACAGGGGATCCACAAAGAACCTTAAACTCAATTACATTTAGATGCCTGTGCAGTGCTTTAACCTGAATTGGTGATTATACAAATATTGCATATAGAGGAAGGGCTGATTTTAATGTTTGTTTTGACTTAAAGTAATGTTATAAGATATTCTGCATGTGAATACTGAACTTGGAACTCAAAACAGTTTCTCGGACCCCTGCAGTTTGCCATTTCTCTAGATTTGTCTGTCATAGAAACATAGACTTACAGAATTTGATGGCAGATAGAGACTGCTTGGCCCTCATAGTCTGCACTTTTTTCCATACCTAATGTATCTCTGCAGACCCTATTTGATTTCTTGCTTATCACCCTCTTTGTCTTATCACTAAGATTCCCTTTTGCCTATCCCATGCTTTCTTGAACCCTGTTACAGTTTTTGCCTCCACCACCTCCACTGGGAGGTCACTCTTTCTGTGTTCTTCTGGAGATGAAGTCTCCAGAACTGAACACAGTACTCCAGGTGAGGTCTCACCAGTGATCTATACAGGGGTAACACCACCTCCTTCTTTCTGCTGATGATTCCCCTCCCTATGCACCCCAGCATCCCACTAGCTCTCCTGACTGCCTTGTCACACTGCCCAGCTACCTTTAGGTCATCAGATATGATAACTCCCAGGTCTCTTTCCTGTTTGGTGGTCATCAGTACCTCTCCTCTCATTTTGTACTCTGCCCTTGGGTTTCTGTGCCGTAAGTGCATGATGTTTCACATTTTTGCTCTGAAGCCCAGTTGTTATACCCTTGACCACTTCACTAACATTTCAGATCCCCTCTCATTTTTTCCACCTCCCTTGAGTGTTTACCCTGTTGCAGATTTTAGTGTCATCCATGAACAGGCAGACCTTTCCCTCCAGCCCCTCTGTGATGTCATTAATAAAGACATTGATGAGGACCAGTCCCAGTACAGATCTCTGAGGTACCCCACTGCTCACCCTCACTTCCCTGGAGTGAACTTCATTTACCACCACCACCTCTGTCTTCTATCCCTAGCCAATTTCTTACCCAGTTTACCACCGTTGGTTCCACTCCTAGGCTACCCAGCTTGTTTACTAATCTCAATCTAATTAATCAATCTAATTAATCTGTTTTTTTATTACATTATTTTTTTGACACCTGGATATGGGTTAAAGGTTTTATATTCTATGTAGCAGTAGTAGTAGATTTTATTCCTTTGTAGTGCACTTCCCTTGAGGATCAGGATACCATCTCAACAAACAGCAATAACAGCAAATATCATAAAATAAAGAAATAATAAATAATACAAATTAAATGACAATCTCAGCTGTGTTAAAATACAAATGTAAATAAATATCAGCTACTATTAAAAACTTTACTGGTGATAGCACTAAGGGATTCTCACTCACCACAAGCCTGTGCAAACAGATGGGTTTTAAGACCCTTTTTAAATGCCTCCACCAAGGCTCTCTCATAGCTCTTGGAATAGAGTTCCAAAGGACTGGACCCACAACCTTGAAGGTCTGTTCTCCCTAAGTTT
Organism: Neoceratodus forsteri; assembly: GCA_016271365.2. Lineage (NCBI taxonomy): Eukaryota > Metazoa > Chordata > Ceratodontiformes > Ceratodontidae > Neoceratodus > Neoceratodus forsteri. Next base: position 157,071,212 of record CM028138.1, read on the forward strand.
TAGATCTAGCCCTAGAAATAACCAGTAAGCTCTGCTCAGTGGAGTCAAGATAGCATGAGGGCATGTAAGGGTGCAGGAGATCACACAGGTAGCCTGGGCCCAACCCAAGTAAGGCCTTAAAACTTAGTAACCCAACATTAAAAAAGATATGCTAGTGGCCAGCCTGTCAGTGCAGCAGTTGGATTTCCACTTGCGACACTGGCGACCCAGGTCCGGGAACGGACCTGGGTCATCGGAGGATCAGCCAGGGGAGATGGATTGAGCATCTCTAGGACTGCTCTCCTTCTCCAGGGAGAGGGCTGAGGAAATGTCTGGTGCTCGAGGGACCCCTGGAAGAGGTCAGAGGTACCACAGCTACTGGCATTAGACAGTGCTCGGAGGGGCAGGATGGTCGGTGGTCGTCATTGCACATTCCCACCTCCCCATGTACAGGGGAAAGAAAAACCGGGCTGCCATCTGCCCTCCATGATTCCAGCCCTCAGCTCCAATTAGCCTCCAGGATGGCCCCACCTTGTCCTATCCTGTCATCCGCAGTGCAGAATTGGGGAGCCGGTGCCATGGCCCCACACTGGGGGTAAGCCAGGGGGTACCAAGGTAGGGGTGCATCTGATCAGGAGGTGGGGGAGAGAGGGTCCATGACCTGGCAGAGCCCTTGGCAGATGTCAGCCGCAAAAAGCATACTAAATAAAAAATAAAAATAAAAAAGATCTGCCACTTAACTGGCAGTGAGTACAGTTCATGCAGTGCCAGGGATATATGACTTGACCTTGGATGACTTGACCTCAAAAGGCAAGTCAACAACCTATCAGCTGTGTTCTGCACCAACTGCAGGTGCTGCAGTGTACCTCCACTGACCCCTCAGTATAGAGCATTACAGCAGTTCAGCCGCAAGGTCACAAAAGTGTGCACCAGTGGAGGGCAAGTCATCTGGTGGGGATAAAGGGTCTGATCTGGCAGATGTTCCTGAGACGGTAAAAGCCATTCCAGAATGCTGCTGAAACCTTAGCCTCAAATATCAGCCCTTTGTTCAGAATGACTTCCAGATTTTTCACCTTTGCGGCATCCACACGCCCAGAGGAGCTGAGCTTAAGTCCCATCCCCCTTTGAGCAGCTGCTACTGCCCCCTTTCAGCCCTGCTTAATCACCAGTACTTCAGTTTTACCCAAGTTAAATCTCAGACAGCTTGATAATATCCAGTCTCAGATCTTGGCCAGGCACGTATTTTGTGCATCTACTGCGCCAGGCATCTCAGGTGCAAAAAAAAACAGATAGAGCTGAGCATCATTTGTATAGCAATGAAACCCAACTCCATATTGTCTAATGATCCTACCCAGGAGCAGCATGTACACCATGAATAACATGGGTGAAAGAATAACCCCTTGGATACTCCACAATGCAGATCCATCAGGAGCAAGGAAAAACTTCCCATAACTACTCCGTGTCCTGCTTGTGAGGTAGGACTCAGACCAGCAGATGACTTTGCTGGTGAGCCCTACATATTCTTGGAGTCAATACAGTAACAACTCATTGTTCCCAGTGTCAAATGCTGAGGAAAGACCAAGGAGAACAAGAACTGACCACTCTCCCCTATCTCTGGCCCTGAACACGTCATTAAGCACCTTGAATAATGCAGTCTGTGTGTCGTGCCTTGAATTAAAACCAGGCTGCAGAGGCTCATAGCTATTAACACAGTGAGGTGTGCCTCAAGCTGCAGTGCAACCATCTTCTCAATACCCTTGTCTAAAAATGGCAAGTTAGAGGCAAGTCAGTAGTTCCCCAAGATATCCAGGTCCAGAGATGACATCTTCAAAAGGGGCTTCTCCAATGCATTTTTCAATGTAGTTTGGGAAATTCCCTCTGGCGGGGAGCATTGGAGAATCTCAGCGAACACTAGGCCCAGCTGCCCAACACAACTCACTAGTAGCTGGCTCTGGCCTTGATCCAATTCACAAAATGTTGGCCTCAACTCCAGAATCACATCACCCACCTTATCCATTATCACTGGTTTAAATTCTCCCCATGAACATTGAGTGCTACTGTGTCCCACGGTCTCAACATTGTTGGGCCGAGATGCCCTCCTCGGTGAGGTCCCAGCCTGAATAGATGACACCCTGTATGAAAAGAACCCAGAAAATTCCTTGCATTTCAGATACTTCTGACAGGCCAGATGAAGAGGCCAGTCCATGGTCCAGAAAAGGAGCTTTTCAGTTCCTTCCAGCAGCAATCTCTCTGGACAGAAATGCTGCCTTCTAATGGGAGACTGCCCTTTGACATTTATCATAATGATTATTGAAAAGCAGACTGTCCATCTGGGTCCTCGATGTCCTCCAACAGTGTTCCAACAATGCTCTTTTTCTTTCATCCCCCTTAGCTCGCCCTCATACCACAACTAGCCAAAACGTAAAACCAGTAGGTGTACATGAACTGATGCCACAAGGTCAAAGGTCACACTAGTGGCTCTATTTAAGCTGCTACTGCCTTCTCCAGTCCCCCGGGGCATGTCACCAGCATATCTGAGGTGTCCAGCACCGTCAAAAGTCTCTCTGGCCATCTGGCCAATTGGCACAATGGTAGTGCTCCTGCCCATGACCCTGATGACCTGGGTTCGGGAATGAGCCTGGGTCATCGGGGGCCAGCTGGTGGGAGGAGGAGGCTTGGGCATCCCATTGGATGCTCTCCTACTCTGGGGTGGTGGGGCTGTTACATTGCCCTAATTGCCACTGACTGTGGATGCATGAATGCATGGGTAGTGGGATAGGATTTGCGGTGTGGAGAGGGAAGGATGCCATAATGCACTTGGCTAAGACATGCGTCTGCATGTCTATAGCCTGGACTTCTGTCCTTTGTGTCAGTGTCCTCAGGGGCAGGGTTTTGGGGCACAAAAGGGTAAAAGCCTCCCCTACCATGCAGCACAATCTCCGACGGCTAGAAGGGTGATGGAGCACAGATGATCATATAACCACTACCGAGCCCACCAGCTGTGGATGATAAACTATGTTAAAAAAAAAGTCTGTCTGGCCAAAGCCCTCACAAAGGGCAAAACTGCACCACCTCCACTGTGGATGGAATACAAAGAGAGGCCCTAAAACTGAACCTGATGGCACAGTGATCTGATCAACTGGTCAGATCAATCCTGAGGTTTTCCGCCTCAAGCCCCATAAAGAATACCAGGTCCAAAGCATGATGTGATGGTAGATCACAGAAGCAGCAGCGTATGCTAGGGCCAGGGATTGCATTCCTGAGAGGAAATCTTGTCTAAAGTGCAAGAGTTTATCATCGATCCAGGCATTGAAGTCACCCAGAATTATCTCTCTAGGTGACTCCAGCACCCCATCTGTGACGAAGTCTGCAGTTTCTTGCAGAAAATCGCCCTCATATCCCAGAGGCCAGTAAACAAAGAGGATCCTGCAACCTGCATCTGACCCCTAATGCACAGCCATACATTCAAATAACAAGGTATCCTTCACTGGGTGCACCACCAGGTTCAGTTCAGATCTAAAGCAGATATTCACCCCTAACCTGTGTTTTTTCCTCAGACAGTGCACCACGGAGAACACAGGTGGGACAGTTGCCTCCAGTATCAGACCAGCATCATCATCAAGCTAGTTCTCCATGAAGTAAGCCAGATCAACAGAGAATTGAGATATAAAGTTTGCTGTAAAATTGATCTTATTCCTCATCAATCTGGCATTGAGTAGCACTAACCAAAGAGGAAGCATAGTGGCAGCCAACCCATCAGCTACCTGTCAGCTCGGTCTGGTGAGCTGCCAGAGTCTCCATCTCCAGGGAGTGGGGTCCACAGCAGTCGGTGCGTGGTTACCTCCTGACAGAGGCTGGGAGACTATGCGCTCCATTGCACAGGGGTGGAACTGAGTGCTCCCGTGATGGCTGTCCGTGAACTTCGCCTGGTGGCTGGGCACCCAAGCTGCCCTGGTTTTTGCTTCCAGAACTCTTCCCTGTACCTATCCCACCGCCTCTTGACCTCCTCCATCATCTCTGCCTCCACCAGCCCCCTGGGCAGCACATTCCATGGCTCCACCACCCTCTCAGTGAAGTAGCACCTCCTCCTTTCTCCCCTGAATCTTCCCCCTCCAGCTTCCACCAATGTCCTCTAGTTGCCCCCCTCCTTCCTTCGGAGCACCCTGACTGCTCCTCTCCTATTTACCCCCTTCATGTACCTGAAGACCTCTATCATGTCCCCCTGGTCCCTTCTCTCTTCCAATGTGTACATATTTAGCTCTTTGAGCCTCTCCACATAAGTCCTATCCCCCAAGCCCCAAATCATTTTAGTTGCCCTCCTCTGGACCCTCTCCAGGAGTTCAATGTCTCTCTTTAAATGTGGCCTCCAAAACTGCATGCAGTACTCGAGGTGTGGCCTCACCAAGCAGTTATACAGTGGGAGTATCACTTCCCTCCTTCTGGAGGTCATCCCCCTAGCTAAGCATCCATGCATCCTGTTGGCCTTTGCCGTTGCCCTCCTACAAGTCTCTGAGTTGTTCATCTTGACATCCACCACCCCCCCAGGTCCCTCTCAGCCATCGAGACTTGTAGCACCCCCCCAGGGTGTACACTTGGCGTGGGTTTCTGGCTCCCAGGTGCAGTACCTTGCATTTCCCTGCATTGAACCTCAGCTTCCACTTTCTAGACCACCTTTCCAGAGCCTCCAGGTCCCCATGTAGGGCCACCCTCCCCTCCTCCCCATCCACCACCATCCCCAGTTTTGAGTCATCCACAAAGAGACTCATCTCACTCCTGATACCCTTTCTTATGTCAGAGACGTAGGCGTTGAACAGGAGGGGCCCAAGGACCGATCCCTGAGGAACCCCACTATTGAGCCTCCTTATATTGCTTATGATCATGTGATAACTACACCCTCATTGAACTAAAAATTATAACCTAATTTGACCAGGACAACATTTCATTTGATGCAGATAGATTTTGGAATAATTTAGATAGTACAACCAAAATTTGTAATTTTCCTTCCCCCTTTAATGTGCCAAATTAAATGTGTCCTTATGTATATACTATAGTTGCTTTTGATGTCTTGATTAGTTCAAATTTGCATCTAGGCAAAACAAATTATAACTTTGATTATATATACGTAATAATTTATTTGATCTTTTTTAATTTTCTTTATGCCATTTATGCTCAGGGGTGTGTACTCCCCCACCCCATCTTACTTCTTCATACTGGTAACTACTGTAGGTACTCTAGCAGGTTGTTGGTGTAAATAGCCTTTTGCCTACTGTCTTTTACCTGCCTGAAATACATTTTTACTTACTTGCTTATTATTACACTAATTGCCCCCACTCTCATCCCATCATTTCGTTATTTGCCCTTCATCCCATCCTTTCACTATTCACCCCTCATACTAACTCTGTCCTTACACTACTCATCCCTCACTCTCTCCATACCCTGTCCAATATACTTATATCCATTCTTAAAATATCCATATCATTACAATCTTGAGAGTACCAGTTGTTCCATTAGAAGAAGAGAAGCAGCATTTTGATTTTTCATAACTCTTAAAATATTAAGGTTAAGATACTATGGTAAGTAGGTGAGGGAATCATTAAATATGTTATCCTGTCTCCTGACTATCTTTACCAAAACATTCTCGATCATTTTGAAGGTCTGGTGAATTAAGGCCAGGATCAAGGTGCACATGTGAATTTCTGAGAGTGGTTTGGTGTTTATCTAGTTCAGTGGTGCACAACCTTTTTTCGGGGAGGACCAGACTAAAGGCTTGAGTCTAGGCCCAGGGCCAAGGTCCACTGTAAAATGGCCCAAATTGATAAATGTCCATCAAGACATTATAAAATGTACACATAAAACAAATCAAAACATACATTTATCTATTTATTTGTTTATTTATCAACATGTTACTGAAACTAAAAACAACAAAAATAAATAAAGACTGCAAGTGGAAGCTGCTAGGTCCTCAGGGGCCTCAGACAGCTGCTGTGGGGGCCATTTGTGGCCTCCGGGCCACATGTTGTGCACCCCTTGATCTAGTTCTTTAGGTCCTACAATTAGTATCGTGAAAATCAGTGGCTACCTCACTGAGTTCAGCCACTCTCTCCCTATCGTCCTTGGTATCTCTGACTAAAGATGCTACCAATTTGCTATTATATATACTGGATGTTGAAAGGGAAATATAATTTTGGGACAAGCTTTCTAGACTTTCCACAGGTTTTTTACACCCTATAACATATACCCTGTCCCTATCCCTTTCACCACTGAGCTTCACACCATCCTTATCCTCACTTTAATGTCTTCAATCACCCTCACTGCTGTCCCTTGCTTAGTCGTTACCATATCTCAGTACCCTCACTCAGTCCTTACTCGGTTCACCCCCCACACAGTAATTCACATGTACACCCCTACATCCTGACTTCTCACCCTCATTAGCCAAATTACTTCACAATCATATTGCTTACCCCATATCCTTACTCAGCTTGCTCTCACTATATTTTCCCCAACTCACCTTCTCCCCTTACCATTTTAACCCTGCTGCCCTCACCCTAACAATACTTACAGTTTGCCCTGCACATCACCATACCTCACTCCACCTGTGTCTTTTGTCCCATCTTTACCCTATTCAACTCTACACACTTGCCTAAATCATAGACATCTTTACTCTTGTCTCATTCTTACACTGATCGCCCATTATTCTAGCCCCATTCTCCCTCTTGCTCTTACTCCATTTTTACCTCAGTGCTTTTTTACCGTTTCTATACCCACCTTGCTCTTTCTCTCTATCCTTTAACCAATCCTTAGAGTACTTTCACCCTTGCATTTAGCATTATGTGTGTCCTGCATCACCTTCTTCACCAGTGTGTTGCCCTTACTTTGCTAACTTGGTGCTTTCCCAGGTCTCTCACACCTTTCACACTGCTGTTCTAATCCCCTTCTGCAGCCTTATTGCTTTTCATACCACCTTGCTGTCATTGTCCATTGGCCTCATATCTCTGTGCCACTCCCTGGCTCACTCCCCATCACCCTAATGATTCTTCACCTAGTCCTGTCCTTAACCTGCATCCTCTTCACCCTCACCTGAGCCTTATTTCATCCTCTCTTGATTTCAGCTGTCATTACTGTTCACTCTTCCTCTATGCTGTCACTACCCTGCTTCCTTCCTTCCATTTACCCCCTTCCTCTTTTACCTCTAGCATCCGTGCCAGATCCCCTCAGCCTTAGCCGTCTTCACTCACATTCGCCCATGTTTAGCGAGATCCCACTCACCTTCGACCATTCTTACCAAGTTACCCTGGCCCTCACCACCTTCCTGCCCCCCCAACACACACACCACCCGTTACTCTCGGTTGGCTGTCCTGCTCACGTCCTCCTTACCCTGTTTGCTGTTCTGTGCACTGCTGATCTCGCCCGTGAAGATTGAAGATGTCGCTAGATGCACCAGTCCACTAGCAATACTTTCTTCTGGAGGGTCGGTGCGCAGTAGAGACCCGGGTGAGAGCACAGCCAGCAGAAAGGGAGGAACACTGGCTTCCTGGGACCGGTTTTGACTTGGGACACTCCTCCTGATCTTAGCTGGGGTACAAATGGGAATCGAAACTCAAGCCCCCCCCCCGGGACCACCTGAAGATTCCATTAGGTCACTATTCCTCCTCGGATCTGCTGCCTGAATGCCTCACTCATCCTGGGATCGGCTGTGGCTGGGACTCGAGGTAATCAATCGAGCCTCTCACTCTTACAGGGACTGGTCACTACTCACTAGATGTCCGTCTCTTCTAACTTTCTTCCCACGTTATGCGAGCTGTGGTCACTTGACATACAACTACAAAGGCAAAGGGTTTGGCTTCAGAAGTTCAGCCGTCCCTTTCTAGCATCCGAGCATCCAAGCTACAGACTTTAACCAGCTTGAGGGGAACCAATACAGTCTTTGTCAAATTGTGCCTTTTTTATGGCATCCCTTAGTATGCAGCATTTGTGCCTTTATAAACAAATATTTAGCAAATCATCTTTCTTTACTTAGGTGCATTTTTGCTTTTGACGCCCTTCAATGCAAGCTCGTTAACCTCGTTAACTGTCTCACGCTGTGTTCAGATAAACGAGGTTGTACTTGGAAACAATCAACTAGAAAATTATAGCAAAGGTCAAACTTTTTTACACAACTTTGACTAATCTTCAGTACCAACTTTACCATCTAAAAGGGTGAAGGCTCCTTTTTGGTTCTTACTTGTTAGCCCATGCCTGCACCGATTGACTGCATTACAGTAGCACAATTCAAATTGCACTCCAAATAAGTAAAAGCCAACCAATCAAAAAAATGCATGAAAAACTATACTAAGCTGCATACAATAATAAAAACAAATAAAGTAAGACATTTATGACGATCAAAAAAGTGAAATCCTGCATCCATGAGTACACCCAAATTGTTTAATTACATAGATCGAATTTGATATAAAAAATAAGAAAACCAGAGACTCCTGCAGTAAATAGCGATGAAAAAAAATCAAACTTGATCAGGGAGAGCACAATCTTTCATTGTCTTATGTTCAGATCTAACTCATCATATACGTCACTTGGGGAGAAAAAGACGCGGCAAATCTCAACATGAATTGACGTGACTGAAAAAAATTGTTCCAATACACAGTGGCCCTTTCCTTATCTATTGACATCATAAACAGTAGAAAATGAACAAGACCAGGGTCCAGTTTCTAAAAAATTGATGTTCTGAATAATGTATTTTGCTGTAGTTACGAGTGCCCATTGTACACCATTGAAAAAAATACTAACTGACCAAACAAAGCTTGATTGCTGACTTCACAAAGCTGTTGATCGATTCCAGAGCTTCTGTCAGATCTGGTAGATTTCTGTGCACTGGTAAACAATAGAGGACGTTCTAGCAAGAACTGCGGTCTACACAGGAAACTAGCAAGTGCGAGCAGGAACAGTAGGATGTTGTATAAAAAATGCCTCCCGAACGAACAGGATCATTGATTGGATGATTTGCTTGCCAATGCAAGTAAGCCACTACTCCCTACCTTGTATATCACTGGGCAGATTTCTCACACAGGCATTTATGCAAATATTATAGCGCTCAGGAAAAAAAGTGTACAGATGGATGAGATAGCTCGTCAGCGGCACCAGTGACTACATTTTACAAGGACGAGATAACTCGTCGGTGGCAGGATGGGGTTAAAAGAAACACAGCAGTTGAAAGTCAAAAATGAAAAACAACCTGACCGATCAGTTTAAATTAGCATTGTCGCATATCTTATGATCCACAAGAGGGAGACTAGGTGAAAGGGAAAGAGGGGCCCCCAATCCAGCCCTTATAGGCCCCTACTGGAGTTGCGGATCGGTATATTAGCACCCTCCCACCCCGTCCCAAGCATCAACCAACAGTACCTTTTCCAAGTGAAAATCAGTTAGCCTTAAAGACTTTCAGGCCCTGCACATATTCCAGTGCCGAAGAGGGATCAGTGAAAGCTCTGGTATTTCCTCCAGGCAGTCTAACAATCACTCGTGCTGGGTAAGCAAGCGTAAAAGGGCAGTTCTTGGACTGGAGTAATCGTCGGACTTCCGGAAAGGCTTGTCTTTGGGTCTGGAGGAGTCGGGAATAGTTCGGGTAAATGTTTACTCTCCTTTGCTGCTCTATTATTGTGCCCACTTTCCTTGCTGCTCCAGGATTATAACCCTGTCTTGATGTCACAAAAATATTACAATCAGGTGCCTTGGTCTCTGAGCAGTAGAAGGTTTGGGGCCCAGAGAATGATGTGCCCTCTGGATCACAAGGCCAATATCTTCGGGTAGCTGTAAGCAGGTAATAAGCCATTTTTGAAGGAAAGTTGCACAGTCTTTCCCCTCGAGCCCCTCAGGAAGGTCTATAATTCTAATGTTGCAGTGCCTTTCATGATTTTCGTGGTCGTCAACAGCCTGTTTCAAAAATTTGATTTCTTTTAACGCTTTTAGTAGATCAGAGGCATAAGAGGTAGATCTATCTTCTTGATCACTAACTCATAGAAACATAGAAACATAGACTTTGATGGCAGATAAAGACCACTTGGCCCACCCAGTCTGCCCATTTCCCTACCTATTGGATAAGCTGCAGATTCTAGTTAACTAACAGCCTACTTCCTGCAACCCCCCACTATAATTGCCTTATGTCTGTCCCATGCATGTTTGAATTCCCCTCTGTTTTAGACCTCACAACCTCTCCAGGAAGGCAGTTCCATGCGTCCACCACTCTCTCTGTGAAAAATAATTTCCTCACATTACCTCTGAGCCGTCCCCCCTCTAACTTTAAATTGTGCCCCCTTGTTCTTACACATCTCTTTTTCTGAAAGATGCTACCCTCCTGGACTTTGTTGATCCCCTTGAGGTACTTAAAAGTTTCTATCATGTCCCCATGTCCCTCCTTTCATCAAGGGTATACATATTAAGCTCTCTCAGACTCTCTTCATATGGTTTCTGATGTTGACCCTGCACCATTTTAGTTGCCCTCCTCTGGACTGCTTCCATCCTGTCTATGTCCTTGAATAGATGAGGTCTCCAAAACTGCACGCAGTACTCCAGATGGTGTCTCACTAACTGTCTCTACAGAGGGATAACCACTTCCCTTTTTCTACTTGTGATGCCCCTCCCTATGCATCCTAGTATCCCCCTGGCTCTCCTTACTGACTTCTCACATTGCTTACTCACCTTTAGGTCATCTGATACGACTACACCCAGATCCCTTTCCATTATTGTTGTTGTTAGTACATCCCCTGCTGCTGTGCACTCTTCTCCTGGATTTTTATTTCCCAAGTGCATTTCTTTGCACTTCTTTGCATTGAATCTATGTTGCCATATGTCTGACCATTCCTCCAACCTTGCCAGGTCCCTTCTCATCTTTTCTACCCCCTTGTATATCAACTCTGTTACAGATCTTTGTGTCTTCTGCAAAGAGGCATACCTTTCCTTCCAGACCCTCTGCAATGTCACCTATAAAGATGATAAAGAGGTCTGGACCCAGTACTGAGCCCTGAGGTACTCCACTTGTAACCCCCCTTTCTTCAGAATGTGTTCCATTCACTATTACCTTCTGTGTCCTGTTGTGCAGCCAGTTTGCTACCCAGGCTACCACCCTGGGACCCACTCCCAGGCTGGCTAACTTGATTATTAATCTTTTGTGCAGGACTGTGTCAAATGCCTTGCTAAAGTCGAGGTAGGCCATATCCACAGCCCCCCCTCGTCTATTACTTTGGTCACCCAGCCAAGAAATCTATTAGATTCATCTGACATGACCTTCCTGCTGTGAATCCATGCTACTTTGGGTCCTGTGCCCCGCTGGCCTCTAGGTACTGAACAATTCTTTCTTTCAGAAGTGATTCCATCATTTTCCCCACCACTGAGGTCAAACTAACAGGTCTGTAGTTTCCTGCTTCTGACTTGCTCCCACCTTTGTGAAGGGGAATCACATCTGCCCTCCTCCAGTCCTCAGGTACCACCCCATCCTCTCATGATTTGTTAAAAAGTGTGGTCAGTAGTGTCACTAGGTCCTCCCTTAGTTCTTTTAGGATTCTAGGGTGGATCCCGTCAGGACCCATTGCTTTGTCCACCTTGAGTTTTAGGAGTTTCAGGACTCTTTCTTCAGTAAATGGACTGGCGTCAACCCCACTACCCAGAGTGCTTCTATAGTTTGGTTTAGGTAACTCCTCCTCTTCTTCCTTTGTGAATACTGAGCAAAAGTATTCATTCAGTATCTCTGCCTTTTCACTGTCTCCCTCTGCCCACCTCCTCTCTTCTTTATTAATCTTCACTATCCCTCCCTTAACCTTTTTATGCTCCCTAATGTACCCATACAGTAAAAGGTTTTATTCCCCTTCTTTTTTTTGTAATTAAAAATTTATTCACACATTTTCCACCATTAAAGGCAGCGTACAAAGAAGCTGACAGAGACTCATTGATGCATAGTAAAAAGGTGCTGCCCCCCCTCACCTCCCCTTACTGCAGTAACCCATCGCAGTGCCCGTAAATGCCGAGCCTCTAATCAAAAGGCCTTATACAAGCATCGAGCCTATTATAAGTTTAGTTTGGAACCAGAGAGATTAATGAGTGAAGGGGATCCCAAATTCTAGCATAAACTGCCAATCTGTTATGTAGGCTGGCTATTGCTTTTTCTTTGCGCAAATTGGATAATACTTCTCTTACCCATTCCTGGAAAGAAGGGGAGGACCTGTCTTCCCAATGACGGAGAATTATTTTCTTAGCCAACAAGGCGACCATGGATATGTGAAATTTGCACACCTTAACTCTAATAGAAGACAGGTCCCCCAACACACATACCTCAGGGATGAAGTATTCTTGAAGGCCCAACAAGGGGTCTAAGGAAGTTTGGATTGAAACCCAAAAGGTGGAAATGCTTGGGCAAGACCAAAGCATATGAAAAAGTATGCCCTCATCTTGCAAACATTTATTGCATTTATTGGAGTCTAAGTAGCCCCACTTGTGGAGCTTAACCGGGGAATAGTATAGGTTATTCAATACATGATATTGCATGAGACACAGTCTATCCTGAGAGATAAATTTGTGACATGACTTCCAGAGAGAATACCAATCTAACTGCAGATGGGGGAAAAAGTTACTCCAAAATCTTGATGGCTCAAACAGGCCCCCAAACTTTTTGTGAAACAAAACCTGATATAATTTAGAGATTACACCAGAAGACCCAGAAAGTGGGGATACCTCGGGTATCAGAGAGAAGATGCTCTGAGAGGGAGGAGTACTCCCCAAGGAGATTACCAGTAAATGTCTCAATTGCAAGACTTTGAAGAAAGAAGAAGTCGGGATGTGAAATTTCCTAACCATCTCCTCCACTGATAACCAATGCCCCTCACCATCAGTAAAGGTCGAGAGCTTCCCCTCTTCGAGTTGAGGCAACCAAAGATGGGGGATTTGATTCTTGTTAATAGTAAATGATGGAGAGTTCCATATAGACTGGGCCAGGTCCAGGTGGGGAGAATACTGCAAAAAGGAACACATCTGTAAGTAGACCTTTAAAGAGGTCCTTATTATGGGACAATCTACAGCCATACCTATTTGAGATAACTTGGAAAAATAACGGAGAGGGTCCAGATTATTGGCCTTAATTGCATCCAATTCTATTTTGAGCCAAATGGGTTATGCTTTCCTCTGGGCCGAGATACCCACGTGAACATTTCGCAAGGTGACTAGCCCAATGATATATAACCAGATGGGGGATTCGCAACCCCTTCCAGTTTAGGAGCTGCCAGCTTATGGTAAGCCAGGCGGGGATACCCGTCGGCCCAGATGAATTTAGTAAAAATACCATGAACCTTTTTGAACCAGAGTAAAGGAACAAAAGCATTAAGAAGGGACAACGGATAAAAAATCCTAGGAAATACATTCATTTTAACTATATTAATTCAGCCCCACAGAGAGATAGGGAGTTTGGACCACCTCTCTAGGTCATGTGTAATTCCCTGCAGTAAAGAATCTAGGTTTTCCTTGAACCATACTAAGGGGTTACGTGAAAGTTTAAAACCCAGGTACTTAAAAGACCTGGGAGTATAGCATAGTCCCAAGGGACTAATATCAGTCTTAAAAACTTTGTGATTTAAAGGAAAAAACAGGGATTTACTGGCATTCAATTTGTAGTTAGACAAAGCACTGAACCTTGCCACTTCACTTAGTAAGGCCAGAACAGAGGATACTGAATGGGACAGATGTGTTAACAGATCATCAGCATATGCGGTGACTTTCACTTCATGCTGCCCAATTCTCACTCCTTGTATGGAGTCGTTATTGAGAATGTTTTGGATAAGAGGTTCCAGATATAAGTTAAATAATAAAGGAGAGAGGGGGCACCCCTGTCTAGTACCTGAATGAAGCGGAAAAGAGTGGGAAAAGGCCCCATTTGTGGAAATTCTTACCAAGGGGTTTTAATAAAGGGCGGCAATCCAGGAGATAAACAGAGAAGGGATATGGAAAGCCTCCAAAGTGTGAAACAAGAAATTCCAGTTCACTCAGTCGAATGCCTTCTCGGCATCCAAGGAGACCAAGCCCGCTGGGAACTCCGCATCCCTGGTAGCCGAGAAGACATGCGACAAAGTGTGTAAATGATCAGAAGATAATCGCCCTTTCATGAATCCAACCTGATTTGTACCTATTAATCCAGGAAGAATCAATGCTAACCTGTTGGCCAGTATTTTAGAGAGAATCTTAACATCCTGGTTTAAAAGAGAGATGGGTCTATAACTTTGAACCTTATCGAGGTCTTTATCAGGTTTGGGAAGCAGAACAATCAGGGCCTCATAGAGATATGGATCTGTCTCCTCCCCAGGTAGGATTTGTTGAAATAAACGACCAAGTATTGGTACAAGAAGGTCTCGAAAGACCTTGTAAAATAAAGGAGAAAATCCATCTGGACCAGGGACCTTGTCGGCAGGCAATTCGCTAATAACCTTAGCAATCTCCTCCTGAGAAATAGGGACAACCAGAGTTTCACCGCACCTGTCAGGAAGAAGGGGCAAGTGGGAACCTCTTAGATAACCTTGTATATCTTCTAGGCAGGGAGGGTGCTCCATGTCGCTATACGGTTTAGAATGATAAGCAGCAAATTCTTGAGCTATTTCGTTAGGAAACACTTTGAGGGTTCTGTCTGCGGATGATCTGATAGGTGGGATAAATCTCATTGACTCCTGCTGTTTAACACGCAATGCCAGTAAATGTCCCGCTTTTTCCCCCTGATCGGTGTATTTAGCTCTGGTACGAATAATAGCTAGTTCTGCTCTCTCTTGAAGTAACCCCAGGTATTAATCCTTTAATTTCAGGAGTTTCTGAATCCTCATCTAGGGGATTGGTCGGAAGGTATGTTTCCAGAGATCTGATTTGGGATAATAGGGATTTAAAGTCTTCCTCTCGCTCTCTTTTCCTACCAACCACCATACTAATCAGTATCCCTCTCATGAAGGCTTTAAAGGCCCCCTACCAGATACCAGGTTTTACACCATCTAAAGGGTTTAGTGAAGAAAAATATTCTATTTTTTCCCTAATAAGTTTACATTATTTAACATCTTTAAGAAGTTGATCATTGAGCTTCTATCTAGTTTCCCTGTTAAATGAATTGAGCAGTACTAAATTGCATACCACTAGTGAGTGGTCGGAGATTGGGCCAGGTTGAATCGAGGAGGTCTTCACCCCGGCAGGAGGCACTGAGAAATAAGTAAATAGTCGATGCGGGACTGCGAGCCATGCGCCATGGACCTAAAGGTAAACTCCCTAGAATCAGGGTGTAAGACACGCCAGACGTTGCAGAGCCCACATTGATCTAATAACTCCCTGAATGCCTTCTGCCCAGGGGTAACTCCACCTAGGCCACTACCCAGTCTATCTAAGTGAGAATCAAGCACTTGATTGAAATTTCCCCCTAAAATAATTTTTAATGGGAATCATTGGGAGAATGATAGATATAAGTCTCACAAAAAATCTGGGGTCGTCCAGATTAGGGCCATAAACACAGCCCAATAGAATTGGGACAGACCAGAGGGTACCTCTGTCCAAAATAAACCTACCCTCGGTATTTTTGATCACTTGTGTAGGAGAAAAAGGGATACTCCTGTTAATCATGAGCATGACCCCACAACTATTTGTTGTGCCCTGGGCACTGTAAATCGATCCCACTTGTTGCTTTCTTAATTGCAAAGCTTCCCCTTCTAGTAAATGGGTTTCTTGCAAAAAAGTTATCTGTGAATTGAACAGACTTAAGTGTTTAAGAACCTGAAATTGCTTATGTTGCTTTCTGATCCCCTTAACATTCCAAGACACAAATGTTAACTCATTTACCATCCAGAAGAGATATCAAACTGAAATAATTATACTCAGCACACGAGATGCAAATCTCCTTAACATATATCCCCAGGGTTACTGCAGTAAAGCCCACCCTCTTCCTTAGCCCACCCAGAAGTAAATACCACCCATCCCCTCTAACCCTCCCACCCCAACCACACCCCTGCCCCTCCACTCTCCCCCCAATTTGTCACAAGCAACATTCAGCACAGTACTGGTTCTAATCCCTCCACTCCCACCCCCGATACTGAACCTTGCTGTTTAGCACTGTTGCACATAAATCACAGCCTTCAGAGATCAAGCCCTGCCAGTTGTACCCCCAACAAGAATGAATAGTCCTGGGCCTTCACCTCAGTCCAACCAAGGCATGAGTATAAGAGAAAATAACATAGGGGGGCTATGATAAGTCCATCTAATCGCCCACTCGCTCGTGGTATCCCAGATTAAATCGGAGGCGCCGGGTTCAGCAACACCTGGAGCGAGAAATACCCCAGCTCGCATTAAGAGCGAGAATTAAAATAGGAAAGCTGGAAACGTTAGACTGGAGGAGAAGGTATAAAGCTACCTTTCCACACTACCAGTCAGTATTCGGTAAACAGGGCCTCTGTGAGAAATTGAGAGCGCTGCCTCCCAGCTAAGCAGTGCCCCTCCTAAATCCCTCGTGAGTAGAGTTTCCCTGCAAGTCCCCAGAGGTAGGAACACCCTCTAGCGGTTGATTCCCTGGCCCAACCCACGTGGAGGGCGAGATGGAGAAAGCCTAGGACCATCCCAGCAACAGCCCTGAAGGAAAAAACGAGAAACTAGCCCACAACCAAACTGAGCCCATTCAACCCCTAACAAAAGTAGTCACCAAAAAACCTGGCTCGCAAACCCCCGCCCCCAAGAAGGCTTGAAACCCCAGTGTCCTTTGCATTGGACCACTATGGGCCCATTATGAAACGGAAAGAAAAGAAGGGACGGGGCGGTCTGTGGTGACCCCCCAAGTCCACTGCAAACTATGCAGTCACCCAGATCTTCACATTCTTAAGATTTCTCAGAGGAAAGAAAAACAAAAGTTCAAATTCTTGGCTCCATGCGATACTCGATACTACGCCACCACCATTCAAGGGTCCTTGAAGAGATCAGGCAGCATGGATTTAAGGCTCCTCAGGGTTTCTTCAGGGTCTTCATAGCTTTTCCAGGATCTGTTGGTTGAAATCTGTAGTCTAGCCAGATAACTCATTCTGAACTTCAGGCCTGCAGTAATTAGCTTGGAAACAATAGGGTGAAACACCTTGCGTTTCATGCGGACCGAGATGGGTAGATCTTGGGAGATTCTCAGCTTTATATGTTCCCAGTGAACCTCTTGCAGAGCACGCACTTTTGTAGAAAATGTTGTTTCTCCAGATAATTCAGGAACCGGCACATGATAGGGTGGGGGGGTTCTTCAGGGGGTGGCTTAGGCCGTAAAGCCCTGTGGACACGCTCAATAATGTAGCCAGAGCCAAATGGGGATGGGCCTGCCACCCGCTCAACCAGTTTCTGAATAAATGCCTCAACATTTTGGCCTTCCGCTCCCTCCGGTAAACCGAGAACTACTACATTATTTCTTCGGCTCTGACCCTCTAGGTCCTTGAGCTTGGCTTCTAAACGAGACAGTTTATGGCACATTGAAACCAGTTCAGGGTCGTGACTACCGATTCTTTTCTCAGTAGAAGCAATTCAGGCTGCCTTGTCGGAAACAGACAATGAGAGCTCATCAAACTTTCTGGATAACGACTTCAAGTCCGTTGCCATATCCTTCATTTCCTCTCGAAAGGGTTTGAATTCCTCGAGAAATCTGACCAGCGTTAAGGGTTCCTGATCACCACTTTCGCTTGGGAGATCAGAGCTAGAATCACCCGAGGCCCTGGATTTCTTAGGGGCCTTCTCAGGAGTTGCTGGAGGGGTATGCTTCTGTGGGGCTTTCTTCATATAAGCCTTCATCCACTCGAGAGATAACCAGACCAGATTGCAACAGCTATTGTACAGCGTAAAAACTTAGATACAAGAGAAAATTGTAAATTAAAACACAGAAACAAGCTAAATTAGAGACGGGAAGAGGGAGCTGCTTGAGGGAGCTGCTACTCAGCACTCTGCATCACGTGATCTCCTTTATCCCCCTTCTTAACTGAGTTGGCTATCTTTTCCTCGGTTTGGGCCTTTGTTTTTCTGACTGCCTTCCCCATCTCTTTCTGCTTTAATTGATACAGTTCCTTGTCGTGCTCCTTCTACGATTCCTTAAACTTTCTGAATGCAGCCTTTTTCTCCTTAACCTTCCCTGACACCTCTTTTGAGAACCATAGTGTTTTTTTATTCCGCTTTGTTTTCTTTATTTGTTTCACACAAAGGCTTGTTGCCTCCATGATGGCAGTTTTGATTTTTCTCCATTGTTCTTCCGCCCCTCCTTTCTGGCCATTTGCTAATGCATTCCTCTGGTATTCACCCATTATGCCAAAGTCAGCACTTTTAAAGTCCAATATCCTTGTCTATGTATGGTTTGTCTCCATGGTTGTGTTTATTGTGAAGCACACTGTGCAGTGGTCACTTGTTCCCAGATGTCTACTGACTTCTAAATGTGTGATCTTCTCTCCATTTGAGAGTACCAGGTCTAATATTGCTCCCTTCTGAGTGGGTTCCACCACTAGCTGTCTAAGGCATGCCCCCTGTAGGGCATCGAGAATGATCCTGCTCTTGGATGTGGCTGCAGTCCATGTTGTCCAGTTAACATCTGGCATATTCAGGTCCCCCATCAACAGTATCTCCCCTTTTTCAGCCATTTTGAGAATGCCCTCTATAATTTTCTTGTCCATTTCCTCCCCTTGAGACGGGGGTCTCTAGACAACCCCTATGTGGACTGTGATGCCATTCCCTGTCTCCAAGGTGACCCAGAGTGCCTCTTGTCCTCCCCCTTTACTTTTTAGTTCTGTAGCTTTGATCCCTTCCCTTATGTAGAGAGCTACTCCACCTCCTCTTTTACCCTCCCTGTCCCTTCTGTGGATTGTGTACCCTGGTATGTTGACATCCCAGTCATGGTTCTCTGTGTACCATGTTTCTGTGACTGCCACGATATCCAAGTGTTCCTCTTCCATCAGGGCTACTAGCTCTGGAAGCTTGTTTCCAAGACTATGGGCATTGGTACTCATTGCCCTCCATTTAATGTTGGCTTTATCCTTTTTTACCCCATCCCCACTCTTATTGCCCTTGCCTATTTTTCCATTCACCTCTGTCCTGCCCTCTGTCAAACTCTGTACCTCAGTGTTTACCCTACTACCTGCCATGTTTTGTGGGGGGAAGCTTGAACGTTCTTGTTCCCTATCAGCACCTTCCCCCTTGGCTAGTTTAAAAGCTTGCCAAGGAAGCCTTTAAATCTGTCACTAGGAGCTTGTTTCCCTTCCTGGACAGATGCAGACCATCATGCCAGTATAGACCTTCATCTCTCCAGGTGGACCCCCAGTCCCCAAGGAAGCCAAAGCCCTTTGCTCTGCACCAGTTTTGCAACTATTTATTAAATTGCATGGTGTGCAGTACCCTAGCCTCACCCCTGCCATAGACTGGCAGCACCTCTGAGAAGGTTACCGTGCTTGCTACCTGTCTGAGGCCCCTACCCAACTCCACAAATTCATCCTGCACTGCACTGATCTTATGCCTAGCTAGGTCATTTGTCCCGAGGTGGACAATGATATCTAGTTCCCTCTCCTGTGATGCTGCTTCTGCAATCCTGAGGATTTGCTTTCTGTCCCTCCAAGCCACGGCACCAGGCAGGCACTTTACTTCCCTCTCCTCTCCCTTCCTTAGGTCTACAACCCTAACAACTGAGGCCGCTATCAGAAGCTGTTTCTTTCCCCTGTGGTGTCCCTTGCCACTCTTTTGTGTGTCTCCCTTGTGGATGTCCCCAGCATTCTTCTGGGTCTCCACTGAGAGTGTCATCATGAAGGAACCTTGATTTGCCAGACTGACAAATGATTTGTGTAGAGGTACAACTAGGGGGCTATGCCTCTGTTCCACCACCCTCACCCTCCCAGAACTCACTGTGGTCCATCTGCTCTTCACACATGGCAACCTCCGAGTCAGTGGTTGTGGAACTGGTGCTCTTTGGGTGGGGGAGGCCTCCTTAGTCCTTGCCAGTTCAGCCTAGAGGTGGGCAACCTCCTCCCTCAGAGCTGACAGTTGCCTGCAAATAGGGCAGCAACGCAGGTTCCAGAATGTCTCTCAGAAAACTGCTGCCCCACAGCCAGTGCATTGTACCACTCCCCACATGTGCCACAGCCACTGGTGACTGTTAGAAACAATCAAATACACCACTGCTCCACCATCCTGGTGAGTACTGCCCTTTATAGTAAGTCAACCAGCACCACAATTTACTAGACCACTGCTCCTACACAAACCACTCTACTGAGTCCAGGGATAACATTGAACTCACTGCTCAGCCAGCAGGACACTTCTAAAATGTTGCAGAAATATCCTTCCAAATCCTAGGTCTCAAGCACAGGAATCAAGCAACTTCAGTTGTATTTCACCCCCTCTGGTTATAAAATTACTACACTTTAATGGAATCCTGCAATTCTCTTCTTAATGCCAATAAGAAAAAATGAAACTTTATGTAGAAAGCATAGCTTACCTCCCTAACAAGTCCCCAACAATATTATGTCTTACCAGGTTCCCAGTTCCTCAAATGCATTCTAGTTTGTTCTCTGCAGTATAGCAAGTTCCCCATCCTCCAACATAAGCAGACAAGTCTTTCCTGACTGGCTTCTCACTGTGTAGTTTGCCTAAAACAGCTCAGTGATAAAAGCCCCACCCAGAATCAATTGATTGACTAGTGACACCGGTGATGTAAACAGGCCTTTCAATGTAGACACTTTGCTATGTCTGATTCTAATACACAAACCCTTTTCTGAAACCAGGGATAAACTCACTGCTCAGCCAGCAGGACACTTCTAAAATGTTGCACAAATATCCTTCCAAATCCTAGGTCTCAAGCACAGGAATCAAGCAACTTCATTTGCATTTCATCCTCTCTGGTTATAAAATTACTACACTTTAATGGAATCCTGCAATTCTCTTCTTAATGTCAATAGGAAAAAATAAAACTTTATGTAGAAAGAGTAGCTTACCTTCCTAACAAGTCCCCAACAATATTATGTCTCACCAGGTTCCCATTTCCTCAAATGGGTTCTAGTTTGTTTTCTGCAGTATAGCAAGTTTCTCAGCCTCCAACAGAAGCAGGCAAGTATTTTCTCGTCCCAGGCCTGGCACTTTCCCTAAACGCCTCTCATGAGTGTCAACCATTTCTGAGGTAGTGTTTGCAGCTTGCTGAAGATGTTGTAACTGAGCTGTAACGTTATCAAAACCTGCCTTCATTCTGGTTCCTAGTTTGTATTTTAAGTCTTTTAATAAGGGTTCCAGCTGCTGGTAACCTTCAGCCATTATTGAGTTAGAGCAACCCTCCAGCACCATAACCTCCATGTTCAAGGCTGATCTCAATATGGTGCTTACTAGATCGGCCTCTGACATCTCTTCCAATGCTGTCCCAGGCCTTGCCAAGCCTTTTGCAGGGGACTTCTGTGGGGTAGATTTAAAAGAAATTTTGGCTTGTTTCCTACACGATTTTGGAGCAGATGACATTAGCACACCTTTATCTCTCGCAACCTTTTAAACATTTATAAGACTGGGCACAGTAGTGAGGAGAATGCAAGGGATGGGTACAGAGCTCCTGGTTTAAGC
The DNA here is from genome assembly GCA_016271365.2 of Neoceratodus forsteri. Lineage (NCBI taxonomy): Eukaryota > Metazoa > Chordata > Ceratodontiformes > Ceratodontidae > Neoceratodus > Neoceratodus forsteri. The sequence goes on from CM028138.1 coordinate 157,092,773, forward strand.
AGCCATTCCGCTCTGATGCTAGGCCACACCCCCAGCTTTTGAACCTTTAATTAGGACTATTAATGATCATCCAGGAAACCATTAGATATCACTAGGAAAACAAAAGCATAAAACGTTTGCATTTGTGGATGATCTACTTTTAACATTTACTAGGCTCCTTGATTCTGGCCATACTCTCTGCCTACTCCATAATGACTTCACAGCTATCTCATGCCTTATAGTCAATTGGGGACACACACAAGTCCTGCTTAACTATTTAACTCGAGTCACATTAAGCAATTTTGAATCAATCCTAGATAAAACATGGTTTTGTGAAAATATTGCTTATCTTGGCTTGCAAATTACAACAAAACTGAAAAAATAAATTTTAGAAATCAGTTTCTTCCCTTTGATGAAGGACAGAGAGTTTGACTTAGCTAGATGGGCTAAAATTAATCTGTCCCTTTTGGGTAAGATTAATACTTTAAAAATCAGTGTGGCCACCAAAGTTTTCTATAGCTTCCAAAATCTGTCAATTCTACTTAAAACAAAAATAAAAACTCTTTAAATAATTGGATAGGAGTATCAGTAATTTTCTCTGAGATAGGAAACCAACAAGACTGAGCATCACCAAGCTGAGGGCCCCAAAAGAGTTACGTGGTTTTGCTCTTCCCCGCTAGGAACAAAATAAATACACTTTCATCCTAAAATGGACTTTAGCCCATATGCAAAATCCACCTGATGTCCTAATTTTTCAATCACTCTGTCTCTCTACAGAACAATTACTTAAACCTAATAGTTTCTGTGACTTCATGTTTTCACAGCCCAATCCACTAGTAAAAGACACCACCTGTCTGTTAGGTTTTATTAAAACCCTTAAACAAGTTAACTCCATTTTTAATCCAGGTGAATTGCTACTAGATTTTATGCCAATCTCGTCTAATCCTCTGTTACCTTACAGTAAAAAGTATACTGTCCAATCCAGCTTTGGACTAAGGTAGGCATTACAAAAATGAGTGACTTCATAGATGAAAGTAGTGGTTTCTAATTATCTTTTGAGGAAGCTCAAAAGAAATATGGGATACATAAATTACATTTTTATAATTTCCTGCAACTTAGAGACATCCTTATTAAGCACTTCTTAACAAAGGAATATATATTACTCAAATGTGAGTAATGGAACCAACTACTGAAACTTGGATCCCTTAGAAAAAGGTTAGGCTTAATATTTACATTCATAACTAACACTACCTCATCTATGTTTCTAACTTCTAAAGCCAAACAATTTTGGGGAGAAGCGCTACATAGCAATATAACAGCAACAGACTGGGAATCAACCTGGAAATTGTCAAGTCAAAACTTCAGAGAGCTCCAAGTAAGGTCATACAATTCAAAATCTTGCACTGGTTTTATTTGTCTCTTATTAGCTTGTTCAAAATGGGGTACTTCAATAATTCTAACTGTTGGAGGTGTTACCAAGTAAATGCAGCTCTGGCTAATATGCTATGGGCTTACCCAAAGATTAGAAAAATCTGGCATATGATTTATAATTTATGCTGTAAAAACACTAAGACTGATATTCCCATCTATCCAACTGTGTTTCCATTAGGGATTTTTCCATTTCACTCTAACCTTGATGTGTACAAGCAAATTTGGGTTTGCCATGCAGCGTTAAGTATAAAATGAATTTTGTTAAGGAATCGGAGAAATGAGTTTACGCCTTCATTCAGACAATGATGCAATCAAATGTATTCCTTGCTAACAATGGGAGGATATGCTACTCAATTAATGATACAACAGATATTTTCCAAAAACTTTGGAGACCTTTTCTTCAGTTTAAATAACCCTTATGTTTCTAAAAGAAACAGGATAGACCTTCTCTAATAGTTCTAGTCATGGACTGAAATTTACCTTCTGTATGTATCTATGTAGAACTCTAAACATATTATGTTGTAATGCTTTTCTTCTTGAACATGTTACTAAGGATGTATAACAATCTGTTTTGTTATATTATAAGTTTGGTTTAATGTTTATTACTGTATACAGTATTTATTATGGAAAACAAATAATTTCCTATCTCCTTCACATGTTTACGTTGATATGGTAAATAGGTTTGCAACACAGATTCATTTTGGAATTTCTGGTGACTAAGAGGCTCCCAAAAACTGATGGACCTGTTCCACTGACAGATATTTTAGATGGTCAGGGTCAGACAAGGATACTGAACAACAGTGTATGTATAAAAGTGTTTTTATGTTGATTGCACACATGCACAAGAAACAAATTGTGGCAACTTTCTCTGGAAGCAGGTTGTGGAGGTGCGGCACTGTTGTGGCCAATTCCCCCACAGCCTTTAAGGGCTTGACCCGCTTCCCCCAATGCTATGGTATGCTGCTGCTGACATTAGTTCAGCCAGCGTGCCATCAACTTGTAAAAATTTAGTTACTGCAATCAGGGGCCACCTCGTCATTGCAGCATCAGCCATTCGCAGCAATGAGGGAGCGACCCATCATTACAGGGTGGGATCTTGAAACACTGATATTATTTGTGAACATGGTGATGGCTTACTGCCAGGTTCACAAACAATATTAACCCCCCCTGCCGAGGGGGTGCCCAATCCCCCTTGGCAGCATGTGCCCCCAATCATGTTAATTTGCCGATGGGGACCCCAATCCCCGTCGGCTTCAGTGCTGCAAGATTTATGTTGTTGACGGGGGAGCCCACTCCCTGTCAGCATTATGTAACTTCCCACACTTTTGTTGTCTGCCAACGGGGTGCCCAATCCCTGTCGGCATAATGTCATCTCCCCTCCTTTTGTTGTGTGCCAATGGGGGTGTCCAATCCCCGTCGGCATAATGTGATACCCCCCCTTTTGTTCTGTGCTGACAGGGGTGCTCAATTCCCCATTGGCTACAGCTTCCCCCACAAAAGGAGGTCTCCATTGGCATGCTGGGAGCCCACCCCAGCGTACCACATGCCCCTGTAAAATAAAAAATGGTCCTGCGATGTCTTTTTTTTTTTAACCTGTTAAAAAGGAAACGGTCCCTCGGCGGTCTACCTGACCCCCTCCCACAACCTGTGCCCACCCACTGTGCACCCTACCTCCCCACACCCCTCTCACCCCATACTTACCTCCGGAGTCTGGCGCGACGATCTTCGGTGGACCGGGAACACGTCTGCACTCTTCAAAGCCGACCGCGAACTGAGGAAATGCCAGTAAGTTGTAGAATGGAATTAATAGGGTTTTTCCAACTTTGATGCTTATCTCATGCATTTTTTGGAATTTGGGCACCAAATTTTCAGCATAGGGTTTATGGGACCCATCCTCCTGAATTCTAGCACTGTCGTGTCATTATTCGGCCCTGATAGGTGATTTTGAGGTCATTGTGCAGAATCCCCTTTTGGGACTGATTAACAAAACGACAGTGCCAGTGTTCATGAGGTGGGCTCTCAAAAAGCCTATACTGCAAATTTAGTGGGAAAAATCCAAAACTGACTGTTTTATGAGCGTGTGTTGCGCAGTTGCTACGCACACTCGTAACTTTTTCGAATTTGCATATTTTCATGCCAGATTTTCAACATTGCCATTTTTTCAGACCTCCTTGTGAAGAGTACAACTGCCATTTTCCACATCCTGGCTGAACTGTGTTTTCGCAGTTCTGGCGCAGAATCATGTGGTAGCTGTGGGAAATCAGTGTTTGGGACACATTATGAAAATCACAGTGACACTGTTCATTAGCAGAGGTCCTAAAATGCCTATGTTGAAAATTTGGTGACAAAAGTTCATAAAATGAGTGTGTTATGAATGTGCATTGCGCAGTTTCCACGTGTGCTTGTACATTCGCAACTTTGCAATATTTTCATTCCAGACTTTCAGCATTGCCATTTTGCCACACCTCCTTAAGAACAGTGCAGTTGTCATTTTTCACATCCTGGCCAAAATGTGTTTTTGCTCTTCCGGCGCACAATAGCGCGGTTGCTGTGGGAAATCAGTGTTCGGGACATATTAAGAAAATCACACAGACACTGTTCATGAACAGAGGTCCTAAAATGCCTATGTTGAAAATTTTGTGATGAAACTCCATAAAATGACTGTGTTACGAGTGTGTGTTGTGCAGGTTTCACGCACCCTTGTAAGTTTGCAAATTAGTAATATTTTCATGCCAGATTTTCAACACTGGCATTTGTCCACACCTCTTAATGAACAGTATAGCTGTCATTTTTCACATCCTGGCTGAAATGTGTTTCCATGCTTCCGCCGCACAATACCACAGTCAATGTTGGAAATCAGTGTTTGGGACAGATTAGGTTCGAGCGACTGGGGGGGTGACAGAGATCAACTGAGCTCTTTCGGGACTGCTGTGGATTTCTTTATGGGCAGGAAAAGGCGGCAACGCAGGCAGGAGCCCAGTACAGAAGGGTAGCCTGTAGCACTGGGAGATACAGAACGAGCGAGTGAGGGAGGGGGAGTGAGTGAGCTCAATGGAGCTCTGTTGAGACTGTTGCGGATTTCTTTATGGGAAGGAAAATACAGCAATGTATGCAGGGCCTGAGTACAAATGGGCAGTCTGCAGCAGTGGGAGAAACAGAATGAGCGAGTGAGAGGGTGGGGGTGAGCGAGCTCAACAGAGCTCAATTGTGACTGCTGCGAATTTTTTTTGTGGGCAGAAAAGGGTGGCAATGCAGGCAGGAGCCAGAAGGGCAGCCTGCAGCCCCAGCAGAAACAGAATGAGCAGGTGAGATGGGGGGGGGGTGAGTGAGGCCAATGGGCTTTGTTGGGACTGCTGCAAATTTTTTGTGGGCAGAAAAACATGTCGACAGAGGCAGGAGCCCAGTACAAAAAGGTAGCATGCAGTGCCAGGAGAAACAGAATGAGTGAGTGAGAAAGGGGGAGTGAGCGACCTCAACGGAGCTCTGTTGGGACAGATGCAGATTTCTTTGTGGGTAGGAAAAGGTGCCAATGCAGGCAGGAGTGCAGTACAAAAGGGCAGCCTGCAGCACTGGGAGAAACAGAACAAATAAGTGACAGAGGAGGAGTGAGCGAGCTCAATGGAGGTGTATCGTGACTGCTGCAGATTTCTTTGTGGCCAGGAAAAGGCGGCAATGCAGGCAGGAGCCCAGTACAAAAGGCCAGCCTGCAGCGCCGGCAGAAATAGAATGAGCGAGTGAGAGGGGGGAGTGAGCAAGCTCAACGGAGCTGTGTCAGGACTGCTGCAGATGTCTTTGTGGGCAGAAAAAGCCACCAATGCAGGCAGGAACCCAATACAAAAGGGCAGTCTGCAGCAGCAGGAGACACAGAATGAGTGAGTGAGGGAGGGGGAGTGAGTGAGTGAGCTCAACGGAGCTCTGTTGGGACTGCTGTGGATTTCTTTGTGGGCAGAAAAGGCAGCAGTGCATGCAGGGGCCCAGTACAAAAGGGCAGCCTGCAGCGGCAGAAGAAACAGAATGAATGAGTGAGAAAGGGGGACTGAGTGAGCGAGCTCAACAGTGCTCTATCATGACTGCTGCAGATTTCTTTGAGGGCAGGAAAAGGCAGCAATGCAGGCAGGAACCCAGTACAAAAGGGCAGCCTGCAGCACCAGCAGAAACAGAATGAGCGAGTGAGAGAGGGGGAGTGACCCACCTCAACGGAGCTCTGTTGGGACAGATGCAGATTTCTTTGTGGGCAGCAAAACGTGCCAATGCAGGCAGAAGCCCAGTACAAAAGAGCAGCCTGCAGCGTCGGCAGAAACGGAATGAGTGAGTGAGAGAGGGGGAATAAGCGAGCTCAACGGAGCTGTGTCAGGACTGCTGCAGATGTCTTTGTGGGCAGAAAAGGCCGCCAACACAGGTAGGAGCCCAGTACAAAAGGGCAGCCTGCAGCGCTGGCAGAAACGGAATGAGCGAGTGAGATAGGGGGAGTGAGTAAGACCAACGGAGCTCTGTCGGGACTGCTGCAGATTTCTTTGTGGGTAGAAAAAAATGTCAACAGAGGCAGAAGCTCAGTACAAAAGGGTAGCCTGCAGCGCCAGGAGAAACAGAATGAACGAGTGAGACAGGGGGAGTGAGCGACCTCAACGGAGCTCTGTCGGGACAGCTGTAGATTTCTTTGTGGTCAGGAAAAGGTGCCAACGCAGACAGGAGGCCAATACAAAAGGGCAGACTGCAGTGCTGGGAGAAACAGAATGAGTGAGTGAAAGAGGGGGAGTGAGCGAGCTCAGTGGAGGTCTATCATGATTGCTGCAGATTTCTGTGTGGGTAGGAAATGGCGGCAATGCAGGCAGGAGCCCAGTACAAAAGGCCAGCCTGTAGCCCCAGCAGAAACGGAATGAGCGAGTGAGAGATGGGGAGTGAGCCACCTCAATGGAGCTCTGTTGGGACTGCTGCACATGTCTTTGTGGGCAGACAAAGCCAGCAACACAGGCAGGAACGCAGTACAAAAGGGCAGCCTGCAGCAGCGGGAGACACAGAATGAGCGAGTGAGGGAGGGGGAGTGAGCGAGCTCAACGGAGCTGTGTTGGGACTGCTGCAGGTTTCTTTGTGGGCAGAAAAAGACAGCAATGCATGCAGGAGCCCAGTACAAAAGGGCAGCCTGCAGCGATGGGAGAAACAGAACGAACAAGTGAGAGAAGGGGAGTGAGTGAGTGAGCTCAACAGAGCTCTGTCAGGACTGCTGCAGATTTCTTTGTGGCCAGAAGAAGGTGGCAACACAGGCAGGAGTCCAGTACAAAAGGGCAGCCTGCAGCGCTGACAGAAACGGAATGAGCGAGTGAGAGAGGGGGAGTGAGTGAGCTCAACGGAGCTCTGTTGGGACTGCTGCAGATTTGTTTGTGGGCAGAAAAAGGTGCCAACAGAGGCAGGCGACCACTATAAAATGGCAGCCTGCAGCGCCAGGAGAAACAGAATGAGAGAGTGAGACAGGTGGAGTGAGCGACCTCAACAGATCTCTGTCGGGCCACTTGCAGATTTCTTTGTGGGCAGAAAAAAGTGCCTATGCAGGCAGAAGCCCAGTACAAAAGGGCAGCCTGCAGTGCCAGGAGAAACACAACCAGCTAGTGAGAGAGGGGGAGTGAGCGAGCTCAACAGACCTCTGTCGTCACTGCTGTGGATTTCTTTGTGGGCAGAAAAAGGTGGCAATGCGGGCAGGAGCCCAGTACAAAAGACCAGCCTGCAGCGCCAGCAGAAATGGAATGAGCGAGTGAGAGAGGGGGACTGAGTTAGCTCAATGAACCTGTGTCAGGACTGCTGAAGATTTCTTTGTGGGCAGAAAAATGTGCCAACACAGGCAGGAGCCCAGTACAAAACAGCAGCTTGCAGCACCGGGAGAAAACAGAATGAGTGAGTGAGTGACACAGGGACAGTGAGCGAGTTCAACGGACCAACGCAATCAACATTTGGCATTGACAAATGCTTGTTTTGTTTCTGTTGTAGTGTATATAGATACACATTTTTTCAGTACACATGAGTGCTCTAACATCAAAGAGCCTCCCCTTTTTTCTAGCTTAGCAAGGAAGTAAATGTACTTTCATAAACAATTTCATTAGCTTACTTAACACCCACTTTTTACACAAACAAGTGCCCCAGTAGGCTACAGGTAGTAGCAGCACATTCTCATTTTCAGAAGCATCACTATTAATCTGTTATGGAAAGCCAAGTGTATAATTTCTTAAACTGTAGTTGATGTAATTGTAGTGTAGTTCAGTAGTAAACTTTCAAAACATGTTTTTTTTTTCAGTGGAATAGTATTGGTCCCTGCAGGGATAATACAGTTTAAATAAACAGACCCTATAAGAGAAGAGTACCAAATCATATGTCCAGATAAACTCCACTTTAAACAAATAGACACATGCATCAGTTCAGTGGTATGCACCATATTCAGCGTTGTTTTTGAATGGACTTCTAACAAGCAGGTAATTTTCAACATGGGAAGTTCATGATTCTGGAATGTGATATTTTTGGGAAGATTTTCATTAATAGTTCATGGTCTATAGTCTGTTGGTTTGCAGAAATTATTATTAATGAACTACAGTGAAGCTACAATGCTGTTTAAGTCATGTTTTTTCCTTTAGAAGCTGTTTTTAAAATACTGCTTTTAGTTGTCACTGTTCCATATTCACTTGCCTGCCTGCCTGCCTTTCTTCCTTATTTGTATTTAATAACTGGGTAGGCCCACTGCAACTAGAAGTCTCACTTTTAGGGGTGAACAGAATTTGTTTTACAGGTAGAAATACATGCAGTGTACAGATATTAGGGTATATAATCAAAAATTAATTATATAGGTCAATTGCACAAATTAATAAAATGGGATGACACATCCGGTGTAAACAAATAATAATATTATTAGTCATGGAACATAAACTACAAGGTAATGAGAGCAAGAGGAGCAGAATTTAAGATTCAGATTTACACACTGGTGGTAAGTACGGAATAATTTAGAACTGCATTACACAGTATATATATATCCCTTTCAGTGACAGACGTCTTTGTTATATGTTACTTAAATGATTTCAGACAACTGACACTTAGAATCACAGGGAACTGGAGAACCCCTTATTCTGCATACAGTGGTCTGTTGCGGTGGAGTATTCTAGAGTGGAGCATTCCACTTCACAACCAGGAGGAAGATGGCTACATCAACAAACATTTGGTTTAAAACTTGATATAAATTATTCTAACTCTGTACTTCATGAGATGGATCTTATGGTTCAAGAGAGCTCTTGAGCGGTGTTAGGGCATCCAGAATTGCTCAGTTTTATTTCACAGTCCTCTCGCCCAAACCTGATGTACATACTCTTATACTATGAAAACACCCTGCAATGAGCTAATAACTTATAGCAGAACATGGATGCATTAAGACTAGAGATGTTTGGAAATTAAAAACTCTGCTAGCAAAATAACTGTGGAATCACTATTCTGCAGCCACCACATTTTCTTAATGCATTTTGTAAAAATCTGGCATGGCTGAATACCAAGGTTCACCCTTGAAAATTCTGCAGAATTTAGATTCTGTGTGATAGTGGTAGTATTTATTTATTGAATAGAATCAGAATTACAATCCTTTGAGTCATAGACTCTTTTACAAAGGCTCCACGTCAGATAAAAGTAAAACTATAAAAGAAACAAAAAGTACAAATACAAAAATAATCTAATAATACATAGTCATACTTATCAGGCTTATATGCATTGGAGGATTACATCAACAGGGAGCATAAAGAAGGTCCCGGGTCAGAGTTTAGACAAGATACAGTTATGGAGGGTCTTGAAGGACCCAGAGTCGTGTTATCTAAACAGTGGGATTGGGGAACCTGGGAGAGACATAGGAGGGATACAAACAAGAAACTATCCTTTAGCTGCAGGATACTTACTGTGATAGAGTAAGTACCTGTGTACAGTATGTCTCCACATGAGGTTCTGAGAGGGGGTTGAGATCCTAAAGGATGTGGGGGTTTATTTACAGTCACAGGTTGTGGAGTCAAGGAGTAGGGTTTTGAGACCTGATTTAAATAGGTGGAGACTATAAGCCAGGGAGATGGAGGATGGCAGGCTGTTCAGCTACAGTTGAGCAAGATATCGGAAGGATCTTTGTCCAAGAGATGTTCTACAGTGAGGGACTAGGAGGGTGGGGTTAACTGAGTGCCTTTGGGCCCTCCTGTGAGGGGCTGTGTGGATAAATGGGTGGAGGTCGATTGGTGCTTTCTTAAATTTTATCTTTTTTGCAGGGAGGCAGGTATGGTACTTAAGCTTGCCTTGGAAGTTCAGCCAGCCGGTATGTTTATAAAGCTCACATGTGTGAGTTAACCTGTCACACCCTGAGACCAGGAGGCAGGCTTTTTTGAGGGCGAGATTGATGCTGCGTAGGGCAGTTTGATCAGCTGACCCATAAATCACTATTCTGTAGTCCACCAAAGATAGAATAGATGAGGACACATCGAGATGCATGACCTGAGGGGGTAGGCAGTGCTTATGTCTGTACAGGATCCCCAGTCTAGTGTTAATAGAGAAGGAGACTTCTTGTATGTGTGAGTGGGAGGAGAGGGAGGTGTCTAATGTGACTCCAAGGTATTTGAAGTATGAGACCTGTTCAAGCGCACAGCCTAGGGAGTTCATGACAACTAGCGATGCATGACAGAGGGGGTTTTGGCAGTGGGCAAAGATCATGGACTTTGTTTTCTTATAATTAATTATTGGTTGGTGTTCAGAGAATCAGGTTTCCAGCTCCCTAAAGAAGCCCTGCAGGGCAGTTTGTAGTGAATTGGGATGAGGATGTTTCCAAAAAACTACCGCATCATCAGCATATAGCTGCATCTTATCGCTGCAGGATTTAGGGAAGGAGTTCAGGAAGAGGGTGAAGAGTAATGGGCCAAGTATTGACCCTTGCAGGGCACCAGTTAGGACCGGTTTGCTGGGGCAGATAGTTGTATTGATTTTGACTTGTTGTTTCCGACCTGAGAGATAACTTTGAATCAGGCAGTAACCTCCGGTGCAAAATTAAGGGATGGAAGGGTGTGGAGTAGTAGCTCATGACTGACAGTATCAAATGCTTTGATCAGATCAACGTAGAGAGCCCCTGCCATGGAGCCTTGTTCTAGGGCCTCATGTATATATGTTGTAAGTTCAGTGAGGGGGGTTGAGGTGCTGTGGTCCCTCTGGAATCTGTGTTGTTCATGACAGAGCAGGTCGTGTTTGGATAGGTAGCCAGTTAGTTGATCCAACACTATTTTTTCAAGGGCCTTAGAGAGGGGTGACAGGATTGATATTGGTCTATAATTGTTTGTGGAGGTGGGGTCACCACTCTTCAGGATAGGGGCTATTAATGCTGTTTTCCAAGCAGAGGGGAACTGGCTGCGGCATAAGGACAGGTTGAGGATTTTGGTGAGACGAGGCAGTGTCACATCCAGTGTAAGCTGAATGAGTTTGAGGTCCAGGGAATCACTACTATGGTGAGAGTTCACCAGAGCTTTGGTGAGATAGCACTTAGCCTCATTACAGGAGATGATTCTTAGCCTGAAGAGGGTAGGGTTGGTGACGTCTGAGGTGTCGGTGGGGGGGGAGAGGTTGGTGGTAAGGTCAAAGAAGTTAGGTGGGAGGATATGAGAGAGATCAGAGAAGGAGGCATTGAGGGCATCAGAGCTAATATTATGGTCCTGGGAGGTAACCCCATCTACTAGAAGCTGGACAGGGGTAGGGGATACAGTTTTCCCATAGAGTTCCTTAATATTGCTCCAGAAATTTTTTCCGGAGGCCTAGGAGGTGGTGAGGGTTTGCTTATAGTATACGACTTTGGCTTGCTGGGTAGCCCATGTGCATCTGTTTCTAACCTCTCTGTACAGTTGTCTGTCCTCCAGGAGTTGGGAGTCAAGGGCCTTATGCCATAGGTTATCCCTCTGGTGCATTTGGTCTAGTAGAGCTTGGGTGATCCAAGGGGTGTTTCTGTGTTTTACTAGTTGTTTGGAGAAGGATACGAATATGTCACAGGCCGAATTGAAGATGGCAATAAAGTAGGTAAGGGCAGCGTCTATGGACTGGGCAGTGTGAATAGGGGACCAATCACAGGAGACAAGGTGTGATGTGAGCTGTGCAAGGGTACCTTTTTGAGGCATCTTTGTACGGAGACATTTGTGGGAGCAGGGGGGATTTTAGTAGACCACAGGCAGGTCACTGGGGAATAGTGGCGTATTGAGTCTGGGAGTACTTTGATTTGGGAGAGATTATTAGGCCTGTTGGGGAGGATTAGGTCAGTAAGGATTGAAGTCCCCATTCTTGGGTCCAGTCTGTTTGGGGACTGGATGACCTGGGTGAGGTCATAAGCTAGGGCTGAGTCTTTGTAGGGGGATGAGGCAGATGATAACCAATTAACGTTTAAATCTCCCAGTAAAACGACTGCGCTCTTGGGTGGAAGGTGGGTGATACTGTCCAGGACTGATTCGAAAGCGAGCTTTTGGTTGCAAAGGGGAATGTAAACCACCACAATGAAGAGGGTTTTTCCTGGCTTGCCAAGGCTAAGCTTGACTGTTAGGGACTGGGCTCCATGCATAGGTGGCAGTATGGGGACTGCAAGGGAGCGAAGGGAGGATCTAACGTAGACGGCACAGCTGCCTCCCCTCTTACAAATCCTGTCAGCTCGATAAATGGTGTAGTCGCTGAGGGTGACTGATCCACTGGGTATTTTATCTGAGAGCCAGGTCTCAGATAGGGCTAAAACATCAGGTGAGTGCTGGGCAATCCGGCCCTGGAGGAGGGTGAACTTTTTCTGAAGGCTGAAGATATTAAGTGTGGCCAGTAGAAAGCTTCCATGTTTGCCCTCCGATGAGACAACGGGGGGGGGTGGCCCCGGGTTAGCGTGCACATTTCCTGATAGGTGCAGGAGAAGGAGTGCACATCAGAGTACTGCTAGTCTAAGCAGTTTTGGTGAGGTGCATTTTGACTGGGAGGTAGTGGGATTTTTAGTAGGTGTGATTGGGACTGGGAGGGTGCATATGAGGTGGGTTATCAGGGTGTAAGATAAAAGTAGATAGGTGCCAAGATGGTAGCTAACAAGAGGTGTGGGGGGGTGCAACCTGAAGGGGAACAGTGTAGCAGTGCAGCGAGAATTGTGGGCGTAAGGGTTGGTTACTAGCACAGGTAGGTAATATGGGCATGTAGGGTGGCATAACATGGGGAGAAGTTGGTGATCAAATTGCGGTCCCACCAGGATATTATGCAGGGGCATGTAGGGTGGCTGGCAGTGGTGCATCCGTATTGAGGTAATTCCTCGGTGATGGGTGGTTGAGCTGTTTGGGGCAACAGAGAGGCAATGAGGACAGGCATCAAGAGATGTGAGAACATGTTTACCAGAGAATGAATTATGTATTGGATGATTGTGTTAGTAGCCATTGGTGGTGAGCTGGTATAAGCTGCTGGTGGTGAAGTGGGCTGATAGGTTATTTTTAGTCCTCACGTGGTGTGATGGTCCCTATAAATGAGCGTGTCGACCCAAGGTGGTGGTGGGGTAACCAAACGCTTAGCGTTCGGCGGGGCAATGCTCTGTCCTGAAGCATCAATGGTCACGATCAGGTGACTCCATGCAGCACAGTTGAAATCCGTACCTGGGCAATTTTTACTTTAGCTCCTGGCTGTGGGGAGGGCTGTTCCAAGCCCTTACAACCTCCTAAATCCTTGTGGAGTTGGCTGTGGAGGAAGGAGAGGGAGAAACACTCAGATTAAATAGGTAAAGGGAGGGGTGGGACACTGCAGGGGGGGAGCTGAGCTATAGCAGGATTTCTTTCGGGTAATTTTTATAATCACAGTTTATGGCCTCAGTTTAACTCAGAATAGTGAGAATAAAATGGTCAGAAACAGTTTGTAATTCATGGCCTGCTTAGGCTAACTGATTTGGGCTAGTTTTACAGCTACTGCAGTAGCATGAAATTGTAAAATAAATTACAGGCTCAAACTTTGCTTGGCTAACATCAAATTATGAAACAAGGTTGCTGTTCAGAGAATAACACTGTTCCAGACTGGGCTTGCTGCATATAGTGCTCACAGAGCCAGAGGTGGAAATTGCAGCCTGAGATATACAGCAGTTAAAGTAATTCCACTGTCACTTTGCTAAGCTGATGTTTGTCATTTTTATGTTTGCTTGCATGCATGTGCAAGAAACATAGTGCGACGATCCAAAATGCAGTGCCGTACAGTTGAAAGGGAGAGCACCGCTTGAGTGAGCAGTGCTCCCCCTCCCCATACACACACGCGAGCACGCAGCAGAGTGTGTGCTCCTACCACCCCACGCACGCCATGGGCTGACAGGTGCCCAATCCTCGTCAGCTCTACTTTCCCCACAGTCTGTAAGGGCTGGCGGGGTGCCCAATCTCCGTCGGCTCTACTGTTTCCCCCAGACTATTGGGTGCCACTGGGAGCCCACCCCAGTGTGGCAACAGGTCCTATGGCCGATGGGGTGTCCAATCCCCATTGGCTCCACTGCTCCCCAACAGCCTTCCAGCTGCTATGCTGGGAGCCCACCCCAGCGTGGCAAACATCCCATGAGTCCAAATAAAAAAACCTGAAAGAAAACCTTCCCTGCTGCTGTCTTCACCCCTCTCCACCCGGGTCCACTCACTGCGCACCCTGCCTCCCTACACCCCCACCTCATCCCATATTTACCTCCGGAGCTCAGCGCGACGATATTCAGTGGACCAGGAACACGTCTGCACTCTTCAAAGCCGACCGTGAACTGAGGAAATTCCAGTAAGCTGTATAATGTAATGAATAGGGTTTTTTCAACTTTGCTGCATATCTCAGGCATTATTTGGAATTTTGGCACCAAATTTTCAACATGGGGTTTTTGGCACCCTTCCTCATGAATTCTGTCACTGTCATGGCGTTAATCAGGCCCAAAGGGTGATTTTGCGGTCACTGTGCGAAATCACCTTTTGGGACTGATTAACTAAATGACAGTGTCAGTATTCATAAGGTGGGCTCTCAAAAGCCTATGTTGAAAATTTGGTAAAAATTCCTGTAAAATTTGTTTTACTTAGCCGTGTACTGCTCTGTTCCTATGCACGCCTTGTAGGTTTTTGCGAATTTTCAATATTTTCACTCCAGATTTCAACATTGCCATTTGATCAAACTTCCATGAGTAGTACAGCTGTCATTTTTCACATCTCACCCAAAATGTGTTTCCGCGCATGTAGCACACAATGGCGCAATCAGTGTGCGAAATCGATGTTTGGGACACATTAAGAAAATCACAGTGACACTGTTCATGAGCAGAGGTGTTAAAATGGCTATGTTAAAAATGTGGTGAAAAAATTCCCAAAAATGACTATTTTACGAGCATGTGTTGCGCTGTTCCTACGCATGCTTGTAAGTTTGCGAATTTTCAATATTTTCACTCCAGATTTTCAACATTGCCATTTGATCAAACTTCCTTATGAGTAGTACAGCTGTCATTTTTCACATCTCACCCAAAATGTGTTTCCGCGCATGTAGCACACAATGGCGCAATCATTGTGCGAAATCGATGTTTGGAACACATTAAGAAAATCACAGTGACACTGTTCATGAGCAGAGGTGTTAAAATGGCTATGTTAAAAATGTGGTGAAAAAATTCCCAAAAATGACTATTTTACGAGCATGTGTTGCGCTGTTCCTACGCATGCTTGTAAGTTTGCGAATTTTCAATATTTTCACTCCAGATTTTCAACATTGCCATTTTACCACACCTCCTTATGAGCAGTACAGCTGTCATGTCTCACTTCTCACCCAAAATGTGTTTCTGCCCATACTGTGCATAATGTATGGGACACATTAAGAAAATCACAGTGACACTGTTCATGAGCAGAGGTCTTAAAACGGCTATTTTGAAAATTTGGTGAAAAAATTCCTAAAAATGACTGTGTTATGAGTGAGCATTGCACAGTTTCCATGCACCCTCGTAAGTTTATGAATTTGTAATATTTTCAGTCCAGATTTTCACCAGTGGCATTTTTCCACACTTCCTTATGAACAGTACAGCTGTCGTTTTTCACAACATGTCTGAAATGCGCTTGCCACTTTCAGCACAGAAATGCGTGGTCGCTGTGGGAAATCATTGTTCGACAGAAAAGAAAATCACAGTGACACTGTTCATGACCGGAGGTCCCAAATGCCTGTGTTGACAATCTGCTGTAAACAATTCCCAAACTAATTACATTACGGGTGCATGTTGCACAGTTTCTACGCACGCCTTGGACTTTACCAGCTTTTTAATATTTTTCTGCAGATTTTCAACATTGCCATTTTACACCTCCCTATGAACAGTACAGCTGTCATTTTTCACATCCTGTTCAGAATGTGTTTTTGCATCTGTGGTGACAAATGCCGTAGTCGCTGTGCAAAAGCAGCTTTCCGCTAACAAGCTGATATTGCCACTGTTCATGAGGTGTGGGTCACAAAAAACCCATGTTGAAAATTTGGAGTGAAAATACCAACGAATGTCTGAGGCATTAGGGTTTCTGACCATAACACCCCACCCTGTAGAGAATGACAGGCATCAGGGCTGTGACTTGGGATTGTCACTTGCAATGCTCATACCATTCCACCCCCGCCCTGCAGCCACTGAGAGGCATTGAGGTGTGCCTTGGACTCTTCGGCCCCAAAGTTCACCCCCTTTTCCTATACCACACCCATCTCACAATATTTCCTGATGGAATGGGGTACGCATAAGGGCCAAAGACCCCAAGGCACACCGTGACACGTGTTGGTGTCTGCACGGTAGGGTGTGGTAAAATGGCTGGCCATTATGCCTGATGACCCAAAGGCACACCCCAATGCCTGTCACTATCTGCAGGGTGGTGATGGAGTTGGCTTCAGTTCAATACTTCACTGCCATTCCTATTATGCAGCTCTGTAATTCCTACACTACCAATGTCAATGCCAGCAAGCAAACATTCGGCATTGACAAATGCTTGTTATAAACACTCTGGATATAAACAGAAACTTAATGTAGTTACTTTACCCACTGAATGGAGATGTCCTTTTCAGTCACATAGTTTTATGTTATAAATTACGCAGGTGATTTCAGACAACCAAAAATCAGACTCTCAGGAAACTGCAAGACCTCTAATCTGCATACAGTGATCTCTTGTGAGGAGCATTAGAGTAAAGCATTCCACTTCATAGCCAGGGGGAAGATGACTACAACAGGTTTAAAACACAGGTGGCACGCTAGTTAACTTTACTGATTTAAAAGAGAATAGGTTGATGTCTATTGCCAGGAAGTAATAGCATCGAGAGGTTCTGGACACATGAACCTTGAGAGCAAAGCTCGAGAGGTTCCAGTGTGTCTAGAACCTCGAGATGCAAGTACTCTCTGGTAATGGACAAACTAACCTATCGGTTGTTTTTTTTAATATGTGGATCTGACGTTTGTTTCTAATGGGTGGTCAACCGTTTCACTGGAGAACTGACTTTGTCCTGGTTGACCGCTGCACTATCCTTCACTGTCCGTTGAGCTGCCTGCTCGCTCGTGATGTTCCCACCCCCGATTTCAAAAATTACTTCAGCTCTTACCTGCTGTTTATGACAGGAATGGCAGGATCAACCAGATATTTTCATTTACTGAGGGGAAATAATAAAACAAAAGTGGAGAAGCGCGATGACCGAGTTCGCTCTCGGTAAGTGAGAAAAGGGACGCCATGTTTTTTTAAACTGCTCTGCCCGCCCACACAGGAAAAGCAGCCAATGAGGAGGCACATTTAGGATGTAGGGGGTAGAACGTATCTTTTTTGTGTGCTTGCAACGATATTATTATCAGCACAAACTATACTATTAAACTGATTGACAATAGTATTAAAAGTGATTGACAGTACCATTATCACTGAACCTTTGAGGGTATTACTGGATTTTTTTGTATGCTTTACACCCCTATTAAATTGAAGATCCATATATTATTAATAAGTACTCCATGAGATGTCTCTTATGGTACAAGAGACTCCCTTGTGTGATGCTTGGGCATCCAGAACACTAAGCTTTACATCCAAGTCCTCTAATTCAAACATAATGTATGTACTCTCCTATAGCATAATAAAGACCCTGCCAAGGATCTATTTATTATCATAGAACATGGATGCATTAAGACTTGAGATGTTCAGGAATGGGATCGAGCAGACGTAGAGGTAAGGAAAGTTGTGTCACTGACCACCGATATAGAAGCTGCAAAATCCACTGCCTTGTGTTGAATTCTTTGGTTGAATTCAGTGTCTATGTACAAGAATTAAAAGCAGGCTCCTCACAGACAAGTTGTCTGATGCATTTCACAGTATTAAGCAAGTACGTTTTCAAAGGCAAGGTTCCTTGTTAATGACAATATAAATAGTTGCTCAGTTTAAAGCAAATTCAGACTATTGCAGTAGAAATTCTGGGTGTGCACAGGGGGAAGGGGCAGATCGATTTGTTTTTCTCTCTTTTTCTCTTTTTACTTCTTCTTTCCACGCCATTTGTCTTAGTGACATGTCTGAGCCCTGCTAGATTCAGATCCTTAGCTTATAGTATGTAGTCAGCAGCTTGTATTGTACAGAAATATGGCCCTCAGTTTTTAGTATTGTTATTGTAACTTTAATATGTCTGTTGTATTTTGTATGTGATCATGTCATTTTGTATTGTCTAGTTATTCAGGCCTCTGGTCTGACAGATTTTTCAAAAGTGGTGCACGGAGCAACTACTTATACTATCATTACCAAGGTGCCTTGCCTTTGAAAAAGTACATGTTTAATAGTGTGAAACGCATCCATCAGTTTCTCTGTGTGGAACATTTTGTTAATTTTGTACTTGAGACACTGAATAAAATTTAGGAATTCTGAACATATCAATAGATTCTGTGGTGTCTGTATCAGTGGTGAGTGCCCCCACACTCCTTACCTCATGTTCAGGAATGAAAAGCTGTGCCAGCAAAATGACTGTGAAATGACTATTCTGCATCCACAATATTTTCTTTAGCAGTTTTAAAAATTTGACATGGCTGAATACTAAGGTTTACCCCCGAAAATCTTGCAGAATGTGGGATTTTTGTGTGATGTTGGTCATAGTTGTAATTTTTACAAATATTCTGGATACACAGAGGAACTGAATTTTGTTACTTCACCCATCTTCTATCATAGCAATAACGTAAATTACATCATAAGTTCTAAAATGGTCTTTACTGGTAATATGCCACGTCAACTCAGAGACACCCACTGAATTTTCTAAAGAAGTCAGTTAAGATGAAACAGTTCTAGAACATCAAAAATTCAGAAACTTGGCACTCACACACCAATTTAGAGACCACCGGAGCTCAGAGAAATTAAGTTCAAGTATAGACATATTTTTTTCACAGTACTGCAGTAAAGTGTGTTGGGAGTCGGTGGGAGAGTGGCAGACCCCACTGACCCCATTACATCCATATCCCCATTGAAGGTACCAGCTGGGAAATAAACTGCTGAAGGAAGCAAACTGCAAACCGCAGGGATCCTATTGGAATTGAGGGCCGTGAGTGACTGTCTGTGAAAGCCTGAATACTGTTGAGTTAATTGCTTGGGGCCAAATGTGAAATGTTGCAATTTCGGAAGCTGGGCAAGAACTGAGACTGGTGCAATAAGAGAATTGTTCTGCTGCTGCTATATTTGAAAGTGTTTCTGCACAGTTGCACAAATGTGGCTGGTTTATTTGACTTTTAAGTTTTACAAGTCCTGCATATCCTGTTCAGCTCTCAATGTTTGTGCCCATATGCTATATTTGCCTGAAGCCTGAAATTAATGGTAATCTGTGCCCCAATGCTCCACAAGGATTGCCATAGCAACTAGATACAGAGCACAGCCGACCCACTAATTTCTTTGCCGCACCCCTTCCCCCTCCGACTGGTGGTGGCAGTCTGATCTGGTGGGTTAAGGTGTTCAAATCCAGTACTGTATAGACGTGGCAGCGTCTTCAGCAGCAGTAAAGTGCGGTAAAGTGTGTCAGGAGTCAGTGGGAGTCTGTGGGAGAACGGGGGAGTAGGGGCTAGAGGTATCAGCAAGTTTGTTTAATATTTGCTGTTATCAAGTTGTAGTTATTGGATACATTAAGATGGCTACTGTAAGTACATGTGCTTTGCTTGCACTGTGTTTATGGGGTGGGTTGATAGTATGTGACCTGGACCTTGGCAGTGAAGGATATGAGGGGCATCAATTAAGTATGATTTTGAAATGTCAAATTTGTTAATTAAGTACGAAAGACCATTGCACGTAACTTCGCTGTTAATGTCCAGGAAGTTTGATGTGAGAGTCTGTGGTTATATAATGGGTTTGCATATGTTTTATTTTTGTAATATGGGAATGGGTAAAGTTTTGGAGATCAATGAAATGTTGTTGATATTATTGGGGGGTAATATTGAACTTAATCCTGGCCCTTTAGATGACAATAGGTCAATGGGTGAAGATGGTTGGTACTGTCTGCATGGCTTCAAAATTATACATCTCAATTCGAGAAGTTTGATTCCAAGGTTGGCTGAAATGGAACAAATTGCTGTTGATATTAATTCTGATGTTTTAGCAATATCTGAAGCGTGGATTAACAAGTCAATACCTACTAATATATGCTCTATTCCTGGGTACAGAATGTTTAGGGCAGATCAGAAAGGGTAAAAACGGGGAAGGGGAGTTGCAGTTTACCTTAGAGAAGATCTTCAAGAAATTATAGTACAATCTAGTATTGATTATGATACTGTGACTGACTGGCTGTTACTTAGAACAGTATTAGGAGGGAAGAAGCAAATTATGTTTGAGTGTCTTTATGGTCCTCCTTCTTCTGGGGTTTTGGGCCTCAAATATTACCTGGAACATGTTGCACCTTATATGGTGGGCCATGACTCGGTATTGGTGGGAGATATAAATCTAAATTGGTTGCATAAAGATGTACTGCAATTTGAAACACTACTGAGTCCGTTTGGTCTCTCACAGATTGTGACTGAACCTACTCAACATAATCCTAGAACATATAACCATACTGTGTTGGATTGGAGTATGGTGAGTAGACTAGATATGGTGGCGTCTTCTGGAGTAATGTCCGAATTTGTGAGTGACCACATGGCAGTTTACTGTGTATTAAATTTTAAACACTTAAAAATCCCATCCCGTACTGTGACAGTTCATAATTTTAAGAATATTGATTAGGAATCACTGATTGCTCAGGTAGCTCAGTTGGATAGGTCTTATTTGGACAGCATCTTTGATGTAAATTCGGCTTTTGATTATTTTTGTAAGACTCTAGAGCCAATTAAAAATTGTTTCTTTCCTCTGCAGACTTTAAGAATGCAAGGAGTTATAAACCAGTGGTTTTCACCTGAGCTAAAGCAATTAATTAGGCAAAGAAATAAGGAAAAGCATATGTATATTGCTTTGTTGAATACTTATAGACAGTGGCGGTCTAAGGTATCCAATGCAGTTAGAGCAGCAAAAAATACATTTTATCAAGAACAATGTGAGGAGAACTTGAGTAATCCTGAAACATTTTGGAGTAGGGTTCATTGTTTATTAACTTCCAAAATTTCTGGTTCTGTTCAAAAGTTAAAGGTAGGTGATAACGAGATTACCTCAGTTGAGGAGATAGTTGACATCCTAAATAGGAAATGTACTGACCTATCGGATTACAAAAAGGCTGCACCTCAAGGGAGTGCACAGATGACTTTAGAATTGCTGTTAGACACTAAACAAGAAAGGTTTTTCTTCAAAAGTGTGGAGGGGGTGAAGTATTTAAATTGTTACATACATTACCAAAGAAGTTTAGTGATTGTAGGGGAGGGGGATTGGATGGTCATTTTTTAAGATTAATAATTCCGTTTATAACTGACCCTACATTTTTGATTTATCATTGTTGACTGAACAATTTCCATCATGTTAGAAGTGTGCTAGGGTTGTGCCTGTGCCACAAATAACCAAATGCAGAATTACTGGAAGATTTTAGGCCAATATCCATATTAAATCCACTAAGTAAAATTCTGAAAAAACTGGTGGTTAACCAGATAAATGGGTACTTAGCGAACCATAATTTGTTGTGTTCACAGCAGTATGGATTTAAGCAATATCATGGCATGGGAATGGCCTTGGTCCGGTTCACGGACACCGTCCTTAGGGGTTTTGAGTCCGGTTCAATGATGGGGGCAGTGTTTGTGAACCTGACCAAGGCATTTTGATCTGATTGCACATTACCTGGCTTGCCAAAAGCTGTTGAATATTGTTTTTCTGATGGATCTGTTGAGTGGGAGAGGGATTATTTGTCCAGTCGGTCCAAAGTGGTATTACTGGCAACGTTGAGTCTTGTGAGGCTCCTGTGGTTTGCAGAGTTCCACAGGGGTTAATATTAGGTCCTTTATTATTTACTTTATTTGTAAATAATTTACCCTCACAATGTACTGCATGTGATACAATTCTCTATGCAGACAATCTTATTTTGTTTAATCAAGATAAATCAGTAGGCAGTATTACCTCTAGCCTCCAACACAATTTTGATATGGTTAGTAGTTGGTTAAGGGATAATTTAATGGTGTTGAATTTAAAGAAAACCAAGGCAATGTTATTTGGTACAAATCATATCTTGAAAGCATGTCATAAACTGGTAATCTGTGACACATCTGGGACTGAAATCGAGCAGGTACAGAGTTATAAATACTTGGGGTTGTTACTTGATCTGGGGTTGAGTTTTTTTCCTCAGATCACTGCTTTATGCAGAATGGTTAATCAAAAAATAGGGTTATTGTACCAAGTACCCCGAGACACACCAGAGACCACCCCCGGCCCCTGAGGAGACCGGAGGTCGCGAGGGCCTGCTCTGAAGCCCTCCCTGCCCGCAGAAGCCCCGAACCCGAGACACACCAGGTAATTTCTACCTTGATCCAGGCTGCTGCCACCATCGTTGGCCATCTGGCGCCTTTTCTCAAATGGCCACAAGCTCCCCTGCTCAGCGCATGAATCCCGGCCAGAGTAGCACCTCGAGTTGCTGCCCAGGCTCAAACGGAGCAGAACTGTTACTTTTGTGCCTGATTTTGAAACTTTTAAAACGAACCAGCTAAAACTATTTGCATTTGCCTGTAACTGTATTTAAAAGCTTAGAGTCACTGCATACGAGACACACCAGGTAATTTCTACCTTGATTTTTTTTTTTATAACGCCCAACTTCTCCATTAGCTCCTTATATTGTTTTGCCACTAGAGGGAGCCTGATTAAGTTTGAACAATTTGCTCCCAATACCTCACTTGTCACATTTTACTGCTCTCTAGTAGCTGTTTTCACTTGGTGATCACCCCCTCATCACTCCCTCATCACCCCCTCTCCAATCGTCGAAAGCTATCCTGCCATTGTGCACTCCCCAGATCAGCCCTCCTCCTCCTACTCCTGTCAGGCAATGTCCACCCCTATCCCGGCCTGCAGCACCGGTCCTCCCCTGAAATCTCCTGGCTGCGATTGCTTCTATGAACATCTGTAGCCTCCTGAAAAAACGGACTCTACACTGCTGGGTGACGCCTCATAAACCTGATGTTGCTGCCCTGTTGAAACCTGGCTGTCTCCTCCACCTTAACTCATGTCTCTCTCTCTCCCTGCTACACTTCCACCGGGTTGGACCGTGTTGGCAGGAGAGGTGGGGCTGTGTCTTCTATTTGAAGGATTCTCTCATGGGGCTACCACTCCCCGCCTGACCTCGACCATAAGGCCCAGGCACTTACTCTAAAGCTGTCCCCTGACCCAGCTAGAGGCCCATTATTCCTAACCTGTAGCTCACATACCCCCCTAAGAACCAATCCCAGGCCTCGGGCCCACTAATTGACTACCCCACCTCCTTACCCAACTCGCGGACCAAATCTTGTGGGGACTTGAATATAAACTGGCTCTGCCCCTCATCCTCCTCCCACCGTGAGGCTTTGATTCAATTGACCTAACTCAACTGGTCTCACAGCCTACTAGAAGAAACCCTGGGGGACAAGCACCTCCTGATGTGGTCCTCACCAACAGGCCAATCCGCATCCACAACATCCAAATCCTCCCTGACTGCCTCAGTGACCACTCCCCTGTGCTTTTCAACTGGGAAACCCCTCGGCTCTCATCCCCGGTCAAAACCACCTCTCGAAGGTGGCTTAGGCCTGGGGTACTCATAAGCCTTCCTTGCCCACACTGATTGGTCCCCTCTGACGAGGGCAACCAACATTGACTTGGCCCTGGCCTTCTTTGTAAGCACTTTCAACTTTGCCTGTGATATCTTTGCTCCCATAACTGCTAGGAGGTCCAAAGTGAAACATGCCCCTTGGATCACCCCTGCCCTACTGTGGCAACTCCACAACGCGCAATCTTTGCACCTTGCTGTTGCTACTGGCTATTTAGCTGACAGGCAGTCCTATGCTGCTGCCCGCAACCAGTGCACCTGGGCCATCCGCAAAGCAAAGGCAGAATACTACCAAGCCTCTTCTTACCTCCTCCTGGGGAACCCTCAGGTGCTTCTGAGACAACATCACAACTGAATGGTCACTCCCCAGTCCCTCTCCTTCTTCTCAACATCAATGGTACCGCCTCCTCTGACCCTGCCTTCATTGCCACCCACCTCAATAACTCCTTTACCGACCTTAGCTCAGTACTTCCTGGTAACTTTTTCAGTCCACCTCCATCTGTACCACCACCCATTGCCCGCCCTCTTTCCACCTGGCTGTGTCACCATGCAAGAAGCTAGGCCTTACTTACAAAAGCCCTAAAAGGTAACACCATCGGTAATGACTCACTTGATCCCCTGCCTTTACATCAGGTCCTGATCAGGTCCTCTCACCTATTACGTGCATTTTCAACAAATCACTCTGTCTTAGACAATTCCCTCTGCCTGGAAGATTGCCAGTTACCCTGTCCATAAAGGTGGTGACAGGACTCTTCCGGTAACTACTGACCCATCTCAATCCTCTCCCCTCTCTAAGGCGTTAAAGAAAATTGTGGCGCCCCAAGTCTCTGACTACCTCTGTAAGTAAATGTTCTCTGCCCTGAACAACACGGGTTCAGAGCAGGTCATAGTACCAATACAGCACTCGGAATTTTCCAACTTCCTTCATGCCTCCTTGGACTCTGGTGCCCTGGCTGGTGCTATATTCATTGACCTGTCTAAAGCATTCAATACTGTTTCACATCCTCTTTGCTCTCACACCTCGACCTAATAGGCTTTGCCTCAGGACCTGTTTCCTGGTGCACCAGCTATCTCTCCGCCCACTCCCAATGTGTGAAGTCAACGTACTCTCTCTGAAACATGCCCCATTCTCTCTGGGGTGCTGCTGGGCCCAATTCTGGACCCTACTATTCTCACTCTTTCTTAACTCCCCACCCAGCAGTTGTACGGGTAAGATGCTTCTATGCTGATGATGCTGTTCTCGTTGCTCCCACAATGACCCCATGCTGCTACAGAACTCCTCCAACTAGTCTTTGACTCTGCAGCTACTTGGTTCACTGAGCACTGACTTGTTATCAACCTTAAGAAAACAAAACGATGCTTTCTCCCACCCCAAAATAAGTACAGCAAGTTTCCTTAGCTGTCCACTCCACACCAATCTCATCATTGACCAGGTGCAGTCCTATAAATATCTTGGTATAACCTTTGACCCTGCACTTTCATTCCATGGACATATATCTGCCCTAAATTCTGTCACCAACTCACGCTAGGCATTCTTTACTGCACAAGAAATGCCTCCTCCTGATGCCCTCCGCCTGGCTGTCATCCTCTGCCATGTCTCTCATTGACTATGGCCTTCCAGTCTATGGCTCAGCAGATCAGACTGCCCTCAACAAGGTTCACCTCACAGTAACAAGGCCTGCAGACTTATCACTGGTGCTCCCAGACTCACTCACATGTGAGCTGTACACCCTGGCTACCCTACTCAACCTGGAAGAGCGACTCATGTATCAGACATGCCAGCTCACCTTTAAAGCCCTCAGTGGCCTATCCCCATAGGCCCTATCCAACTCCATTGTAGTACTGCACCAGATCACACGCAGCTCGTCAAGAGCTACCCTAGTTATTCCGAGAGCCAGGACCTCTCAAGGTCAGAGGGCATTCCCCTACCGTGCGCCCCACTGGTATAACTCCCTCCCTGCCAGTGTCTCAAACTCACTAACCTTAGCTTGCTTTAAGCCCAGGCTCAGAAACTTCCTGCTTAGCTCTCGCAAATGCAACTGCCGCTAGCCTAGTGTAAAAAAAAATATATATATATACTCTGTTTGACAATGCTCACTGAGCGGCTCCCCTTCCTTTCCCTACTAATTCCTCCTCCCCTATCTCCCTCCCTTCTACTCCCACCAGCTCTCCCCCGACCATAAGTTTTGCACCTTTTGTTATCTTTTGCTTCGTTGGAGATTGTATTCTATTGTAACAAAATTGTAATTGAACTGTAACTTTTTTGTTTGTAAGTACTGTGTCCCTTGTACTACTGTTCTGATGTCCTCTTTGTGACGAGGTACCTTTGTAAATGAGCCTCTGGCTCAAAGGTTTCTAAACTGATGTTTAACTAAATAAATAAATAAATAAATTAAAAACATTTTTTTTTAGAAATATACTAGGAAAGCTATTGCTGTTGGGACTTTGCTCCCTTACTTGGAGTATGGAGCTTGTCTACACAACAATTTAGGGAAAAAGGAGTTGTGTACTTTGATTGTATCCTATAATAATGTTTGTCATTTTGTCTCTTTAGTTACTTACAGAACTCATCATTGTGATTTGTACTCTAGGTTAGGTTGGTTGCCCTTCGTGTCTAGAATTGAGTACTTAGTGAGCTGTTTAGTAGCAAAAGCTATTTATTGTGAATCTTTGTTTCCTTTAGCCGATCTAGTCTCAAGTAGGGATATTTCATCAAAGCTTAGATCATCAAATGGTCTTATATTAGAGGTCCCTATGTGTAAATAAAAACTTGGGTCTTGCGCCTTTTCAATTATCAGCTCCCCAATTGTGGAATTCTTTTCCATCTCAGATTCATAATGCAAGGTCTTTGTTGTCTTTTAAGGTACAGTTAAGACAACTTTTATTGCATATGCAGCTCATGATGCTTTGCACTGTGGGGGCATGTGTGATTTTGTATTTCTTTGATACTTGGCTTCCCGGCCAAATGCCCTTTGGGGTAACCATTGCCTCAGTGCTTGCGCACAGAGGTTCTTTGTCTTTTGAATTGTTTTTTGTTTTAATTGGGTTCACCACAACATAACTCAGATAGACCATCTTAGGGTAGCTGGTTCATTTCATTGGGGGTGTAAAACAGACAAGGCATACTGATGAGTCCTAGTAGAACGAAACATGTGTCTATGTCTTCTGTTGGCACCCTTTGCAAACTGTGTGACAGGCCTTTTGGCACCATGCATTCCTGCTTAAAGTTGAACCAGCATAATATTCTGTGGTGATTTGCATATGCAGCCCATGATGCTTTGCATTGTGGGGGCATGTGTGATTTTGTATTTCTTTGAAACTTTGCTTCCCAGCCAAATGCCCTTTGGGGTAACCCTTGCCTCAGTGCCTGTGCACAGAGGTTCTTTGTCTTTTAAATTATTTTTTGCTTTAATTGGGTTCATCACAACATAACCCAGATAGACCATCTTAGGGTAGCTGGTTCATTCCACTGGGGTGTCAAACAGATGAGACATATTGATGAGTCCTGGTAGGATGAAACACGTGTCTATGTCTTCTGTTGGCACCCTTTGCAAACTGTGTGAGAGGCCTTTTGGCACCATGCATTCCTGCTTAAAATTGAACCAGCATAATATTCTGTGGTGATTTGCATTGTGGGGGTATGTGTGATTTTATTTATTTATTTATTTAGACAGCAGTTTGGAAAACCTTTGAGCCATAGGCTCATTTACAAAGGTACCTTGTCACAGTAAGACAAACAAAAATACACAGTATAACAGTATAACACAGTATAACAGTAACTTAAGACATAGATACAAACAAGCTGGTACAGGTAGGATTGATGCAAACAATACCAGAGTTATAGTTGTCCTTAGCAGCTTAGTAGTAAGCTTTGTCATTAGTATTGAGTACGGCTTTGACTAGTAGCAATTACAACCTGGTGTTAACAAGGTGGTTCTGTAAGGATGTTTTGAAGCCTGATATAGTTGGAGCTTCGGAGATGGAGGGGGGGGTTGAACCAGGAGGGGGCCCTAAAGCTGAAGGCTCTTTGGCCGTGAGAGGTCTCTAGCTCTAGGGATAACAAGAGAGGGTTTTCCCAGAGGTCCGAGTATGAACTAGTGGGACAGAGGCAGATGGTGGTGGTCAATTCAGGCGGGGATGAGCTGCGAGGGTCTTTTGTAAGGGTACAGGTCAGATATTTGAGGTGCTCGTCAAGATCAAGTACCAGCACTTTTTTAGCATACAGTAGACAGGTGTGTGTTAGCCTAGGTGCCCCAGTAATTAACCTGCAGGCCTTATTCAGAGTGCAAATTTTATGGATGCGGTCTGATCATGCAGCACCATACACCGGCAGTCCATAGTCCACTAGGGACAGGATAGAGGAGGATCATGAGTGAAGAGCCTCCGGGGAGGCAGTGTTTATACCGATGTAAGATGCCCAATCGGATATTAGTGGCAGTGGCTAGGGCAGCGATGTGTCCATGGAAGGAGAGGAGGGTCAAATGGATCCCTAGGTATCTATAGGCGCAAACTTGTTCGAGTGGGAAAGGGGACCCAGAGTGAATGAGGAGTTTGAAGTTGCAGAACTTGTTTTGAGGATGAGTGAAGAACATGGTTTTAGTTTTTTTAAGATTTATCACCAATCTATGTTCCTTGAACCAGCCCTCGGCTTCAGCGAAGGACTTTTGCAGCGAGTCCTGGAGGGAAATAGGGTTATGACTTGAGGCAAAGATGACTGCATCATCAGCGTACAATAGAATGTTCCCCGAGCAAGAGCGTGAAAGGGTGTTAAGGTAAAGGGAGAATAGTAAGGGGCCCAGAATGGAGCCCTGGGAACCCCAGAAAAGATGGGACAGATGTCTGAGTAGGTCCCATTAATTTTTACACGCTGTGAGCGGTCAGAAAGATAACTGGTGCACCAGGAGATAGGCCCAGCAGCAAAACCAGAGAGACTAAGGGCATCAAGAAGGAGGGGGTGGGAGACAGTGTCGAAAGCTTTAGAGAGGTCAATGAAGACCGCACCAGCCAGAGAACCAGTGTCTAAGGAGGAGTGGAGAAAGTTGGAGAACTCTAGGAGGGCTGTGTTGGCACTGTGGCCCCCTCAGAAGCCATGCTGCTCAGGACATAGGACATTGTAGGTGGAGATGTAGTCAGAGATTTGAGAGGCTACCACTTTTTCCAAGGCCTTGGAGAGAGGAGAGAGAGAATGGAGATTGGCCGATAGTTTCCATCCACAGTCCTATCACCACCTTTAAAGATAGGGGTGACAGTGGCAACTTTCCAGGCAGTTGGAACCTTCCCCAGGCAAAGAGAGTGGTTGATGAGGCACATGATCGGGTAAGGACTGTGTCTAAGACCAGCAGTAGAATACACGGATCAGGGTGTCACTGCCTGCATTTATTACTCTTGAGGGCAGTGACAAGGTGCGCCTAAGTTCTTGGGCAGAAACATGGAGGAGAAAATAAGGGTGAGAAAGATTTACGGCGCTTGGGGAGGAGGGTCAAAAAATTTGTAGGGAGGATAGGGCTAAGGTCAGTGAATGAGGTGTTGAGGTGGTTGGCTATGAGGGCTGGGTCTGAGAGATCACGCCATTAATGTTGATCTGGGTGGGTGGGGGGTGTGCACTCCCATTTAACTGTTTAAGTTTATTCCAGAAGGTTCTGGGGTTCCCCCATGAGGCTGTGAGTGAGGACCAATAGTGCTCAGACTTGGCCTTTCTGATGGCCTGAGTGCACTTGTTTCGGGTGGCAGCATATAACTGCCTGTCACTGGGCCGGCCAGTCTCAATGGCATGGTGCCATAGGTTGTCCCTATGTTTGAGTTGGTGGATCAAAGCTGGGGTTACCCAGGGGGCATTCTGCCTTTTAGAATGGCGGGTCAACATTGGGGCAAAGATATCACAGGCATTATTAATAGTTCAGGTAAAGAAGGAGAGAGCTGTGTCAATGTCAGGAGTTGCCTGTATAGGAGACCAGTCAATTTGGGACAGAAGTTCCTTAAGTTTTGTCAGACCACCAGGTATTAGATGCCGCCGGCAAGTGGACTGTGCTATGGGTTTGGGGACTGAGGATGACCAGTGGAATAGAATGGGGGAGTGATCGCTGAGAGAGTCTGGGAGGACTTGTACACTGGGGATCCAATTAGGGCGGTTGGTGAGTACCACATCAAGCAGGGTACTGGAACCTCTCTTGGGGTTAGTCCTGGTAGGTTGGGTAACTAGTTGTGTTAGGTCTATTGCAGAAAAGGAGTCACGGGTAGAGGAGGAGGAGGGGCTGAGCCAGTTGACATTTAAGTCACCCACCAGAATTTGATCAGCGGAAGGAGGTAGTGAGGAAAGGTATTCCGTAAGAGAGGCAATGGCCTGCGTTTGGTCCCTGGGGGGGGCACGTATGCAGTAGTCAGATAAAGGGGTCCCTTTAAAGGGTCGGGGTTAGTTTCAGCATAAGTGCCTGGGCCCTGGAGTCAAGGATTAGAGTAGGCAGGGCTAGTACAGGGAGAGATTCCTTGACATAAATAGTGCAGCCGCCACCCTGTCTCCCAACACGGTCGGACCGTAAGAGGGTGAAACCAGGAAGGGAGACCAGGGAGTCAGGGGAGGATTTCGACAGCCAAGTCTCAACCAGAGCGATGACATCAGGGTTAATTGATGTGACCAGGCATTGTAGTGAGTCAAACTTTTTTTAGGAGGCTACAGATATTCATGGAGACCATGCATAGGCCTGTGGTGCTAGTTGGGGAGCTCCTGGGAACTGGGCCAGGGTTTGGATGAATGTTCCCTGACAGGAGTAGTAGCATGACTAACACCCTGGCTGGGAGATGGTGAGAGGTTTTCCTATGATTGACATGACGGGGGGAAGGGACGTTAAGGGAGCAGGGGGTGAGCAGGATGGTACAGGAAGGGAAGGCAAGAATAGGAAGACACCCAGATGTGCCTGAGGTGAGGAGGAAGCTAGGGGGAGGGCAGGGAGGACCAAGACACACAGAGGTCCCAAGGGGCCAGAGAGCAGGTTCAGGAGCAAGGGAGGGAGGGTGCCAGGGCACAGTGCGGAGTAGCAGATGGGTAAGTGGGCAAGTGCACTGCTAGTGGGGATAGGCACAGGCAGAGCGTGAGGCAGGGCCAATACATTGTGCTGAGCAAGATCCAAGGGAAGGAGTACTGTACAGGTAGGAGTAGGAAGTAGCGAGGGAGCATAGGTCCCTCTAGTGGCCAGCAGGTATAACTTGCAAATGGGAAAGTGGGGAGATAGGTTCTGGGCAGCAGGATGTGATGTCACCAGATGTGATGTCACGGGGGTGGATCCTTAAATTGACAGCCGCCCCTGGATGGTTGGGGTGGGTGGGGCAGACGGCGCAAAGCGACGTCGGGCTAGCACCCCCCTGCAGGCGTCCAGACGAAGAGAAGAGGCTCTCTTTACCTCGAAAGTAATCAGGCTGGAAATTCGGCTTCCTCAGCTCCTCAGGTGAGCTGCTTGTGTTGCTTGTTTGTCCTGAGTGCCTGCCGCAGTTGGCAGTGAGCTTGGGGGGGGCTGCCTATGTAGTGGAGAAAACAAAGCCTCTCATTACTGTGCAGTGTAAAAACTCAGGCACATTATGGCCAATCCCCCCCCTGTGTTTCTGTGCCCGACGGAGCCCGCTCCCCGTTGGCATCCCCCCGCAAATGTGGAATGCCAAGGGGTGACCAATCCCCTCAGCTCATGCCCCCCCACTTGCATTGCACGCCACTTGCATTGCACGCCGACGGGCGATACAAGTGATGAAAAAAAACAGGTCTAAATATGAGGTTCGAACTGAGACCATATCTGGAAGAGACATAATTTTGTATTTCTTTGAAACTTGACTTCCTGGCCAAATGCCCTTTGGGGTAACCATTGCCTCAGTGCTTGCGCACAGAGGTTCTTTGTCTTTTAAATTGTTTCTTGTTTTAATTGGGTTCACCACAACATAACCCAGATAGACCATCTTAGGGTAGCTGGTTCATTCCACTGGGGTGTCAAACAGACAAGACATACTGATGAGTTCTGGTAGGATGAAACACATGTCTATGACTTCTGTTGGCACCCTTTGCAAACTGTGCGATATGCCTTTTGGTACCATGCATTCCTGCTTAAAGTTGAACCAGCATAATATTCTGTGGTGATTTGCATATGCAGCCCATGATGCTTTGCATTGTGGGGGCATGTGTGATTTTGTATTTATTAACTAATGCTGTTTGTAAGTGTATTAAGCAATATGGTAGTCTGTATTGTATGATTGATTGTTTTGTTTTGTCTTATGTCTTCATTGTATTACACTCTGGGTTGGACCTGAAAAAGCACCTTTGATCCAATGTCCTTACCCGGTTAACAAATTTAAAATAAATAAAAAAAACAATAAAAATGCTGGCCTTGCCTGTTTTGTTTCGGACCCAAATCCTTTCTTAAAGGCTGAAGACTACACATTACAGATGCATTTATATACAACAGTTTTCATGATGTCTGGGGTCATATGTTTACAATAAATGCAGTTTTTACACTGACAACACCCTTTACTGTTTAGCCAAGTTGTGCTTCTTTTGTCAGAAAAAAAGAAGCACTACTTGGCTAGACAGTAAAGGGTGTTATCAGTGGCAAAAACTGCATTTATTGTAAACATATGACCCCAGACAAACAATCTGCAGTTGCAAGCAGCACACACACATTTGAAATACAACTCATTACGTGTAATACAGCCAAAGTTATTTATTTGATGGAATGCAGCTGTAAGTCCTTTTATATAGGCAAAACTGTAAGAACACCAAGAACATGAGGTGGTGAACATATAAGATCCATAGAAAGACTAGACCCTACATATGCGACAGCACTACATGTGATAGGGGCTACTGATGGAAAAGAGCATGTGTTTACCTTTAAAGGGATAGAAAACATTTTTCCAAATCTGGAAGGGGTTGGGAACTTTGTCAACAAAGTACTTAAGAAAGAGACAGAGTGGATTTTGAGATTACAAGTGATGAAAAAAACAGGTCTAAATATAAAGTTCGAACTGAGACCATATCTGGAAGAGACATAATTTTGGGTTGAATAGTTAGACATGTTTTGTTATTACAGGCATTTTTATTTATATGTTGATGAGACATTTTAGATTATATATTTATACCAGTGCTCTCTTGTGTGTGATGAGCGTTATGTTCTTAGATGAAATAACATTATGAGATGGAAAATCAATCATTTTAAACTTTCAGTTATTACATCATTGTGACATCATGAAAACTGTTGTATATAAATCTGTCTGTAATGTGTAGTCTACAGCCTTTGAGAAAGAGCTTGGGTCAGAAATTCGTACCATGAGGCCGGCATTTTGTATTGTTTTTATGTTGTCCAGTACTGTGTAATAAATACATCTACACTTGAACTTGATTTCTCTGAGCTCCAGTGGTCCCTATATTGGTGTGTGAGTGCCTGAGTTTCTGAATCTTTGATGTTTGTATTTTTTACCAGTGAGCACCACAACTCCCAGTGTTAACTATTTGTGTTTTCTTTCCTTTTTTCAACAACTGTAGAACATAAACTCACATTTGAAACATATCTTCTAACAGAAACAGACTTGCAGATTAAATGCAGGTCTTTAAATATGTTTCCTGTTGCTTCAGAATCACGTTTTTCTAATGCACCCAAAGACATTTTCAAGGCTATTTATTGGCACAACTACATTCATATATGTCTTGAACTATTATTAGAATAATGATTTACCCTGCTATTTTATGTCCAGCTAAGGCTCTAAATAGGATGACTGTGAGGAAATTAGCCCCTACAGTTACAGCTTTTTGCATCTTTTATAACGTTCTATATACATGTCTGTCTGTTTTGATTTTTGTTTTATTTATGTTAAAGTCTTTGTCAGTCTGCTTCTACCTTGTTGTTGTTTTAGAGGCTTTCTGGCATGTTTTATTTTTTATTGTGATTTTTGTTGCTTTTATCTTGAGTTAACAACCCACTTGAATGCAGCTGCTTTAAAAGCACATATAACAACAAGCATTTGTCAATGCTGAATGTTGTCTTGCTGCCATTGGCAGTGCAGGAGTTAGAGAGATGTAGCATAGGAGTGGCAGTCAAGTACTGAACTGATGCCAACCCACCCCCACCCTACAGAGAGTGAGAGGCATTAGGGTGTCCCTGTGGGTGTTTGGTAGTGCAGTGTGGGAAAACATGCTGGTCAGGATGTGAAAATGACAGCTGCACAGTTCATAAGGAGGTGAAATTAAATGGCAGTGCTGAAAATGTGGCATACAAATATCAAAGTTGCGGAGTTGCAAGGCGCGTGGCAAATATGCAAGGCACGCTTGCAGCACTGGCAGTTTTGAAGATTCGGCACCAAATTTTCAACATAGGCATTTTAGCACCTCTGCTCATGTACACTGTCACTGTCATTTCCTCAAAGTGTCCCAAGAAGTGATTTCGCACAGCGACCATGCTATTCTGCGCCGGAAGTGCGGAAACACATTTTGGGCAGGATATGTGAAGTGACAGTTGTACTGTTCATCAAGAGGTGTGTAAAAATGGCAATGGTGAAAATCCAGAGTGAAAATATCACAAATGCACGACGGTACGTAACACAGTCATTTTATGGAGCATCAGCTCCAAATTTTCAACATAGGCATTCTAGGAGCTCTGCTCATGATCACTGTCATTTTCATAATCTGGCCCAAGCACTGATTTCCCACAGCGACTGCGCAATTGTGCACCGGAAGTGCGGAAACACATTTCAGGCAGGATGTGGGAAATGACAGCTGTACTGTTCACAAGGAGGTGCACAAAAATGCCAATGCTGAAAATACTGCATTAAAATATTGCGAATGCACGAAGTTACGAGCCTGCGTAGCAACTGCGCAACGCTGGCCAGAAGCCCAGGGTATTTTGATTTTTCCACCAAATTTAAACATAGGCTTTTAGGAGGCCACCTTACGAACACTGGCACTGTCATTTCATTAACGGGTCCTGAAAGGTGATTTCATGCAGTGACTGCGAAATCACCTTCCGAGGCCGATTAACGCCATGACAGTGACAGAATTCACGAGGAGGGGCCCCCAAAACCCCATGTTGAAAATTTGGTGCCAAAATTCCAAGAAATGCCTGAGATATGCAACAAAGTTGAAAAAACCCTATTCATTGCATTATACAGCTTACCAGCATTTCCTCAGTTTGCGGTTGGCTTTGAAGAGTGCAGACGTGTTCCTGGTCCACTGAAGATCGCTGCGCCAGACGGAGTCCGAGGTAAGTATGGGGTGGGGGTGAGGGAGGTAGGGTGCAGTTGGTGGTGGTGGGGGAGGGGGATCTAGACTACGAGGGACGGTTTCATTTTCTAGGTAAAAAGAAAACGCCACGGACAGTTTTCCGATTGCAGGGCATTTAGCATGCTGGGGTGGGCCCTGGCATGCCGCCACCTAAGTGGGTTTTGGGGTTCAGTAGCCAACGGGGATTAGGGGACCTCGCTGGCACACAACACGGGGTAATGCCGCCGAGGGATTGGGCACCCCGCAGGCAAACAAAGTTGGGGAGGGGGAATGCGAGCTGAGGGGATTGGGCAATTTCCCTCGGCATTCAACAGTTGGGGCTGATGCAGATGGGGAGTGGGTTCCCGTCGGCATGCAATGCAAGTGGCGTGCAATGCAAGCAGGGGCGTGAGCTGAGGGGATTGGGCACCCTTGGCATTCCACATTTGGGGGATGCCGACGGGAGTGGGCCTCTGTCGGCACAGAAACATGGGGGATTGGGCACCCCGATGTCGACAGAGGGAGGCGGCCACCGCCGCCGACCATGGCTACAATGATGGGCAGACGTTGAAATGCGACCGCCGGTATGACGATTGCAGCGTGACCTTTGCTTTGATGTGCATGCCCCATTATGTATGCATGGTGTGGCGTGGCATGCAGGCTGATTGGGGAATGAGGGACACACCTACTGATGCGTGCCCTGCATTCGCCCAACAGCAGCCGCGCCACCAAGACCCGCACTGTCGCAAGACGTTTCTTGCGCATGCGCACAAGACATCATAAAAAGCAACATGATCACTGTATTTTTTCTTTTGCTGTATTCACAACCATATTCTACAACTATCGAACAGGTTTTAAGAAAATTGCAAGAGATTTACATAGTTTTATGCATAAAAACATAAATATTTCCCACATTTTGGGGAATGTCAGTTCAAGATAGTGTATTTGTATTGAAAATGTACACTTCATGTTTGCATTTGTGGGAAAAATAATGCAAACATCATAAAAAATCTTGTGACCTTGTTTTATTTTTTTTTATTGATGCTTGTGCAGTCATCTAAAACAATGATGTTGTAACTATGAAAATAATATGACTCCTTACTGAATTTGTTCCAGCAAGAGGCAACGCATCTCAATATGCAACTCAAAACAAGCATGGTAACCCATGGTTTATTTTATGGATTTTAAATTTTTAGATAACCAACATGTATTGGGCAGAAAACTAAACATTTGACATGGAATTTCATGAATACCAGGGGATGTCCTTAAAGTAAAAATACCTTAAAGTGGACATTGTTCTTCCTAATGGAAAATTACTAACATCTTCTAACACTCAGATATACTGTAATACAATTCTGTTAAATGCAATGTTTGAATCTGTTTTTATTTTAGATTTTTTGCACTATGATACATTTTAAACTTAAGAATATACTCTTGGATAAGTGTTATTAAAGGAATAATTCCTGATAGGGTGGGTGTTATGCTGGGATAACATCCTACCTCGGGTGGTTGGGCCCGAGGCCACCGGCCGAGGGTGTCCAACACCCGAGAAGGGATGTTATCCCAGCATAACACCCACCCTGGAGGGCATTATTCCTATTATACAATGGCTAATTGTTTTACACAGAAAAAAAATAATTTTAAAGAATTTTATTTCATGTTTAAAAATATTTTTTTAAGAAAAGATGCAAGCAATGTGGTGCTGCTGGTCAAGCATATCATCAGCAGGGATGTTATGCCAGGATAACATCCCTGCTGTGACGGCCAACTGACCAATCAGGAGCCAGGATGATTTCTTGCCATTGTATAATGTGGGATATCCCTGTTTTTTCCAGTGGTATAAGATGCCTGCCCCTCCCATGCCACACTATCCAAATCATGTGGATTACCGCAATGATAATCACCATGCTGTGTCTTATTGCTAGGAATAGTCTGTGAAAGCAATCTTATATGAAATGTGGGTGGTACATTGAGTAATATAAAGTAATATAAATGTAGTTGAATGTATCAACATGCTGGGTTTGGGAAAGGTAATATCACTGCATTTTAATTGCACAGATGTGTTGGTAAAAATGCTTTGTATATGTATTTAAAGAGCCCTTGATGTCTCAGAAGAAACACTGGAAAAAAAAACATAATTCTTATATACAGTTTAGTACAGATTTGAGCTGTTTCTTATATTTAATCTCCCTTTTTTTCCCTTTGTAACTATGGACATAGTGTGCCATCTGGAGTACTGTGTGCATTTGTGTGCTTTGGCTGCCATCAGCAGTATTGCATGCAGCTGTCAGCTACCAAATATACAAAGAACATTGAGGCAGTTAAGAAGGTTCAGTGTAGACCACCAGAATAATCAGGAGTATGTGGAACAAAAACTATGAAGACGGGCTGGTGGCCCTAAGTATTGTATGCTTGCCTTGGAGAAAAGGAGGTTGAGAGGGGGCGTAGTTTTAGTCTTCTGCATACACAAAAGGTATTACAAAACTGAACAGACACCAACGTTGGATCTGATGTTCTCCAGCTGATCATGGGAACATGCACTGAACATCTGAGGTGGTAAACTGAGAGGTGATGTTAGCAGGCACTTCTCCCAGTGGTTTGTGGTAAAGCAATGAGACAGCCTAGTTACAGAGTCAGTGTGTCCATGAAGACAGTACAGCCATTCAAGGTAAGCCTGGACACATGTCTGCATACCAAGATAAGCATGGCATTTCCCGGATAGTACAGTGAGACAGCGTCCATGAAGACAGTACTGGCATTCAAGATAAGCCTGGATATGTGTCTGCATACCAAGACAAGCATAGCATCCCTACACCTTTTACTCATTGGTGCATTGCACCTACAGTCAACTAGACTATTGGTTGGTCTCGGCTTCCACTGCTCAAGCAACTGTGGGCTCTGATATTGCCCAGATGGTCATTTTGGACCACTACCCAATTCATCTACATATTTTATGGGGGCCTCAGGTATCTCCTAGTACCTCTTGGAAGCTGGACCCACTTCTCCTTAGGGATCCAGATTTTAAACAGTGGTTTACCCAGGAGATCACTTGTTTTTTGGCTAATAATCTGCCCACTGACACTTTACCTGGCAACACTTGGGAAGCACTAAAAGTTACACTCAGAGGAGCCATTATGGGGTTTGCAACTAGGAGATGTAGACAAGGGGAGCAGCTCCTTAAGTCACTAGAAGAACAATTGTGGGCAAAAGAACTGGAGGCAAAACAATCTCTTCGTTTTAAGCATCAGTCTCACTGGGTCATGAAATTATTAGACTTAAGATGGAGATTAATGATTTGCTGGTCTGGAAGGCTGAGGTGGTGATTCCCTGTCTCAAATATAAATTTTGGGAGGGAGGGAGGGGGGAAAAGTGAACAGGTTGCTTGCTTACAGATTGCGAAAGCAACAAGCCGAAAGGCATATCCCTGGACTAAGAGACAGCAATGGGGTAACTAGCACAGCTGTTGACAAAATTAGTAGTATCATGCAGCAGTACCACACTAATCTCTACACCCCCTCCAGATTTATGGGTTGGAATGCAGTGCAAAGATTCTTAGTCTCCCTAAATCTTCCTAAGTTGGCTCCCAAGCATGGTGCCCTTCTGGACACTCCTATCTCCCCTGCAGAGGTAGAATGGGCCATTAAGTCCATGAACTCAGGGAAGGCTCCAGGAGGGGATGGATTTCTGGTCAAAGTCTTGCAGTTAGTCCAATCACAAACAGCTCTCCTCCTCAGTGACATATTTAATGAAGCACTAAAAAAGGGGAGTTTCCTGCCTTCCCTCCGGGAGGCTATCATCATTGTGTTTCCCAAGAAGGGGAAAGACCCCACTCTTCCATCCAGCTACTGTCCTACATCCCTTATCAAAACAGATAGCAAAGTTTTTACTAAAATACTTGCAGCATAGCTAGGCCCACTGCTCCTGGAGCTTATCCATCCCACACAGGTAGGACTTGTACCCGGACAATACAGCAGGGACCATATTTGCTTCCTACTGAACTTGTTTCACTATGCCAAGACCATTCCCACTCCAGTGACAGTGGTTGCCATTGACTTCAAAAAGCCTTTGACTTCCTGGTGTGGGATTATCTGGCCATAGTCCTACAAAATCTAGGCATCAGGGAATGGTTCAGGTGATGGGTCTCAGCATTATATTGTGGCCCTTTGGCCCAGATCCTCACCCCCTCCACCTTGTTGGGCCCCTTCACCCTGGGCAGGGGTATGAGACAGGGATGTTCCCTCTCCGCTACTGTTCATGTTATCTGAGGAGCCACTTGCTGTGGCTATATGGTAGAACAAAGACATATAAAGCCTAACCATTGGGGATACCTCATACAGTACTCTTATGTATGCCAATGATTTGTTGGTTCCTCTGAAAAATGCCCTGGCCTCCATCCCACCTCTCCTTTCCTTACTGATGGATTTTGAGGCATACTCCGGTCTGAAAATGAATCAGTCTAAAACTGAGGCTCTTCCCTTCAATGTCCTCTGTACCTCTGCTCTCATAGCCCCTTTTGGCTTGCACTGTTCCCCGGAGGAGATTGTCTACTTAGTGATACATGTTACCACTGACCTTGCCAGGATGTGGGATATAAATATGCAGCCACTGGTGGCAGAACTCGGGGCTGAGTTGGACAGGTGGCAATCATTGCACCTCACCTTGGCTGGAAAGGTTGCAGTGATCAAAATAATTTTGGCACCTAAACTTCTATATATCATATCACACATCCCGTTAGAGCTCCCTGCTCGGTAGTTTCACACTATTAATGCACTTCTGAGTAAATTCATCTGGGACAACAAGACCCCTGGATATAGCAGAAATAAGATGAGGTCTCACTGACAGGTGGGAGGATGGTGTCTGCCATGGCTGGAAGGCTACAAGTGGGCCTACTCCACTGCACAGATGCTGAAAAGATTTGCCCCCTTGGGAGCACACTCCCCACAGTGGATCTCTATGGAGCAGGTGCACACTCAGGTCACTAGTCTGCCTCTTTTGTTTTGTAACCCCCTACCTATGGTGTTGAAGGATCACCTGACTATAGCCCCAACAATCAGAATTTGGAAAAAGGTGCATGCAAAACTTCAAGCTGACCCGCGTCCTCTTGAATGGACCCCCCCCCGAGGTAATGAACAAATCCAGATTGACCAGAGATCTATTCATTGGGCCCACTAGAAGGACTGTGGTATCAATAAAGTGGGGGGCATTATGATGGGAGAAGGGCAGGCTGTTAAGGCCTTCCAAGAGCTGACTAGGGAGACTGGGTTGGGTAAGAAAAAAAAAGATGAAGTTCGACTTCTAGAGATATCTACAGCTTTGTAGCTCTATTGTAGCTTTCCTGAGAGCATCCTGTCAGTCTCATCCATTAGTGGATAAATTAACACATTGGTTCTCACTCCCTAAAGAGCATGCTAGTAAAATTTACACTGAGCTTTGGGGCTCGCTTCCCTCCCAGACTCAGAGCATGAAAGCAAAATGGGAAGCAGCATTGCATACCACCATAACAGATGACCAGTGGAAATTCTGCTGGTGACAGGCCCACTTTGCCTATCCAGATATGAGGAGTAAACTCATCCAAAACAAGATTCTTCAGCACTGGTATAGGACACCACAGGTGCTCCATAAATGTAAGCTTTTGGATAATGACCTATGTTAGAGGTGTAAGACCTAGCCGGGAGGACTTGCTTCATGTTTCCTTGACATGCGATTTGATTCACTCCTTTTGGAGCTCTGTGACTCAGCTGGCATCTCATATTGTAGGGTTGCAACTGGGGTGGGACCCCCCCCTTTTTTGGATACTAGATATTCCATCTGGACAGGTGAAGCTCCCAAAGGTACAAGAAAGATGGTGGGCCCTGCTTCACCTTCAAGGCAAATGACTGATCCTAAGTCGATGGAGAGCCACAGATATGACTTCTCTGTCTGAGTTTCTAACTTCTTTTCACAAGCTGGCATCCCTAGATAGGATGTCACATGTCATAGCCAACACCCTTTCCAAGTTTTACTTATGTTGGGCCCCCTTCATCACATATCTAAAACAAAGAGGAGGTATAGGATGATGGCCCTCACCATCCTGTTGGTCTCTATGTCTCTTTTCCTTCAAACTTGCAACAGATGTCCTGACCGGATAACAGGATGTACCTACCATGCTAGCTGAAAAATTTTGTTAATAGCTGACAGTATTTTCATTGTCTGACCTACTAGGTATACGCATGTTGAGTTTTCTTTTTGCAATGATATAAAGTTTGGGAGAATATGCCACAAGAGATGTAGTGCAGATAAATACTCCGACTTGAATGTATGTTTGGACCATACTCCTGTTGGGTAATAGTCCTACAATGTTGCACTTTTTAGAACAAAACTGATATATGGATTGTATAATATGGCTTTCTCCCTTTTGTACCTGTGATACTTTATCATTGTTGCATATGGTACTCAGTCATTGATGATGCACTTTAAAAATTAATAAAAAGCATTAACAAAAGCACAGTACTGGCATTCAAGGTAAACCTGGACGCTTGTCTGCATGCCACGATTAGCATGTCATTCCCTGGATCGTACAGTGAGACAGTGCCCATGAAGACAGTACTGGCATTCAAGGTAAACCTGGACACTTGTCTGCATGCCAAGATAAGCATGGCATTCCCTGGATAGTACAGTCAGACAGTGCCCATGAAGACAGTACTGGCATTCAAGGTAAACCTGGACACTTGTCTGCATACCAAGATAAGCATGGCATTCCCTGGATAGTACAGTGAGACAGTGTCCATGAAGACAGTACTGGCATTCAAGGTAAACCTGGACACTTGTCTGCATACCAAGATAAGCATGGCATTCCCCGGATAGTACAGTGAGACAGTGTCCATGAAGACAGTACTGGCATTCAAGGTAAACCTGGACACGTGTCTGCATACAAAGATAAGCATGGCATTCTCTGGATAGTACAGTGAGACAGTGTCCATGAAGACAGTACTGGCATTCAAGGTAAACCTGGACACTTGTCTACATACCGAGATAAGCATGGCATTCTCTGGATAGTACAGTGAGACAGTGTCCATGAAGACAGTACTGGCATTCAAGGTAAACCTGGACACCTGTCTGCATACCGAGATAAGCATGGCATTTCCTGGATAGTATAGTGAGACAGTGTCCATGAAGACAGTACTGGCATTCAAGGTACACCTGGACACTTGTCTGCATACCAAGATAAGCATGGCATTCCCTGGATAGTACAGTGAGACAGTGTCCATGAAGACAGTACTGGCATTCAAGGTAAACCTGGACACTTGTCTGCATACCAAGATAAGCATGGCATTCCCTGGATAGTACAGTCAGACAGTGCCCATGAAGACAGTACTGGCATTCAAGGTAAACCTGGACACTTGTCTGCATACCAAGATAAGCATGGCATTCCCTGGATAGTACAGTGAGACAGTGTCCATGAAGACAGTACTGGCATTCAAGGTAAACCTGGACACTTGTCTGCATACCAAGATAAGCATGGCATTCCCCGGATAGTACAGTGAGACAGTGTCCATGAAGACAGTACTGGCATTCAAGGTAAACCTGGACACGTGTCTGCATAAAAGATAAGCATGGCATTCTCTGGATAGTACAGTGAGACAGTGTCCATGAAGACAGTACTGGCATTCAAGGTAAACCTGGACACTTGTCTACATACCGAGATAAGCATGGCATTCCCTGGATAGTACAGCGAGACAGTGTCCATGAAGACAGTACTGGCATTCAAGGTAAACCTGGACACCCACTTGTCTGCATACCAAGATAAGCATGGCATTCCGTGGATAGTACAGTGAGACAGTGTCCATGAAGAGTGTACTGGCATTCAAAGTGAACCTGGACACTTGTCCGCATACCAAGATAAGCATGGCATTCCCTGGATAGTACAGTGAGACAGTGTCCATGAAGACAGTACTGGCATTCAAGGTAAACCTGGTCACTTGTCTGCATACCAAGATAAGCATGGCATTCCCTGGATAGTACAATGAGACAGTGCCCATGAAGATGAAGGCAGTACTGGCATTCAAGGTAAGCCTGGGCACTTGTCTGCATACCAAGATAAGCATGGTATTGCCTGGGTAGTAGAGAATGTAGTTAATCCTATAACATAGTACATGTTTGCAAATTATACTTATTCATCCCTGCTTATGAAACCAGAGGTTAGACATTATTAACTTAGAGTCCTTCTGACCTTAAATTACTGCATTACAGCTGTGTGGTGTGTTGGGCTAAGACACAACCTGCCACACCAGTGACCCTGGTTAGAGAACAGACCAGATTCACTTAAGGGTCAGATGGAGGAAGGAGGATTTAGTATCCAGAGACAGCTCTACTCCTGCAGGGATGAGGGACAGCATGTGCCACTGATTGGCTGCCATCTAGCAGAGGCTGGGTGATGTAACACATACTGTAGCTGTCTCTCTCTCTGAAAGGTCCAATTGTAAATGTAGAGGGCATGCTATGTCTTAACACAGTGCATGTCACTGACTTGGGGGAAGAGGAGACAACAGGAAGAAATTCAACTGGCAAGATGATGGCAGCGAGATCCTGCAGGGTCTGCACCATTGATTACAGCACTCACTGATCTATAGTGGTTAAAAGCAAATGAGGTAAGTTCGGGATAAGGTGGGTGACAGAGCTGGGGGTTGCTGTTAGAATAAGGCTGGTTGAGAGACATTGGAGGACAAAATATAGGATGGGAAGAAAAATGACTATGTTAATACAGTTGCAGAAATTTACATGGTCAGGTTTTTCCTGAAGTTTCTGTGCTATCTCTAGAGAAATCTCCTGTCTGCCCACAGTACCACTGTGGGCCACCAGAGGGATCTTTTTAGAAATATTACAAAATATCTGGAAAAATCTGACCATATATTTTGCTGCAACTGTATGTAAAACATGAAAATATGATCACTGTCCTGTAGATTTCATCTGCTCTGGCTGTGTGACTACATCTTTCATCTCAGTTCTTTGCTTGTGACATCATAATTATTTCCACAGTAAGAGACACAGATGTCAGAAGAAGATAATTGTAATGTTAGTTGTAGGCAAGCAGCATCTTATTTTACTAACTAAAAATTTTGATTTTTGATCCCCAAGGTTTTCTCTAGGATTTTTTCTTATTTGGTAATAAAAATAGACTATTATTAAGACACATTATCTTAGAAACATAGTAATTTTCCAGCAGAAGTCTTTACAGTCTATTGAGATGTCATTACCCACCCTTTTACCTGACCATACACTCTCTTAAAGCTATCTATGAATTTTGTGCTAACTTCCATCTACAGTAGTTTATACCACCCCTCCACTACTGTATACATGAAGCAGTATCTCCTGATGTCCCTTCTAAATTTGTCTCCCATCAATTTGCTGCTATCTCATCTTGTATTTTTGCTACAATTACCCTCCAAATGATGTAATAACTGGGTATGACATCATACCCAGTTATTATGGTGATTTTTGACCAGATTTGTTTCAGTCCTCTAGTATGCAGGAATCTGCGGTCTCAAGACAGTCAGTAAAAGGAGACTCCTTGTAAGTGCCATATGCCAGTTTTACAGCACTCTAGCCCTTCACCTATTGACTGGGTCCCTTCTCATAGTGCCCATGTCATTGGTATAACTGCAACCTGTCAAAAAACCAAAAACAATCAGCATGGAGAACTGCTTCTCAGTTTCCACCCCGGCTGCTGACCTCTGTCTCCTTGGTAAGTAACTTGGGTCTTAGCAATTACACTTTCAGGATTGGAAAACAACAAAATGAAACACTTTGTCAGACTCTGTTTTGTCATTGTAGATGCTGTTAATTCCTTGCACCAGTAA
Source organism: Neoceratodus forsteri (assembly GCA_016271365.2). Classification (NCBI taxonomy): domain Eukaryota; kingdom Metazoa; phylum Chordata; order Ceratodontiformes; family Ceratodontidae; genus Neoceratodus; species Neoceratodus forsteri. The sequence continues at coordinate 157,137,413 of CM028138.1, forward strand.
TTATAAAAATAAAACATAGACAACTGTGTGTCTATGGATTTTTTTACACACCCTCACTGTGCGATGACCTCATAAACTTCTCGAGCTTCACTCTTGAGGTTTATGGGTCATCACACAAAAAACAATCCATGACTCACCTCCGCATTATTCTCTATATTACTGATCTGGAAAAATTAATTGGGGACTATCCTATTGAGGTCCTTCAGGTATTTAAAGATATCTGTCTTGTCCCCTCTCTCCCTTTTGTCTTCCAGTGAGTACATGTTCAAGTAGTTTTCCAGCATCTGTTCATACGAGTGCCCCTTCTGCTCCTGAAGTGACCTTGTTCTGTCTTATCAAAATTACACAAACTTTGCCAAAATATTAAATCCATCCAAATGTCCCACTTAATTTCAGATTGCACCAGTCTTAATCTCAAAACCAAACCTCATCCCTTCTGAATTGGGTACCCTCCCCATTATATTGCGGATGCATGTATCATCCCTGACTTCCTCAGTGACCATTATATAGCCTAGTGTGTGCACAAGATCCACCACCGTAAAGCTGTCTCTAAAATCATCATCCTTCAGGTTGCTGGACTTCTCATCAGTCAATTCTCACCCATCTTCCACTGACTGGGACCATCTCTAAATAGCCACTGATATAAATTCTAAACTCAAATCCTTCAAAAGCAGGTTTCTGACTGTCTTGGACCACCATGCTCCCCTCAGGAAAACCAGGGTCTGGGGTTCCCATCTTCCTTGGATTTCTGCTGAGATTTGGGTTTGCCTTCAATCCAGAGACCTATCCTGGTGATCCTAGAAGGCCACTGGCTCTCCTGCTGCCCTATTAAATTACCCAGCCCTTTGAAAAACTTGCACCAAAGCCACTGGACTTGTACAATCTGAATACCTTGCATCCAGACTCCAGAATAACCTTTATCACACCTTCCAAGTTCTGAAAAGTAATCCATTCCCTTTTCTCCTCCCCAACCCAGTCTTTCCCCCCAGTCCTCAAGGTTGGCAACTCCCACATCACTGACCCTGATACTGTATCTTCTTCTTTCAACATCATTTGTGCTTTCTCCTTCCACTTTCCCAATCTCCTCTGCTCCATCCCCTTATTCCTTACCTCTACCATCACATACTTTCACCATCTCCCCTACCACTCCTTCTGCCTCTCTTCAGTCCCTTCTTGCCCTTAACTCCCATAAGGCTGATGGTATCCAACACCAAGCTTCTTCACCTCTTTGCTGCTGCCATTGCTATCCCTGTTACTCACCTCCTCAACCTCACCTTTCCTGCAGTTTATGTCCCAGAGTCCTCAAAACAGGCTACTGTCATCCTCTTTCATAAAGGAAGTGATCCTTTCTCCCTTGGTAACTGTTGGTGTATCCCTCTCTCCTCCCTGGCCAAGCTCCAAGAACACCTTGCCCTGTCTCAGCTCTCACATTTTCTCGACTCCTCCCCCTTTTTCACTTCTTATCAGTCTGGACTCAAAAAGTTTCATTCCAATCCCACTTCCCCTCCTCCAACTCAACGTCCATGTCAGGTATGGACCAGGGTGACCTCACCTCTGCCATTTTTGTCAACTTTTTGTCAACTTGGCCAAATCTTTCAACACCATGTCCCACTCCTTCTCTTGGACAAACTTAAGGGGGCAGGGCTTTCTGCTTCTCCAATCATCTGGTTCTGCTCCTACCTTGAGGGTAGGTTGAAAGTTGTCAGTATTGGAGACATCTTTTCCCACCACTCCTGATCTGCTCAGGTGTTCCCCAAGATCCAACCTGGGTCCCATACACTTTTCCATACTTCTGAATGACCTACTCTGCTGCTCATCTCTCTGTGTCCATTCACATATACACAGATATTGCTGTACTGTTTGCCAGGTGTCAGCGTGGCTCAGTTGGTAGCACATCCGCCTCTGGACCAGAAGGTCGTGGGTTCTCGTCCCACCCTGGGATTGGACTTGCACCTAAAAATCACTGGCATCCAAGTGCAGTATTGGGGGGTGCTGTACTGCTGGGGTGTGCCATCCTTCGGATGAGATGTTAAACTGAGGTCCCTTCTGCCCATCCTGGTGTTGTCCTGGTGGGTGTCCAGGTGGAAGTAAAAGAACCCAGGGCACTCTTCACAAAAGAGTAGGGAACATTCCCGGTGTCTTGGCCAACATTCCCCTTCCCATAAACCGGTTCATGCAATTATTCAGGCTGTGTGTGGGTGATGATGTGCGATATGGCCGCCACCACACATTCAGTCACTTCACTACCAGTCTAGCATTGCTTGTAAAGCGCTTTGGATGTATGAAAAGCGCTATATAAATGCTGATTCTTCTTCTCTGGCCCCTCTGCAGCTGACCTAGCTGTCCATCTCCAACAGAATTTTGACAGGATCCAGTGCAGGTTCCAATCTAACCAGTTGTCCCTCAATGCCAAGAAAATAATCTCCATGCACTTTGGCTCCTGGCAGAGGTTCTCCAGCATCTTCCTCCTCCCATACACTTGCACCCTTGATGGTACTGCAGTTGAAGATGTTTCCTCTTTCAAGTACCTTGGGGTGTGGCTAGACAGTCAACTTGACTTCTTGGTGCACATAGATGCCATTCATCAAAGATTCCACCCAAGACTGGGTGGGCTTGAGAAAAATAAAGCCAGCATCCTGCTTCCTGCCAACCGATAGTTAGTATTGAAGATGATCCACCCCATCTTTGACTATGGTAACATTGTCTACAATGCTGCTCCTAAGTGCACTGTCACCAGACTGGACACTCTGTCATACTCTTTCTGCTCTTTTGCCTTAGGCTGCCCTCCCTGTACCTACCACTGTTCCCTTTACTTCTCCCTGTCCTTCCCTTCCCTTGATACCAGACACTTGGGTCTCTCCCTCCCTGCATTTCCACCATCCTCTCTCTCCCCACCACCTTCCTCCTACTGTCTCAGGAACACTGGATCACATTACCTCTCTTTTGTCTCCAGGAAAACTGCAGGTCAGGCTGCTTTCTCATGTAATTTCCTCAATCTCCAGTCCTCTCTTCCCCTATCTATCCACTCTGCATCTTATTTCTCATGCAAGTCCCTTTTTCATGACTTTACTACCCCTTCAAGCAACTGCACCTAACACCTGTTCTTAGCAATCTCCTTCTCCCCTTCCTGTATGTTCAGTGACCCCAGCTCAGATCAATATCTCTTTGACCACCCTAAGCCCCCAGTCTGTGTGGCTTTAATCTGCTACTAGTTGTGTTGACATCTGGGGCCTGATATTCAAAATGTTGTGCCAGCACAAATCGGAGGTTGTGCATGAAAACTGCATTTTGCACCTGGTGTGGGGGCAGGGCCTATTTTCAGACACCCACACAGCATGGGTAAAATCTGGTTGCACCTGAGCACAAAGATACTGTTGCACTCATGCAAATGAGAGGGACCCTCCCAGCATATGGGCGCAGTAGTATATTCAGAAGTTTGCACCAGTTGTATTCCCCACCTGAATAGATGCAAATTACCACCAATACAAACCTCCTCCTAATGGGGCACAATGCCATGCCAGCAGTCCAAGGCACTGTAGCTGCATGCCCCAGCCCTGGTACCCAAAGCCATCTCTGGTGCCTAATGGTCCCCCTTCCTCCAATCCTTAGCCCGGTAATTACAGAAACATACTCTGGTGCCTAGTGGTCCCCCCCTCTCTGATTCTCAGCCTAGTAATTACAAAAACATGCTCTGGTGCCTAGTGGTGCCCTCTCTCCCTGATACTCAGTTCAGTAATGAAGAACAGATTCTCTGATGCCTTGTGGATCCCCCCATTCCCAGCCAGGCAATAAAAGATGGATCCCCTGGTGCCTAGTTTCCCATGCAGCATCTGAGCCTTGGCCCATCGAGGACAAAACATTCCCTGGTGGCTAGTGGTCTCTCCCAGCCAGATTCTGATCCTTGACCCCATCCAAACATGATTACAACCAGTGGATCGTTCTCCCCACATGTTTGATACCCAGCCCTTGTACACTAATGACAGTGCCTGTGGTACATGCCCAGCTGTCACAAGTTGACCGCAAGGTATGCTGTGTGTCAGAAGACAAAATGCACACACATCCAGTAGTAACCCCCCCCATGAGCATATGGCAGCACAACAAAGATCCCTGGCATCTACTGGTCCCCCCACCATGGCACTGATCACCCATCCATCCATCCCCCTTCCATTGACCAACATGTTCAGTGCAATGGGACCTGTTCAGTGACTGGCACAACCCTCTGCTCACCACCTTGGCTGGTCATAGTATATACAGATGGGGAGCACATGTCCTACCCCTATAAATAGGATGCATGCTCCCTACCTGTACATACAGTGACTGTCCGAAGGGGTGAGAAGAGGGCTGTGCCAGTCGCTGAACAGGTCCTGCAGCACCAAACATGCTGGGAAGGGAAGGGGGTGAAGGGGTTGGTGGTCGCTGCCACAGTGTGGGGACCACTAGACACAAAAGATCTTTGTCATACTGCTGTTACAGTCATTGTGGGTGGGGGTACTGGAAGTGTGTGCATTTTGTCTTTTATCATTCAGCATACCCCAGGGTCAGCTTTTGACAGGTGGACATGTACCACAGGCACTGTTGTTAGTGTACAGGGGCTGAGGATTGGACATGGGGGGGATGGTCCACTGGTTATAATCACATTTGAACAGAATAAGGGATCAGAAACGAGGAAGGGGGGGGACCACTAACTGCCTGGATATATTTTTTTTTGTCTGTGACATGGCTGGGGTTTGGGTGCGGTGGGGGGAGGAGTTAGGGAACAGAGATTACATCTTTCATTACCTGGCTAGGAATCAAAGGAAGGGGGTCCATGAGGCACCAGGGAATCTGACCTTCATTGCTAGGCTGAAGATCAGAGGGGGGGGGGACCAGTAGACACTAGGGCATGTTTCTCTAATTACAGGGCTGAGCATCGGGGGGATGACTAGGTACCAGGGCATGTGTTTGTAATTACTAGGCTGAGGATCACAGGGAGAAGGGACCACTAGGCACCAGGGATTTCAACACATCTATGGTACCGGGCAATGGAAGGGGGCAGCGCTGCTCTGCCTTGTTACTACAGTATTACCCATGCAAATGAGCTCAGAATGGGTATACAAATGGCCCCTTAGAACCTAGCATGCCCAATGGACTCATGTGCATGGGTCCCTCTGAAACTTACAGCACACTTTTGGCACTGCAGGGGATCCATGTCAGGGCAGTGCTACTTGACTTAATGCTGTGCTGACATGTCCCTATATTTAGTCAGATAGCGCTGGTGCATTATCTGACTGAATATAGCATCCTTGGATTCCTGAGTACTTGCAAAAGGCAGCGCAAACCTTTGCACTCTGCTTTGTATTGTTTTGAATATCAGGCTCCTGGAATGTTTTGCGTCAGTACTTACCTTCGCTCAGGGTGATTGTTTTTTAACTCTACACTAATCCAGTATTCACACCCAGTAACTAATTTTACATGAGCAATTGTACTGACCTTGCATTTTTTATATTGATTATGCTGCTTTAGCTGTCTGAAATTTATAACTGCCGAACTATATTAATTACTCTTGGAGCTTACTGTACTGTGTATTTAGTATTTTATGTATTATATCTTCACCTTTGTTATTCTCTACTCCCTCACCTCCTCCACCCGGGATGCATCTGGAAATAAACTGTTTCCAGTGCAGTATGTCTTTCCTGAAACTTTTGAAATAAATATAAAAATATATATTTGTCATTAATTGTAAAAGTTCCAGCAGGCAGAACATTTATTTTAGCAAGCAACGTTTTCACAGTATTATATGGTTTCTTGCCATGAACATGCAGTAGCACAAGTTAGGATGCAACACAGTAATGCTCAGTATATCACAAAATACTGCAATATAGTACAGGGAACAGTGTAATTAAATGGCAATTAAGCCCTTTTGTCATGCAGTATTTTGTTACATGTAATTTACTGCATGTTACTGTGTTGCATCATGGCTGGCTTCTCTGTATAATAATGTCTGAAATCTTAAAACAAAAATATATACTTAAAATAAAACAAAGAAAAGAAGATATGTAAAACAAGAAAATTCTTTGCATTTCCAGAATGCAATTGAATTTGCATATTAAAATACTCATGGAATACTTTAACTTATTTAAGTAATCACACCATTGATAGCTATTACAATTTAAAATTGAAACATAATTTACAGAAAGAAAATAACTATCTGAGCAAAAAAAAAAAAAAAATCCTAATATCTGAACTCCCCTCAGCTAAACAGGTTTTCTTTTGAGGTGATCGAAATAGCAATTTGGCATTTTATTGAACTTGAAATAAAAAGAAAAAGGAGGGAATTCTTCTGAATAAGGAGCAATGGGCTGGATATTCAAAAGGGTTGCGCCATGCGCAGTAGGGTTGCACCTGCGTAAGTCCGAAATTGCTCCATTCTGCGATATTCAGCAGGAGGCAGTTGCGCCCCAAGTCATGCTGAGCAACAGTGCAATGCTAATGAAGGCATGCTCAACCAGAGGGGGAGGAACCATGCATAAACTGCACAGCCCGATATTCAGCCTGGCTGTACAGAGTTGTGCAGGCGCAACCCCCTACCTGCGCCTGCACAACTTTGAGCCAAAAAAAAAGGAGTAAGTCAAGGGCCACAGGTGAGCTGCCACATTGCAGGGCACAACACAGCAGCTGCCACCTGTGGGTGGCCCTCCACTTGTTCCCTGTGCCCCCCCTGCAGCCCGATCGCGGGCAGATCTCACTCCCCCCACTGGCCTGATCGCGGGCATAACAGTAGTGAACCCCCCTGACTGGCCCGATCGTGGGCATAACTGTACTGAAACCCCCTCTCCACTGGCCCGATCGCAGGCATAACTGTACTGAACCCTCCCCACTGGCCTGATCTCGGGCATAAGATCCACCCCCCAGTCCAATTACCCTGGTAATCTAGTGGCTCCCCACTCCCCACCCACCCACTCATGGAGCCCCACCACCTCCCCGTTAGCTGGCGGGTGGCAGCACCCACCCGCCTGCCACCCCACCGCCCGCCGACTGACTGCTCGGTAGGGCTGCACACCATTGGTTCAGAGCAAGAGCCTATGCGTGCAGCCCATACGTACAAGGCAGTCAGATTTGTGAATGAATTCATTCATTCACATATCTGAACTTGCCTTGTCGCAGTATGGGCTGCATGTGGCTCTGTTTGAACCAATGGGCGTGCAGCCACGGGCAGTAGCCATGGGCGGGCGGCGCGGCAGGTGGGTGGTGCTGTTGCCCGCTGGCTGACGGGAGGGAGCGGGTGGTGGGGCTCTGTGGGTGGTGGGTGGGGGCCACTAGATCACCAGGGAAATTGGACTTGGGGGAGTGAATCTTATGTCCGTGATCCGCCAGTGAAGGGGTTCAGTACAGTTATGCCTGCTGACGGCCGCCAGTGGGGGGGCTTCAGTGTTAAGCCCATGATTGGGCCAGTGCAGGGGTTTCAGTACAGTTATGCCCGCGATCGGGCCAGTCGGGGGGGGTTCAGTACAGTTATGCCCATGATCTGGCCAGTCGGGGGGGTTCAATACTGTTATGCCCACGATCGGGCCAGTCGGGGGGGTTCAGTACAGTTATGCCTGCGATTGGGCTGCAGGGGGTGTCGGTCCCTGAGGGCTACTGCCTGGCAGGGCGCCACGCGCAAGTTGTCGGGGATCGGCGCACCTGCATGCTAATGACATGCAAATGGGGCCATAAATAGATGCAAATGGCCCTCCCTGCACCTTGCATGAATTATGGCCCCTTTTGCATGTCACCTTTTGAATATCAGAAAGTTGCACATGGCGCAATGGAACTTGCAGCACCGCATCTTGAATGCTCAGCTCTGACCACTTGCGGTGGCGCAAGTTCCAGTGCGCCATGCACAGTGGCTGTGGCTGGGGGGGCGATATTCAAAGGAGTTGCTCAATAGAGCAACTCTGTTGAATATTGCCCCAGCCACACCCCAGCGCAACTTTTTTGAGCAGCGCAAGGGCTTGCGCCACAGAATGGCACAGTTTGAATATCCAGCCCAATATGTCTATCTGGATTTGGAAAATCATACTAGGATGGCTATGAATTTGAAAGCAATTGTGAATAAAATAGTAAGAAAGGTAGATATTCTGTTGAGCAATAAGACTGTCATAAATCTTTTATGAATAAGATATTAATAGAATTGTCTACTATTTTGATATAAGATTTAATATCTTAAAATATGACTTCATTTCTTGAAATAATATTAAATATCTTAAAAAAATGTTAAAAGATTTTATATTTTATGATGAATTGCCTTATGTCATAAGATACTGTTTTCTGAAAATAAATCTTTAAATATTTATCTTGTTCTATTGGTAGATATGTTGATGTGTTTTAAATGTAACTGTACGATGTTTAATTTTTTATTTCTCATTTAAAGATGATACTTTTTGTAGTGTAGTTCCATAGATATAAAATGCAAAAGGGAAGCAAAACACAGAGGCCCGGATATTCAAAAGGGTTGCACTATGCGCAACAGGGTTGCGCATGCTCAAGTCAAAAAATGCGCCATTTTGTGATATTCAGAAGGAGGCAGTTGCACCACGAGAAAACATGCTGAGCAACAGCGCCAATGAAAATGAAGGCGCATGAGCAGCTTGAAGAGGTGGAGCCATGCATAAAGAGCGCAATGCGATATTCAGAGACTTGCGCAATGCGCAATAGCGGCACAGCCGGAAATTGCGCACTAGCGGAAATGAGCCAAAATAAAAAGGCTCAAGGAAGCGGCACAAGAACGCTACAAGGCTGCCAAGTGGGGAGAGAGAGAGAGAGAGACAGACAGACAGACAGACAGACAGACAGAGACAGGCTAGGGCAGGCAAGGCAAGCGTGGGCCATAGGCTGTAAAGGCCAGTGGGGGTGCCCGGTGCAGTGGAAGTAGCAGTGAGGACAGCGGGGGTAACACAGCAACACCAGCCAGGGGGTCAGAAGCCAGGGAGATGGACAGTGCCAGCTTCCACATGGAAGCTGTAATGAGGGGGGTGAGAATGCATGCTGCAGGGGGACATGGCCGTGGAAGGGCCCGTCGGCGGTATGCCCCCAACAGGCAGTACCGTGCCCGCATCAGCTTTGAGCTGTACACAGATGTAGAGATCGTGGGCCGGTACCGCCTGAACAGGGCAATACTGAGATGGCTCTGTGAGCTGTGCAGTGAAGTGATGCAGGCACCCTCACGATGGAGTCACGCTCTGTCGGTGGAGACCAAGATGACAGCCTGCATGTGCCTGCTCGCCACGGGCACCTTCCAGAGGCCAACAGGGGACACCACAGGCATCACACAGTCGGCCACGTCACGCATCCTCACCCAATTCCTCAGCGCACTGCTGCCACGTGCTGTGGAGTACATCCATTTCCCCAGCACCGCGGCAGAGCGTACAGCAAACATGCAGGAGTTCCACAGGGTAGCACGTATGCCTGGCGTGCTAGGGGCCATAGACTGCACCCATGTGGCCATTCGCACGCCACCTGGCCCCGATGGGGCTGCATATAGGAACAGAAAGGGCTTCTCCAGTGTCAACTGCTAGGTGGTGTGTGATGCCACTGGGCGCATAATCAATGTCTGTGCCACACACCCTGGTGGCGCACATGATGCCTTCATATGGTATCAGTCTGCACTGTGCCATCGATTCAAGAGTGGGGACATCCCCACAGGCCATCTAGTGGGTGAGTACACATGTATGGAATGCAAACTCGGGGCAAGGGTGGGAATGCCACAGGTGCCATGGTAGTGGCACACAGGGATATGGGCAATATGGACCTGAACATGAGACTGATCTCCACTATTTCCACACAGGTGACAGCGGATACCCACTCCGTCCCTGGCTGCTCACACCATACCGGCGCCCCATGACCCCATCGCAGCAATGCTATAATGAGGCACATGTTTCCACATGCAACATCATAGAGCGGGTGTTTGGGATGCTCAAGACACGCTTCCAATGCCTAGACACCTCCGGCGGTGCCCTACAGTACAGCCCCCAAAAGGCCTATGGGATATTCCTGGCCTGTTGCATCCTGCACAACATGGCCAAAGACCATGGGATAGCCGTACAGGTTGAAGAGGGGGACAGCGATGGGGACGCCAGTGGTGCCGGTGTTGATGGTGATGAGCAGCCCCCCCCCAGGACGGCGGGACCCCCGACTGATTAGGCAGGCCCAGCTGCACCGGGACACCATCACAAAGGAGCACTATGCAGAACACAGGTAAGTCAAGGGGACATGTGCAACCAACACTGTCCATGCGCAAACCACAGGCACACAGGGTAACACACCAGGGGTACATGACGGCCAGGGGAGTGGAAGGGTCCAGACATGCAAACATACCATCAGGGAGGGGTAAAGACTCATATGGACACACACACACCAGGCACAGAGCATACATGGGCAGATGCACAGCACAGCACAGCAGAACCGACATTGCTAACACACAGAACCACCGACCACCCCCACCACCTGTTCTGTCCAAGTACGTGTGTCAGATGCTGGGCACCCTTGCAGCTTGGTGTACAGTACAATGCAGGCATCATCATGCACACGCACCTGTGGACAGCAGTTGGGAGGGTGTGCAGGTGGTCCGTGTGTCGGTGTGGTGAGCAGAGCACCCAGCAGTGCACTGCCCACCATGACACACATTGCACACAGGGCAGCACCAGACAGGGCCCGCACTGGGAGACAGGTCAGTCATGTAGCACTGTCCCACAGCCACTGCGGATATGAGGGCGGCCCCGCTGTGGCCCAACAGCACTGGCAGGCTGAGCAGGGGCCACATGGGGTGGCACTGTTGGACCACCAGGGGTCCCACTGTGCGAACGCGACCTTGCCCGCACGGGGTCTGCAGCATGCTGAACAAACCTGCACCAGGGGTGCTCGGGATGGCCACAGCAGAACCCGGTGTCGACAGGCCTGGTGTCGCACCCCGCGGGGAATGGGGAGTGGAGAGTGAACTGTGTGGGGTGTGCGGTACAGGGGCACCTGACTGTGTGCCCAATACGTCCACGACAGAGACCACTGCCTGGGTCAGCCTGTCAATGGTGGCGGTCACATCCGTCTGCATACGAACCAGCTCTGCATGGTTCAGAGCACACTCCCTGCTGTGCCGCTCCACAGCCACAGACAGTGCCTCCACGGACATTGCAACCCGCCTCTGCAGCTGTACTGATTCCCGCAGCAGGCAGGTGTGCTCATCCAATGGGTACTGTGCCCGAACGGCATCCTGTCCCCCAGGGTGTGGAAGGTCCTGATGCATAACACCCCTTGAGGGTGGGCACTGTTCGCCAGGACCAGGAATGGGTGGATCAAAGGGCGGCGGACATGTGCCACCACTTGACACTGTACCCCCAGACCTGGTGGGTGACTGCTGCTGCTGCCCCTCCAACCGCTGTGCCCCAGGGTCCACTCGTTCTACCGCTGTGGCAGCAACAGTGCCAGACACCTGCACAGCCACCGGTGCTGCCCAACCGGTGCTGACAGGCACAGCCTGGGACTGTGCCAACATGCTGGTACACAGTTGGAACCAGAAAGGCCCAGGGGCACGTGCTGGCCTGCTGTGTGTGCGTCATGGGACACACATATCACTGCCCATTGCAGTCCTTGCATCATCAATGGTGCGGGTATGTTACAGCCATAGTCACAGCGTGCTGGCATGCTTGCATGCCAGACTGCTGAGACACAGGCTGTGCACCCCCCGCACCCGAATCACCGACACCAGAGTTGGCAGCCCAGCGTGCATGCTGCTGCAGTGCATGCTGGCTGGTGACAGATGTGGATGGACCCTCCTCCATGTCCAGCAGGTCATCATCACTGCCTGGACCCACCACCACCGTCTCCTGAAGATGAACAGGATCTGTAACAGAAAGAGAGTACATGTGAGTGCATGTGAACAACCTTCCCCCCAACCCCCCAACACCACCACCATGTCATACCGTGCAGTGATGGGCTTCCACCTGTCTGGAATCCACCTCCTGGTACGCCCTCAATAGCACTCCGCTGCATTGATGCAACCAGTGTCTCCTCAGCCGGGTCAGCTCCAACACCGCTGGCTGGCCCCGCCAGTGCCAGCAGTGCCGCCTGAAGGCTGCCACCTTCTCCTTCAACTCCTGCGGTCTGTCCCCATCTTCTTTCTTGCATTCCTGCATGGGCGCAGGTGGCTTCCGTCGCAGGTTCACGGCCCGAGCTACCCCCTTCCATGCAGCCGCATGGGACTGAGGGGTGCCCCTCCGTCCACTCAGTAGTGGCTCCTCATCCAGGTAGGCCTGGAAGAGGGCCTCTGTCTCTGCTGGAGTAAAGTTGGGCCTCCTCCTACGCCCACCATTCTCACCCTCACCTTGGCTCTGCTCGGTCATGGAGATCTGTATGGGGGGAAGTGGACACCTGTCACTGTGCAGTCTACAGCATTTTCCCATGACCATTGTCCAGAACATCACACAGCATGCAACTCACCTGCAGTACCCGAATCTGGCCAGCGCAGCCCAATGTTGCACATTTATAGCGCAATGAATGCAAATTAGGTGTGGAGCAACTATAATGACATGCAAATCGCGCCACTGCGCCTTTGAATGGCTGATCAGATGATTTGCATGTGTCGGCTGAATATCACGAATTTGCGCTTTGCGCAATACGGTTGAGTCGGCTGAGCCAATGGCTCAGATTTGTGACTGTGTGGTATACTGCATTGCGCATGCCCAGATAGCTTATGCAGGCGTCTGCCGCGCTGCTGACGTGCTGTGCGCGATCGGCAATTCAGGCCATGGCCACCATTGTGCCAGTGGCGCTACAGCACTGGGCACTATATGGCGCTGTGGCAGTACTGCACAATAGTCCACTGTGGCACTGGTATGCAGCTGGTCGGTCGCGCAGGATGCGTATACATCAGATGGCGCTGTGCATGGCCTTGCGTCATTGCCCATGACCTGGTGTCCGACCTTTGCCCCCTGGCCCTGTTCGGCTGCCATGTGTACGGCCCTATTGCGCTGTCTGGTGACAGCGCTATGTGAAGTGACGGCGCTGTTCGAACAGCGATTGGAACCTGTGGTGGTTCTATTGCAACATCTCCGCGCATGAGGAGGCGCGCAGCGGGTGCCATATTGCCTGCTGTAAAGTTGGTACCATGGCTCGCAGAAGAGCAGTGCAGTGGAGCCCTGTAGAAGTGGCCAACTTGGTGGCCCTAGTGGAGCCCCACTATGGAGCACTGTATGGTGAGGTGATCCTCATCATTGCTAGGATGCAGGTCTGGCAGCAAGTGGCCAGTGACCTGGTGGAGGTCACTGGACGGTGCCGGTCAGCTGAGCAGTGCCGGCACCGGTACGGTAACCTCCGCCGGAGGGATCCTCAACTTCTGGATCGGCTGCGGTCACGTGCCAGGAGGGGCGTGGTGCCTAGGCCAGGTGGGTGTACCATCTATGCACCTGTATTCTCTGTAGGGGTGTGAGTGTGTTTTGGTGGCTGTGCATAGGTGACGGCTCTGCCATGGTTGGCTGTGTCAGTGTGTGCAGGTGTGAGATGCATGGGTCTGGCTGTGTGGGCAGGCACTCTCACTGGGGCAGGGGGCAGTCTGCTTTGGAGTCACACTGATGTTTCTCTCAACATATGTCTCCCACAGGCCGGGATGTGAGGATGCAGGCACGGGGTGAGGAGGGCCATGCCAGGGCCCCGGTGCCGGTGGGTGTTGCGCCCCAGCAGCAGCAGCAGCAGCTGCAGCAGCAGTGGCAGACCCAGCTGCTTGAGGAGTGTGAGTATCATTATGTCATGGATGCTATTGCATGCTGGGGGGCAAGACCACCAGCCATGCACAACACAACCATGCAGGAAAAGGGAGGTCATAATTCCACTATACAAGACACTAGTGAGGCCCCACTTGGAGTACAGTGTACAGTTCTGGAGACCATACCTAAGTAAGGACATAGACTGGGTAGAGAAGGTTCAGAGGAGGGCAACAAAGATGGTGCATGGATTGCATCACAAGTCCTATGAAGACAGGTTGAAGGAACTGAACATGTACTCCCTGGAGGAGAGGAGGGAGAGAGGGGATATGATAGAGACATACAAGTATCTTACAGGGAGGAACAGGGTGCAGGAAAACACTATTTTTAAGTGAAACAGATGTTCCAGGACTAGAGGGCATGGGATGAAGTTGGAGGGAGGACGATTCAGAGGAAACATGAGAAAAATTTCTTCACAGAACGAGTGGTGGACAAGTGGAACACCCTGCCAGAGGAAGTGGTGGGGGCTGAAACAATCACGGGATTTAAGAATGCATGGGATAGACATAAAGGAATTCTGGAGGTCAGAGGTAAGGTGCAACAGACTTCTAGGAAAACAAACTGAACTTACAAGCTCAAATGGGCAGACTGGATGGGCCATAGGCCCTTATCTGCTGACCCTGTCTATGTATCTATGTATGTATGCACGACACAGGTGACATGCATCACTGTCCAGTGTCACAGCACGTCTGTGTATGCGTCACTGGTGGTCCATGCATGCACTGGGCACATAGCTGTGTAACTGGCATCGCTACCACGTTGCCACATCACTTGACAGCCTTGTTTGTGCTGTGATGGACATGGGCAGTGTGTGTGTGCAGTGGTGCACATAGCTGGTGCCACCTGTTTGTGATGGCCATGTGCATGTTCACTGTGGGTGGGTGCATGCCATCACAGGTGCGGGACATTGGGCTATATGGCTTGCAGGTTGGGTGGTGTTCAGGGTTGTGGTCAGTCACAGCCATTGACTGTGTTCCCATTTTCCTAGGCCTCACAGTTCTCAGAAGGATCCATCGGGACATACGTGGCCTAACACAAGTGTCCCTAGATAACCAGGCCATCCTGAATGACATCCGGAGACATGGCCTGCGGAGGAGGCATGCAGAGAACAGTGGCACCGGGCAGAGGACGACCAGCCTGCTGGGCCTTAGGCCACATTACCCTTCCCACTTCACCCATCCCTACCACCCTGCCTTCCCTCTCCAAGTTGTTCATCCCTACCCCTTGCCCACCCCTACCTTGTACCCGTCCCCCCCCTTCTAAATAGTTCTGGTTTATTGTTTTGTACTTTACACAGTTTGAGAATACATTTATATTTTGATATGAATACTGTGTTGGTCTCTGATTTGCAGCTGGCTATGGTTGCTCAGTTGCAGTGGTGTACATGCCATCTGGGGTGGTATGGTCCTGGTGGGTGTGTGTGTGTGTGTGTGTGTGTGTGCACGTGTGTGTGCATGGGAAGGTATCTCCGGCATGGCAGTGACTTTCTGTTGCTCTTGCCGTCTGCTGCCACCCACTGCTGGGTGCACAGGGTGTGTCTGGCTTGTATGCTTCTCTGCTGCACGGGGTTGACGTGTGCTGGGGGGGATGCATGGTTTCCTGCAGTGCCAGTCACTGCACATGGGTGGTGTCTTGGGGTCACGGTGCAGGGTGTGCTGTGCATACTGGGGCTGATGTGCTTGTGGTTGTCAATCCCCTGTGTGTGGCACTCTCAGCCTGCCAGTGGTTGTGCTGGGGTGTCATGGCTCTGCTGTGCTTTGTTGGCTTGTCCCCATGGGCCAGTAGATCATCCGTCCCACCCCCAGTGATGCTGTGCTTGGGGTGTGCAGGTGCCTTGTTGGTTCTGCAGTGTGTTCTTGTGCCCATGTGTGGCATGGCTGGCGGTGGGCCCCAGCCTGCCTCCCTGGATGTGCAGTTCCATTGCTGTGGGGGGGGGGCTCTACTTGCGCTATGGCACCTCTGGACTGCTCAGCTGGGCTGCCCTGGTTGTGCTATAGCGCAACCTTTCTGCTCAGCTTCTCCTTCCTGGTTGCGCTATGGCGCAGTATGTGCGATATTCAGACGTTGGCTGCTTGAGCAATTTGTTCTGCTCCATGTTTGAATATCGCACCTGTTGCACATATGCGCAATTGGTTTGTGCTTGCTCCTGCTGTTGCACACATTTTGGGGGCAGTTTGAATATCTGGGCCAGAAAAAGTATATGAAAGGTAAACAGCATTGTGTCTAAAAACTGTGTTTTTCTGCATTTGTCCTGAGATGCTAGGTGCTCCTTAAAGGTATCCATTTGTAAAAAGTGTCATTTTGATATAACTCAAGTGCATCATGGAACTTACAATGAATCAATATAGATGTTGCATCAAAAAAAGTGCTAAAGCATTGTTTATACAAGTTTTGCAATTGTATGGAAATGTGAGTTTAAACATTACTGTATTCTAAAGTCATATTATTCTAGTTTAATACTACAACTCTCCAGTGCATATGTCCTGTCAAGGAATGTGATAATGAATACAGAAAATCAATACAGCTTAGTATTAGCTTGATCTAGGCTTTCTGTAGCATCTCTTAACTGTCTAAAATCACAGGTGGAGGAGGAGCACATGATTAACACTGAGGCATAACAAGAAACTATACACTTTTTTTCTGTAGCTACAAAACATTTCTAGAATACTGCAGTTACTGTAGAGGACATCAAAAACAAATCAATTTTCTAGAGCTCTGCAGAATTTTCAAATTCAGGTGGAATGAAATTCCATAGAATTTTCAAAATTCTGCTAAAATTCTGCCGATCTTGCCAGAAATGGAATGGCGGAATTCTGTGGCAGAAAATAGTTGTGGAATGATTTTCCTTGGAAAAAATGCTTCGGATCACAGTAGGAAGAATTCCACAGAAGAACCAGGGAAATTCTACCAGCAGAAGGGTCATTCCATGCTAATTTTGTCAGCAGAATTCTACATTCTGCACAGCACTACAATTTCTCATTTTGAGAGACATTGTATCTTACACACTTTCAACATAGAAACATGGAAACACAGAATTTGACAGCAATTAAGAACTGCTGGCCCACCCAGTCTGCCCATTTTTCCCATCCTACAGTGTCACCGTAGACCATACTTGATATTCTTCTCTCTCTCCCTTCCTCTCCTTTCTTTCCATTAAGTTTACTTATGTCTATCCCATACATTCATGAATTTCACCACTGTTTTCTCTCCCATCACCTCCGCTGGAAGAAGACTGTCTAAGGCACCCATCACTTTCTGAGAAGAAGTACTTCCTGACATCTTTCCTGAATTTACCCCACTCCAGCTTCATTGCATGCCCCTTGTTCTTGGGCATCCTTTTTTTCAGAAAAATACTCGACTCCTATACCTTATCTACTCACATGAGGTGCTTAAAGGTCCCTTTCATAGCTCCTCTCTCCCTCCTCTTTTCCAGATTGTGAATATTGAGCTCCTTTAGCCTCTCCTTATAGAGTTTCTGATGCAGACCCTGCCCCATTTTAGTTGCCCTCCTCTGGACAGTCTCCACTCTGTCTATGTCCTTCTGGAGATGTGTTCTCCAGAGCTGGAAACAGTATTCTGTGTGTGGTCTCACCAGCAATCTATACAGAGGCAACACCACTTCCCTCCATATACTGGTGATACCCCTTCCTATGCACCCCAGCATCCCACTTGTCCTCCCAACAGCCATGTCACACTGTCTTGTCACCTTTGGGTCATCAGATATGATTACCACCAGGTCTCTTTCCTATTTGTTGATTGTCACTACCTCTTCTTCCATTTTGTACTCTGCCTCTGGGTTTCTGTGACCTGCGTCCATGATTTTGCACTTTTTCACATTGAAACCCAACTGGCATCCCCTTGACCACTCCTCACATTTTCTCAGATCTCTGTGCATAATTTCAATCTCCCTGTAGTCAACCCTACTGCAAACTTTGTTGTCATCCACAGATAGGCAGACCTTCCCTTTCAGCCCATGTGCAATTTCACTTATAATGACATCAATCAAATCAAATCAAACTTTGTTTGTTAAAGGCACCTTTCCTGTGATGAAGGTGCCTGTATTATAGAATAACAACTCATCAACATTTAAAACATTATTAACCCTAAAATTAATAAAATTAACAGTGAAGTCCATAAATAGATGATAATCCATGGTAACATTACACTTAATCTAAAAAGGCTAAGCTGAAGAGGAATGCCTTAAGTTCTGATATAAAACTGTGGATAATCAGGCAATCCCTTATCAGACAAGGTAGAGAATTCCACAGGGTAGGGGCCATAAACTCAAAAGAAAGAGCCCTAGATGATTGAAGCTGCACCCTGGGAATCTCTATCAATCCCTTGTTGGTGGATCGGAGAGGTCAGGAGAGGCAATAGGGAGAAAGGAGATCTTGCAGGTAATGAGGTCCCTGATCATGTAGGGCTTTATAGGTGAGCAGACTGACCTTGAAGGCGATATGCCATCGCACTGGCAGCCAGAGCAGTCTGAGGAGCACAGGCATACTATGACTGGTCCTAGATGTACCAATCACAAGCCTGGCAGCCACATTCTGCACCATCGGCAGGTGACAGATATCAACTCTGGGTAGCCCTAGGTACAGGGCATTGCAGTAGTCAAGGCAAGTGGTCACGAAGGTGTGGACCAGTATAGGAAAATCATCAGAAGGAACAAGATGTTTCACCGGGCGATATTCCTTAGATAGTAAAAAGAGGTCTTGACAACAGCTGACACCTGAGACTTTAGGGTCAAACTGTCATCAAAAATAACACCTAGGTGTTGCACCTGGTCTGAGATGGTAAGCTGGATGTCCCCGAACCATAGACCAGAGGGTTGTCCTGCCAACGCACCCACCTTCTGATGATCTGGGCCCACAACCAACACCTCAGTTTTATCTGGGTTCAGTTTCAACCAACTGGCACTCATCCACTCCTAAATCTCGGATAGGCAGTTATTAAACACTGAAGGAACATTAAAGAGGACCAGTTCCAGTACTGATCCCTGAGGCACTCTGCTGGTCACCCTAGGTTTTCCAGAGTGAACTCCATTTACCACCATCCTCTGTCACCTATCCCTCAAACAATTTTTTACTGAATTTACCACCTTTGGACCCACCCCTAGCTATACAATTTCCTAATGAGTCTCCTATGTGTAACAGTGTTGAATGCCTTAATGAAATCTAGGTAGGCCACACACACCTCTCCATTGTTATCTATTTCCCTAGTCACCCATTTAAAGAAATCTATCAGATTTCTTTGATACAACCTGCCCCTTATGAATCCATGCTGCCTAGGGTCTTGTAATCTGCTGGATTCAAGAAACTCCACACCTTTAGCAATATCTCTATTAACTTTCCCACCAGTGAGGTCAGGCCGACTGGCTTATAGTTGCCAGCCTCCCCTTTCCTACCATTTTTGTGAAGCGAGACCAAATCTTCCCTCCTCCAGTCCTCTGGAACCACTCTGGTTTCCAGTGAGCTCTAATATAGGACTGTCAGAGGTGCAGTCGATATCCCCCCAAGCTCTCCCAGTACCCTAGGATGCACTCCATCTGGTTCCATCACTTTGTCCACTTTCAGATTTTCTAGTCCCTTCGGGACTGTCTTCTCTGAAAAAGGTCTAGTGTTTACCTCCCTCATCCAATGTTTCTGTTGCTTTTGTGTGGACCCTCCACTTTTCCTACGTCTGTGAACACTAAAAAAAAGTATTTGATCAGGATATCTGCCTTCTCCTGGTCCTTTTCTGCACAGTCCCCCTTCCCTTTCCCTTCTTAACCTTACAATCTCTCTCCTGGCCCTCTCCTTATCACACATACCTAAAATTGTATTTTCTTCTTTAGTTACCCACTGGGCAATTTTCTCCTCAGTTTGCACCTTCACATGTATACTGCTTTCTCTGCCTCCCTCTGTTTCTCTTGATGCACCTCCTTTTCTTCCTCCCTCTGCATCTCTTTATAACTTCTGAATGCTACACTTTACCTTTTCAGCCACTTCTTTCAAGAATCAAAGCAATGTATTTTTCCTCTTGCTTTTGCTCACTTGCTTTGTGCAGAGGCTTGTTGCCTTCACCATGTCTTTCCTTAGCTTTGTCCACTCTTCTTCCACCTCACCCAGGTGACCCCCCTACTAGGTTGCTCATGAGACATTCATTCTTTTCTTTTTTTAATCTGCTTTCCTGATGACCAGGACCCTTGAACTTGAGTTGTTCAGTTCTGCTGCTGTTTTTATGCTGAACCACATTGTATGGTCCCCAGGTGGCTTCCAACTTTGATGTTTGCAATACTATCCCTGTTACTGAGCACCAGGTCCAGTATTGCCCCATCATGAGTGGGCTCCTTGCATAGTTGCTTGAGGAATGTCTCCTGTAGAAAGTCCAGGATATCCCTGTTTCTAAGTGAAGCTACAGCTAGAAGCAGAAGTTGGAGCTGGGAGACTCCAATATACATCTGGTAGATTGACATCCTCCACCAGCAACACCTCACTGTTGTCTGCTATTTAGCTAGTGGCTTGCACCAGTGCCTTATATAAATATTCCTCCTGTGTTGGAGGTCTGTAGATCACCCCAGTGGGAATAGTGGCTTCATTTTCTGTCTCTGGGGTGACCCACAATACCTCCACTCCCCACTGGATTCCCTGATTCTCTGTCATTTGTATGCCTTCCCTTACATATAACACCACTCCTTCTCCCTTTTTTCCCACCCTGTCTTTCCTGAACCAAGTATAGCCTGCAATGACCATGTCCCAATTGTGGTTTCCATTGAACCATGGCTTGGTAATGGCCACAGTATCCAGGTCTGCCTCTGCCATGTTAGCCTCTAGGTTTGGAATTTTATTTCCCAGACTTCTACCATTTAAATTCACGGCCTTCCCTATTTTGTTACCACTCTGCTTGTTACCCCTTATATCCTTTTTTGCCCCTTTTCTACCTCCTTTTTTTATCACATTTCCAATCCCTTTTCATTTCTACCACTCTGCTTCTTTTGTTGTCTTGCACCCTGGGGGATTTGTCTCTTCTTGAGTGCCCCCTACTTTCTACTCCTGCCTGAGGTGGTAGGCAGTTTTTGCCTCCCTGATTCCTTTCACCACCCCTGCCAACTAGAAACATAGAATTTGATGGAAGATAAGGACTGTTTGGCCTACCTAGTTTGCCCATTTTCTATACCTGTTTCATATACTGCAGATCCTAAATGATCTGTGGCTTACCCTCTCTTTCCTATCACTAGAGTTCTTTTATGTCCATCCCATACATTTTTTATTTTCCCTACCGTTTTTGCCCCTACAACCTCTGCCAGGAGGTTGTTCCATGAAGCCACCACTTTCCATGAAAAATACTTTTTCACATTACCCCTAAGTCTAACCCCTTCCCCATTTTCATATCATGACCCCTTGTTCTTGAACATCTTTTTTGGAAGATGTTACTTTTGTTCCTTATTTACACCCTTGAGGTATTTGAAAGTCTCTATCATATCCACCCACTCTCTCTCCTCCAGGGATATATATATATATATATATATATATATATATATATATATATTGAGATCCTTCAGTCTTCCCTCACATAACTTTTGGTGCAGCCCCTGCATCAAGTATGTCACCCTTCTTTTGAATGCTTCTACTCTGTCTCTGTCCTTCTGAAAATGCAGCCTCCAGAACTGGACACAGTACCCTAGATGAGGTCTCACCAATGTTCTATACAGTGGCATCACCACCTTCCTTCTGCTGGAGATACCTCTCCCTATGCACCCCAGCATTCTACTAGCTCTCCTCACAGCCTTCTCACATTGTTTGATAACTTTTAGATCATCAGATATGATTACTCTCAGGTCACTTTTCTGTTTGGTAGCTGTCAGTCTCCCTATTACTCCTCCCCTGCATTTCTGCACCTCAAGTGCATGATCTTGCACATCTTTGCATTGAATCTTAGCTGACACCCCTTGACCACTCCTCAAGCTGCTTGGGTCCCTTTTCATTTTCTGTACCCCTAATGGAGTGTCAATACTGTTGCAGATCTTCATGTCATCTGCAAAAAGAAATACCTTCCCTTCCAGCCCCTCCACAATGTTGCTTATGAAGACATTAAAGAGGACTGGTCCAAGCACTGCTCCTTACAGGACTCTTCTGGTCACCCCCCTCTCTTCGGATTGAACGCTGTAAACCACCACCCTCTGTGTCCTATCGATCAGCCATTTTTTGACCAAGTTTACCACCCTGGGACCCACTCCCAGGCTACCCAGCTTGTTTACTAGCCTCCTATGTGGGACAATGTGGAAGGCCTTGCTGATATCCAAGTAGGCCACATCCACCTCCCCTCCCTGATCCATCCCTAGTCACCCAGTCAAAGAAATCTAGCAGATTTGTTTGACAAGATCTTCCCACTGTAAATCCATGCTGCCTCAGTCCCTGTGCGCCACTGGATTCGAGATCTATCACAAGCCTTTCTTTTAGTGGTGATTCCATTAGTTTCCCCATCACCAAGGTCAGGCTGACTGGCCTGTAATTGCCAGTCTCTTCCTTACTCCCACTTTTGTGGAGAGGGACTACATTGACCCTCCTCCAGTTCTTTGGTACCACACCTGTTTCCAGCAAACTGTTGAACAGGGCTGTCAGTGGTGCTGCCAGCACCTCTCTGAGTTCTCTTAATACTCTGGGATGTATCCCATATGGCCCCATTGCCTGATCCACTTTCAGATTAGTGAGTTCCTTTAAGACTCTCCCTCCCAGTGTTGTTCCCGTCACCTAACTTTGGTCCCACCCTTCCCCTTCTTCTGTGACTACTGAACAAAAATACTTGTTCAGGATTTCTGTTTTTCCTTGGTCCCCCTCTGGACCATAGAATTAGATTTATTTTTGATGGCAGATAAGGACCGCTTGGCCCACCCAGTCTGCCCATTCCCCTACCTACTGGACAAGCTGCAGATCCCAGTTAATCAACAGCCTACTTCTTCCTACCCCCACCCCCTAGAATTGCCTTATGACTGTCCCATGCATTCTTGAATTCCTCCACTGTTTTTGACTCCACAACCTTCTCCGGAAGGCCGTTTCATGTATCCACAACCCTCTCTGTGAAAAAATACTTTCTTACATTACCTCTGAACCACCATCCCCTCTATCTTCAAATTGTGCCCCCTTGTTCTTGCATACCTCTTTTTCTGAAAGATGATACCCTCTTGGACTTTGTTGATTCCCTTGAGATTCTTGAAAGTTTCTATCATGCCCCACCTCTCCCTCCTTTCCTTGATTCTACACATATTAAGCTCCTTAAGTCTCTGTTCAGCGCCATTTTAGTTGGCCTTCTCTGGACTGCCTCCATCTTGTTTATATCTTTGCGGAGACTGGGTCTCCAGAACTGAATGCAGTACTCCAGATGGGGTCTCACCAGCTGTCTGTACAGAGGGATAACAACTTCCTGCTTTCTACTGGTGATGACTCTCCCAATGCATCCCAGTATCTCCCCAGCCCTCCTTACTGCCCTCTCACATTGCTTGCCCACCTTTAGGTCATCTGATATGACTTCCCCCAGGTCCCTTTCCATTTTTGTTGTTGTCAATATCTCACCCCACATTGTGTACTCTTCCCCTTGGTTTTTGTTTCCTAGGTGCATTACCTTGCACTTCTTAGCATTGAATCTAAGCTGCCATACATTTGACAATTCCTCCAACCTTGCCAAGTCCCTTCTCAGCCTTTTCACCCCACCTTGTGTATCAATTCTGTTGCAGATCTTTGTGTCGTCTGCAAAGAGACATACTTTTCCTTCCAGTCCTTCTGCAATGTCGCTTATAAAGACATTGAAGAGGACCAGTCCTAGTACTGAACCCTGCAGTACCCTCACTAGTAACCCCCCTTTCTTCAAAGTGGACTCCGTTTACTATTACCCTCTGTGTCCTGTTCTCCATCCAATTCTTTACCCAGGCTATCATCTTGGGACCCACTCCCAGGCTGTCTAACTTGTATATTAATATTTTATAGTATATGGTTAGGGTTTATTGTGGATGGAAAACAGTGGCTTTCAAAATCTTGTTGTAGTACAGTTCAAAGGTCAAAAAAGTTGTTGTACTATCGTTCTGACATCACATCCATAGTAGAACAACTTTTTTGACTTGCTCTACCACCTGATTGGCTGATTCCCAGCAGGGATTAAAAAAAAAAACAAGAAAATGATGTCATCGTTTAGCGATCGGTTGGGCGAGCAGTTTATAACTACAGTTTGGACACGGACTGTGTGATCAGCTCTCTGTGTCCAAACTGTTTTCAGTGTTTCTGTTTTTTTAGTTTACTGCCGCAGTTTACGGTTATTAGTGTGGTGTGGGATGGTAGCGAGGAATCGGGTGAACTGGTATCTTCTGGGGCAGGACTGCATCGAGCACTGGAATCCTCAGGTACGTGAGTGCAGAAAGAGAAAGGAAAAAAAACGGAATGTGAACCAAGGTATGAACCTTGCAAAAATTATGGGCAACCATATACTATATAAAATTATGAAAGGTTGACCATCCTGAATGAAGCTTTGTTTCATCACGGGGTCGATGGCATCACAGAAACTCTCGAGCTTTGCTCTTGAGGTTTCAGTGATGCCATCGACTCCTTCGATGGAAACACAGCCTTGTTGTGGATGGTCAACCATCCACTATTCTATATGTGTGGGACTGTGTCAAATACCTTGCTAAAGTCTAGGTAGTCCATTTCCACAGCCCCTCCCTGATCTACTGTTTTGGTCACCCAGTTAAAGAAATCTGTTAGATTCATCTGACATGACCTTTCTGCTATGAATCCATGCTGCCTTGGGTCCTGTGCCCCTCTGGCCTCTAGGTACTCAACAATTTTTTCCTTCAGAAGTGATTCCATCATTTTCCCTATCACTGAGATTAAACTAACAGGTCTGTAGTTTCCTGCTTCTGCCCTGCTCCCACATTTGTGAAGTGGAATCACATCTGCCCTTCTCTAGCCCTCAGGTACCATCCCATCCTCCTATGATTTGTTAAACAGGGTAGTCAGTGGTGTTAATAGTTCTACCCTTAGTTCTTTTAGAATTCTGGGATGAATCCCATCAGGCCCCATTGCTTTGTCCACCTTCAGTTTTAAGAGTTCTTTCAGAACGCTTTTGTCTGTGAATGGGCTGGTATCAACTCCTGTATCCAGAGTGTTTCTATTGTTTGTTTTAGGTACCTCCCCCTCTTCATTTGTGAATACTGAGCAAAAATATTTGTTTAGTA
Source organism: Neoceratodus forsteri (assembly GCA_016271365.2). Classification (NCBI taxonomy): domain Eukaryota; kingdom Metazoa; phylum Chordata; order Ceratodontiformes; family Ceratodontidae; genus Neoceratodus; species Neoceratodus forsteri. Next base: position 157,162,385 of record CM028138.1, read on the forward strand.
TCTCTGCCTTTTCACAGTTACCCTCTGCCCACCCCCGCCCCTTTATTAAGCCTCACTATCCCTCCCTTGGTCTTCCTTCACTCCCTGATGTACCTATAAAAAGTTTTACCCCCTTAACTGAATTGGCTATCTATTCCTCAGTTTGGGCCTTTGCTGTTCTAACTGCCTTCCAGCTTTTTTTTATGTTGGCGCTCATGCCCAGCCAACATATTGTGATAATACAGATTTGGGCGGGTCACTGTTGGGTAGCAGGAACACATCAGTAGGTGTGTCCCTCATTCCCCAATCAGTCAGCAGCAAGAGCTACACCCTGCATATCTAGTGACAGCCACAACATCTGAGAAAGGTCCGCAATAAAGGCGAAGCTCTCATGCAGCGTATTATCCGCGACTTCCAGCAGCGTGCAGGCAACATGGCGGCAGTGACTGCCGCTGCTGCCTGTCACAATGCCGACAGGGGAGCCCACTCACCATCGGCATAATTCCCCCTCCCCCATTTCCACTGTGTGCCGACGGGATGCCCAATCCCCCTTGGTATCATGCGCCAGCCCAAAAAACGCTTTTCTTTGCTGACGGAGGCCCCAATCCCCATCAGCTTCAGTTCCCCCCTTTCCCAGTTAGATCTGCCAATGGGGGAGCCCACTCCCTATTGGCATGATGTCCCTCCATTTCTTCTGTGCCGAGGGGGTGCCCAATCCCCGTCGGGTCATGTCCCCCACTTCCCTTCCGTATGTGTCGAAGAGGTGCCCAATCCCCCATTGGCTACTGCATCCCCCCAAGAAAAAACACTTGGATGGCATGCTGGGAGCCCACCTCAGCATGCCAAATACCCTGTAAAAAAAAAACTGTCCCGCAATGTTTTTTTATTTCACCCTGTGGAAAATAAAGGTCCCTCGCCATCTCCCTGTACCCCCTCCTGCAACCTGCACCCACTGTCTATGCACCCTGCCTCCCCTCACCCACCCTTCACCCCATACTTACCTCCGGAGTCCAGCACGATGATCTTCGGTGGACCAGGAACACATCTGCACTCTTCAAAGCCTACCACGAACTGAGAAAATGCTGGTAAGTTGCATAATGGAATGAATAGGTTTTTTTCAACTTTGATGCATATCTCAGGCATTTTTTTTAATTTTGGCACCAAAGTTTCAACATGGGGTTTTTGGGACCCCTCCTCATGAATTCTGTCACTGTCATGGAGTTATTCGGCCCCAAAAGGTGATTTTGCGGTCACTGCACGGAATCACCTTTAAGGACTAATTAACAAAATGGCAATGCCAGTGTTCATGAGGTGGGCTCTCAAAAAGCCTATACTGCAAATTTGATGGAATAAATCCAATAAATGACTGTTTTACGCACGTGCGTTGCGCAGTTGCTACGCACGCTCATAACTTCACGAATTTGCAATATTTTCATGCCAGATTTTTAACATTGTCATTTTTACACACCTCCTTGTGAACAGTACAGCTGTCATTTTTCACATCCTGGCTGAAATGTGTTTTCGCACTTCTGGCACAGAATAGCGTGATTGCTGTGGGAAATCAGTGTTCGGGACAGATTGAGAAAATGACAGTGAACCATTCATGAGCAGAGGTCCTAAAATGCCTATGTTGAAAATTTGGTGATGATACGCCATAAAATGACTGTGTTACAAGTGTGCATTGTGCAGTTTGCACGCATGCTTGTAAGTTCGCAAATTTATAATATTTTCACTCCAGATTTTCAACATTGCCATTGTTCTGCACCTCCTTATGAACAGTACAGCTGTTATTTTTCACATCCTGGTTGAAATGCGTTTTCGCAGTTCCGGCGCAGAATAGCGTGGTCGCTGTAGGAAATCCATGTTTGAGACACATTATGAAAATGACAGTGACACTGTTCATTAGCAGAGGTCCTAAAATGCCTATGTTGAAAATTTGGTGACGAAAATCCATAAAATTAGTGTTTTATGAGCATGCATTGCGCAGTTTCCACACATGCTCATAACTCCGCGAATTTGTAATATTTTCACTCCAGATTTTCAAAACTGGCATTTTTCCACACCTCCGTAAGTCATTTTACATATCCTGGCTGAAATGTGTTTTCACATGTATGGTGCAGAACTGCATGGTCGCTGTGCGAAATCAGTTTTCAGGACAGTTTGAGGAAGTGACAGTGACACTGTTCATGAACAGAGGTCTTAAAGTGCCTTTGTTGAAAATTTGGTGTCGAAAGTCCATTAAATTACTGTGTTGCAAGCGTGCATTGCGCAGTTTCCATGCACCCTTGTAACTTCACAAATTTGCAACATTTTCATGCCAGATTTTCAACATTGCCATTTTTTCACATCTTCTTATCAACAGTACAGCTGCCATTTTTCATAGCCTGCTCAAAATGCGTTTCTGCAACTGTGGTGCACAATGGCATGGTCACTGTGAGAAATCACCTTTTGGGACATATTAACAAAATCACAGCACCACTGTTCATGAGGGGAGGTCCCAAAATACCTATGTTGAAAATGTGGCTAAAAAACTCCCACAAATAATTGGGTTACGGACGTGTGTTGTGCAGTTTATATGCATGCTAATGATTCCACCAATTTTTTTTTTCACTCCAGATTTTCAACATTGCCATTTTTGTACGCCTCCTCATGAACAATATAGTTGTCATGTTCCACATTCCTGCCCAAAATGTGTTTTTGTCCCTGTGTCGCCAAATGGCATAGCCACTGTGCAAAACCACCTTTCAGCTTACAAACTGAATGTGCCGCTCTTCATGAGGTGGGTCACAAAAAGCCCATGTTGAAAATTTTGAGTGCAAATACCAACACACAACTACGGCGTTAGGGTTTCCAACTGTAGCACCCGCACCTTAGAGACTGACAGAAGTCAAGGGTGTGACTTGTGATCATCGGCTGTAATACTTACGCCATTCCACCCCCACTCCCACCCTGTAGCCAGTGACAGGAATCGTGGTGTGCCTTGCAGTGTTCAGCCACAAAGTTCACCCCATTCTCCTATACTGCACCTACCTCTGCATATTTCCTTATGTAATGGGGTAAGTTTAAAGCCCAAAGACCCCAAAGCACACCACAACACTTGTCAGTGTCTACAAGGTACAGGAAGGTGCAATGGCATGAGTGTTATAGCTGAAAACCCAAAGACACACCCCGATGCTTGTCAGTTTCTACAGAGTGGTGGTGGGGTTGGCGTCACTTCAATACATCACTGCCATTCCTATTGTACATCTCTAACTCAGGCACTACCAATGCCAATGCCAGCAAGACAACATTCGGCATTGACAAATGCTTGTCTTTAACTGATACAATTTTCTGTTCTGCTCCTTCTGTGATTCCTTGTACTTCCTGAATGCTTTCTTTTTCTCTTGAACCTTCCCTGCCACCTCCTTTGAGAACCATAGTGGTTTCTTACATCATTTTGTTTTGTTTATTTGCTTCACACAAAGGCTTGTTGCCTCTGTCTTGGCAGTTTTGATTATTCCCCATTGTTCTTCCACCCCTCCTTCCTGCCCATTTGCTAGTGCATTCCTTAGGCACTCACTCATTTTGGCAAAGTCAGCCCTTCTAAAGTCCAGTACCTTTGCCTTTGTATGGCTTGACTGTACTGTGTGAATCTACTGCTCTGGGCAGTTCCCTCCTTCCCTTTTTGGTCATGCAATCCCACCCTTACTCTTTTTTTCTTTCACTAAAGTACCTGAAGAAGTTTTTGTCCCCTCTTGTTTTTACTTAGGCTATTTTTTCTTCTGTTTGCAGCTTTGCACTTCTGGCTGCTTTCCCCCACCTCTTTCTGCTTTTCCAGATACAGTTCCCTATCTTTTTCCCTCTGTATTTCCTTGTACCACATGAATGGTACCCTTTTTGGCCTTCTCTTCTGTGCCACTTTGAGAACTATAATTTTTTTTTTTCTTTCTCTTTGTTTGCTTACTTGCCTAATGCAATGGCTTGTTACCTCCGCTATGGCTCCCTTAAGATTCTCCTATTATTCATCCACCCATAGAAATATAGAAACATAAAAGCTGATGGCAGATAAGGACCGCAAGGCCCATCCAGTCTGCTCATTTCTTTTTCTACCTTATGTATGTGCCATTGGCCTTTGCTCTGTCAATGGCCCATCTATTCATAATCATCTGTATTGCTCCTTTATGCCTATCCCATGCCTGTCTGAAGCCCTGTACTGTATTCATATCCACCACTTCCTCAGGTAGGCCATTCCATGCATGCACTACCCGTTCTGTGAAAAAGAACTTCCTCACAGTACCCCTTAATCTACCTCCCTCTAATATTATGCTGTGTCCTCTTGTCCTGCTATTTTTTATGTTGGCTTGCCGTAGGCGCAAGCTAACATATAGGGAAAGTGCAGATTTGGGGGCACGGCTGCTGTTGAGCGAATGCAGGGCATGCATCAGTAGGTGCATCCCTCATTCCCCAATCAGCCTGCATGCCGGCGCCACACCATGCATACATAATGGTGCGAGCACATCTAAGCAAATGTCCGCTGCAATCTGAGCAAAGCTCGTCATATGCAGCGGACCCTTTGCTGCGTGCTCACTGCCATTATCAGCATGGTCGGCAGCTGCTTATGGTTATGTCGATATTGGGGGCCCAATCCCCTGTCAGTAACCCCCATTTTATCTGTGCCGACAGGGGAGCCCACCTCCTGTCGGGCATACCCCCAATCTGGAATGCCTGAGGGTACCTAATCCCTCGCTGATGCCCCCTGTAGTTTAGACACCGGCTGGGGAGCCCACTCCCATCGGCATCACCTCTCCCCCAATTGTTGAATGCCGAGGTGCCCAATCCCTCTCGGCTCGTGGCGCCCACCGCAGTCTTTGTTTGCCGACTGGGGTGCCCAATCCCCATCTGCATTATTCCTCCGCCAGGGAGCCGACGGTGCCCAATCCCTCTGGCCGGCTACTGACACCCCCAAAACAGTTGGAGTGGGCACGGCTGGGAGCCCACCCAGTGTGCTAAATGCTATGCAACAGGAAAACTGTCCCACAATGGTTTTCTTTGTGGGTTTTTTTCTCGTAAAACTAAAAACCGCCCCGCTGTAGTCTCGATGCCCCCTCCCCACCCACACCCACCCACTGCGCACTCCTGCCTCCTCACCCCCATACTTACCTCCGGAGTTCGGCCCGATGATCTTCAGTGGACCAGGAACACATCTGCACTCTTCAAAGCCGACCGCGAATTGAGGAAATGCCGGTAAGCTGTATAATGGAGTGAATAGGGTTTTATCAACTTTGCTGCATATCTCAGGCATTTCTTGGAATTTTGGCACCAAATTTTCAATATGGGGTTTTTTGGGCCCCTCCTCGTGAATTCTGTCACTGTCATGGTGTTACTCAGCCTTGAAAGGTGATTTCGTAGTCACTGCACGAAATCACCTTTCGGGGCCCATTAACGAAATGACAGTGGCAGTGTTCATGAGGTGCCCTCTTAAAAAGCCTATGTTCCAAATTTGGTGGAAAAAATCCAACAAATGCCTGTTTTACGAGCGTGCGTTGTGCAGTTGCTACTCAGGCTCGTAACTTTGTGCATTCACAATATTTTACTGCCAGATTTTCAGCATTGTCATTTTTGTACACCTCCTTGTGAACAGTACAGCTGTCATTTTCCACATCCTGCCCGAAATGTTTTTCCACACTTCCGGCGCACAATAGTGCAGTCGCTGTGGGAAATCAGTGTTTGGACCAGATTATGAAAATGACAGTGACACAGTTCATGAGCAGAGGACCTAAAATGCCTATGTTGAAATTGTGTGATAATCTCGATAAAATAACTGTATTACTGGCGTGCTTTGGCAGATTGCACCCTCACTGCATAGCGTCAGCATTTGTGATATTTTCAGTCTGGATTTTGACCATTGCCATTTTCCACACCTCTTGATGAACAGTACAGCCGTCATTTCACATATCCTGCCCAAAACGTGTTTTCGCACTTCCGGCGCAGAATAGCGTGGTTGCTGATCGAAATCACTTCTTGGGACACTTTGAGGAAATAACAGTGACACTGTACATGAGCAGAGGTGCTAAAATGCCTATGTTGAAAATTTGGTGCCGGATGCCCATAAAATGGCAGTGTTGCAAGCGTGCATTGCATATTTCCCACGCACCCTAGTAGCTTCGCAAATTTGGTATATTTAGATGCCACATTTTCAACACTGGCATTTTTTTACACCTCCTTATGAACTGTACAACTGTCATTTTTCACATCCTGCCCGACATGTTTTCCCGCACTGCACTACCAAACACCCAAAGGGACACCCTAATGCTGTCACTCTCTGCAGGGTGGCGGTGGGTTGGCATCAGTTCAATACTTCACTGCCATTCCTATGATGCATCTGTCTAACTCCTGCACTACCAATGTCAATGCCAGCAAGCTAACATTCGGCATTGACAAATGCTTGTCTTATATTGAAACATGTTAGACTCTTTCACCTTGTTAATGCCCTTAAGGTGTTTGAATGTTTAAATCATATCACCTCTCTCCCTCCTTTGCTCTAGGGTATACATATTGAGCTCCATTAATCTGTCCTCATATGTTTTCTGATGCAGTCCCTGCACAATTTTGGTTGCCTTTCTCTGGACTGCCTCCATTTTGTTAATGTCCTTGTGAAGGTGTGTCCTCCAGTACTGCATGCAGTACTCCAGATGGGGCCTAACCAGTGTTTTGAAAAGAGGGATTATTACCTCCCTCTTACGACTTATGATACCCCTACTAATACACCCTAGCATTGCCTACAGCTTTAGTGGTTTGCTTGAATGATTCCAGGTCATCTGTGATGATGATGCCCAAGTCTCTTTCTTCCCTTGTGACTGCCAGCAAGTCCCCTTCCAACCTATAGGTAGCTTCTGGGTTTCTCTTCCCTATGTGCATGATCTTGCAGTTCTTTGCGTTAAACCCCAGTTGCTACTCTTCTGACCATTTTGCCAGTTTATCTAGATCTCATTCTGTCCACCCCATCTGGGTCATCTACTCTGTTGCAGATCTTGGTGTCATCTGCAAACAGACAAACCTTACCCTCCTGTCCATCTACAATGTCACTGATGAAGATATTGAAGAGGACTGGCCCCAGGACTGATCCCGGAGGTACCCCACTTGTGACTTGCATCTCTTCTGACTGTATACCATTTATCATCCCCCCTTTTCTTCTTCCCTGTCAGTGATTTCCTAAGACATTCCCCCATCTTTGCAAAGTCAGCCTGCCTGAAAACTAGGACCCTTTCTTTCCGGTGGTTTGACTCTTCTGCTGTTCTTACATTTAGCCACACTGTACTGTGATCACTTGATCCCAGATGGCTTCCCGTTGGTTAGTACCAGGTCTAAAGTTGCTTCCTATTGGGTGGGCTCATCACTAGCTCTCTTAGTCATGCCCCCTGCAGGGCTTCCAGGATGTCTCTGTTCCTAGCTGAGGTTGCATGCCCAGTCCACATCCAGCAGACTGAAGTCTTCTACCAGCAGCAACTCCTCTTTAGCAGTCATTCTGTGGATTGCTTCTACAAGTACCCTGTCCAGCTCTTCACCTTGTGCACGAAGTCTGTAGATCACACCTGTGTGAATGGCAGTGCCATTTCCCATCTCCAGGGTGAGCCATAGTGCCTCAGCCTTTCCATGCATTCCCTGAGTCTCAGTAGCTTTAATTCCTTCCCTGATGTAGACAGCCTCTCCTCCTCCCTTTTTACCATTCCTGTCCATCCTGAACAGTGTGTAACCTGGTATTGTCATATCCCAGTCATGGTTCCCCATGAACCATGTCTCAGTAAAAGTGACAATGTCCAGGTCTGCCTCAGCCATCAGGGCCATTAGGTCTGGAATTGTGTTTCCCAGACTTCGGGCATTTGTGCACATGGCCTTCAAGTTTTTACTGCCGCCTCTCCTAATACCTCCCCTCCTATCCCCATGTCTTTCCTCCATACCCCTCTTGTCCTTACTCCCATTCTGCCTTTTTTTCTGCATTTCTTCCTATTTTGGTTTTAGTTATCTTAGTTATCTTTGGCGATTTCTCAACCTTAGGGTACTCTCTGCCATCTGTATCATTTGGTGTGGGGGGGGGTGTTTGCTTCACCCAGCTTATTTCTGCCATCCCTTAGCTAGTTTAAATGCTTGCTGATGAAACATTTAAACTTCTCACTTAGGATCCTGGTCCCCTCAGGGATAGCTGTAGGCCATTGCCCCTGTACAGGCCTGCATCTCTCCAGGTGAACAATGAAGCCAAATCCCTCTGCCTCACACCAGTCCTTCAGCCATGTGTTGAATCTCTTGGTGCAGAGTTTCCTGTTCTCCCCCTTACCCTTGATGGGAAACATCTCTGAAAAGGTTACAGAGTGTGCCATCAGTCTAGGACCCCTTCCTATCTCCCTGAACTGCTCCTGCACTATCTTAGCCTCAGAACTTGCCAGGTCATTTGTCCCCAGGTGGACAATAAAATCTAGCTCACCCTCCCATCCTGCTGCCCCAACAATCCTGAGGATGCGCTGTCCATCCCTCCAAGTTGTGGAGTCAGGTTGACACTTGACCTCCCTTACTCCCTCCCCTCCTGGCCCCAGGTCCACCCCCTCATGACAGAGTCCCCACCAGGAGTTGTTTCCTCTTCCTTCAGGTTTTTTGCTTACCCTCCCAGGGTCCCCACTGTGGAGGATCTCCACATCCTCCACAGTGGGGGAGGACCCCTACATCCTCCTTGGTTACCACTGCAAGTGCCTCTCTGGGATAGTCCCACCCTTTCAGAGCAGCATAGGAGATATGGAGTGGAACCATAGGAGGGATGTGTCTCTTCCCCACCAACCTCACCCTTCTTGAGCCCACCATCATCCAACCACTCCTCTTCTTTGGAAACTGTTAAGGCAGTGGGGGTGGATTTGGTGATCCCTGGGCAGGGGGAGGAGGTTCCCTGAATTCCGGCCAACTTGGCCTGGAGATGAGCAACCTCTGTCCTCAGCACAGAGAGTTGCCTCAACAGCCTCAACAGCAGTGCAGCCTCCAGAAGGTCTCCCTCAAGACTGCCGCCCCACAGCCACTGCACTGCACCACTCCCATCATGTCTATAAGTGTCCTTCCTGATTTAGGGTATTTTTTTCTCTCTCACTCCTTCTCTTTCTCTTCTCCCTTCTCTACTTTCCTTCAGTAGAGAAACACCTTTGCTTAGTTGCCTCTGTGCCCTGTAGCTGTTTCTGTGTGTTCTGGTGACCCCCCTTCCTGCCTCCAGAGGAAGTATCTATCTGCTGTTAATCACCCCCTGGAGCCTATAAAAGCAGAGCTAGCCCTGAGTGGGAGGGCAGTATCATCTGTGTGTGTGTGTGTGTGTGTTTGTTGTGTCTCCTCTTCCCCTTATGTCCCTTTGCTGCTGCTAGCCAAACATTCTGTGCTAATTTATTTTTGGAAGGCACTAAGCCTCTCTCAGCTGCCTCCCCCCCCAAATTAAACTCCTGATTTACAGGGCTTCCTGAATCTACTCACCCCAAGATTAAGTTCCTGACCTAGTTTTTCCCACATCACCTATTACAATTTAAAACCCAAGTTTCAAGGTAACCAAGTCACTGCCTACCAAGTTTCAAAGTGCCCCAACCTCTGCTTACAGAACCTTTCTCCCCCCTTACACTGCTGCTTTCAATAGGAAGAGAAGTATAAATAAATATTTATATACCTTTAAGGTAAAGCTAGGTGCTTTCATGCCACTCTTTTAGCAAAATCTTTTTTAAATGTCCATCAAAGTAACATTTAAACTAACAACTTAGGACTGCAGTTCCCCAACTGGATGGATGCAGGCCACCCCGTATAGGCCCTTATCCATCCACGTTGGACCCCAGTCCCCTGTGCAGTCATGGTCCTCCTCTCTGCACCATTCTTCCAACCATGACATGAAGCTCCTGCTGCAGAAAACCCTCCACCCCCTGTCATAGACAGGCAGCACCTCAGTGAAAGCCACTGAGTATGCTACCTGTCTATGACCTCTCCCCAGCTCCCTAAACTCTGCCTGCACTATCCTAGCACCATCCCTAGTGAGGTCATTAGTCCCTAGGTGAAACATAGAAACATAGACTTTCACAGCAGATAAGGACCGCTTGGCCCACCCAGTCTGCCCATTTTACTACCTATTGGATAAGCTGCAGATCCTAGTTAACCAACAGTCTACTTCCTCCTACCCCCACTAGAATTGCTTTATGTCTGTCCTATGTATTCTTGTATTCCCCCACTGTTTGTGACCCCAGTACCTCTTCAGGAAGACCATTCCATGCATCCATGGAGAACAATGACATCTATTTCTCTCTATCATCCTTGCTATCCTAACAATACTTTGGATCCACCTTCAGTTCACCTGGCCTGTGGCACTGCATAGGCACCTTACCTCCCTTCTTGTTACAAATCTGCCCCCCTTATAATCAAGTCCCACACCAGAAGTTGATGCCTCCTTCACTGGGGTCCTCTGCCATCCTCCTTGAAGTCTCCACTATGGAAGATCCCCACATCCTTCCTGGCCACTGCCATGGGTGCCTCCTCATGGCAGTCCCATCCTGCCAGGGGTAAATAAATGAAGTAGTGGTACCTGCTGAGGAATGTGCCCCTGACCCACAATCCCCATTCTTCTGGAACCCACCACAGTCCATCTGTTCCTCCTTACTGGCATCCTTTGGGGTAACAGTAGCAGATGCAGTGGCTCCTGGGTTGGGGAAGAGGTCCTCAGAATCCTAGCCAAGTCAGCCTGGAGTCTCACGACCTCCTTTTGCAAACTTTGCATGAAAATGCATATATAGATATACATGTGTGTGTGTGTGTGTATATATATATCTATTAGAGGCAAAAAACTCAGTTTAATGCATCAGTTAGGGTTGTTCCACAGTGACAAAAGTGAGGAAGTTCGATGTTAGGGTTGAAACCCCCTTTGCACCCCTCCAGCCCACCCCCCAACTGGAATTGGGGTGCACATTGGGGTCGTCAGCCCTAACTGTCACTCCATCACATGTGGAAAGAAACTGAGGAATAGGAGAATGGGGTGACAGTTAGGATTGATGACCCCAATGTGCACCCGATTCCAGTTGGGGGGCGGGCTGGAGGGGTGCAAAAGGGGTTTCAACCCTAACATCGAATTTTCTCGCTTTTGTCACTGTGGAACAACCCTATCTGATGCATTAAATGGAGTTTTGCCCTAATTTCCTTCTTTGAGAATGATAATGAGAAATAGTGAATGTAATTGGTGGTGGGAGCACGGGCCCTTTGTCCCTGCGCCCCGCCATATCGTAATGCAGCGGCGGGCCTCAAGGCCTCCCGGCCATGTGATGTCTTGTCACATAGTAACATTGTACCCACAAATGCAAATCTGAATATGATGGTGATGCAAAGCAAAACAGAAGAGAAACAGTACTGTAGACAGAAATGTTAAAACAACACAAAATGCAACCAGCAAATGAAAGGTAACGACATGGTGGCGTGAACGTGAACAGTAAGTGAACTAGTACGGAACCGCAAGTGGAAACGGTAATGGTAACGGTAATGTAGGTGCACAGGCTGGTTTTCCCCAAAAGCTGTATAGAGAAAGACAGTGAGTACAAAGAATGTATGCAAAATGATGACTCTCGGAACACAAAAATGAGGACTTGGAATAGTAAATTGCTTATATGTCAGTAACCGTACGATATAGGAAAACAATTTAAAAGTCATATGAATTATCATAGAGGGCTAATAATTTTTTCAATGAAAAGTCCGTATCTTGCACCGTTTTCGAGATACGGGCCCTGAAAGGCGCGGTGAACGCTGTAATGTTATTCTATGGGAAAAAAACAGAAGTTCGGAGTGCCATAACTTTGCCTCCCTGTAATATTTTTTCACCAAGCCACTGAAAGGCACATCTGTGGGATGTTGGCTGTGTTCCCTGCAAATTTCAGCCCAAAAGACCATACTGTTATTTTGCAGCAGGGCGCCAAACGATTGCTGCAATGCGTCGTACGCCGTAATGTTATCCTATGGGAAAAAGTGTCGACTTTGGAGTAATGTAACTTTGCCGCCATGTAATATTTTTTCAACAAAACACTGGAAGGCACATCTGTGAGATGTCAGCTGTGATTCCTCCAAATTTCAGCCCAAAACTCCAAACCGTTCTTTTGTAGTGGGGTGCCAAAGAATTACTGTTATTTTGGGCAGTGTTGCAAAGTAGTGTCGTGATTTGAGAAAGCTTTCGCAAAAATTTGCGACATTTTTGTGAGTGTGACACTACTTTGCGAAAGTACTTTTTTCAGAAATCTGAAAAACATATTTCTGGGGTGTTTTACCCCAAATTAAAGACATGGCTAGCATCCTCAGGGCCCGACTAGGTGAATACAAAAAGAATTAGGTTGCTAGAGGGTCTCAATTTTAAATGGCAAGCATTTTTCTGATCACTAACTGAAAACAAAATGGTGGATTTGCGACAGTAAAAGGGCCATTTGCGACAGTAAAAAGTGCATTTGCGACACTGTTGAACTTTTTGTTAACTTTTCCCATTGACTTATAATGGGAAATTGTTTTTTGAATAACTTTTGAATCGTTTAATATTTGTTCATGAAATCTTCAAAAGGCACATCGGGGACCCTGGCCACACATTCCCTGAATATTTTGGGCCAGTCTCGCAAACCATGCGACCTGTAGGTGCGACTGTAGAATTCCAGAAAAAGCGTAAATGCATGCATAGATAATGCTTAATAACTCCGCAGCTGTGTATCCAACCAGTACGAAACTTGGCATATCCCAAGGTGTATGGGTCTTGATCATTTATTCCAAATTTCAGGCAAATCTATCAAATGATTGCAAAGTTATTAAGGTACAAAATTTTGGGTTTAACATGTAAATGGCTCCTCAACCCTAACTATAGTGGCACTACTGTGCCACTATAATATATATATATATATATATATATATATATATATATATATATGAGACACATGGACAGCCAGTTCTGAGTACACTATGATTTTTTGTCATATATAAATGTGTTATGGACTGTCTCTCATGAGAGATGCTGAGACAGCATGTGAGACACACACACACACACACACACACACACACACACACACACACACACACACACACACACAGGTTTTAGACACAAGGTGTTGCCTGGAAGGCCAGAAGTTAATTATAGACTAGAACAGGCCTTAATCAAGAATCTTCTATTTATCTAAGTTAAATATAGCTTTAACTGCTAAGAGGGAAACCAGTATCCATTTTATGACGTTTTGAGGAGGAAACCAAGTTCGGCATACTGGTGCAAAATCATAAATGCTTTGATGTCTGTGTGAGAGGGGATACTGCTCATAGATGAAAGGAAATTTACAGACTTGATGGAGAAGTCACATGGGAAAAGGAGTTTCTGCTGATGTGACTTTAATTAACTTTCCTTCTAAAATGATAAAACTTCCTGGGTGTATGATTTTTAATGAACAGAGGGGGAACTAGGTGACCTCACACAAAGGGGTTGGCAAAGACAGTTTTTTTTAAACAGTATTCTGTTTTTCTTCAGGGACACTTTCTTCTACACTCTGACAAAGAAACATCTTTGAGCAGGTATTTAGAGAGAGAGAGAGAGAGAGAGAGACAAAATCTAAGTACTGTAGTAGGAATTGCACTGTTAAAACCTTATTCTTTTAAAAGATTGTATGATTCTTGTGATATATAGTCCTGTATTTTATGTTTTGCTTACTTTTATCTATTTTAGTAAAACTATTTTTACAGCCTAATCGGTCTGTCTTTGCATTTCTTTCTTTAACAAGTGAAGTATTTATGGTTAAAGCAGACACTGTGCATAAGCTTGAATGGTGATACCAAACTGGAAAAAGGTAAGAGTAATCTGAGGTCTTTATTAGAGTTTTTTAAGGGTTCATTTTGTACACCTGGTTAGGTGCCCATAGGCAAAGATATCTGGCCCCCTGAAGACAGGATTATCTGAACCTGTGCATTGGGTATGCTAGCAAGAGGTTCACAGTTTGAATCCCTCCAGAGCTGAGACCAAAGGTTGATTCAAACCCACAAAACAGACAGGAGGGTTACTCTGTTTCTGTTAACTGTTCACAAGATTACGCTCAGAGGTTGGCACTTTGGGAGTAGAGGGCTGACCTGCTGAGTGGGTTTGTGACATATATTACATATATAGATGTACTAATTGTGTCTGGTACCTAAAATATACACATAAAGACTTGGAAGTTTGAAGGGGAGTTTAAAGTGTATTAGTGAAGCACATTAATTTGAACAAGGTAAGCAGTAGGAGAGGAACACCTCAATGGACACTGCCACTTCATCAAGGTGGCAGAGTCTTCACTAAAGTGCCTTAATATATATGGTTGCATTTCAAGGTTTATATAATGTTGTACAAAGCTATTTGACACATTCTGTTTAGCTAACATATAGGTAAATAACAATTAGTAACTGCAAATGCATATTTATAAGTTGCTACAGTATGCAGAACACGAGAAAACCCTTTCTGTACCTGGCTTAAATTAAATAGATAAAATGACCAGCAAAAGTGATGTGAAGGGTAAGTAAGAGTTAAAAATCTTGGGGGTGTAGTGTCAGGGGTTCTGAGTGGTGCATGTGCACCACTGGTTTTGCCTCTGCTGTCTTTGCAGACCATCAAGTGCAGCCTGGATCTTCAGTTGCTTCTATGTCCCCTGACCACAATGTTTTATTTTAAATCATACAGACAGTATTGCAACTCAGAGAGGAAACAGATGGTTGGACTGTTAGTTTGAGCTTGCAACATATGCATGATTGGCAGACATAAATGTGCATCCCTTCCTTTCTTGTGCATAATTCAGTTATTACATTTCCCAGTAAAGTGTTTACTTCCTGTGATTTATTTTCTGTGCCTGTTTTGTGCCCATAAGATTTCTGTAAGTAGGAGAAGAGTACCAAATTCAGCCAGTGTCAGTGAGAAGGTAAACCTCACTGGATGCAGGGAAATTCAAATAGGTAACTAACAATTTAACTGCAAGTGCATATTTCAAAGCTGTTGTGCAGAACACTGGAGGAAACCTTTTCTGTACCTGGCTTACAGTATATAATTAGAATGGCAAAAAAAGTGATGGAAGGGTAAGTGAGAGTTACAAATCTTGGGGGTGTAGTGTCAAGGGTTCTGAGTGGTGCATGAGCACCACTGGTTTTGCCTCTGCTGTCTCTGTGAACCATCAAGTGTAGCCTGGATCTCCAGTTTCTTCTATGTTCCCTGACCACAATGTTTGATTTTAAAGCATGCATGCAGTATAGCATCAGAGGGAGGAAACAGATGTTGGACTATTAGTTGCAACTTGCCACACATAAATGATTGGCACACACAAATGTGCACCCTCTCCTGTCTTGTTCTTAATTCAGTTATTTGATTTTCATCGAAGTGTTTGCTTCCTGTGATTTTTTTTCCATGCCCATTTTATGCTCATATGATTTCTGTGAGCAGAGGAAAAGCAACACATTCAGCCTGTGTCATGGGAAAGTAAAGCTCACTGGATGCAGGAAACTCCTATGGTAAGTATCTGCTCTGCCAGATAATCATTATTCTGTATATATTTCAGAGACCTTGATGTCACACTCCAGTCATTGGAGCAAACATGGGGGCTACCAGTGCTTGAAGTCAAGGAGTGAAATATTTATTTGTCTTACCCTTTACAATTATTCACAACAGTCTTCTTTCTTGGGGATACTTATCATTGACTGTTTTGGCTTTTAGGCGAAGAAGGAATTAGTTTAAAGTTCACTGAACAAGGCAGAACCTGTCATCCAGGAGCACTCCACTCTGTTATCCATCCCATACCAGTAAGTTCCTGGTGTCTAGTCACCCCCCCTGTTCTCACCCAATTCTGTGCCAATAATTCTCAGGGTCCAGTGATACAAACCACTCTCTCTCTCTCTCTCTCTCTCCATCCCATGCAAATAAGTCTCCGGCATCCAGTTGCACCCCTCCCCCACTTCATAAACCCTTCCCAAGCCAAGCTGATAAGTCACTAGTGTCTTTGTGTTTCCCTGTATCCCCCACCACCTGCCAAAAGTCTATGGTATTCAGTGGCAAACCCACTTCTGTGACTGGTATAGCCTTCTCACCTGCTCAGCTGGCCACCATCTGCACCCTCATCACAAACAGAGACATAAAATACATGCAGTGAGCGTCATTTTATAAATATTTGTGATAAAGCGTTCAGACAGTGGTGGCCCTCAGGCCCACAACATATTTATAAGTTTTCATGAAGGGCACCATTAAATTTCTCAGCCAACCTACACTCCTGATTCAAACTAGTAACCGAGTGCTGCAAAGAAGAGACAGCAAATTAAGATAAAAGTAGCAAAGCAAATAAAAGTTATAAAATAGAAATTTGATGTACAAATATTATACTGGGTCCCAAAAAAATTTACTATGAATTTACATTACTCAGACCAACAGTGAATGAGACCCAGAGTAAGCCATATTAACTAGGACTTAGCAAAATGCATTACTTTGTCACAATAAAAGACTTACACAGTATGTCAAACTCAGGAGAAGTATGAGGCAATGAGAACTGATAAAAAAGTACTGGAACAACTAACACAGAGGGACCCACATGCAGGATTATGAGCATGTTCCTCAAAGTCCACCAAACAGTGCTGACCCAAATGAAAAAGAATAAGTTAGTATCAGTTTTACAGGGTTTGAAAATACAACATAAGTCAGAAAGTACAGTAAGAGGGAACATCATTGCCAGTGAGGTGATGGAATCATATGTAAAGAATGGAGTAAAGCCCAGCTCATTGCTAATATCTTGATGGATGTACAGTATTGCAGTGAAGAAAAAAATCCTATCTCCCCTTCTGCCACATGATAGCTAATTCCTGGATGAAAGAAAAAAATCAATTTCTGCCTTTCTGTGAATTTGAACCATTTTCATGCAATTTTATGAGTTGAAGATTTGTGTTTTGATCTCTCGGTTTCACATTTTGAACATACACAGTTTGGTTTAAAAATGTGCAGTTTTATTTGATTTCTGCAAGATGGCGCAACATGACACCAAGATCTGCAACAGGGTCAACACAAAAGAGGGAGTGGATAGGATGAGAAAGGACTTAAACAAACTGAAGGAATTGTCAAAAGTATGGCAGCTGGGGTTTAATGCTAAAAAGTATAAGGTTATGCACATGGGGCGAAAGAACCCAGGGGTAACATGCCAACTAGGAAGGGAGGTAATGGCAACAACTAACCAGGAAAGGGACCTAGCAGTCATCATAACAGGTGACCTCAAGGTGACTAGTCAGTGTGGTAAAGCAGTGGGTAAGGCAAGCAGAATGCTGGGATGCATTGGGAGATGAAAAACAAGTAGAAAGAGGGAGGTAATATTCCTCCTCTATAGGTCACTGGTGAGGCCTCACCTCAAGTACTGTGTCCAGTTCTGGAGGCCCCATCTCAGAAAAGATATCAACTAGGTGGAGATAGTGCAGAGAATAGCTACCAAACTGGTCCAGGGCATGCATCAAAAAAACCTATGAGAAATGGCTCAGGGAACTACATATGTACTCACTGGAGGTAAGAAGGGACAGAGGGGACATGATAGAAACATTCAAATATGCCAGAGGGATAAATAAGGTAGGGTAGACCAGCTATATGCAAAAAAGGATGAACACTAGCACTAGGGGTCATGATATGAGGCTAGAAGGGGGGAGACTAAGAGGCAATGTGAGAAAGTACTTCATGGAAAGGGCAGTTGAACCCTGGAACAGGCTACCAGAGGAAGTGGTGGGTGCACATAAAGTTTAGGCATTCAAGCATGCATGGGATAGACACAGGGGACTAGTGAGACTAGGATAGAGGGGAAGTACAGAAACAGGTCAAGCAGGATCTGATGTAAGGAAGTAAGACATTTCTTAAAACTAAACCAGAGCAGACTAGATGGACCTGGAGATCATTTTCTGCCAACAACTACTATGTGACTATATATGTAATTACACCAGAGGTCACAGTTATAATCATGTGAAATGGAAAACATCTATGAGCACCATGTGGCTTTAAGAGCAAAGTGTGTGAAATTACATGTTTTAAGTTCTATTTTTTATGAATGCACAGTTTTGAAAGTGTACCACTTGACAACACAGTGTTCCTTAAAGAGGGAGGTTGTTTCCCATAATCCCTGGTAGTCTTGCACTGAGCATGCACCAGTTTTGGGAAGAAAACTCTGGGTGCACAAAAGATATCTCTCTCAGCAGCTAGGCCTTCTCTGATTTTAATCTAGATTAACCAGGGGCGTCATTTCAGCAAAATCATAGGGGTAGCAAGGTGGGTGGGCATGATGTGGGTGGGGCCACGGTGTGGGTGGGGCCACCAAAAAGTGGAGCCAGAGAGGGTGGCATTTGTCAATGTGACCTAGAGCTAGTTACCAAGTAATTTAAAAATGGGTATGAATTGGATAGTGAAGTCTGACTATAAATCTGAAATGGGTCATTACAGATGTTGATTCAACTTAAATAGCTAGTTTTCGTCAAATTATGAAATCATCAGTATAGTGAAAGTCCCATTCCTCAACTGTACAAATATTAAACAATGTTAATGCATGGGTATCCCTTATTACCCATTGAAATCAAACAGATTACAACCTTGTAATCCCACTGTTGTGATGTCAGAACCTTATAAACCTATCTCTCTATGTCATAGCAGTGGGTTTACAAAATGGAATGCCAGTGTTATTCAGTATTCTACATACCCAGAATGTGATTGTTAGTCTCAGTACAGTATTCAAATAACATTCCAATTGTCACAGTTTATTGTCTAGCAATCACTATGTCTGATAGAGATTTTAACTCTGGTGCTATTTTGGCCCACTGTTATTCAGTCCATGTATCCTAATAAATTGTTTTACTAAACAATCATGTGGGTGTAGTGCAGATTCATTAATAAGGTAAGGCTAAATTACTTATGTTGGGGGGGACTTCTCATGTCGAGTCCCATACACTATAAATGACAATGCATGATGTACAGGTGATAACCAGGGTGTAATCATCTCTCGTGGTTGCTAGGGCAATTGTAAACTTCTCAAGCTGTGCACTCCAGGTTTACTGATGCCCTAGACACCACTCAAGTGATTATACTACAATTATCACCTGTACATCAGGCATTATCCTCTGTATATTACCACACTGTCTGTGTCAAAAAATATTACCACACTGTTCATGTCAAATGACTGGTACTATACAAGCTAAGGCACACATTGCTAAAAATAAAAAGTCTCTATCCCAATACCTTACAGTACATAAAAATACACATCAAAACATGAGAGAAATTATACTGTTATGAAAGCATACTCTGAACCTTGAACCCATGGAGAGACTTTACTTCTTCTCTTTGAAACAAGAGCTTAGTAAAAGAAATGACACAATGAAACTTGTAAAAGAGTAATAAAGGAAAATGAACTGATAAAAAAATCACACAAAACCTATAAAGAAAAAATAAAAGGAAAAAGAACCAATTAAAACTCACCGACCAAAAATCTGTAAAGAAAAAAGTAATAAAAGAAAAGATCCTAGTAAAATTGTACACCAAAAAACCTGTAAAGAAAAATTGTAATAAAAGGAAAAAGAACTGAGTCCCAGGGTTACACAAAAGAAAGTCTTCCAGACTTCCAATTACTGCAGCAAAGCAAATGAAAGTACTCTTTAACTCTCCACACCAAGGCTACTACCCCATCTTACAATAATTTAAAAGAGCATAAACTCCCTCCCAAACACCCATGAAAGTGGTAAAGCAAAGGACATAGGAGTGTTATTACCTGCCTGGAGGCTGGAGACACTGCTGGCACACTGGAGATTGGGATGGTAGGTGACTGGAAGCGCTGGAAGCTGACTGGTGACTGCTGGCACACTAGACTGCTGACTAGTCGGGGACACTGCTGGCAAACTGGACTGGTAGCTGACTGGAGACAAAACTGGCAAACTGTCTCTGGACTGGTAGCTAAGCTGACTGGAAACACTGGCTGCTGGCACACTGGACTGCTGGCTGACTGGTGACACTGCTGGCACACTGATATCTGACTGTAGACTCTGCTAGCACACTGAATTGCTGGCTGACTGGACTGGTATCTGAGTTGAGACTACTGGCACACTGCTGGCTGACTGGAGACACTGCTAGCACACTGGACTGGTATCTGACTGGAGAAAAGGCTGGCAGACTGGACTCGCTGCTGACTGGAGGCACAAGTTGAAAACTGGACTCGTTGCTGAGCTGACTGGGACAGAACTGGCACACTGACTGCTGGCTGACTGGAGACACTACTGGCAGATGGGACTGCTGGTTGGCTGACTGGTGGTAGCACTGCTGGCATACTGGACTGGTTGCTGACTGGAGGCACAAGTTGCAAACGGGACTTGTTGCTGAGCTGACCGGGACAGAACTGGCACACTGACTGCTGGCTGACTGGAGACACTACTGGCAGATTGGACTGCTGGTTGGCTGACTGGTGGTAACACTACTGGCATACTGGACTGGTTGCTGACTGGAGGCACAAGTTGCAAACTGGATTCATTGCTGAGCTGACTGGGACAGAACTGGCACACTGACTGCTGGCTGACTGGAGACACTACTGGCAGATTGGACTGCTGGTTGGCTGACTGGTAGTAACACCACTGGCACACTGGACTGGTTGCTGACTGGAGGCACAAGTTGCAAACTGGACTCGTTGCTGAGCTGACTGGGACAGAACTGGCACACTGACTGCTGGCTGACTGGAGACACTACTGGCAGATGGGACTGCTGGTTGGCTGACTGGTGGTAACACTGCTGGCATACTGGACTGGTTGCTGACTGGAGGCACAAGTTGCAAACGGGACTTGTTGCTGAGCTGACTGGGACAGAACTGGCACACTGACTGCTGGCTGACTGGAGACACTACTGGCAGATTGGACTGCTGGTTGGCTGACTGGTGGTAACACTGCTGGCATACTGGACTGGTTGCTGACTGGAGGCACAAGTTGCAAATGGGACTCATTGCTGAGCTGACTGGGACAGAACTGGCACACTGACTGCTGGCTGACTGGAGACACTACTGGCAGATGGGACTGCTGGTTGGCTGACTGGTGGTAGCACTGCTGGCATACTGGACTGGTTGCTGACTGGAGCACAAGTTGCAAACGGGACTCGTTGCTGAGCTGACTGGGACAGAACTGGCACACTGACTGCTGGCTGACTGGAGACACTACTGGCAGATGGGACTGCTGGTTGGCTGACTGGTGGTAACACTGCTGGCATACTGGACTGGTTGCTGACTGGAGGCACAAGTTGCAAATGGGACTCATTGCTGAGCTGACTGGGACAGAACTGGCACACTGACTGCTGGCTGACTGGAGACACTACTGGCAGATTGGACTGCTGGTTGGCTGACTGGTGGTAACACTACTGGCACACTGGACTGGTTGCTGACTGGAGGCACAAGTTGCAAACTGGAATCATTGCTGAGCTGACTGGGACAGAACTGGAACACAGGACTGGTGGCTGACTGGAGACACTGGTAGCACACATGACTGATGGCTGACTGTAGATAGTAATGTTACTTCAGTAGTGGGTATCTTCTTGAACGCATCTGAGCAAATCTGTCTATTGCTACTGACAGGTCTAGCTGCTTCACCTCCAGTGGCTCACATGCCATCATTATTAAGTCGCTGAGTCGTCTGTCACCACAACTGTTTCTTAAGTAAGTTTTCACTCTTTTCATGCATGAGAAGAAATGTTCATTTGAAGCTGTGGTCACAGGGAGTGCCAGCACCAGGTTCAAAATCTCCAGGACTTCTGAAATTGCATTACGAAGGCATTGCAACTGTTGTCTGACACAATGAATACTTTGCATATTTTTGTTCTGTAGGTATGCCTTTGCTGAGTCCAGCTGTGACTCTAATACAATTGTGTCTATATTTGCTCCTGGGTAAGATTCTGCTAGGACCTTTAAAACAGAGTAATTCAGAAAACTCTCATCCTTTGGGTTGAGAGCAGCAACAGCTTTTTAAGAGGTCCAGATTACTTGTGAAGCGTGAATCAAGTTCAGCAACAAACCTGTCAATGCAGGCCAGGTATATTTCCTGTTTAAGCCTATCACTGTTAGATCTTGCAGAAATGTCCTGAATTTCTATATTTGCAGTCTGTTTCCCCAAATTGGATGAAACAAAAAATTCTGTCAGTTTTCGGGCTCAACTGATGTTTGCGCAGTGGCCTTCTTGTGTGCAAAGTGGCTTGTGCATCATAATCAATGCCACAGTGATCAGCAGCTTGTTGTGCCTCCTTGTAAATCTTCTGCCACTGTGAATCATTACGTAGAGACAAGAGCTCACTTTTCGAAGACTGAACAAGATTACAAGCACTTGGCAAATCCAGATCTTTTCTCTGAAGTTCTTCAGACACCGATTGTGTCTTCCTTAAAATAGTTTCTAGGCTGTACATTGTTACTACAAAGGTGAAGTTCTGAATTTTAAACAGATGACCTTTTGCTTCACTACTTGCCTCTTTGTCAGTGTTTTGTGACTGAATAGCATGAAGTGTTATAATAATGGACTCTAGACGCAACTGAAATTTCTTGACACCGTTGTACCAGTAAAACCATCGTGTACCACACAGTCGTTCCAGTTCCAGAACTTGTAGACCTTCTTCTTTCTGAGCTTTAACAAACAACTCATGTCTTGGTGAACTTTGAGAAATAAATACATATACAGCCTGTAAGATGCTGAAAAATTCTTTCACTTCTGATATATTATTAATTGTTTGCACCAAGACAAGATTCAGTCTGTGTGCATGACAATGAATATAAACAGCTTGAGGAGCAATCTCTCTTATTCTTGCTTGTACTCCACTGAAGCACCCACTCATGACAGAGGCTCCATCATAGCACTGTGCTACACAGTGCTTCCACTGCAGTCCAGCCTGACATACTGCCTGATTGATTGCACCAGCCAAACTACCAGCATCCAGTTTATCCATGTGGTAGCAGCCAAGTGGTTTTCACAGATATTACCATCTCCGTCAACAAAACGGATTACAAAGCTGAGCTGCTCTTTGCGTGATACATCCTTAGTTTCATTGACTAAAACAGAGAAATATTTTGTAACTTTACTTACAATTTTCTCTCGTATTAATGTTGCAACTATGTTAATCAAATCATTTTGATACTCTGGAGAGGTATAATGACCGTATCTCCTAGACATTTTTTCTTTTAATTTTGAGTCATGTGCAGATACTGTTTCCGAAACTCAATAAAATTGCCTTTGTTATCGGAATTTGTCGACTCATCACCACCTCTGAAAGCAAGACCTTGCCGTCCTAGGTAACACACTGCATGCAGTAGTAATTCAACATGGCGTCTATTTTCTTCAATTTCAATGTCCCTATTTTTTTCAAGCCATCTCGCAACTGACTGATGTCCTGATGAAGACTGTATATGGTTAAATTCACACCATGCTACAACAGAAGCTTTGTGTTTCTCAGACTCGCTGTGCTTTCTGAAGGCACGACCAATTTTTTCCCATTTACAGAAACCAATATCGACAAAAGGAATGTTTCCACGTTCACGACCTCCACCTCCAGGTGCAGTACGAATGCTAGTAAAATGCCTGCATGCAAAACAGTATACAACATCTCTCTGAACTGAATATTCTACCCACTTATGAGTTTTGTAATCACCATTAAATTTACGTGATTTTGTCACAGGGAAAACACACTTCGGCTGAACTGGAGCTTGGTAAGGAGTAGCAGATATGTCACTTGGCACAGTATCGTAATCAACACACTCACCCACTGAAAATGAGTGGCCTTCACTAGAAGGCAATGACATGCTTTCACATGCATCGGAGGATGTGCTTTCACATGCATCAGAGGGTGAGGGCGAAGCAACAAGTAATGGGCCTGTAGCAGCAGAACTAGGCTCTGAAACTATACTACTGCTATCAGATTCATGCATACCAGCTAACAGAACACTATCTTCAGGTCTTGATTTCTTCACTGTATGTTCAGCATGTGCAGTTTCTGCTGTAATTCTTTTCTTAGCAAATAACTGAAGCACCGATGGTTGCTTTGGATCACTGGATGCCTTCTTCTTAGACAGAGACATTTGAGTAATACTTATTTAGCAGCCAACTTTAAAGAAATTTCAATCAGTGAAGGCTACTAAAGAAGAAATTTAGCAATGTACAGCCTGCCAGCAGCTATGCCCAGTGATTAGCAAATCAGATATCAGTTTTGAAACCCGTGAAAAACCGCAATGAATTCAAATGTGCACACAGTCTAAAGAAATCACCAGTGTGCGTTACGAAATCTGCAAAGAGTGATGACATCAGGGAATTAAAAACATTAACATATGGGTGTAAATTTTACATTTAACTGTACCTATGAACCTAAAAAAAAAGGTCTATTATAATTCTGAATTTTAAAAGTAATCTTATAAATGCAAGGACGCAAAAACATTTCTGTTACAAAACAAAAGTGGGATGCATACAAGTGCTGTAAATCTGTCAAAAAAATGTTACTTTGAATCACCAGTTATGTTATGATTTGAAGCACTATTCTTTGGCCTGCAGAGTATGTACAAATGTTGGGTGAGTACTGGTATGCATTACAAAAATTTCTAAAGCGTATTTCCTCAAATGAGGACAGGTGAGTAAAATAGGCTGGTACAGACCTTATCTGGAGCCCTGGCCACATCTTAAAGGTGCTTTAAGACTCTTAAAAACCTTAATGTTTCCAATTGGCCTTTGCAGATTAATTTTGGTCAGTTTGGGAGTACTTATTGTAACCAGTAGAGAAGAGGTTATGTTTAAAGATGTTGATGGTATTGGACCTGTCTGTTTGGTTTGTTTTTGACTTTCGAGTCCTTGTCAACTGTACAATGCCTACAACCTCAGGTGGTGTTAAATAAAATATCTGTTTATATTTATACAATAGGGGTGAGTGGTCAAACCATTGGATAAATGCATATATTCTCACCACTGTGTAACAGATCTGCAGAGCCATTGAATAAATACATTTATCTACAGTCATGATGTCAGTGACAGATGGCATTTACCCACACAGTCGTGACCACCACGGCTCCAGATAAGGTGTGTACCAGTCTTTTATACTCACATCATTTTAGGAACTACTCTGCATAAATTTTTTTAAATGAGTACCTGTACTCACCCAACATTTGTCAATACTCCTCCACACACCAAAGAATAGTGCTTCATAACATAATTGGTGATTAAAAAGTAACAGTTTTTGCCAGATTTACACTTGTATGTATCCACTTTGTTTTACTCATCTATGTTTTAAAACTGGGGAGTAAATTGCCAACATTATTTGGAGCATTGTTGGCACCTGAAATTTTATCTAGAAAAAAAAACTACATTTTTAAATAAATTTAGTCCTCAGTCCACTCTACCAAGACATTTGTACACATCAGTGTCTTATTAATAAATGGTCAGCACAGAGTGGTTACAAACTACCAGCATCCAATTTGTTTGCAAGCAGCTCAAAACTGTAGTTTGTTTGAAGCCACTGGGTTTTAAATGGTGCCTTTCATTTTATAATGTTGCTGCCACTTTAAGCACACAGGGAGACTGAGAACGAGCACACAGAAAAAACAGTGAGAGACCACTAAGCAGAGGGAAGTTAACTTACTCACTCAGGGTGACACAGCAAGTGTCAGTTCCAGGACTCAAACCAGGTCTCAGGATCACACTTCTGTGCTCTAACCACTGGGCCACTTACGGTCTCCCAGTAAGTCATAAAATGCATCAGTTTGTCAACCTCTTCACCAGTGAGATTTTTTCTTCTTTTAGTGGTTTTTTTTTTGGGGGGGGGGGCACCAATGCTGCCTGCCTGCCTGCCTACAGCATCACTCTGAAGAAATTTCATTTTCAGAATATAGTTCATGTAATGTGATAAGTGTACATGAAGCACCATTAAGCTAATTCCTCAGTTTATTAAATCAAATTATAACAATGGTCTCAGAAATGAAGCTTTCTGATGGGCTGTAAACATTCTAACAGCCTTATATTAATCTTTTATTATACAATGGGTAAAGACATTTCCAGAACATGGCAATATGCTACTGTTTCTGCAATCCCAAAGCTAGGAAAAAATCCCATTGAGTACCATGCTTATAGACTGCTGTCAGTCCTGAATACGGAATATAAATTGTTCATGGCAGTGCTGCCAAACTGGCTAGACATTCTGCTGCCAAAATTGATCCACCTGGATCCGATGGGATTTGTGTGCTTGCCAGATGAACTATAACACCTGGTCACATACTCCATATCCTACATCAAGTGCACTTGACTGCCACCACCTTCCTTTTGGTGAGTTTGAATATGGAGAAAGCCTTTGATAGGTTCTCCTGGCCCTGTCTGCAGCTTTACAGAAAATGGCCTTCTTGGCAGACTTCATTGCTTTGCTGCAGAGGATTTGTTTTGTCCCAAACCCCCAAACTTTCATTAAGATGAATGGACATATCTTGCAGAGTTTCTGCTTGTTTTGGAGCACCCGGCAGGTTGTCCCTTACCCCCCTCCTGTTTGCCTTGTATACCGAGTCTCTCACCCAGGCCATCGGGGAAAGCCCCACAGTGCAGGGGATACAACTTGGGGATAGGGAACATTGCATGGCTTCATATGCGGATGATCTCCTCCATTATTTGGCCAATATGGATGTCTCCCTCAGAACAATTTCCTCCATCCTGGAAAGGTATGGAGAGATTTCTGTATAAATTAAACACTACAGAAAAAAAACTGAGACAAGTGCCACCAAAACCTTGTGCTACAAAGCTGAAGTCATCCAACCATCACCTCCTTACTGCAGATCCAGTCTCCACTACTACGGAAAAAAGAGCTTTTCACTGCCATGTCCCAAAACTCTGGAATGATTGAGCTAACACTTACGAACATACGAAATTTGCCAGCAGATAAAGGCCTAGAGGTCTATCAAGTCTGCTTGAATGTGCAGCTAGCACCCCTTATTCTGCAGCTGCCCCTCCCTTCCACCCTTCCCCTTCATTAACCCTCCCCCTTGTCCTGTCCCATCCTCGTTTGAAGCAGTCCACTGTTCTACTGCATACCACTTCTGCAGGTAACGCATTCCACCCAGCCACCACCCTCTCTGTAAAAAAGTGTCTCCTCATCTCCCTCCTGAACTTTCCTCGCTCCAGTCTCATATCATGGCCCTGGTGGCCCTCCCTCCCTTACTTTGAACAGCCCCTCTGTACTCGTCTTGTTTATTCCTTTCATGTATTTAAAGGTTTCAATCATGTCACCCTGTCTCTCCCTCTCCTCCAGTGAGTACATGTTCAACTCCTTCAACCTCCTCTCTCATGATAAGTCCCCAAGCCCCTTGATCATCTTTGTCGCTCATGCATCACCCCTCCAGTAACTTAATGTAGATCCCAATCACTCATTGTTTAGAAACAAATCTAGGATGTATCTAAATGATAAATACTCTTGTTCCTGTTTTTAGTTGTACTCTGAACAGAATATCTATTTTTAAACTGTATAGCTATATATACACACACAGATAACATTCAGGCAAAACAGATGCCTAAGTAGCCTAACTGTATGCATCTGAACTTGTAAAACTTATAATTTGTATTATTTGTGTAATACTTATTATTGTTTGTTCCCTTCCATGCCCCGGACGCATCTGGAAATTAGCAGTTTGCCTTTCCTGGTAAAACTTTTAAATAAGTAAATAAATAGCTGATGTCACTGACTTGTGTAATTTGCACCTGCACTATGTATCCTTGCACGTAACTCAGTGTTGCCTATAGCCGGGGTCAATCTTGTAAACTGGCTTTTTAGCCCAATCTTCTTACTTGGTTAACAAATAATTAAAATAAGATATTTTAGTGCACTGGTATGCTAAAAAAAACACTTTTGCTGTATTGACATGCTATTTTTTTTTACTATATTAATGTGTAGTGATGTGTATCAATATACACATTTCAAACCATTGGGACTGACACAAGGGGCTTACATCAAAGAGAAATGGCACAATGGGCTCTTTGTGCCACATCTTGCACCAGTCCCAATTTGTAATGCACCTGCACCACTGGGGTGAACGCCCGCACCAAATGGGCTTGTGCCATCCTTACAACAGCCATGGTGCACCATGGTGGAAGGGGGCTTGCACCAGGGCAGCACTGCCGTATCCCCTAAAATGGGATATTAGAAGCCCCCCAAAGGGCACATGGTCCTCAGCTGTTAAGACCAGCCCAGAGCTGGTCTAACATGCCAGACGCCACTCCTGGAGCCATCACTGGGTGCGGCGGATGACCACTGCGCCCCTGGGGAAGGTACCCTCACAGCCTCTGACACCTGCCAGACCACAGCCGGTGGTCAGTGGCAGGTATGTGCCCATAAAGCCCCCGGTAGCACTGGAGTGTCTGCCCCACCACATGAACCCACACTGTGCAGTGGGCCATGCAGTAGCTCCATTGGGTGCAGTTACCAACCCCTCCCCATCCCAGTCCATCCCATCCCATGTGAGCCATGTCATGCCCATGGCAACCCACCAGCCATCTAGGCAACTGGCTGGTGGGTCACTATCACTGGCTGCTGCTGTGGCAAGTCCATCTCACAGCTTGTGGCATTCCCCCCTCCCAGTCCCGTGCACCATTTCTTTGGCTCACAGGTTGGCTTGCAGCAAAATCGGGGACTTTGGCACTGGGACCCTCATCTTGCAAAATCTGGCTCAGGATCCCTGGCGCACCTGAGTTTACCACAGGTGGTGGTCTGCTGCACAGTGTGCCAATCTAAGGAGGGATCTTTTTAAAATTGCCAGCCCACTGTATCATTCTAATTTACCTCTACTCCATGATACATGACTCTAATCAGAATTATGTATGAGCCTCAACATCTATTGACTAAATTGTGGATATTTTTCAGACAATCCCAAATTAACCTCCAGCTGTACTACCATGTACCATACTGTGAGGAAGATCTTATCCCACCCTGCCCTCCTTCTCCGAACAGGGAAATTATGTAATGTATCATGATAGATAGCCAATGGCTTGAAATGCCTATCATAACTTCAGGATTACACACACTATGACATTTAGACTTTTCAAGCATTTTTCCAATATCCAGTGAAACTTTTCAAAATAACATTATTTTGCCAACTGGCCCTCCAACCTGAACCTCCAGTAAAGTCGCAATCCTCTGTTTATGACATCATAATAATTTCCACATAACACATTGGGATGTCATCAACAGAATGTTGTGACTTCACCTGAGACTAAAACTTCAGAAACACATGAAGTTTGGGACATAATGCTTCTGTGTTGAAGCAAATGTCCTTAGTAGCAAAGAATAAAGGGAGATACAGTACCTCCCCCGCCCCCCCCACGCACACACACACCTGTATGAAGCACTCTGCAGTAAAGATGTCAGAGCTCTGTGTGTGAAAACTGGAGCAATTCAATTGTTACTGTGGTCCTGCAAGAAATCACTGGCAGGAACTAATGAGTATTTTATCCAAGCTGGTAGCACTATAAATAAAAAAAAAAAAAATATGTTAAATTGTATGGGATTATTATATTTTAAAAAGCGTTCCTGGATAAACGTGCTGTAATTGTTTCTTAAGAGCCATCTTCTGTCATCCTTTGGACCAGTGGTAGGTAGCACTCTAGTCCTAAACCCTAACTTCATTAAGCAGGAATTGTTCAAGTCATTAACTATAAGGACACATGAATGTTCTCATACATAATTAACACTTTATTAGTTTATTTTCAATAAGATTTCCAACTCTTTGCTTGACTAGTGTTTACGCCACACATATGCACCCCTTTTGATGGGGATCCTCTCTAGCTGCCCTTCATCCACTGAACCCCTGCCTGACCCTCTGGCCTCCCAGACACATTTTTTTTTTAAGCAAGAGAAACACACTAAGTTGAAAGCTTGTTTGCAGATGCGACCTGGGAGCACAAGGAAGATAAGTGACTTGCTCAGGGTCACACAGTATGCAAGTGGGAGCTGTGGGGATCAGACCCAGGTCTCCAGGTTTGCAGCTCAGAGCCTTATACCACTGCGCTATACTGCCTCCACATCTGGATGACAAGTCCATGTGATATCAAGCCAAAGACAGACTGTGGAATAGGATCTACCAGTGTCCAGTGGTTAGGTGGTTGGAGTGAGACCAGGCATTGGGGGGCAGCTAATCATTTACATTTTGCCCCTTATTGGCACCACTGTTCTTGAGGGACATTTGAGGGCAGACCGCCGCAAATCTCACAGAATGACGTAACCTGGCCCCTCCTTCCTGCTGATGTCACAAAGAATCATACAAAGTTGCACCCCATGAGCCACCAAAGATGAGCTGAGTGTAACATGCATACTCCCACCCATCCTGGAGGCTAAGAGTATCCTAATGGATGCTGCTACAGCCTCCTGCCATGCCACCAAGTAGACTGCAGGATCATGGCACAAACTTATGTTTCCCATGTAGTAGGTTAACATGGAACAGCCAGGACAATCGGCTTACCTACTGTAACCAGGTCACAGTGGATGGTATGGTCACTACCCCTGCCTTGTGTGGCTGTACTAGGGTGAGGGGCCTAGGATATTTTACTCTCCTGGCTGGGGGATTCACATCCAGTTTTAGTTTGTGTGGTGCCTCCACTCAGAGAAAACATTTTAGTAGACGTGGTGACAGTACGGTACAACTCCCTGGGATGCAGTACCTCCCCACCTGCCCACCATAGTCACTTCTTCCATGAACTGTCTCAATGCAGTAGCAAGTCCCCCACTAAGCATGCACTTAAACACTTTCAATGATTTGCAGCAGTTAAGGATTCAAACAACAAACAGTGAACTTTACTTAGGGCAGCTGACACTAAACAGGAGAAAAGGCAGCTTAGATATGAGTTAGTGAAGTACACAGCTGGCTGGTTTTCCAGTACCCTATGTAGGCCCAGTCTGATAACACATAACCTTTTTTTAATGCTCTTCCTGGTGCAGCTGAATGACATGCATTCCTGGGTTGTAGCTAAAAACACCCATCCAGCATACTCTGACACACGTTCCCACTCCCCCCATCGCGGTGCACAGCACAGTATGTGATCTCACTTTCCTGTGTTGGAAGCAGCACCCTCTCCCCAGTGGTACCAGTATTTAACCCTTTAAAACATTTTAAGGGAGCTACCGGTAAGTTACCTGGTACCCAGCGGTGAAACTCAGTGTCAAGTATGCACAGCCTTTTCCTACTTTAACTTCAGACCTTACAAATAAATGAGCAGAGCAGGATGTGACCAAATCACACAGAGCATCAAGGGACCTTTCCAGATTTGCCAGCAACAAGAACAACAGGACAACAGAGTACCACTGGTCTCTTCTCTCCCTCCCCCGTCCCCTGTCCCCCTCATCCCCCTACTTGCACAACACAGTTGACAGACAGTTGTACTACTTACTGCAGTCTTTGTGTCTTCTTCTCTGTCTTCTCTCTGCCTGCCCCGGCTCTGCCTCTGCTGATTGATCTGTGTGCACCCCACCGTGCGGATGGATGCCTGTTTGCCTGTGATGGAGATCGGATCGATCGCCCGATTCGCCCCGCGGACGCCGTCGCCCACCTGGATGATCAATCAGCTGCTGCGCTACAGCTCAGACCAGACCGTCTGCTTCGGCTGCTCACACTTAAAAAAAACCTTTCCTTGCTAGTACTGCTGGCTGGCTGCTGCCCAGCCTGCCCCACTCCAATGACTGACTACAGATGCTCTGTTGCTCTAGTGAGTCTCGACTCTTGTCACTTTTTCTAGGCTGCTCCTGCCTGCTGAACCACGACTGTGGTGAGACGAGACCAGAGACAACCCCGTCATTCAAATCCCGCCGATTCCCCATGCACGCGCGTATCGCGGATTTTCGCACCTAACGCCAGTCCCCGCCTCCCAGCCAGCCAGGCAGCCAATCGATCGCAGCAGTGCCAGCCAGAGCCAGCCCCAGTAAGTAAAAAAGTGGCACTGCCTCACTAACTTGCCTAAGTTGCCTTCAATTATGCCTTGCCCGAAGTGTTCTGTTCCACTTCCAATTTTCGGGGCTAAGCTACTAAGCAGTCGGCACCTCCGGCGCGGCGCCAATGAGTCCCTGAATTTAAATAAAGTGACTCAGACAAGACGGCTCCCCTCCCCCGTCCTCCTCGCTCCTCCAGTCTCACACACACACACACACACACACTGTGTGCAGCAGCACAAGCGTGCGCACGGCCAAGCAGTAGCGGGCTACCCTCCCTGGCCCCTCCTCGCTCCTCCAGTCCTCACACACACACACACACACACACACACACACACTGTGTGCAGCAGCACACCGCAGCACGCCAAGTGGTAGCGGCATCCGCAAAGTGCATCATCCGTCCCATAGAGAGCCCCAGGGCAGGAGGGCAAGCCCTGGGTCATAGGGGTCGATACTTACAGGGTTTCAATGCACCCTGATGACCCCTAAATGACGCTCTGAGATTAACCCTTGGGAGAAGTTTGTTTTTCTTCTGTAACAAGGCAGATATACAGCAGGGGTTGTATTTTTTAAAAAGGACTGTTTTTGACACCCATGAGGAAAAACTTTGTGGGTTTAATAAGATTTTTCCACATGCAGCGTATTTTCTGTCATTGAGCTGCTTGTGACTGGCTCCACAATTTATTGCAGCTTGCGGCCATTTTGTTGTTGCAGCTGTACAGAAATGCTATGCCTGATAGTACCAGGTATAGCTTTGCAGCAAGGCTGGAGTGAGTACAGAATGAAACTGGTCAGCAGTATGCCCACAGTACAAGTTACATGGTCCCAAACAGGGTTGTCCGTGATCCCCCTGGCTGACTCAGGCTTATCGCCCACCCCTCAAGCAGTGCAGCTGCTCATGTGGCCAACTAGGAGTGCCACCCAGGCGGTGATTTGTTTCCACACTAGCAGCTGCAGTATGGGACTTGGTCCTAATAAGTTTTGAAAATCTGGCCCCCGCTCTGTAATAGCTAGTTTACTGCCATTTTTCCAGCATAAATGTAAAGGGAAAAATAATTAAGTTTTGACATTGACATAGCATCTGTAGTTTGGAGTGTCATGGAGTAACAGTGCCCTGAGAGACCATTCTCTGTTTTCCAAAAGTCTGTTGCAACAGCTTTCTGCTTACTAAAATACTTTTACCTTCTGTGTTGTCCCCTACCCCATTTACAGGCAGGTCACCTGTGAGAGTGTCTCCCTATCCCTGTATGTTCAGGTTCTCTCGAGGTACACATTCCCCCAAGACAAGGTGATAGGTTTTGGTCACCTTGATGTTCCAACACTGCTGAAATATATTAATGTCTTGTGCTGAAACATACCTGATGTTAGCATCAGGAGATAATGTTATGTTTCAAAATAATGTTGAAGGTAATAACTGTACTAGGGGAAAACACAGTCAGACACGAAGACACTAGTAACTAAAGTGGTTAGAGAGTTATACTACAAACCACTGTAAATGGACAGTATAACTATAGAGCCCTGGCCACCCTGGACTCTGAGTAGTAGCTGTTGCCAGATGTCCATGGCATTAACCCAGCCAGGTGGCACTTGGGCATTAGTCATTCCCCTCTGCTGTGGTTAGTATTGGGAGGTTACTTGTGCCCGGTACACACTATCCAAGTAAGGAGAAGGAGTTGGCTGTAAGCAAAAGAAATGCCGCTCCCTTCCCCACTCCAAAGCTGCTTCTGAAAGATATGTATCAGGAACCCTGTAATTCGCAACAATAGCCAAAGGGTATTGTTGTTGCATATAAATGTACAGACTATCACCTGACGTTATGTGGGGGAAGAGCTCCTCCCCCACATCCTATTTAAATGAGCAGACTACATCCTCCTGCTTGAAGCGAAACCGCTGTCGCTCTCTCCATGCTGCTTGCTGGGGCTGGCTCACCCCCACCCACTTCCGTGCTCTGTGTCTCCTCTGTTGCCCTTGCCTCTCCATCGTTCTCCCCACTCTCCCTCTCCTTTTGTTTACCTTTTGGGGGGTTCTCATGCCTCGCCTTCAGCTCTGCAGCAACCTGCCATTTTGCACGCTCGTTCTTCACTCCTGTGGACTTCAACCATGCCATCCTATGCTCCTCACCTTGCCTCTGGACAACCATTAAGCCTCTCGCGTACTGCCTTGTGCATGCCATGCACTTGTGTACAGTGGCATCTGAATGCTGGGAATGAACATTCTTCACCGCTTCACACAGCTCCACACAGCATCCTATGGACCCGCTTCCGGACTCGGCCTTATGCCTCAGCGCCTTGCCATCTCCAGTGCTGCCTAATGCTTAAGGGGATGACATTTTACACTGTACTAGAGACTGCCCTTCCTACATTGGGTATGTCCATTCCATACTTTATCTTACTAGTTGCCGTACAGGCAGTCTGGGCTCCAAGATTATGCATTCATGATCATATGGCAAGTTGTAAAAGCTTCCCTATTACAGCTCACTACAATTGTAGTGCAGGCAAACGTTTCATGCTCACGACATGACTGAATTGTTCTCAGCTGCACTCTGCTATAATGCAAGTTTCTACAGAAACTGTACACCACCAGGAACGGATTTTCCTCATCCGTCCGTAGCATCACATCAGCGCTGGCAAATATTATATTCCCCTCTTGCAGTCCAGTAAGGGTGTTTCAGACATTGCCTTCCTGCTTGTACACCAGCTCCTATCTGCTTCACAGCGTATAACAAAGAAATTAAACCACATCTGTTTAATTCAGTTTTTCATCAATCCTTGGCGCTATTCCTTCTAAATCCAGTTTCCCATATATTAGTTACAGAATCATAGATTGCATACTTGAGAACTGAAGCTGCTGTCTTCCCGCTTCCGTAAAGCTAGCTTGCCTATTATAATTACACTGTGTCTATGGGACAACACAATCAACTGCAGCTCATTCCTTGTGGCTACATCCAGCCTCCTGCTTCCTCCATACAGCCTTCACTGTCTATAACTGACTTATCTGTCCCTTGCTTGCAGGATCTGTGCACATGGCCTCCAGCTGGCGTCCATGGTCCTTCATCCGGATGTCACCACCACAAAGGTAGAGACCCATCCTCATATACTTATTGCTGCTAGCTATAGTCTTGCTCACTTCTGAGTCATATTGCTGCATTATGACTTCGCTCTAGCACTGCTGTGTGTGGGTTCGTGATCCTGCTAGCCTTCGTGGGGCCTAGCTGACACTCTCTACACCTTCCTTTGTCTGCCTACATGGGGTTCAGCCACTCATCCTACCTGCATTCGAGCTTTGCTGCTTCCTTGGTTTCGGCTTCTGGCCTCCACCCATGCACTTCAGCCATGCTCCCCATCATTGCTCTCAGAGCCTGCTCTGACTCTTCTTGTGGACCATCATCTGAGCTTCTCTATCGAGATTGGACGCACTTCAGGATGTCTTGTTTTCCATCCATCCAGGATCGTCTGTGCTCCATTATGGATTCCTATTGGATTATGTTTTAGGATTTTGCATCACTATGCCTGGATGCTTACATTGATGCTTCACTTCGTTTGCTCCTTCCTCCCTTTCCGGCTGACCTACGTGTTGTCCAGCCATACTGGCTTACCTTTATGAGGCTTCATTGCCTCTTTTACTTACCTCACCAGCTGACCTACATGTGGTCCAGCTGCGCATGCTAGCTTACGTGGAGCTGGCTGCCACTCTTTACTTAACTTACCTGCTGACCTCGCATGGTCCAGCTGTATGCTAGCCTTCTTGGCTTTAGCTACTATTTACTTACGGCTGACATACGCAGTCAACGTACCTCCTATGGTCCATTGGCTGACCTACATGTGGTCTAGCCGCACTTCCTTTTCGCGGGCTTAGCTCCCTGTCGTTCCCATGGATGCTTCCTATAGAGCTGCTTCATTCAGTCGGACCTACCTCTCCAAATCGTGCTTCCTACAGCTTCTGCTTTCCTCTGGATTAATTCTGAAGTACATCACAATATTGACCTCAATTCTCTTGGATGCTTCTCACCATGCTATTTCAACTACTTTGGAGTTACTACTGTTTCTTCTCAAGAACTCCCTGCTGAGCTCTATTCCATACTGCCTTCCTTAGTTTACCTGATACCTAAGACTTTGATCCACTACAGTTTCAGGATGTTTATTACCTCTGGTTGAGCTGCCAACTCATCCACCCAAGTCTCTTCACTGCAATTTTTACCATCCTCGATCAGGAAAAGACATTTACTGCACCCTTCTACCGCTCATAAGTTTGCCTCGGAATATACTTCTATGCTGCATGGCACTGTCTCAGGATTATGCTACCATGTATGATACCACTTACAATCTATTCCTTGCTACCTCACTACTAATTCTGCATTACATGCAGTTAGACATAATCACCTGCTTCTATGACTTGCTTTGCCCATCGGGCCTGAGAGTTCAACTACTTCTACGCTAGCACCTGCCTCACCCAGCTTTGGGGCCCAGAGGTTCGCATATTTTACTATACGCCTGCCTATCCACCATGTCTGCCAACCTTAGGAGCTTGTTTCTATTATGGACTCACATCCAGGATTTGTTTAAGCCATCCATCATCTATCGTTTGACTGCTTCTGCCTTGCCGCTTCAGTGCTATGAAATACTACTACACTCCTACCAGGACTTAGTTGAGCTTATCCAGAAGACCGTCAATCTTGTGGTTTATACTCTAAGACTTCTTGGACCCTGTGACAATGCTACTTTATTTGACTTGGGTTCTTCAGTTATCATTAGTTATGATTCATATGCTCAACTATTCAGGACTTGTCAGACTATTCTTACAAAGTCAATTTAGCTATGGTACAATTTATCTCCGGAGCGTGGATATCTACATTGCTATGCAACTATTTGGATCACCAGATGAAGCTCTTCAATTTCTGTGTTATTGCCATTCCCCATGCTCCTCAACGTATACCATACATATTCTAAGCAACGTTACTCCTCTGCTACTACGTCTGCATTCTACCGATTTACTTACTTCTACTACCGACCTCCATACAGGTCCATTTATTTCCACTACAAGTTCATATTACCTGCTTCGCCCTTACAGGGCCTAGAGGTTCATCAAGACTGACTCACCCATTCTATAACCTACTTTGCCCATCTGTTTCTGGAGGTACATCTAATTCATGTCTACCCAATTTACTTACCTGCTTCCATTACAGGTCAGAGACTCCTGCTCTGCCCTATCCAGATCACGCAGCATGCGCCCAGTTCTTATGCTTCATTATAAGGCCTTCATTTGCAAAGCTTGCCAAGAGGAATACGAACTACCTTCCTCCTACACTGGACATGGACACCTAGCCTTTAGTTACTGGTTCTCGTTCTAGAAGCTGTTCTCACCTGCTGAAACATTTCAGCATGCAAATTTGATGCTTCAAAATATTATTATTGACCATGAATTCCAGTCTACCACCATTCCACTCCGGATATGGATTCTCGGACTTGGACTTGCTAGAAGGATGCTGCTACATTCACCAACCGGAAGATTCTGTACTTATTCAGCTTCACTTCACTGGATCAGAATCTCAAACTTTGGAATTCAAATGAGCTTAATATTGTTAATTAGGATTATTCTCCCTTAGTATGCCCAGAAGGATGGGCAGATCAGTAGCCATGAGTCCTCAGAGGTTTCCCCCAAAGGGTTTTTTTATTCTCCTGTGTGCTACTGGTCATACTCTCCGGAGTTGGAGGAGATAATCGTTTGATATTATTATTCTTTTTGGGGGGAATCATACTACTGGACTAAGTATTCTTTACGGTGGGATAAAGAGTAAGGCCAAACCAATACCAAGTCATAACACGTTACTCATCAGCTCAAGCATCTAAGCACTTTGCATAAGACTATCCAGCTCACTTGTACTATAAGCACTGACTGTATAACTCAGTTCAAAGTACCTAAGCACTGATCCATTCGAACTGCTACATGTCTGATGAGCAATGTCCTACTTACCTATCTGGCCTCTGTATCCAAGCCCAAACCTTCAATATCCAATTACAGTACATAGCACAAGCACTGAGCTATGAAACACACATAATTTATTTTTGTTTGCGTTGGTTGTAGGCATACAGTACAGAGGTGGTCTGGAGTTGCGGGTTGGAAATGCCCCACTAATGCACCACCGTTTCACTATTCTTTTTCATGTAAATAAATTTATACTGCATAGATGGAGATGGGAGAAAAAGGAAAAGCCTTTGCTCTCTTTTCTTCTAGCTCCCATGCTCTGTGTAGTAAGGAATAAATGATATTTGGTTTACAAACAAAAGGGCTTTACCTGAAAGTTGTTTGAAAGGAGGTCCTACCTAGAAGCTTGCCTGTTGTCTATAGAGCCACCCAGCCCATTCCATTCCATAATTATAGCACATATAGCCTATGGGAGGAGCCTCAGTATACAGAATCTCTGCAAGGTTGATGTTTGTATATATTTCTTGTCATAACAATGATTATGAATTACAGATGAACCTGGGGTGCATATGTATTGTTCCCAAAATAAACAAAACTGTGTTTTAACAAAGTTAGATAACATATTTTTGATAGGGGTGGAGTTGAGCTGGTTACCTTGGTGAACTCAGGTATAAATAGACTCTAACTTGGAAGCCTTGTCAGAAGGAAGGAGGGATCAGTGGAGTACTGACCCTAGAAGATGTCTCTATCTATGTTCTAGTGGTATAAATAGAACATTGAAGACAACTGTGAAGAAGTATATTGCTTTGCTTTACTCCTTATTATATTTGTCATCTATAGTCTGCTTATTATTTATGTTCTGTTGTATAAATAAAGCTGCTTTTGAACTTGCCAATCCTGACTCAGTGTCCATCTATACCCACAGTCTCACATGAAGGAAGGATGTGTTTTTTCTCAGCCATATTATTTAGCAGTAACATTGGTCAATAGTGCATGTGTAGTTGCATGGTATGTATGCAATGTAACAATTCACAATCATTTGTCATCATTTTAGCCATTTAGCAGCAGCAAGAATTTAAAAGGGAATTGCTTCTTTCAATTAGCAGTAGTGGTTTAAAAGGTAAACTTCTTTTTATCAGAAAAAATACCCCACCCATATGGACATCCTACATCATGCATTATGATGGCCGTGTACTCTGCATGCAGTGATGGGATTCACAATCATCAGCACTGGAATTAGTTATTTAGCATCAGTGGCAGCAAGAATTTAAAAGGCCATTTTTTTCTTTCAATTAACAGTAGTATAGTGGATCCCGCCAGGATGCAGTTTAATACTGCAGCATTCTGTAGCTTAAAGGGACACTGTCAACCCCCTTAGTTCTCAAAGTGTCCCTAGTTTAAAAAAACATATTTTATGATTGCCAGCATTCTGTAAAGATTGCTGATGTAGCTGGTAGTTTGATTCTGATTCTTTTTTCTTTAAAAAAGTTAAAAACAGACTGCCCATCATACTGTGTTACCACACAAAAACAGGTTTGTTTACATTCCTTGATTCTTTCTTGGACTTGGGAACACCCACTATACAGTCTAGCCACTCATGATGCAGTGGGAGTTTAAGAGGCTATTGCATCATGAATGACTACACTGTTTGGGGGTGTTTCTAATGTTCAGGAAGTACTGTATGCAGTAAGAACAAATCCAGGATTGTAAACAAAACAAAGCTGTCTATTGATATACATTAGCATGCATTTCAGTTCTACTAAACAAGGAGACAGACAAAACAAACAGCAACATCAATGAATTTTAGAGAAGGTAAGCAATCATAAAAAATAGGCTTTTAACTAGAAATAATATGATAAAAATAGGTTAACAGTGTCCCTTTAATTACTGCAGGAAATCAAGCAATTTTAATTACAGTTATTCCATTTTGTCATGCAATAATCTGAGACACGATATTTTATCTTGGCAGGCTGCAATGTAGTTTAAAAGGTAAGCATTTTTTTGTGATCTGCCAGTACTACAAAAAGTATTTAATTCACACAAACATCCGGGGTATGCATGCCGTGCTGTAGTTCACAACTGTCAACACCAGAATTAGCTATTTAACTGATGCAGCAGAAAGAATTTAACAAAATCTGGTCAGAGCCAATACTGCTGCAAAATGATGGTATTGATACAGGCTCAAGAAGTGAGAGGCTGCTTCAGACCTGAGGGAAACTGAAGATTTCACTGATGTGTGAAAAGAAGTGGATTCACAGGGTCCTTTGGGCCATGTGTTATGGGAAGACTCTGCCTACAGAAGTTCAGGGCCTGGCACATTCACTTGTTAAGCATTCACTCTTCACACATTCAGTAAACATTGAGTCACTCTTCACACATTTAGGTTTTATGCTTTCACTCTTTACATATGCAGTCTTCACTAGAGCTCTGCAGAATGGGAAAATTCTGAATTTGCAGAATTTCGACAAAAGTACACAAAATTCTGTGAAATTTCATGGAATTTCAATGAAATTATGAAGAATATTTAAAATTTTGTCATTTGGTCATAATTTATCTAACTTTTCAACTACAGCTCAGAGGTTTGGTAGGCACAGTCTGTGGCAGGTAGGCCAGAAACATGCCAAATATCATAACATTCTGATGAACAGTTCCAAAATTATAAGTGTTCAAAGTATGGCAATTTATTTTATGTGCGAAAGTTGATGAACATTTTTATTTGCCATTCCTCAGCTGTCTATTGGTTCAGAGATCTTAAATTTGGCATAATTCCCTGAAGATAGGTATTCTAACAATGTGTCAGATTTCATGTCAATATGATGCATTGTCTCAAACGGTATGTCCCCCGTACGGCAACACCAGCACAGCGAACTATGCTCCTGTCGGCAAAATCAACACTTTGCCGACAAGTCGCTATGATGGTGTTCAAGACAGGGGTATGCTGTCTCCTGGTCCTGCACCCCCACCCTGAGTTAACTCTGACTTAAGTTAACAATTTATTAGTCGGGGGTGAGGGGGCAGAGCCCCCCCACATGGGGGTTGGGAGGCAAAGTCCCCCGATAAAGAAACAGGACCGGGACTCTGCAGGAAATCATGCCAATCATGATTTGCAGTAGACATGATTCGTGTAGCTGTAATGCCAGTCGACACTAGCGATGTCAAACTGGTGTGGTAGAGCCGTCTCCAACTTATATGTGCTCTAAATCTGTCATTTTATTTTTTGCAGGAAATCTTGTGAAACAAATTACATCTGCATATAACTCAGGCACCTTTGGAGCTAGACATATAAATCAGCTTGAATTACCTTTTTGTAATGCTTATAGAATGTTCTAAACATGGAGAGAATTGGATTTGAGATTTGTAAGTTACAGGGATTTCAAAACATTACTGTGTAAATATTTGTAAAATTTTGTGAAAACTCTCAGGCATGTGGATGTTTGTCACTTCTCTGTTCTTGCAAGCATAGACTTAACATTTGACATACATATCCATAGTCAGTGTATCCTGGTGTCTAACAGAACTGGAAAAATTTGGTTTAGCAGTTTTAAATTTGCAGTAGAAAAAAATATTGGTAACGTTTTCCTACATATTTGTGGTAGCATGTAGACGAAGCATGCAGAATTATTTTTGTGGAATTTGACATTAGCAATGCACATATCATTTCTTCATTTGATAAACTGGGCTGAGCTTTCTGCCATCTTGCTGTTCCTTTGTGGGTGACTACCCCCCCCTTTCAGTATAGCTAGATTGAATCAGTAGAACTACTGATCCCACTGATATTCTCTTTGTTCTTTACAGTGACAACCCCCCTTAAAACATGAGTCACCTACTCCTTTTCCTATCAGCCTACCTTGTTGGAATAGCCAGAATTCTTCATTCGTGCTGCCCCAGACATTGTATTCCCCCACTACATATTTTGAAGTACCTCTGCATCCCAGACCTGCCCAAACATCAGGCTACCTGGATCATAAATTTACTGCATGTGATCCTTAAATATCCTGCATCCAGGTTGGAACTGTTGACACAGTGTACTTTCTTGCACCAACCTGGGGGTCTACCACTGTTGTGCTACCCAGCTCAGCTGTCCATTTCTTGAAGAAATTGTGTATCTTACTCCTGAACCTGTTGACCCCCTGCACTACCTGTCTCTCATACCCCTATCTTTTAATTAGAATCCCCCAGATAAGGCTGAGTGAAATTAGCAAATTCTAGTTTTATGGAATTTTTCATGAAATTCTACAATTTTCACAAAGACTCACAGGATTTGATTTTAAGTGCAGATGTTATTTTGCCATTTCTAGCAGCAAGCACTTAATACAATTGACACACACAGTCTCCTTGTAAGGTCTAAGAACCT
Organism: Neoceratodus forsteri; assembly: GCA_016271365.2. Classification (NCBI taxonomy): domain Eukaryota; kingdom Metazoa; phylum Chordata; order Ceratodontiformes; family Ceratodontidae; genus Neoceratodus; species Neoceratodus forsteri. Next base: position 157,204,570 of record CM028138.1, read on the forward strand.
ACCAAATTTAATGGCATCACATTCCCTAGTGTTAACGTTTCAGAGGGTTATAAATGTGCAGTTTGCATTCTTGCAAAATTAAATTTTTAAATGTTGTGAATTTTTAACTACTTTTAATTCAATCCCATTTAAAGCTGTAAATATGAAGTTTTTCAGAAATGACCATATGGTACAGTAGTTTAAATGTTTCAGCTCTTGTTAAATTTGGATATGTTGTTTTAAAATTAGAGGGGAATAACAGAAATTTAAATTTTGGGCAGAATGTTTCGCAGGCTGTAACTTAGTCCCATTTGAAGCTAGAAATCTGAAACTAAGTACATATACAACATTAATGATAACCAGTATACCTGTCAAATTTCATAACATTTTAATGAATACTATCAAAATTATAAAAAAAAAATTACAGAAATCAAAATGTTGGCAAAATGTTTGTCTACCTATAACTCAGATCCCATTAAAACTAGAGACTTAAAACTCTGTGCATATATCCCTGTTGGGTGCTTCTCTAAATCCTGACATAGTGGAGAAAGTTGAATAAGAAATGTTTCATTTATCTCAAAATACTGAAAATTTAATTTTGATTAAATGTTTGGTCACCCATAACTCTGCCCACCTTCAACTTAGGACTCTGAAATTTGGTACGTGTTTGTAAGACTAAGGTATTGTTTACATTCCACATTTGGTGTTATTTGGACGCGTAATTTTGCAACTATAGTGAAATAACTGAAATTAAAAATTTGGGAGAAACATAGACTTTGATGACAGATGAGGACTGCTTGGCCCACCTAGTCTGCCCATTTCCCTACCTACTGGATAAGCTGCAGATCCTAGTTAACCAACAGCCTATTTCTTCCTACCCCCCACAAGAATTGCTTTATGTCTGTCCCACGCATTCTTGAATTCCTCCACTGTTTTTGACCCCATGACCTCCTTAGGAAGGTCGTTCCATACGTCCACCACACTGTCTGTTAAAAAATACTTCCTCACATTGCCCCTGAGCCATCCCCCTCTATCTTCAAATTGTGTCCCCTTGTTCTTGCACATTTCTTTTTCTGAAAGATGCTATCCTCTTGGACTTTGTTGATTTCCTTGAGGTACTTACAAGTTTCTATCATGTCCCCACTCTCCCTCCTTTCCTCAAAGGTATACATATTAAGCTCCTTTGGTCTCCCTTCATATGGCTTCTTTTGCAGACCCTGCACCATTTTAGTTGTCCTCCTCTGGACTGCTTCCATCCTGTCTATGTCCTTGCAGAGATAGGGTCTCCAGAACTGCACATAGTACTCCAGATGGGGTCTCACCAATTGTCTGTACAGAGGGATAACAACTTCCTGTTTTCTACAGGTGATGCCTCTCCCTATACATCCTAGTATCCCCCAGCCATCCCTACTGCCTTCTCACATTGCTTGCTAACTTTTAGGTCATCTGATATGACTACCTCCAGGTCTCTTTCCATTTTTTTTGTTGCTACTACACCCCCATTGTGTACTCTTCCTGTTTTTTTTTAATATTCTTTATTTTTTATTGTTTTTTATATAATTATATATATATATATATATATATATATATGACAGCAGGAGTACATCTATACAGTATTGCTCTTTTGTCTTACAATACATAGAATTGTTCTTTAGGTTGGCAATTCATGTTTCTACAACATCATTCTGTTATATATCAAATGACACTAGATCAAAATTCATATCCTACAAAAATTGGTCCCTTTCAAATAGCTCTATCAGGGAACAAATGTTTTATCCAGAGGCGAGATATAGAAAACCCATGGCCTCCATTGGAGCTCAAATTGTGACCTCCTTCCAGCTCTAGAAGCTACTATTTTCTCTAGATAGTATATCTCAGTCATCAATGAATGCCAATCAGAGAGGGTGGGTACTTTAGCCATTCACCATAGGTGAGTTATAACCTTTTTAGCTGTTGCCAGGTACAGGTATAACTTATTTCTACTTGGTGGAACTTTTCCATCTTCCCCAATATAAAGCAGAATCATCTGATTGGATAATTTAATTTCTGGTTCCACAATATTTTGTATGCTCTTTTCTATATCTAATCAGTATTGGGTAATTTTCGGACAAGCACAAAAAATATGTTTTATATTTGCCATTTTTTCTCCACATTCCCTCCAACAAAGGCCATGCCCCATAGATACAAATTTAGCAATTTTGTCAAGGGTATAAAAATATCTACTGTGACATTTCCATATATAGTCTGACCAGTATGATGACTGTGATACTCTCATCGAGTGAGGAATAGGTTTCAACCATTTCTCATAAGTTATCTGAGTCCCTAATTATCTATTCCATCTCCCTAAGATATCCCCAGTGGATTCATTCCAAAAATCTCTTATTGCTTTATATATTTGTCCAATTAAATGAATTTGTTCCCTGCCTTCTATAGCATCCCTAAAAAGGGACATCAACACAGGTATGAAAGAGGGCAGAGCATTTAATGCTAATTCTTTCTGTATAAATGTCTGAATCTATAAATATCTATAATGATGTGTATGGGAGAATTGATATTTTGCCTGCAGTGTGGCAAAAGGCAGTGTTCCATTCACATCCAGGTATTGATATAACAAAAGCAGACTTTTTTTTCTGCCATTCTTCATGGACCCGAACAGCACCCATCTCCAAAGATACACTTTCTGTACCTATTAGTTTAAAATAACCGAAAACTTCAGTTAATGTAGTAGACGTCCTTATATCATACCAGGCCTTTAACGTATAACGGGTTCCAAATGTAGTTTTGTTACTGTGGATAAGAATTTGGGGGGGCAAATATAATAGGGAGAATGTGTACTGGATCATTTAGTATAAATTTAATACATTTCCATGGTTTCTCTACCTGAGGATTCAGCCATGTCATCACTATTTTACATGTTACTGCCTTATGGTAATCTCTAAGGTTTGGAAGATTACAACCCCCCTTTGCCACTGGTAACTGTAACAGAGACCATCTGATCCTTGGCTGTTGCCCAGCCCAACATCCTCTGAGTTTTTGTTTCCCAGGTGCATTACTTTGTACTTCTTTGCATTTAATCTAAGCTGCCATACTTCTGACCATCCCTCCGACTTTGCCAAGTCCCTTCTCATTCTTTCCACACCCCCCCCTTGCGTATCCGCCTTCTTGCAGATCTTTGTGTTGTCTGCTAAGAGGCATACTTTTCCTTCCAGTCCCTCTGCAATGTCACATATAAAGACATTAAAAAGGACTGGACCCAGTACTGAACCCTGCAGTACCCCACTAGTAACCCCCCTTTCTTTGAAGTTTTCACAAAAAGTCTACAAAATTCCATGAAATTGGAATTGTCTTTCTGCAGGCATTCTGTGGGTGGAATGTTATATTCTGCATAGCTCTTGTCTTCACACATTCACTTATTTTAAATTTTGACCTTGAATTTTCAATGTAGTTATTTTTTGACTGCTCTTATAAAACATAACTTGTAGCAGTTAAAGTATAACGTATTAGCTGAAGTATCATTTTGCACCTCAAGTGCAATAAGACACCTCATTCAGAATTTAAAAAAAGGCAACTGTCATGTATGTGAGGTGGTGTGGAAAAATGGGTATGCTGAAAGTCTGGAGTCAAAATACTGAAAATTAACAAGGTTATGTGTGAATGTTGAAATACTTTTGAATTTTTTTGTTATGAAACTAAGTTAGAATTAAATGAGACTGTTGATGGTTTTAATTATGTTTTGTAGCTACTGATGTACAGTATTGTTGACCTATTGTATCCTCTTTTCCCCAGGCATGGCTGAAAATGGATCTTTGATCCGGTCCATTTTTCTGGAAAATTTAAATAAATAAATACATCAATCAATCAATCATTCAATCAATAAATAAAATAAATACTGCAATGTTAGTCAATGTAATAGCAATATATCAGCATAACTCTGCTATGCAGATGTAAAAAGTTCACACTTTCTTTTAGTTAGCACTAGTACTGTTGTATAAAATGAAAACATTTTTAAATCAGTCCCATCTCTATAGACCCCTGAGTTATATGGGACAACATGGTATGTTCACTGGAATAGTCTGCCGGAGGGGGTGGTGGGAGCCAAGACAATGGGGAATTCAAGCTCGCCCTGTATTTATGTAATTTCCCCCAATTCACCATTGCCAGAAATGTAATTAGCCATTTAGCAGCAGCAGCAGTTTAAAAGAGCACTTGGGTGTTTCAAATAGCAGGAGGGAGTAGTTTAAAAGGAAGATTAATTTGTTACTCAGCTAATACCAATGCAGGCCATCCCATCCAGCCATGCATAGTGCATGACTGTATGATACTCATGCAGTGCAGTAATTCTCAATTATCAGCACTGGCCATTACTTAAATTAACTATTTAGCACATGCTGTATAAAAGGGCAGTTGCTTGTTGTTTCAAGTAGCAGTACAGAGTACTTTAATAAAAAAACATTTTTGTGCTTATCTTCTATAAGCACCATACCCAACCATGCATCATGTCATTCTAACGTTCCTCTCAAACCCTGACAAACTTCTAAAAAGTAACAGAAACATAGAAGTTGTTGGCAGATAGGGACCATATGATCCATCAGGTCTGCCCTTGGCTTCCTAACCCCCTACTTAGCTGCATGCTTGTGTATCCCACAGTGTTTGTCCCTTGCCCACTTGAATTCCCCCACTGTCTTGGCTCCCACCACCCTCTCCGGCAGGCTATTCCATGGTTCCACAACACGATCTGTGAAGAAGAATTTCCTTGTATTGCTTCTGAACTTTCCTCTCTTAAGTTGAAAGTTGTGCCCTCTAGTCCTGCTGTAGTCCTTTACCTGAAAGAGGTTTTGCACGTGCACCCTGTTGTTGACTTTGAGGTATTTGACCTGGGCCCTGGGAGTAATTATATCAGATGACTTAAAGGTGGGCAAGTAATGTGAGAAGGCAGTAAGGAGGGCTGGGAGGATACTGGGATGCACAGTGAGAGGCATCAACAGTAGAAAACAGGAAGCTTCTCTGTACTGTCTCCAGCCTATCTATGTCCTTCCTGAGGTGTGGCCTCCAGAATTGGACACAGTACTCCAGGTGAGGCCTGACCAGGGACCGATACAGGGGCATTATTACTTCAGGATGTCTGCTTCTGATCCGCTTCCCTATGCATCCCAGGATACCGCTAGCCTTTAGTGCTGCCTTTTCACATTGTCTACTGACCTTGAGATCATGTGATATGATCACCCCTAGGTCTCTCGCTGCTGCCTGGTAGCCACCAGCTGTTCCCTTCCCATTGGGTAGTTTCCCTGGGTTACGCTTTCCCAGGTGCATGATCTTGCATTTTTTTACTTTGAATTTCAATTGCCAGGTCTTGGATCACTCCTCCAGTTTTTGGAGATCAGCTTCCATGCTTTGCTGTTGCTGATTTTGGTGTCATCTGCAAACAGGCACACCTTTCCCTCCAGTTCATCTGCAGTTTTGCTGATGAACATATTGAAGAGGATCAGCCCCTGAATTGAGCCCTGCGGGACCCTGCTAGTCACCCTCCCTTCCACAGACAGAGTGCCATTTATTAATACTCTCTTCTTCAAGCCCAATTCCCATGTTCTCTAGTTTTTTGACTAGTGTCCTGTGTGGAACGGAGTCAAAAGCTTTGCTGAAGTCTAGGTAACCACATCCACTGCCCCACCCTGATCCACTGTTTTGGTGACTCAATTGAAAAAAATCAACCAGGTTTGTCTGACAGGATCTCCCTGCCATGAAACCATGTTGATTTTTGTCAAGCTAACCAGTTTGCTCCAAAAAAGCTATGATTCTTTCCTTCAGCGGGGACTCCATCAGTTTTCCCATGACTGATGTTAGACTAACTGGACAGTAGTTACCCGGCTGTTCCTTGCTTCCACTCTTGTGGAGTGGTACTACTGTTGCACTCTTCCAATCCTCTGGCACCTCCCCACTCCTTAATGATTTGTTGAAGAGCATTGCTAAGAGGGCTTCCAGTTCCCTCCCTAGTTCTTTCAGTATTCTTGGGTATATCCCATCGGGCCCCTTAGCTTTATGTACCTTTAACTTGTCTATTTCCTTCAGGACCCTTTTCTCTGTGAAGTGACCCGTGTTTGTTCCTTCAATCAGACACTTCTTTTTGCCTATTGTTGGTCCATTGCTGTCTGCATCCTGTATGAAGACTGAGCAGAGGTACTCATTGAGCGCATCTGTCTTCTCCCTGTCTTGCTCTGCGGTTTGTCTGTCTTTTTTTATGATTCTAACAATGCCCCTTTGGTCTTCCTTTTTTCACGTATGTACCTATAGAAGGTTTAGTTACCCTTTTTTATTTCTTGAGCTGTCCTAATTGCTTTTCACTTCTTATCACTGTCCCTGTCTCTTTTAGTTTCTGTTTATATTCTGTTTTGTCTGCCTTGTTCCCTGACTCCATGCACTTTCTGAAGTCTATGCACTTTTCTCCTCATGGTTGCCACCTCCTTGGAAAGCCACAGTGGGTTTTTTTCTCCTTTTGTTCTTACTAAACTGACGGGCACACTGTGATGTGACCATGGTTATTGCATTCTTCAGCCTTGTGCAATATTCCTCAACACTCCCTTCTGTTGAGTTACTAAGGTTGTCTCTTAAGCAGGCTTTCATGTTTGTGAAGTCTGCCCTCCTGAAGTCAAGGATCTTCAGTCTGGAGTGTGTGGAGTCTACAGTCTTTTTTTAACCTGAATCATACCATGTTATGATCACGGTTGCCAAGGTGGTTCCCTACTTTGACACCCGTAACCCTATCGCTATTTGTGAATATCAGATCTAGAATTGTGCTACCCCTTTTGTGTGATGTTGCTAGTTGACTTAGACCTGCTTCTTGTAGTGTGACTAGAAATTCCCTGCTCTTCTGTGATGCCACTGTGTGGGTATTCCAATCTATGTCCGGCAGATTGAAATCCCCCACCAGCACCATGTCCCCTTTGTCTAACATCTGGAGGATAGTTTCCAGGATTCCTTATCCCTGGCTTCCTCCTGATTTGGGGGTCTGTAGATTATTCCTACCTGAATTGGTTTCCAGCTTCCGGACCCTACTGTGATCCATAGATCCTCTGTTTCCCCTAGTGCCTGCTGCATTTCTGTAGCATTGATGGTATCCATAACATAAATAGCTACCCCCTTCCCTTTTTCCCAGTCATATCTCTCCTAAACAAGTTGTACCCCAGGATAGTCACCTCCCAACCATGATTATTTGTGAACAATGTTTTGGTCATGGCCACCCAGTCTGGTCCTGCCTCAGCTATTGTGGCAGTGATTTCAGTCATCTTGTTAGCCAGACTGTGTGCATTGAGGCATAGTGCTGACCACTCTTGCTGTGTCTCTTTGTCATACCTCCCTTGATCTTACTGTTCATCCCTTTGTGGTTTTCCCTGCTTATGGTTCCTCCTTTTCCATTGTGATGGTCAATACCAGAGCCGGAAAGGGTTTTATGTTTCTGGCTATCTGCTTTTGCTATTCTGGAGTGTGTAGATTTGGTGCTAGCTGGAGGGGAGGGAGAGAGAGAGAGAGAGCAGGCTCTATGTGTGCTTCTCCTAGAGCTACTGTCATCTCCCCTCCAGCTAGTTTAAATGTCCTACATGAACATCAGATTTCTGGCCCAGTGCTCTGACTCCCTCTTTAGTCAGGTGGAGGCCGTCAAATTTGAAGAACTCCCTTTCCCAGAAGTTCCCCCAATTTCTGACGAAGTGGTACCCTTTTGTGTGTCACTAATATCTGAGCCATGCGTTGAGCTCACTTATCTCTGTCTCTCTGATTTTCTGGCTGTTTTTCCCCTTTTTTTCCAAACAGGCAGTATCTCAGAGAATGCAATGCTGGATGAAAATTAAACCAATTTCTTGCCGAGCTGTGCAATGTGCTCCTTGACCTCCTCGACCGACCGGTAAGCAAGGTCATTGGTCCCTCGGTGGACCAGCATGTTTGAGCCCTCTTCTTCCTTTTTAGCTATGTTGACTATTTGGCCAGTGTCCTTCCAAGTGGATTCTCCTGGGAGACATCTGACCTGCACATCTGCACGCTTGTTTTGCCTCAAATGGGGGGTCCACAACACAAATCATGACGTCTCCTATGATTATGATTTTTTTCCTGTTGAAGTTTTGTTTATGATGTTGCTTTGCTATCCTGTTGCATTTGGCATTCCTTTGGCCTGAGACATCCTCTGTCATTACAGATGGTATGGATGCAAAAGGTGTGTACCTGTTTGCTGTGTTTAGAGTGCTTTGTTGGTTTGGGTGAGTTGCCTGAGCTCTGCCTCCTTTTTCTGCAACCAGTTGCCATCCCCCCTGACCTTGTCATTCTCTGGGGAGAGGTGTGCTGGTTTGGTGTCGGTGATGTGGAGGTGCACTCCTAAATGAAGTGTTTCCCTGTAGGTGGTTTTGCAGGAGGCTGATCTTACCCCATGCCTCCTGCAGCTGAGCCATGACGTAACATATCTCTGAGCATATGGGACAGCATCCCTGCCTTTGGGCAACATGACCACTGAAGAGTGTCCCACAGTGTTAGCAGCCAAAGATATCCATGTATGTGCCAGTGGACAGAAAGAACGAGTACGTAATTATTAAAATTTAGAGAAAGATGATCTATTCCAGGTGGATGAAAGAGAAACAGTTTTTTTTTTGTCTTCTAGTCAGGTCAGGCAGGAAGGGGGTGGTGACATGCAGAACCTATATAGGAAGAGGCCCAGAGGTGGGGAAGAACCTATGTTACTCCTTCCTGCTGAAAAAACAATCAGTTTTATAAAATCTGCCACTTAGTAGCACAACTAGAGACTGGAGAAGAGAAGGTCTCTTTTCCAGTCAGTGAAGATTAGTGAAGCTCAGCAGACAGTAAGACTAGGGGCTGGACTACACTTGGTGTATTCCTCCTAGAGTTGTCCTTTGTGTTTGAGCTGTTGCTTCTGGTTGTTTCTGCCTGACAGCTTTATATTAGCCGACCAGTATTTAAGTGATGGGTACAGCAGACAGTAAGGCTAGGGGCTGGACCGCTCTTGGGGTATGCCTCCTAGGGGTGCCCTTGGTGTCTGAGCTGTTGGTTCTAGCTGAGAACCTTCTATTAGCTGACCACTATTTCAATAGTGGTACAGCAGTACAAATGCTGATTTACATAAATCAGCTAGGCATTCTGGGTAAGTATTCCAATTGCTTCTTATGCTGCAAGAGCAGCCACTGGCTGAGTCTGTGCAGAGCGATTGAGGAGAGAAGTCACCTCAGTAGAGATAGGAGCCCAGACCGAGTACTCCAAAGGGGATTCAGCCAGGCAGAACTGCTGTCATGGAATCCCTGCTTCTGCACCTGTCTGAGTCTGCCTTCCCTCCATGATTGGTCTGTCTCCCAGTCAGTGAAGCTCAGTGAAACTCAGTAGAAGATAGTAGCCACTGACAGGGTCTGAACAGAGCAATCAAGGAGAAAAATCACCTCAGTGGAGATAGGAGCCCAGACTGTGCACTCCAAGGGGTATTCAGCCAGGTAGAATTGCTGTCAAGAAATCCCTGCTTCTGCACCTTTCGGAGTCTGCCTTCTCTCCATGATTGGTCTCTCTCCCAGTCAATAAAGACCAGTGAAGTTCAGCAGACAGTAAGACTAGGGGCTGGACCACACTTGGCATATGCCTCCTAGGGTTGCACTTTCTGTCTCAGTGCTATTACAGAAAAAATTAGCAATTTCAATTTTAGAGTGCTATTTGACATTTATATGACTAGTTTGGCTTGCCAATTAAACATACAAATGAGACACTATTTCTTGAAATTTCTCTTTTTAAAAAAATACTCTAAAAAATTAACAATTTGGAAAAAAAAGAGCATGCATTAAAAAAATCTGAGTACCAGTAGTAATGAAGACAGCAAAAATGGCTGTATAAAATAATTATGTGGCCAGATAGAAGGCTGACAGTCTTTCCATGGCAATAAAAAGGGAAGTGGCTTATGAGATGGGGTCTGAGACACAACATCTATCAACTGTGGTGAGAAAGAAAAAAAATATTCTATTATTGCTTGGTAGCCTGTAGTTCTCCCACTGTACTAAGCTTCCAAAGCAGGAAATGCATGCTGTGGCAAAGGACATCTAACACTGAGTGCAGACCCTCCCCCTCAACACACACACACAATTGCACTGAATTTTTATAATGAATAGTCTGTCTATTTGAAGTAGTGTTTCCCAAGTTGTATTTATTTTTTTAAATGACAATTTTATTGAATATTTTATCAACTTTTCACAAAGACAGCTCATTGAGAACAATAAGCACTGTTAAAACAATGATAATAATACACAAAACTTAACACATGGCCTAAAACTTAAATAGACAGAACAAGTTCTAGTTCTAATCTACAACATGTAGTAAAACACAACAGAACACCCAATTACCCCTCCCTCCTAAAGGAGCACTATGTAATATAAACTAAGCCTGATCAGCACAGTGCTGGCCATAAAGGCACCCAAATTGTGCAAGTCATGTATCCAACATATTTTAAGTTAGTAGTATTCATGTACTTTTATCCTAGGTGTGTGCACCAAGTCACTGAACAAAGACTACTTTGTTAGGTCAGGCAACACATACGTGTCTTATGCTATGATCTCCAAGATCATCACACCTTCCCTGCCACTTATGAGCTTGAAGAAGGGCAACCATCTAGTGGTAAATTTTTCTTTGTGTAAGCAGAAGTGGGCAGTTAGTCTCTCCATTTCCCTAATTGGCTGACAGCATGCCAGTCACTGAAATTCATCTGGAGGTTGGCTCAAGAGTCACTTCATAGTAATAGACTTAGCAGTGGCAGCAATGAGGGTATTAAATAAATATTTTTGCCCTGGGCTATGCAATCCCAGAGAGAAACCACCAAGCACAAGCACATCACATTGATCTGGTATCTTAGTCTGCAGTGTGTCAGCTATTGCCTGGCAAACTTCAATCCAGAAGCTTCCAATTCTGAGGCAGCCCTGAAAAATATGCTCATGGGGTCCAACTTACTAGCACCCCCTCCAGAAAATATCAGTGGGATAGCTACCATAGTGTTTTGTAATCACTGGTGTCTTGAAGAATGGGGTATGCACCTGCCACCTATATTCCCTCCATGAAGGCAATGCAGTTGTCCTATGGACTTGTTCCCATATTTGATTCCATCTTTTTTTGGGGGGGGGGAATTCCATTCCCAATTCTGCTTCCCACTTAAGCTGGTTACTCAGTCTGGGCCAGAAGCTGCTTCTCCCACAGATCTTATAAAACTTAGAGACTAATTTCCCTTCTTTACTTTGTTCTGCTAGTCTTGAGCATAAAATTACCAAAGGATGCTCCTCTGTAGCCCTTAGCAAAGCTTGCCTTGGCCCTGTGGACAAGCAGTGCCAGATCTGGAGGTAAAAATAAAAGTCTTTATGGGGCAAATTGAACTCCTCTTGCAATTGCCGGTAGCTTTTTATTGTATTTCCCACTAGGGATTTTCTCACCATGGCCAAGCCTTGTTCTGCCACCTGGCATATGCTGCAATTGTTTTACCTGGCACAGAGTCCCTACAAGCTCTTATCTTAGTCAGCCTGAGGATGTCATCTTCAATTTTCAAGTTTTCATTGTTTCCCTCCAGGTAAGAAGAAGAGTCTCAAACCATGGGATAGGTTGACCATTTATGGCCCTCACCTCCAATTTATTAAATAGGAAGTCTTCTAATTTCACTAAGCCCAGGCTATCTTATTCCAAAGCCACCCAAATCACCTTCTGATCTTGGACAATATAAGTCACTATGTGTTGCAATTGTACCACCTAGTAGTAGGCTTTGATGTCAAGCACTCCTAGCCCACCCTTTCCTTTCTCTAAACACAATACACTCCACTTCACCCATAGTTTTTTGCCTCTACATTTGAATTTTGAGAGCATTATATGGACTGAACTCCAAAACAACTTGGGGGACATACTGGTAGGGTGTATGCCAACCGCACAATGAAACATCCTCAGTGAAGACTGTTACAGTGACAGAAATCAAAAGAAATTGACAGGTCATCAGCCCCACATCATCATGTTGTAGGAGACACATGTAACGACAGAGAATTTGAATCAATTCTGCAAAGCGTGGGTGGGACAGGTATACGGGGCAGGAAACAGCCATAGAAAGGCTGGAGTAGCTATCTTAATCCACAAATGTGTGCCATTTAAAGAAATCAAAAAGTGGCAAGATCCAGAAGATGGGAGATTTGTTTTTTGTACATGGGAGTTTAGCGGGGATTGAGGTGATGTTAGGCTCCATTTACGGACCAAATCAGGGCACCCCTGAATTTTTTCCACCAATAGAGGCCATAATATCGGTAGTGCCCAATACGCTGTGTCTCCTTGGAGGAGATTGGAATTTGGTATATGCAAATGATATGGACAGATCATATAGCAAGCGAGTGGGCCTTACGTCAGCACAGAGGGTGCTCAGAGAGCTGATGTTAAATTTGGGTCTCACAGACCCTTGGAGGCTTAGAAATCCAAAGGTGTATGAGTATACTTTCTACTCAGCACCACATAAGGTGCTTTCAAGAATAGATTTTTTTCTTATTAGCTCCTTTGCTCTATCAGGGGTAGAGGATGTGGGGATATATCCAAGGGTTTTGTCAGACCACTCTCCGATTTGGCTGAAGGTGAGATTTTCTCAATATAGGAAGGCATCTAGATCATGGTCATTAAACACCCATCTATTGTTAGAGGCGAACTGGGTAGAAAGGATAAGAGATTTTATAGAAGTCACATGGAAAAACAACTATACATCTATCCAAGAAATAGATGTACTATGGGGCACCCTAAAAACTACATGGAGGGGGGAGTTGATACAAATGGCCACAGTTAGGAAACGTCAAAGGATACAGGAAGAAGGGGGTGGTTGGAACGTATATACAATTTGGAAAAACTTCTGGGAACTGATTCAGAGGAACAGGTATGGGGAGAACTTCAGGCCCTCAGGGCAAAATATGCCTCTCATATATTAAATGTCAATACATGGACCAATGCAAAGTGGAAAGTCAATTATATAGGGTATGGGGAGAAGGCAGGAAGACTATTAGCAAATAGACTTAAGCAACACAGGGAGGCAAGGTGGGTGTCAGCATTAGAAGATAAAGGTACTGGGCAACTCACCTCGGACCCGCCGGCAATTGCTAGGATATTCAGGGACTATTACCAAAACTTGTATACAGCTTCAGAAAGACAGGGAGAATATGTAAACAAATTGGAGGAATTTTTAAAGGACTTGACATTGCCAAAGTTAAATATAGAACAACAAAACTGCCTGGTTGGCAATATTAATATACAGGAAATATTAGATGCAATTGATAGACTACCGGTGGGCAAGGCCCCAGGTCCTGACGGCTTCCCTCCAGCCTTCTACAAAACTTTTAAAAAAGAGTTAGCTCCTTATTTGCAGGAATTATTTAATTACTTGATTCAAGACCCCTATAAAAGAATCCACCACATTTGAAGCCAGAATAGTAGTATTACCGAAGCCGGGGAAATATCCCTCAAGCCCTGGTAATTACAGACCTATCTTGTTACTTAACATGGAAGTTAAATTTTTGGCAAATTTTTTGGCATACAGACCAAAACAGGTCTGGGATGCCTTAATAGGGCCAGAGCAGGCAGATTTTATTACAGGGAGGCACTCGAGCGACCTTTTTAGGAAAATTTGTCATTTGATGTCCACGTCCAGGGATTCCAACACTGTTATGGTGTTGGTATCCCTGGACACAGAAAAAGCTTTTGACAGAGTCAACTGGGAGTTTTTATTTGACCTTTTGCCTCATTACAGCATTCCTGCTGATTTCATTCGATGGGTAAATATACTTTATCATTCCCCAACAGCGAGGGTGCTTTGTAACGGAGCAATTTCTGACATTTGTAGGCTGTCTAGAGGTACAAGATAGAGGTGTCCACTGTTCCCAATGTTATTTAATTTATATATTGAGCCGTTAGCCCCAAAAATAAAAGCAGTAAAATCAAGTCAGGGGAATAAGGATAGGTACAGAAGAATATAAAATATCTATGTTCACTGACGATATTCTCCTGCATTTATCATTTTGCCATCCATCATTGCAATCGGCCTTGGATATTATACAAAATTTCAGCGCGTTATCAGGATATAAATTGAATCTAACCAAAACAGCTGTATTAGCATTAACCCCTACCTGTACTAAGGCCATGGTAGAGGAATTAGGATTATGCTGGGCTCCCAAGTCAATTTCTTTTTTAGGTATAGAAATCCCCAAAGACTTGGGGAAATTAAAAGCTTTAAATTTAGATCCAGTAATCTTGCAAATGCAACACAATCTGAAGAGATGGCAAAATCTATCTTTGTCTCTCTGGGGAAGGGTAAATATCCTCAAAATGGTTATCTTTCCTTGGCTGATGTACCCACTATCAATGTTGAATTTGGCTCTCCCGAAGAGTTGGTTTAAAAGGGTGGGTAGGATATGGTCTGACTTTTTATGGCAAGGAAAGAGACCAAGAAGAGCCATTCAGAAGGTAAAAAGACCAAAGGAGCAGGGTGGTCTTAGTATCCCCAACTTATTTTCCTATTACCTGGCCTTTCAGGGGAGTAAGTATTTTCAATGGAAAAGTCCACAAAGTGACAAGAGCTCTAAGTTGGCCTGGTCACAAATAGAGAGACACTTAACTGTTAAACATAAGATAGCACTAGCATCCCTGCTTTTTATACGGAGTAAGAAAGTTCCACAGAATTTGAGGAATACGCCTATAGCATGGTCCGTGAGAGCCCACAATCAACTATGCAATAGCCTGAATTTAAACCACACTTTTGATTTGGGGCAACCCATCTTTAATAATTTAAATTTGACAATAGATGGCAAAGTTATAACTCAGAATTTTTGGTAAGACTGGTGTGCGACAAAACTATCAGAGACAATGACAGAGAAAGAGGTTTTATTTCACCCTCACAGTTTAAGCAAACTTTTCAGCTTCAGACATTACCAATATTTAAATTTCTCCAGATTAAACAATGTATAGTTAAGGCATTAAATAAACCCCCTTGGTTCTCAAAGGCAGATAGAGTGTTCACAGAAATGGCAGAAATAGCTACTCGACCTAGGCCAATAGCCAGTTTATATAGAAAAATGATTTCTATGGCTGAAAAGGACGTAAGATCTATAGCCCTATATTGGCAGATGGCCATAAACCTGTCTTATGACTTGGTGCAGTGGGAATCAGTATGGTCCAATAATTATAAGTTTATTAAACAGGACAGGCTACGATTGATAAGATTCAACATATTACATAATTTATATGTTACTCCGGTTAAGAGAAATCTGATAGGGAAGCAACATTCTTCAGTATGCCCAAAATGTACTCAGGAGTCGGGCACGCTCAGCCATATGAGCTGGGCTTGTCCTAAGATCCAAGGCTTTTGGTCGGAAATTAAAGATTTTTGTAGCCCACTGTTTGGGGGGAAACAGTTACTTTACCATTGAGATATGTGTGTTGGGCCACCTCTCAGCAGCTATTCCAAGTAAATTCAAATATTATTTGACTTTAATATCGGCTGTGGCATTGCTCCTTATAATGAAGTACTGGATAAAAGAAAATTCACCCTCTTTGGGAGAATGGATTACAGAAATGTATAATGCTATTAATGTGGAAAAAGCAATAGGGTTACAGTACCACTCCTTTGGATCCTTCAGTAAGAGGTGGGAGCAACTCACAGCCTACTTAGCTGAGAGGTGGGAGAGGACGCGGAAGAGTCATGGTTCCAACTCTTCTTGATGTAACTGAAAAAACTCATACAAACAGGGCTAATCAATTGAAATGTATTAACTGATAATAGTACTGCCTATTTTAAGATATGAAGTCCTAAAGGTTGCTGGTCGATTGAATGGAGGGAGGTTGGGAAGGGGAAGGAGGAAGGAGGGGTAGGGGGGAGGGAGGGAGTGGGATTAGAGTCGAATTGGGGTTTTTCTTTTTTTTTTTTGCTTGTTTTGTTTCTTTAGTATTAGTTGTAAAAAATTCTTTTTTTTTTTTTTACTGGCATTGTCACTGAAAAGCTCAATGCAACATTATTTAAAATGTATGTGTTTGATTTGATATGTCTAATAAAGCATATTAAGTTGCAAAAAAAAAAAGAAATCGACAGGTCGCTGTAATGGTCCCCACTGACACTGGCAGCACATCTCCCAGTGTTTTTCCCGCCTCCCCGAGACAACTCAGATTTGAAGTTAGATAACTAAATACTGGGGGGGTGTGGGGGCAAAATTACCTATGGAGACCCCAGAGCTGGCTCCCAAGGAAAACACACTGTCATCCCTGACAGCACAATGCTGACACTCAGCATTGTGTCTATCGATGTCAGGGATGTCAGCGGCATAGCTGTCACCATGACATAGGTAAACCTGGGTAGGGTCACAAATAGAAAGAGCAAGCATGGGAGAATATTCATTCTGACCATATCTGTGCCACCTATTAATGAGAGTGGTAGGGCAGTCCATCTTTCACAGTTCTGTCTGAGTTCCTCTAGTAGTTTATGATCATTTGCTTGACAAAGATCACTGAGGTCAGAAGTGATTTATACCCCCAGATATCGAAACCCACTAAGTGACCACCTACGTTTGGTCAAATTCTTAAGTTCTGGGGTAACTCTACCTCCTAGCGGTATACTTTCAGGGCTTAGACTCATTTAGTTTGAACCCAGATGCCTCTCTGTACTCATTCAGAAGGGACATCACTTTAGAAGATGTTCTGTTGGGGTTCTGTAAATACAGGAGCATGTCATCTACATAGAAAGATATGTGTTTTTCCACTGATCCAATCTGGATACCATCAATGTCAGGGCTAGTCCTGAAGTTTTCAGCTAATGGTGCCAT
Organism: Neoceratodus forsteri; assembly: GCA_016271365.2. Taxonomy (NCBI): domain Eukaryota; kingdom Metazoa; phylum Chordata; order Ceratodontiformes; family Ceratodontidae; genus Neoceratodus; species Neoceratodus forsteri. The sequence goes on from CM028138.1 coordinate 157,221,381, forward strand.
ACGAAGAGCACCAAGTTGTATTTAAATGTTGAAGTCAGTATTACAGAACTTCAAGCCTTGCTCAAAGTCTATCAGTAACATCAGCAATGATATCTAACAATTTCTCTCAAACTACATAAATTGTGGTGTGAGAGAAAAAAAATGTTCCAATTCAGGATTTGAACATAAGCCCCCTACCCTCTACTGCTTTGGCAGCCTGTTACTCTACCACTGTAAATGTTTCCTATATAAGAATTTCATACTGTGGCAAATGACATCCATCAGTGAGTGCAGACACCACCCTACACAGATGCAGTGGATGTTCATAATTAACAGTCTATCTATTTGAAGTAGTGTTTCCCAAACTGCCTTTGTGCCTCATAGCCTGAGCTGGAACTTTTCAAGTTATTTGCAATATAGAACTCAAACTTTGCCGAAAGTATATCACTATCCTGAGCAATGATCTCTAACAATTTCTCTCATACTACATAAATTGTACTGAGACAGAAAAAAACAATGTTTTGCACAGGGGATCAAACCCAGGCTTTTGAAGGTCTGAAACCATATGTCAAGACCTAAAAGCCCTTTCACTGACATCATGCAGCTAAATCACTCACACTGAATGTACCATTGCAGTTCACTAAATGCAAAAAAAGAGTATGCATTACCACAATAGGTTCTTACTGCTATGCTGATGGTGCCTAAAAACAAGTGCAAAATTATATAAGAGTTTGGTGCCATGGTGTGAAAATTCATGAATGCAAAACTGTCAATTTTGCACTGTTCCACTGATGTAATAAACATTTTGCCCACACTAGTGATGTCACATGGCCAATGGCTGTGAAATATGGGCATTTTTGAATATTTTTGAGTGTCTTAAGAAAATGCATAACCATGATGCAATTCATTTGTTTATTCCCAATTGCCCTGATGTACTTCTAGAATTGGACTTATAGGGTATATGATTCTACCCATGCACAGTTTATATTGTGGGCACCAACTTGAATAAACAAAGGTGGTCTTGCAATTTACAAATTGTATAATCTCAACCTTGAGACATCAAATGTTGAACAGACACGCACTGCAGGTCCTGAACATTCTTCAAAATACTTGGTTCATTGTGTTTTAGTTCATTGCCACCATTAAAGCACCAATGCTATGATACTTGTTCGTGGCTTTCTCAAAGCTAGTGGTCCTATAATTCAAGAAATGTTAAATTGCAATCAGAATTCATGTCAGCTATTAATCTACATAGTTAAGCACACTTTAAATCATTACACCCAACATTTCAGTTTATTGTACTCAAGCTATAATGTGTGAATTGTACCTTCTTCAAGCTGTAACCAGACCCTGCTGCAATTGGAAACCATTGTAAAGGAGTCTCTGGCTCAATGGTGTGTCTTTTTCTCATGAATAAAATTATTATTATTCAATTTTCAATTAGTAATGTTTTTTTTTCCTTCCTATTTCCTCTTGGTGCCCACTCCTTCCGTCCGCTCATTTTCCACCACTCCACCTTCTTGGGATCTGCCCCTAGAGTGCCTCCTTCTCTTACCTCCTGCACAGCGGTGTCTGTCCCTTCTCGGTGGTCTTGGATGGAACCAGAGCAGCCTTCATCTAGGGCTGTCGAGAGGTGTTTTTCCATTTTTTCTCCCTTGTACTCCCTTACTCTCTGAGATGTCCGGTGCATGGGACATACATCCCGAGGGGTGGCGTGCTGACGCATGCCTTACCTCTCATTCACCATCCAATGTCTCCCCTCCCCAACTCTGCAGAGCAGAGCTGCCTCCATCCCTTACGACTGTCAGTGCTTCCACTGGCTTGAAGGGATGCAGAATGCTAGCGCGTTCTTGGTCTCCCACCCCTGAGGGAGGAGAACATCCACTGGGACGCTCAATCCTCCCTCTCCCCTACTGACCCCTGGCCACCCGAGTCCGTTCCCGAACCCGGGTCACCAGCGTAGCACAAGGTGTGGCACCCAGCGCCTCAATCCTCAGCGCCATCGGGCCGGCAATTAGTAATGTTTTAAAAGGCTTTCCTAAGCTGCCAGTGCTGGAGACTGACCCTGTTTCAGCATGTCCACACTGTTTGCATGTTGGGATTTGTCCTAGCTGACTGAATAGCTTGCTGATCTGCAGTCACATGCATCTCCCCATTAATAATGTGCCCGGGAAGGTGTATTGATGTGCTCTTTTATAAACTGTTCTTCTGTGAGACTTTTGACTACATTGTTTGGCATACTGGCAAATATTAAACCTACTACACTTGAAAAAGTGACTGGTTGGGGAATGCTCAATGGCCCAGTGGATAGTGCATTGTACTTTCAGGCTGGGGAGCAGGATCTTGAAATCAGCCTAAGATGATGGCTGTTCATCGTAGCATACTGCCATTGGCAGCATGTCATGTAGCAGGCTGTATCAGGAGGGTGGAGAGATGTTGTGCTTCTGTAGCATCAGTGACCCTTGTAGTAGGGACCCTGCAATGGTCACCTTCCAGTCATGGGAGAAGAAGTGTCCTTGCAAGGCTACCACCAGCTATAGTGAAGCACAGGTGATGGGAGACCAGAACTAGGGGGGAGATAACAGCTGGGCACCATATGAATGATGGCTGTAGCTGGTGCACTTGGATCTCATCCTGTGAAGCCCACTGCTTGTTTTGGATTCTAACTGTGCTGCTGGGGGGGGGGGACTGGCAGAAGTAGTACAGTGAGTGGTGGACGGTGCTGGGCAGTTAACAGAGGACATGAAGTATGGTGACTCAGCCTGGTCTGAGAGAAAAATCTTGATAAAAATAAGCCACTGAAGCTTGTAGCCAACCAGGAGATAGGTCTATCACTAGATGTGGTAAAATGACCCAGGATAGCAGTTCTGCTGAATGTAATACATGGTGTTGGACTTATAGATGCCCTTGAGGTATTTTCATTGTGATATACAGGCCAGGTTTTCTTTAAGGAAAGTTTTTGTCATTGTAGTTTCCCCCAACCCCAAAAGCCTTACCCCAAATTAGGGTTTCGTAAACAAATCAATTTTTTTAGGTGTTTTAACTTACTTTTTATTTTTAAAAAATCTGGGGTTCCACAAAATGTTGCACGCTGCATGCTTCCATTTAATGGAAAAATGTGGCGCCACACCGCTCAGCTACAGTACTGGATGCAGATCCCCGACATACTAGCTCACATAAAGGCCTTCTTAAAGTCCTTTTTGCAGCAGAATAAAGGGTCTGTAGCACAGGCTGATTGTTCATGGGTGGCCCTTAAATGTGCAGTATGGAGAGAATTTATATAGCTTTCCTAGGCCCGTGTTAAACATAGTCAAGCCATGCTGGAGTTTCGCCTTAACAAAATATCTCTTCTGGAAGGCTCTCTAACCTTCTTGGTGGAGAAGGACTGGGCAAGATTAAATGCCCTTCATGCCCAGTATGCTGAGATTCTGGCAGAGGGCTGAATTAGCTCTACATTGTACCAAGTTAAAGTATTAAGAGGTAGGTGATCGGGCTGGAAAACGTCTGGCTTCTAGACTACGTCAACTTGAGATGTCAACATTTATTCTTGGGATATGTGCACATCCTGGAGGCCCAGTTGTAATGCAGCTGAAGCATAAGGCTGCGATATATTATTCTTATTCAGCATTATATTCCCCTGGCTCAGCAGAAGATGCTACCCTCGAGAACATTTTGCTGTTTCTTAATTTGATCCCTTTACCCACAATATCCCCAACTCAGGGGGGTTCTGTTGGCTGCCCCAATTACTTTGATGGAGGTGCAACAAGCAATCTGGCATCTACCCCTGGCTAAGGCCCCTGGCTCTGATGGACTGAATAATAACTTTTATGTTGCCTGCCTCTCTGAATTAGCACCCGTATTCACGGAAGTGTACAATTTTTGGTTTTCCGTTGGAATCAGTGACCCCACTTTTCTAGAGGCATTGTTCACCCTTACCAAGAAGACAGATCGAGATCCACTTTCCCCTGACAACTATTACCCAATCTCCCTTTTAAATTCAGATATTAAAATTTTGTCTAAAATACTAGCAACCCAATTGGCTCCCATCTTGGATTCAGTAATTGGGCATGAGCTGGTGGGTTTTATGAAAGGGAGGTTATCTAGTGATCACTTACGAAAATTGCACTACCTCATTTCAGCGTCCAGGGAAAGCAGGATTCCTGCAGCCCTGGTCTCCCTTGACGTGGAAAAAGCTTTTACTGGGTTGCGTGGCTGTATTTGTTTGTGGCTGTGGCTAAATTTGGGATCCCATCTGAATTTGTCCATTGGGTAAAAATTTTGTATAGTGCTCTGACAGCTGCCATTTTGTGTAACAGATGTCTATCAAACCCTTTCCCCTTGAAATGTGGCATCCTGCAGAGGTGTCCATTGTTCCCCCTACTGTTTAATTTTTACTTGGAGCTGCTAATATGCTCACTAAATAATTTGGAGGGGCTCACGGGGATATCAGTGGCAGGGAAGTGCTATGTTCTATCTGTGTATGCAGATGATTTATTATTGCATTTAGAGGATCCTGTCATTGGGATCCAAGACAGTCGGTCGACAAATTTGCCGTTGACCAATGTTACGGTGACACCTTTATGTCTACCGCATTTGTAGTCAGACCCCATGCAGGGGACTCTGTTCCCCACACCCCCTGTAACTAAATTAATACACTCCAAGTTGGAGTTAATTCAGGGACGGGGTGCAAGACCCCCAGAAAGCAGTGCTGGGGTCCTGTGCCAATGCTGTTGTTACTGTGGTGTCGGTTGAGATAATTTTGTTGCTGTAGTGATGGCATACCTTGTCATTGCTATCCCTGTACTATTACGAGAAATGTCCACTTTTGCCAGTATATCATCTTACAAACTTAATATTTCCAAAACAAATGTTTTAACACTCATTAATATGTTAGCAAAAAGGAGATTGTGGGGTTAAGTCTTGCTTGGGAGCCACGATTCCTTAACTATCTGGGTATCTGCATTACAAGGTCTATCCCAGGCATGATTAAAGAAATCCTTTCCTGGTTAATAGACCTGCTTAAACCAGATTTAGATAGATGGTCAACGTTGCCATTGTCTTTATGGGGCAGGATCAGTATACTTAAAATTAATGTTGTGCCGCGTATACTTTATCTGGATACTTTATCCTCTGGGTATGCTTGGCCTCTGTCTTTTTAAATCCTGGTTTATCCAGTTACAGCATTTATTTAACACTTTTTTGTGGAAGAATTCTTCAGTTCATAGAGTGTATAGCAAATTGACAGCCCCTAAGATGTTAGGAGGCCTTGTGCTCCCTAATTTCTTTTTATACTGTGGTGCCTTCCATGCGAGTCCTTTTTTTATGTGGGGCCTCACTGATGTAAAGATGCAGGCCTTCTCTTGTACACACTGCTCTGGCTGGAGACTGAGAGGAACCTAATCTCCCAGGCTGGGTGTATGTTGCCTAGTATGCTCCATATTAAATTCTCTAAGCTTTCGATTGCCCTTCTTTCTATCCCTCTAGAGTTGTCCCTTACGGCTTGGTCTCAGATGCAAAAACACTTGTCTTTTTTTTGGAGTAAATCTAAAACCCAGCCCTTATTAGGTAACCTGAATATCAAGATTGATAAGCCGATACCTAGCTCTCTTTACCCCAGTTAAAAAACTGTACAGTCGGAGACTTTTTTGAAGGAAATGCACTTTTGTCCTTTCAGTCCCTCTAGTCCCACTTTCATATCCCACAACAGGGTTATTTCAGGTTTTTACAGATTACCAGAGCCATTATGGTGCATATAGGCCCTAAGCCTTGGGGACAGGTAGACCTGGCAGTGGTTTATTCAAGCTGTAGTGAATCCCCATGTGGTATCGGCTTTATGCAAATGATTCCAGCGTTTAGACCCTTAGTTACCAATGGGCATCTGTTACTATTGGGTACAGATGCTTCATTTCCTTGATCATAAGGACTTTTGGCGTTCGGTGTGGATGAACCTATATAAACATGTAAAGCAGGATAGGCTGCTGTTAACACAATTTAATGTTTTACATGAACCCTACTTTAATTTGCTGAAACTTTATAGACTCAACAAATTATCCTCTCCAATCTGTTCTTGGTGCATTGAGGTGGAGGGGACACCTTTACCACAGCTGTGGGATTGTCTGAAAATCAAGCCCTTCTGGATGTCAATTACAGATGCCCTTGATCCTCTGCTTGGCCTGGGCAACCTTTTTACTCCCATGGTTTGCATGGCTGTCTATTTTCCATGAGAGTCTATTAAGATTCGGAAAGCCCATATGTCTTTGATTGCCGTCACTGCGAAACTAATTATATTGTGGCATTGGAAAGATGCTGCCCCACCTTTTTTTTAGAATGGCACCAGGAGATATTAATAGATCTCATGTTGGAAAAGCATATTGCCACCATGAGAAAGAGGGTTCATCTTTACAGTGTGATTTGGGAACCCCTCTATATACTTTTGTTGGCTTATCAAGGAATTCAGTTGTCCTAATTCCCCCAGTTAATTAAATTTTTTCTGTCCCTTGGATTGGTGTTCCATGGCACCTATCCTGCTTTTAACTTTATATGTAAGGCTGCAGATGTGGGAGAGGAGGCTTGTCTCATTATCTTTGGTGGTCCAGTTTTGGCCCTTCTGTATTTTGACTACTACTTTATTGCATTCCATTTGATATGCCTGTTTGGTAGAGTTTCTTCTTATATTATTTTTGTTCTTTGCATTAGGATTGTGCATTTGTTATTGATTTGGTGTTACTAAAAACTTTAATAAAGTGTGCTGAATTAAAAATAAAACTCCCATACCCGACAGTCGGTGGTACCATGGGTCTAGACAGCCAGTAGCACTTCCCTCCGCACACCTCCTCGGCTGCTGGCTGTTCAAATGATGCTGAGAGCATGCTGCCTTTATAGCAGCTTGCTCCCAGCATCAGTTGGATGGCTGGTGGCTGAGGAGGCATGCGGAGGGAAGTGCTACTGGCCATCCAGCCCCAAGGCACCATGGACTGTCAGGTATGGGAGTTGGGGGGAGGGGTTGTTGGTGCTGTGGGTAGATGGGGAGACAACTGGCATCATTTGTTTTAGATGGGGAACTGGATTGGGGGTCAGGGCACCTCTGTGCAGGGGGGGATCTATTTCAACACCAGGTTGGGTCCACCATGTTTTTGGGGGGTGCTTTGGGTCAAACGGGGTCAGGCTACCGTGTGTGTGTGTGTGTGTGTCCTTTGGGACTTATGGGGTTGTGGCTGCCATGGTTTGGGGGATTGGTATGTACTGATGGGGCTACCATGTGTGGGGGGTGCTGTGATGCTGTGCGGACAGGGTGTACATGTGTGTTGGGGCTTTGATGCTTTTTGGATGGGGTAGAGTTATGTTGGGTGGCAGGTCAGCTGTGTGGCAGGCCGCTGTGGTGCCGATGGGGCTCAGGCAGGGGGTCCTCTCGCCAATGGGGCTTGTCCACATGGATTTGGGTGCCTGCATTGGGTATTCATGCACTTAGACCTGTGCCTGATCGCAGGTGATCCACTATGGGACCCAGGATGGGCATTGAATTGGATGCTTACCTGGGTCTGCTATTCCAACCATGGCTGCCCCATGGACTCCTACGTGCCAGGATGGATGGAGCTATGGATAGGTGCCCCATGGGTGCATGTGGTAGTGAATACCACGCACCCTGCACCTGTCCAGGGCTGTGGAGCTATGTGGGTGGGATACACGCCTCTGGTATGTATTTCCCACCCCTTCATTCATAGGGCCCATTGAGTGTAAGGGATGGAGTCCATGAGATATCTGGGATGTGGACAGTCTTCACATAAAAGCATATTACAGCAGTTTTCTTTTGAGAACAGGTTGTTATCATGCAACTGAGTAATTTAGCAGATGGGGGGAGTGCCAAGAAAGTTGCTTTTTGCTTTTTAGCTGCACAAGTATATACTAAATGCACTTAGGAGGGATCCAGTCAAAATCGCGCATGGCAAATCGCTTAAGTCATAATAACACTTACATAACAGTGCTGATGATAACTGAGAGGTTTCAAAATAGCTGGGGCACATAATAGCACAGAACATGAACCAGACAACTAAATTAATCCAGGGGACCTGAAAGCGAAGATGTCCACCCCAGTGCGTGATTGCAGAAGCATAGATGCCCCTCAGATTTGTAGTGCCTGAGGGAGGAGAAGCAGTTCTCATCAAACCAGTATACTTTAGGAGGGAACACAGCAATAGAGCATCTACTACGATTCCTGTTGCACTAGCAGAGAGGGTCCCTTCAAGTCTCTCTACATAGTTCAGTGTGGTTGACATTCTTTGCATGCACTCCTCCCAACTTGCCAGGTGTCAGTAGTAGCTAGAGACCTCCTTGTGCAGCTACAGGGTTTGATAGGAACAAGGCGGGCATCAGCAGAATAAGAGCTGAAACATACAAACAAATTGGAAAGCATTGCACTCAATAATTTGGGACATGTTGCCTTTATAAAGGACTATTACTTGGGGACATTTACCCTGATCCAGGAGGCCTTAGGAAGTGGAATGCTCCAGTGTCGATCCACTGATAGGGACAGTGTACTCATCCTCAATTATTTCTTTTGTACCTTGCTTTGACCCTGGCAATGGGGACAGGAACTAAAGTTCGGCTATGGAAATGTCAGGGAGTTCTCCAGTGTGCTGTGATGGTGGACATTTAAGGCATTACAGATAATTAAACATTCAATTTTAATTTTCATGTTATATGGCTAACATCAATACAGAAGAAATTCTGTCCTGATTACTGTCCTCTGATGTGAACATTCCTGCAGCGCTTATTTGACTAGTGCTGATACATACTAACGTTAATGTTGTAACGTGCTGCTATGTGCACACTGATATTACCAGCACGATTACTGTTGTACTGTCTTGACATTGAGCCCACTTGGGATACCTTCCTCTCACTTTTTACTTCACATCACTTTTCCTGGCCAGTCTGCTGTCTGTACTTTGAACCAGATACCTAATGTGTTTCATCCAGTGCTCTGTATAGTCACTTTAACATACGTGTTTGCAGATTCTAAATGTTAGTTACGTATATATATATATATATATATATATATCAATTAAATGCAATGCACAGGGTTTCAAAGAACTCTGTAATTATTTTAGCAACATTTTATGTAATTTCACTAAATGTTTTGATGCTGATTTTAACTTTTGGCACAATAGGATGAATTTGCAATACAAAAGATGGCACTTGCATACCACAAATGTTACATGCATCAGTTTTGTAATACCAGCTGCAATTATGAAAAATTTTGCAAAAACGCAAGCAATTTTGAAAATATGGTGTTGTATTTTAGTGCAATCAGGAGGACACTGAAAGATGTGAAAATTGTACTTGTGTCAGCATCCTCCACTTTTGAAAATCCTACACAAAGAAACAACATCATTCCCCCTTCCTTGCCTGATCCCTGCTATAACAAATAAAGTATCCCTGGTGCTAGTGGTACCTGAACAATGTGTCAAATAGATTTTTGCAACATGGTTTGAACCTTTATGCTCAACACTTTATATAGAGACGTTTAGAAAGGACTCTACCCCCCGACAAAGCAGAATTGTCCACCAGGGACAGGGAGTCCAGCTGCTACCGCCTACCTGTTGCAAGTTTGTGTGCCTTACTGTTAGCATTAACATTATCATTCTTTTTTGATTTCCTTGCATTCAAGTGTGTTTTTAAGTAACTGCTTTGTTTGGACTGTGGCTGTGAGCTGGACATACTCTCCCCAGTCGCACCACTGATGTAACACAGTGCATCTTTTATTGGTGTTTCTTCATTTGCATGTAAAACACTGGAAGATAAGTTATCAAGTGTAATGTGCTTTACATTATGAGGCTTTTCTCCCAGAGGGTGGTTTACCTATCAAGCAGCCAGCCAGTAAAGACAGTGGACATGAGGGCAGCACAAGCCTTCAAGGTAAGCGCAAGCAAATATGTGAATGCCAAGGGAATCACATGATACCCAGGTATTTGGTTGGGTGGGAAATCTTTATAAATAAGTACATGTCTACACAGCATACATGTTCGTCCTTGCCTATGAAGCAGAGAGAGAGAGAAAGAGAGAGACAGACAGAGAGAGAGGCTGGACTTGATGGCCCTAGAGTACCTCCTGACCTTAAATTTCTAATTTACTTTGTATGTTACATGAGACTATAAATAGAAATTATAACATTCACAGTTTTGAAGGGTGTATTTTGAATTACTTTTTTCTTATGCCTGATGTTGACATCATCTATGGAAACAAACAAAACCAACCTTGTCTCAATTTTTCTCTTCACAGACATTAGCAATAACCAATAATCATCGTCCATGTCATTTTCACTGAAATGATCACCTTACTGACTTTAATTTCTCTGCTGATTTTTGATTCTACTTCTGAACTCCCAAAGCTGGGCTGCAAACTTCAGAGTCTGAAGTTGGAGACATTCTTCAGGAAAGGTGACATCATCATCGGAGGAGTCACTCCAATCCATTTTGAAAGTGCTTTTCCTGAATTGACATTTACAGAATCACCAAGTGCTATAAGATGTGTAACGTATGTATGAGAAATTATTATTACAGATATTAGATAGTATTAAATGCGAGACATAGAGAATTTATGTTATTCATGCACAGATTAAAGTCTGCTAGTAACTCATAAGTTTAATGCCTATGCTTAACTTTGACTAGAGTGAGGGAAACATGAAATTAAATGATTTTTCACTACTTAACACTAACATAATTATTGATGACCTTTGGCCCCATTATACACAGAGAATGTGATGTATAATTTTCCATTTTACACAGGTTTTCATGTATAACTGCAAGCACAAGTCATTAAAAACAAATGTAAATACTAAATTCACTGAACCCCATTCATTACATTTGTTTTAATTACTGAACATGCCTACTACAGTTTTATACATGGATTTATAATAGCCTTCTACTGCAATAAACTCAGTGAACTGCTCAAATCAAAATAATTTCAAACCACACACCCAGTGAAGTTTTTTTTTCTGACCATTAACTAAATTTTTTGTGACTTGTGTCTAACCACAGTCAGCCATGGCATTTTTCTTTTACAACTTTCTTTTGACTCTGTTTACAGTGCTTACTGATTAGCCACTTTTTTTTTTTCAAATTAAAGTTTATTGAATTTTTAACAATATCGAGAACAAATCCAAAAGAACAATATGCATTAAACATAAACCATGAAATACACTATACACTGTTCCCCCTTCTCCCTCCCTTCCACCCATCCCTCTCCTACCCCCACGATCATATAAACCCCCACCTCCCAATTCAACACAGTCATTTTTCCTGATTAGGTGGGTCAAGAAGTTAGTCACATAGAGCAAAGGATGAATTAAATAGAGAACAAAGTATGCAGAGGTTCCCATATCTTTCTGTATCTCTCAAGTCTATTATTAAGAATTGCTATCATTTTCTCTGTCCTGAGGTTTGCAAGGAGCTCATTGAGCCATTCAGAATAACAAATATTATTATCTTTCCAATGCCGGAGAATGACCTTTTTAACTGACATGGCCATAAGGGCTATGTGATATCATCTGATGGATACTGAAGTTCCAGTGTAATCACCTAGAAGACAAATTTCTGGAGTAAAAAGGTCGGACAGGCCCAGTAAGGGGTCAACTTTTTGCTGGATGTTGGTCCAGAGCATTATAGCTTTAGGACAGGTCCAAAAAATGTGATACAGAGATCCCTCCACCTGTTGACAACGAGAACAAGTGGGTGAAGCAAGAAGACCATACTTAAATAGTTTTTGAGGGGAGTAGCATATGTTGTGCAATATATGAAATTGGGTAAGACGGAGCCTATCTTGGGTAATATATTTATGGCAATTATGCCATAAGGCATTCCAGTCCAATTCCTGATTGGGGAAAATGGAAGTCCAATAATTTACAGGAGCAAAGCAAACCGGGTATGTCCAGTTGTATAAGTTCCTATAAATATTGGATACAGAATGTAGTGAGTAGTCTGGAAGGGCCAATTCACTAAGAAAAGATTTAGTGCCCTGCTGCGGAGGTGTTATGCCAAATACTTTCATAACTAGGTGTCTTAAGTGAAAAACTTTGAAAGTAAACAATAGAAATATTGAGATTTTTTAAAATCTCTGTAGAGGAACACCATGAATTCTCAGTTATCACAAAATGGGAAAGACACACATCAACCAATTGGGATAACCAAGTAAATGTGATCAGTTTATTATCTATATTTAGATTTATGTTGCCTCGTATAGGTTGTGCTAAGTCTTGAGTATGGATATACTAAAGAAAAGTACATAATTGGGTGTGAACTCTAACAGAAATTGCAATACGGGTTGATTTTAAATGTAGAGGAAGAACACAGGCTTTGGTATGGAGAAGTGCACCCAGAGTTAAATCATTGGCTTGACTAAGAGAAAGTTCAATTTTGAGCCAGTTAGGAACAAAAGAAGAAACAACAGCCTCTTCCATGTTTATCATCCATCTAGTATATTTGGCAATATGACTTGACCAGTGATAAAATACTAAATGGGGAAGACGCAAACCTCCTTTATCTTTGGGGGCTGCCAGTTTATGGTAAGCAATCCTAGGCTGTCTATTAGCCCAGATAAATTTTGTAATCAGACCATGAACTTTACTGAACCAGGTCAAGAGTAGCCAAATATTAAGTAGGTGAAGAGGGTAGAAAAATCTAGGGAAAACGTTCATTTTAATTAAATTGACTCTGCCGCATAAGGAGATGGGTAATTTGGACCATCTATTTAGATTTGAGCCAATGGTATTCACCAGGGCATCTAGGTTTAACTTTTGAATTTAAGCTGAGTTTCTGGAAATTATAATACCCAGGTATCTTAAGGAGTTCTGCGTCCAAGAAAGACCCATCTCCATGATGAAGCTTTTGATGATCTTGTGATTAAGAGGGAATACGAGAGTCTTATCTACGTTCAATTTATAATTAGATAGTTGGGAATACTTTTCAATAATTGATAACGTGGGAGGAATTTAAGTATTTCGGTATGATAACTGTAGAAGAAGGTCATCAGCATAGGCAGAAACCTTAATGTCGTGTCCTAAAATGTAATACCCTGAATCATAGCACAGGACGTTAAACGGCAAATAAGGGGCTCCAGGTATAAATTGAAAAGTAAGTGGGATAGAGGGCAGCCTTGTCTGGTATCAGAATATAACAGGAGGAAATTGGATACTGCGCCATTGGCAGTAATCCAAGCTGATGGTGCATGATAAAGAGCCTTTATCCAGCTTTGGAATTGTAAAGAAAAGTTGTAAGCATTGACAGCAAGAAACAGAAAATTCCAGTCCACTCTATTGAAAGCCTTCTCAGCATCCAGACAGACCAAAGCTGCAGGATAAGAGGCAACTCTGGATGCCGAGAGGACATACGAGAGAGTTTGGAGGTGGTCGGCTGAAGAACGCTCCTTCATGAATCCTACTTGCTCAGGACCAATGAGATCTGGCAAAACCAGATTAATTCAGTCCACTAGTAATTTAGTTAAAATCTTAACATCTTGATTCAGTAGGGATATTGGACGATAGCTGGTAGTCAGTTCCGGATTTCTATCTGGTTTAAGTAAGAGGAATATAAGGGCTTCTGATAACGTGGGATCAGTAGATGCACCTGATAATATATATTGAAATAAAGGAGCTAATAGGGGCATTAATTGTTTTTGAAATGTTTTATAAAAATTAGCAGAAAAACCATCCAGCCCCGGGGATTTATCAGAAGGTAAAGTTTGGATTACTTTAGCAATTTCCCTAGGCGAGATCGGGGATATGAGCAGGTTTTGCTGGGTTTTAGAAGAGTGTAGGCAAATCAGATGTGGACAGATTGGCATCCAGAATTTACTCTGAGGGAGGATCTGCCATAGAACTATTTAAGTGTGCATAATACGTACTAAATTCTGACACTATATCTGCAGGGGATGTTTTCAAAGTGCAGTCTGATTGAAAACGGATTGATAGAATGTACCTGGCAGCTTCCTGTTGTTTAATTCGAAGTGCAGCCCGCTTTTTTTCCCTGATCTGAATAAGATGCCTTTGTTCTCAAAATAGCAAGTTCTGCCTTTTCTCTTAAAATTTCCAAATAAGCATCTTTTAATTTGGCTAGGTTCTGTCGAAAGGTATCAGAAAAATTAAGAGACAAGTTTGCTTCAATTGAGTGAATTTGAGGAAGGAGATTATTTAGCTCCTTTTCCTTTGTATTTTTTCTTTGGGAAGCTAAACTAATTAGAATCCCCCTAATAAAGGCTTTAACGGCACACCAAATAAGAGCTGGTCGAGAAATAGAATGGAGATTAGTGTCAATAAATTGCTCAATGTATTTATTAAGAGAAGTAACTACAACAGGGTCCTTCAACAGCTGGTTGTTGATTTTCCATTGGGTATTTCTTTTGGGGAGAATTAAGAGGGTGAGGTGACAAGTTATCAGCGAGTGATCGAAGGGAGGGCCAGGTTGTATGGAGACATCTAAAACACCTGGTAGGAGAACATAGGATAAGAAAAGATAGTCAATACGTGAGGTTGTCTTGTGGACTGAGGATAAAAAAGTATATCTCTTCTTTAAAGGATGTAAAACTCGCCAGACATCACAAAGACTGTAATGGTCTACCAGCTCCCAAAAGGCCCACTGAGCTGGTGAGCATTCTCTGCTCAAACCAGAGGAACAATCCAATATGGGTCCATGACTGTGTTCATGTCTCCACCCAGGATAATTGGTAGGGACAAAAATGGGTATAGGAGTTCAACCAGCTGTGTGAAGAAGCCTGGAAAGTTTACATTGGGCCCATAAAGACTACCCAACAATATCTCTCTCGTATATAAAACACAATGAATGAAAACAAATCTGCCCTGTGGGTCCTTGAGTACTTGTCTAAGTAAGAATGGAACTTTCTATTTATCAATATCAGGACACCACAGCTCTGGGAGGTACCTCCTGCAGAGAATACTTAACCAATCTGTTGTCTTCTCATACAATTTGCCTCTGAATCTAACAAATGTGATTCCTGTATGAATATCACATCTAATGACAACAGGGCTAAGTGCTTAAGAACTTTATATTGTTTCACTTGTTGATGGACACCCTTGACATTCCAAGTAGCAATCTTAAGGACATTAGTCATTTTCACACTTAAAGAGAGAGATAGACAGCGTTGTTAAATTAATCCCCACATTGACCATTGGCATAGTCCCTAGTAAGACTGTGCTGAAAGCTCCCCCTCATACCCCTATAGACCTCCCTTCCCTTCCCCTATCCCAAAAGCAAACATTCAACACAAAGTCAAACACACCTAGACTATTGCCCCAACCCACCCACCACCCCAAACTACTGCGGGCTATGATCCACAGAATACCTTTACTAAAGCTCCCTCCCAGCAGCCACCCTTAGGTGGATCCATTTATGCCATTTTAAGGAGGACATGGGAGATAACATCTAAGTAAAAAATAGAATAAAAATTAACTGAACGAGTTCATCTATATGATTAACAACAGCTGTAGTTATCTACAAATAAGTTGAGTAACCATGAAGAAGTTGCAGTTGGAGGCCTAATTCCCTTCATTTACCATAATCTTAAGTACACCAACCAACAAGAATTTACTTATTTGTTATAGATCACTTTTAAACTCAAAACCCAATAAGCGATCCTATTAATAAAACAATTGAAGTGAGCCAGAAATGTCCACATGTGTAGAAAATGGTTGTCAGGGTCCCTCTAGTGGCCACCAAAAAGAACTGTTCAAATCTTGTAATGTAAATGAAGAGTCAAAGTGGAGAATCAAATATTGAAAACACACTCGTGTGTTTCCCCCTCCTCTCCAAATAACTATAGAGTTATGACCCAGTGCAGCTCATTTTTAAGGATACTGAAGAAAGTAAATAAAATAGACCAATTATAATATTAAGACACTGGGGAGGGGGGAAGAAAGCAAACCGTGAAGGAAACTCAGTAGGCAGTATAGTGCCACCAACCAGCTTTCACCCTGGGTAGACTATACCTGAAACCAGAGGTGTGTTACCTATAGAGCTCAATGAATCCTGTTTAGGAAACTAAATCTGTCCTGGAAAGAAGCTCAGGTGCCCCTAAAGAGGTCTGGTAGAGCAGTCTTGAGCCCTGAGTGAGCTGCCTTGGGATCTTCATAGCTTTGCCGTGAACCCACCCCCAAAACTTGCAATCTTGCAGGGTAATTCATTTGAAAATGAATTCCTGCTGCAATAAGCTTTGAGACAAGTGGATGAAAGGCTGTACGGCATTGTCGGATGGTAGTGGGCAGGTCTTGAGCAATCCTCACTTTGGATCCTTCCCAGCGGACTTCTTGAATCTCTCTGACTTTCGCAAGAAAGTGTTGGTGTTCCAAATAATTAAGGAACCGAAAGATTAATAGCCTTGGAGGAGATCCAATCGGGGGAGCTGGTCTTAAAGCCCTGTGCACCCTCTGAATCAGGTACTTAGCGCCAAATGGTGAGGGCCCGGTGACCTTTTCGACAAACCTCTGCATAAACAGGATGACATCTTTGCCCTCTTCAGTCTCCGGTAAGCCAATCAGGACCACTATGTTTCTGCAGCTACGACCTTCAAGGTCTTCTAATTTCAGTTCCATCCTGGTGATTTTTTGCCTGGTAGCCGTCAACTCTGGATCCACTTTATCTAAGCGTTTCTCCAAATAAAAAACTCTAGCCTCTGAATTGGAAGTTCTACGCGAGATATCCTCCAGGACTTGTGTGATTGTCTTGATCTCTGAGGTCAGGGATCTTAATTCATCCTTAAATGGCCTGAATTCCACCAAAAAACTCACCATGGTAAGTGAATCCTGATCTGTAGGAGTAGTGGGGAACACTGGCAGGCCTGGGCTTTTTTGGGACTTTCTCAGGAGTTGCAGGAGGCGTTCGTTTTGATAATGATTTCTTCATATCTATCTCCATGAGAGAAATCACACTGCCAGACATAAGGTGACTACTCTGGACATCTTCTGAGTGACTTTGCCAGATATTTACTTTGTTCTGACACAGAAAATAAACAGAAAAAATTATCTGGAGGCTGGAGCAAGCAAACGGAGCTAGGACCAGGTTGCCTGTATTACGTGACTCCCTGATTAGCCACTCTTTTACTAAGCTGTTTCCAAAGTGTGCAGTAGTAAAAGCAGCAATTATTAACAAACTCTGGTCAGAGCCACTATGGCTGCTAATACATTAACTTGATAAAGACGTTTCATGGGCTTACACGTAAAGATGAATTGCTGAAGTCAGTTCTGTGTGTAAATGAAATGTTTGGTAAAGTTAGATAATTTATTTGGTGGATCGTGTGTGTTCCATGTGTTTGAAATGTGAGCAGCTAGTCCGTCTTGTACTATGTGGGGAAGGAGAGGGATCTCTGCACCAAGACCTTCAAGTAATGGTAGAAGGAATGGTGCAGAGAGAAGAGATATGGCTACAGTGGAGACTGAGGTCTAACCTGGAAGGATAAGAGCTTATACTGAGGTGATGGTCAGCTTCCATTAAGGAGGGGACCATAGTCCTCAGTGGACAGTTTAAATGTTACTTCAATGGACATTCAAAGTAGTTGAGTGGGGTGACAGAAGAAATGGAAGAGGCAGAATTTGGGCCACCACAGGCTGAGATAGACAGTAGGGAGATCCTGAAGGGAGAGAGTTCCACCAGAATTAAGGTTATTCAAGGAAGCAGGGGGTTAGCAAAGGAGGATGGGGGAATGGAGCAGTCAAAGGAGGAAGGTAAGGAAGGAGGAACAACTGGAAAAAGGAGACAGAGACAAGAAGAAAGCTGAGGGATGTCAAAATGATGCATGGTCAGGCCAGCCCACTGGTGTGAAGGACTGAAGCATCACACCTTACCTCCCTACACCGGTGACCTATGTTCTGCAGGCATGGGTCGCTGGTGGTCAGGTGGGGAGGGTGGGAGAGGGTCAAGTGTCCAGAGGATACTGGGAGGATAGCTTGGTTGTCCCACCAAATGACTGCCCCCAGGTGGAGGCCTGAGGGTAGGACTGGTCAAGGATGCCAAGAGAAGGGAGGGAGGGTACCTTGGGACTCTGCTGTGCGCGCACACCTCCATGTGCACATAATGACATGTCATTCCCCAGCAACAGGAGGAAAGGTAGAAAATGAAGGGAAAACCCTCCTGGGTGGCAGGATGAACAACCAACCTTTCACAGGCCCTGCACCAGTGGCTGGGCACAACTGCAGTCCTTTGGCTAAGGACAAAGGCACAGGTAAGCCCCAGAGGAGCTGAATGACAGGGCTGGGGAGGGGTCAGTCAGGAAAGGGGCCGCCAGGGAGAAGTAGGTGATATAAATACAATATAAAAAAAGGTGCAAGGTCTGCATAAGAAGCCCTATGAGAAGAGACTGAAAGAATTAAATATGTACACCCTGGAGGAGAGGAGGGAGAGTTGGGATATGATGGAGCCCTTTAATATCTCATGGGGGTTAATAAAGGTACAGGAAGGAGATTTATTTCTGAGAAAAATGTGCTGTAGAACAAGAGGTCATGATATGAAGCTGGAAGGAGGCAGATTCAGGAGAGATGTGAGGAAGTATAGTAACTTTTCACAGAAAGGGTGGTGGATTCCTGGAACAGCCTTCCATGGGAGGCAATGGAGGTGAATCCAGTGGTGGGTTTCAAAAATGCCTGAGATAGGCACAAAGGAATCCTAGGAGGAAGGAATAGGGTTGAAGGGACAGTGCTGTAGATCAAGTTGAGTTTGCAGCAACTCTGATCACTTGTAATGTGGTTGCAAGTCTGTTTAGCCAATTAACTCTTGGTTTGAAGGAAGGAAGGGTGTGGAAGAGACAGTATTGTACATCAAGTTCCGTCTGCAACAAAAGTGATCATAATTAAAAACAGGCAGACTAGATGGGCCCAGCAGTCATTATCTGCAATCAGTGTCTATGTTTCTATGTATGACAGGTTATGTTATTCAAATGAATGCAGTGTAAAATTATTAACATGCACAACATCAATACTGTAAACTGTCATTCATGTTGTACTATGCTACACAAACACGATAATCAAATGGGTAATAATACATGCATTGAGCAAAGGAGAAAAAGTCAAGGAGAACATGTGTGAAGCAATATACTACTCATAGAGTGATGACCCCATGATAGGTACATACTGTATAAAGTTACTATATTATGATGGTACCCAGCTGTATACCAATGTTGAGTTAGATGCAATATGGGATTTTATTTATTTTTGTTTTATTTGTAATAATCCAGACATTGTCTGCACAGTAATGGCACATAGCCAAGGATGCTGCTTACAATTTGTGACGTTGTTTTTTTTTTTTTACCACTTTATTCATTTTTGTGAAATTACTTGTAACATGGCTGTAATTCTATTCAGCCAATTAACTTTTGGTTTATATATGCATGCCTTTTACAAGAGAGTACTGTATGTATTAATGCCAGTGCACAATGTTACCCTTGGTACAGGCTATGGAGTGCATTTGAATAGATGTAAAAATTGTCACGCTGCACTGTGCGTCAGGTAAAATTAGTGTCCCTGATTTTGAGCATTCATCCCTGAATTTATTGAGCAGTGTCCCTCAGTTTGGTCCTGGCAAGGTGAGAGGCGTGCATTCTGGGTAGCCGGGTGTTGGAGTTGACACCACTATGATTTCTTTGCAATCCTCCTTGATGCCCCTTGCAACCTCTAAAACATTAGGGTCCAGATATTCAAACTGCACCCAGAAAGGGCGTATGTGGTTGCTCCGTGCAACTGAGATGCACCGGAGTGCAAAACTGCTATATTCAAACGAGATGTGCAATCGTGCATCCTGTCTGAATATAGCAAAAAATGCACCAACACATCCCCCTGTTTGGACTGAATACCTGGAATGGGGATGCGCCAAGCGTAAATTCCAAATATTCAGACCAAACCATGCAAATGCACCCATTAGGCATGCACAGCACAAATGGGGCCATTTGCATGTCATTATGGCCCCAATTGCATGTGAGTTGCAGGGATGTGTCCAGCAGGATGTGCCATCCACCTTGCAAGTACATGGGAGCCATAGTCCCTGGTAGTCTAGTGCCCCCCCCAAGCCCCAATCGTAAAATAAGTATTTGTATGCAACACATCCCTGGTAGTCTAGAGTCTCCCCTTCCCATCCCTGTACCTCAATCGTCTGAAATAATTACTTTTCCCTTTCCCTGGTAGTCTAGTGCCCTCTCTCTTCCCCCTATCCTGATCATGCTGAAATACATAATTTTCCCATCCCTGGTAATCTAGTGGCCCCACTACCTCCCCACACACTGAAGACCCACATTCCACCAGCATGCCTCCATCCCAGCAGTGGCACTGGGTCAGTGGGCAGCACAGCCCACCCGCACACCACCACGGCTGCCACCCAACTGAACTGTCATGAATGACAGCATACTGTACCTACTACAATTTTATTGGTTGACACTGTCAATCAATGGGCTTGCAGTGTGTACTATAAGCTGTCATTCACAACTTTCACAATCCCATTTCATGGTGTCTAGTGAGCGTCCCCCACTGATCGCTGGCTTGATGTAAAATTAGACCCTACCCACCCACTCACTGATCAGGGGCCAATGTAAAAAAATCCTCCCCCCTGGTTTCTGGTGGTCCCCCCACCCACTGATCAAGGAACCAATGTAAAAAAACCTCCCTGATGTTTGAGTGTCCTCCCACTCCACCAGATCAGGCGATATAAAACAATTGATAATTCCTGGTGTCTAGTAGACTTCCTCTCCCCCGATCCCTTAATAATTAAGAAAGGCAGTCCAAGACAAGTCCATTATTCCCTGGTGTCTAGTGGAATCTCCTCTCTTAACCCCAATCCCTGAAAAAACATAATCCCCATTCCCTGGTGTCTAATAGACTTCCCACCTTCATCAACAGGTAATCCCTCACTACCTCTCCTCTTCCCATGACCCCAAGCAGTGGGTGACTGGCACAGCCCTCCTCTCTCCTCTGCAACCGGCCTCTCACTGAGCTGTCAATGAATGAGCGCATACTTGTAAAAGCATTCTCTCATTCATTGACATTCCAGCTCCTGCTCATTGAGTGTGAGACAGCTCTGTGGGGCGACAGACAAGAGTAGAAGACTGTTCTGGTGGCTGGTGGGGGGTTGGGATGGGAAATGGTGTGGTGGACCCCCAGAGGGAGTCGGGGTCCACCATGCCATTTACCTCAATCCCAGCCTCCCACCGGCCACCCCACAGAGCTGGCTGTCTCACACTCAATGAGCAGGAGCTATGAATGAATGAGCATGTGCTTGTGCAAATATGCACTCATTCACTACAGCTCAGTGGGTGGCAAGGCACAGAGGAGAGAGAGAGGAGGGCTGTGCCGGTCTCCCGCTCATTTAAGGTCACAGTGTGGGAGGCAGGGTGGGGGGACTACCTGCCAAGGCGGGGGCTCCACTACATACCAGGGAATAGGGATTACCTTTTTTTTACAAGGGATTGGGTATTGGGAAGTGGGTTCCCCTAGACACCAGCAAATAATGGACTTGTCTTGGACTGCCTTTTTTTATTAAGGGGATCGGGGATAGGGAGGGAGGTCCACTAGACCCAAGGGAATTATAAATTATTTTTACACTGCAGCAGGATCGGTGGGTGGGGGGGACCACTAGACACCAGGGAGTTTTTTTTTTACATCAGGCCTGCAATCCATAGGTTCAGAGGGGGGACCACTAGACACCATGGATTCCAGGACATCAGGCCACGATTGACCAGGGGGGTTGGAGTGGGTTAATGCATTAAACTGGGGGAAAAAAGGCAGCAGAATTGATTACTGACAGTAATCAGTTCTTCATAATATTTTTCCTGCAGTTTGATACATTAACCCACAGTGCATACAGTCATTCACAAAAATGATTACCAAACTTCTGCGCATATTCTGCCAGTGGAATTTTTTTTCACATGCCTCTAGTTGTAGAAACGTGTACTGCAACTCCAAATTTGTGCTTCGGTATCCCATTTTTACAGCTACAGCAAAACTGCTGCAGACTCCGCCCACTACAGCCTTACAAATAAAAACATGGCAAGTGACATCAACTAAATTTTTTACCACACACTTGGGGTGGGGTGACTAAATAAACCAGATGAGCTTCACTCTTGTTATGTATCTGTCATCCCACACCTCAAGCGTGTAAATAAATATCATCATACCTCACCCCTCACATACTATTCTACATCTAATGAATAAGGTAAGCATTATATGACATTGTTAGCATTACTTTCATTGAGGCAATGGGTGAGATAATGTAATACTACCTTTTTGGCTTTGCTTAACAGTGAAATAAGGAGTGAGGTAAACATGCTCTTCTGTCTTTAACACTGGTTACCACTGATTTCAAGGGTTAGGAAACACAAGGTTATGTCTGTCCTCTCCCTATTTGGTCAGAGGCACCTCCAGACCTTGCTGAGAATCAAACTGGTAACCCCAGCTTCCAAATGAGGCAACTCCATTCAGGTGAATAGAAATTCTCCTTAGCTGGGAAGTAAAAGAGTTTCTTTGGCATTCAAGCATTCATATGCTTGCTGTCCCACTGATTACCGCAAGATGTCAACAGCTATTTCAGTTACTCAACACTACTTGTGAAAGGACTGTTTTCTGTAGTGCTTCACATTGTCAATGGGTACTTAGTTCATATGGGTAATGTGCACTACTACTCGGGGAAATGGCACAGTCCAAGGTTGTAAACCAGCATAGAATCCTGGTTACATGGACATTCTAAATAGCAGAGACTCTCCTGTCTTTGCTGTGCCCTTGAAGGGGAAGCAGCATAGAAGATTTCCTTTGAAGAAAATGTCTTTTTCCTGCATTTAATATTTCAGGGCTGAACTTCTGCAGGGCAGGTTGGGGCTACCTGGTGACAGGGAGCACCACAACATTTGAAAACATGTCTGTTACACTGAGACTTTAAAACTGACTAACCTGCATTGTTCTTCCCAATGTCTATTGCCTAATTGTGCTTGAATTGGGGATCACATTCTGCCACTATTTTTGTGGGTGTTTTGTCAGGTCTCTGTTTTTTTTTCAGTGTCCTTTTCTATGGTGCCTCAGGTAAGTGACTTTCTTGGTGTGATCTACAAAGGTTCAGTTAGCTAGGTTTTTATTCTCTTATTTTATTCCCATTGTCTCTATTGTTGTTGGATCCCCCAGGTGAGTGTTAGTAGGATGCTGTCCTCTAGAGCTGTGTGTGTTTTGCTTTTATTTACCTTGAAGGACTGTTTTTGGAGCATTGTTCTTCGTAACGATATTATTCTATTTTCCCTGTCCCTGGAATATCTTGTTTTGTGTGGGGGGACTGTGTTTTTCTCAGCCTGTTTCTTCTGGCTCCCACTCCTTTCAGCCTTTTTTATTGTCTAGGAGTGTTTTCCAGTGTCTTTAATGGCTCCACTGAGCCATGTGGATCCCAACCATTGTTGTCAGCCTATCACACTCTTTTTGTTCCATTAGAGCTGTCCCACACTTCACTGCTAGCTTTTTTTGAACTCTTAGGCTGGGCATGCACTCACTGATATGGTGACGTCACCTGTAGTGATGTGATGTCACCAGATTGTGCACTCATATGCACATGCCTGTGCTCTGTGTCCACTAGATGTGGCTGCCAGGGACTGACTTTCTCACTCATTTGGAGCAGCATGATCGTCCCTGTACAGACAAGCCTTTTTAGTAAGACTGAAATGGAACACCAGTCTCCTCTCAGTCTCTTGTCTCCAGTGTCTCTGATCTCTTAGCAAAAGGAGGAGTCCGATCCCCCTCAGTTTTTCTTCTGTAGCTCTCTGCAAGAGTGGGGGAATAAGAAGCTTGGGACAATTAAGCGCCTCAAGTTGACAAAAAAGTTATGTATAGTTTAGGATATCATATGGTACAAAACCACTAGTGCTATGGTGTATCAGAGACCTATGTTTTTTAAAACGTGTAAGAGCTGCAGGAGGATAATGAGAGATTCACCATTATGCCCCTATTGCCCTCATTGTGTAACTCAAGCTAATAGGTCTATCACGGTTCCCCCAGATGGAGCTCTGAACTGCAGGGGGTGTACCTGGTGTACTGGCTGGCAGTGGCAAACCAGAATTGCACAAATCTTTGTTCTTGCTCTTAGATGAGCTATTGAACCCTCATGCTCTGCAGGACATGCACTATTTATTTATTTATTTAAGTCTTTGATTACTGGGTAGGTGCAATGATCCAGGGGATTGTTTTCAGGCATGACCCAGACCAACAGTATGGTACAATAAAATACATACCAGAAAACAAAATTATACAGGAGGATCACGTGATGAGCTGAGTCGGAGTAGACGTTTTCTGTGCTGCTCCGAGGCCCTAAAACAGGCAAAAGGCATTACATTTTCCAGGACCAGTCTAATTTGATTAAAAATACATACATCTGGCTGGTGAGGTGCTGTGGGCTTGAATTTCGGCGGTATTGCTGAAGGATTGGAAGAAAAGAAAGCGAAACGACCTCACGGATAGCGAGTGCTTGGCTGCAGTACTAGGCCGCTTTGCAGCACCGAGATGGAAGCTGAAGTGGTGGAGCTTCTTGCGGGAAGAACCCCAGCTACTAAAAGATCGAAGCCCCAATCCCCTACGTCAAACGAGCAGGAGGACGAGTCAGGAAAGGAAGGGGGTGCCTGTCCGACCACTGAAGATATACAAGAAATTAAACAAATGTTGCAGGGGCTTGTGATCGATTTTGCAGCAGTGAAACCGGCATTGCAATCACTGGCACAGAGAATGGGGGATGCAGAAGTTCGGATCTCCTCTCAGGAAAGGAAGGTATCTACGATCGAGCAGGAATTAGTGGTGGTCAGAAAACAGGTCAAGAAGCTTGAAGATAGAATGGAGGATCAAGAATCGAGAAGTCAAAGTAATAATCTGATATTAGCAGGGCTACCAGAGAGGGCTGGAGGGTCGGACTGTGTTTCCTTTATGCAGGACATGCTGCTTAAGTTGCTGGTCCCTACTCCGTATGGGGAAGCGTACAATTTGGAGAGAGTGCATAGGGCATTAAGAGAGATGCCACCACCGGGGGCAAGGCCTCGGGTAATAATTATGCGCTTTCTCAATTATAAAGAAAAATCCCATGTGTTGTTCATTGCTAGACAAAAGAAGTCACTACAATGGTATGGCGCTTCTCTCTGGTTGTTTCAAGACCAAATACCAGAGGTTAGAGAGAAGCAGAAGGAATACTCAGAGATCAAGAAGAAGTTATATCTTGCAGGAATTAAGTTCCGTTTGCAATACCCCCGCAACATTGGTGGTATGACTTCAAACCGGGGAGAAGAGATTTTTAACAGCAAAAGACGCTTTAGATGGGTTACAGTTGGAACGCCCCGAGTTATTCAAGTCGCCAACCTGAATTGGTCCAGATGAGAAGGGGGTTGCTTTGACCGGAAAGACTGGGACTGTGGAGAATGAAAGGACTTGACAAGTTTATTTTGTCATTTAGGTTGTTCGATTTACATAGACTTTGACGGCAGATAAGGACCGCTAGGCCCATCTAGTCTGCCCATTTCCCTACCTACAGGATAGGCCGCAGATCCTAGTTAACCAACAGCCTTTATCTTCCTGCCCCCCACAAGAATTGCCTTATGTCTGTCCCATGCATTCTTGAATTCTCCCACAGTTTTAGACCCCATACCTCCTCAGGAAGGCTGTTCCATGCATCCACTACCTCTCTGTGAAATAATACTTCCTCACATTGCCCCTGAACTCGCCCTCCTTCTATCTTTAAATTGTGTCCCCTTGTTCTTGCAAGTCTCTTTTCTGAAAGATGCTACCCTCTTGGACTTTGTTGATTCCCTTGAGGTACTTGAAAGTTTCTATCATGTCCCCCTCTCCCTTCTTTCCTCAAGGGTATACATATTAAGCTCCTTTAGTCTCTCCTCACACGGCTTCTCTTGCAGACCCTGCACCATTTTAGTTGCCCTCCTCTGGACTGCCTCTATCCTGTCTATGTCCTTGCGGAGATGGGGTCTCCAGAACTGGACACAGTATTCCAGATGGGGTCTCACCAACTGTCTGTACAGAGGGATAACAACTTCCTGTTTTCTGCTGCTGATGCCTCTCCCATACATCCCAGTATACCCCGCCCTCCCTACTGCCTTCTCACATTGCTTGCTAACCTTAAGGTCATCTGATATGATTACCCCCAGGTCCCTTTCCTGTTTTGTTGTTGTTACTAGCTCCCCACCCATTGTGTATTCTTCCCCTGGGTTCTTGTTTCCCAGGTGCATTATTTTGCACTTTTTTGCATTGAATCCTAGCTGCCATACGTCTGACCATTCCTCCAACCTTGCTAAGTCCCTTTTCATCCTTTCCACGCCTCCTTGTGTATCAACCCTGTTGCAGATCTTTGTGTCATCTGCAAAAAGGCATACTTTTCCTTCCAGTCCCTCTGCAATGTCACTGATGAAGACATTAAAAGGACTGGACCAATCTTGAACCTCTGTGGTACTTCACTAGTAACCGCCTCTTTCTTCAGAGTGGACTCCATTTACGATTACCTTCTGTGTGTCCTGTTGTCCAGCCAATGTTTTACCTAGGCTACCACCCTGGGACCCACTCCCAGGCTGGTTAATTTGACTATCAATCTTTGTGTGGACTGTGTCAAATGCCTTGCTAAAGTTCTAGGTAGGCCATGTCCACAGCCCTCCCCTGGTCTACTACTTTGGTCACCCAGTCAAAGAAATCTATTAGATTCGTCTGACATGACCTTCCCGCTAGAACCCATGCTGCCTTGGATCCTGTGCTCCACTGACCTCTAGGTACTCAACTATTCTTTCCTTCAGAAGTGACTCCATCACTTTCCCTACCACAGAGGTCAGACTGACAGGTCTGTAGGTTTCCTGCCTCTTGTCTTGGTCCCACTTTTGTGAAGGGGAATCACATCCGCCTTCCTCCAGTCCTCGGTACCACACCATCCTCCCATGATTTATTAAAAGAGTAGCCAGTGGTTTCACTAGTTCCTTCCTTAATTCTTTTAGAATTCTGGGGTGAATTCCATCAGGACCCATTGCTTTGTCCACCTTCAGTTTTAGGAGTTCTTGCAGAACCATTTCTTCTGTGAAAGGACTGGGATCGACCCCTATCAAGAGTGCTTCTGCACTGGATTAGGCACTTCCCTCCTCTTTTGGAATACTGAGCAGAAATATTCGTTCAGTATTCCTGCTTTTTCACTGTCCCCTGCCCACCCAATCGCTCATTCTATTCAGCCTCACTATCCCTCCTTTGTCTTTCTAATGCCATGATGTACCTATAAAAGGTTTTATCCCCTTCTAACTGAGTTGGCTATCTTTTCCTCAGTTTGGGCCTTGCTATTCTGACTTCCTCCCTGCTTCTTCTGCCTTAACTGGTACAGCCTCTGTCCTGCTCCTTCTGTGTTTCCTTTACTCCGGAATGCTATCTTTTTCTTCCTGACTTCACAGCCACCTCCTTGGAGAACCATAGTGGCTTTTTCTTTCATTTTGATTTGTTTATTTGCTTCACAAAGGTTTTGTTTGCGTCTGTGATGGCAGTTTTGATAATTCCTCATTGTTGCTTCACACCTCCTTCTAGCCTGTTTGCTAGTGCTTTTTCTGAGGCACTCCTATCTTGTGCCAAAGTCAGCCTCCCAAAGTCCAGTACCCTCACTTTGTATGGTTTGACTCTGTAGCTGAGTTTAACGTGAACCACACTGTTTGATGGTCACTTGTCCCCAGATAGCAACCTACTTCTAGATCTGAGATCCTCTCACTGCCCCCGCTTGAGAGTCACGAGGTCTAAGATTGCTCCTCACGCAGTGGGTTCCAAACTAGCTGTCTAATGCCTGCCACCTGTATGGCATCAAGAATGGCCCTGCTCTTGGATGTGGCTGCAAATGTGCTCCAGTTAACATCTGGCATATTCAGGTCTCCCATCAACAGTATCTCCTTTCTCTGCCATTCTAAGAATGCCTTCCATCATATCCTTGTCCATTTCTTCCCCCTGACATGGGGGTCTGTACACAACTCCTATGCAGATTGTGGTGCCCTTTCCAGTCTCCAAGGTGACCCACAGTGCCTCCTCTCCTCCCTGTTTACTCTTTTGTTCAGTTGCTTTTATCCCTTCCTTTACATAGAGAGCTACTCCTCCCCCTCTTCTCCCTTGTCTGTCTGTCCTGTAGGTTATGTACCCTGGTATGTTAACATCCCAGTCATGGTTCTCTGTGTACCATGTTTCTGTGACTGCTACAATATCCAGGCATCCCTCTTCCATTAAGGCCACCAGCTCAGGGAGCTTGTTGCCCAGACTACGGGCATTATTGGTACTCATTATCCTCCATTTCCTGATGGCCTTACCCCCTTTTGCCCCATCTCTGTCCTTCTTGCCTTTGTCACTTTCTCCATTTACCCCTGCCCTTCTCCCTATTGACACCTCCATGTTGGTGTTTGCCACTCTTACTACCGTGATTGTTTGGGTGGGGGGAGCTAGGATTTTCCTGCTCCTTTCCAGTGCCTCCCCCCTTGGCTAGTTTAAAAGCTTGCCAATGAAGCATTTAAACCTATCACCTAGGATCCTGGTTCCTCCCGACAGATGCAGCCCATCATGCCAGTATAGGCTTGCATCACTCCAGGTGGACCCCCAGTCCCCAATGAAGCCAAATCCCTGAGCTCCACACCAGTTTTTTCAACCACTGATTGAATCCCATGGTACGGAACATCCTAGCCTCTCTATGCCATAGATGGGTAGCACCTCCAAGAAGGTTACCGTGCGTGCTGCTTGACTAAGGCCCCTCCCAATCTCCACAAACTCTTCCTGCACTTTCTAATCCTCTTGTCTGCAGGTCATTTGTCCCTTAGGTGGACAATGACATCCAGCTCCCTCCCCTGTGCAGCTGCTCTGGCAATCCTGAGGATTCGCCTCCCTGTCCCTCCAAGCCATGGCGCCAGGCAGGCACCTCCACCTCCCTCCTCCCTTCCTTGCCCAGTTCTACCTTCCTAACAATGGAGTCCCCCACCAGGAGTTGTTTCCTTCCCCTGCAGGGTCCCCTGCCACCCTCCTGTGGGTCTCCTTTGTGGAGGTTCCCAGCATCCTCCTTGGTCTCCACTGTAGGTGCCTCCATAGAGGAACCACACTTTGCCAGAATGGCATAGAAATTGTGGAGAGGTACAACTGGTTATAAATGCTGGGGTTAAAGGTTTCTATTAAGACTGTTGGGTTTTTGAGGGTCATTTCTGGGGTGAGGGAAGATTGATTTCAACTTAGAACTGGGAAGGTTGAATAAGGAGGAAGCTAAATAGCTATCTAAGGAGATGGGATAGGGTGATAGGGGATTGGTGGTGGAGGGGCGTCTGGGGGAATAGTTAAAATTTGGAATTTGAAGGGGACTCTCATAATGGGGGTTAGAGAGAAGGGTAAATGGTTAGGGAGTGAGGGGCAATTATAGGTAACTGGGGCAATCCACTAAAGGACCATAGATGAGTGAACTACTGTGAGGTGGCGGATTGCATGGTCTAGTAAACTCACCAACATTTGGAAGAGGGGGGCTTGTATATAGCTCACTAAGTGAGCATGAAAAATGGCTGTAGTCACTTTTGAATTTCGGGAACCCAGAGAGAGGAAAGCAATAAGAGCTGCTTTTATACGAGCTTTCTGAAGTAGATCCAGTCTCCCTCAGCTTGGTGTGCCCCGTGGGATTTGTAATAAGGTGAAGGCAGAGTGTCTATAGAAATACTTGTGGCAGGTATCTACTCAATATCGCCACCAGATGGCTTATTTCCACTGGCGCTGATTTGTACTTGTGCCTATAAGCGCTAATGTACATAATACTTTGCTGCAAGGTATTATGGCAGCGCCATTTGAAGCATATACTGAAAGGGACTAAGGCTTAAGGGCTCTCTGGTAGTTCCTAGAATGTAGGAGGGACTCCCCAAATGGCAAGGAAACAATGATGGGAGAGTCGCTTAGGTTTCTTAATCTATTACCAAGCTGGAGTTTGGAGGATGTCAGATAACCTTATTTATGTAGAAGCTAAAGGTAGTCTCCGACTTTTGAAGAGGATGCGTGGAGAAGGGGAGAGGAAGGATGGGAAAAGAGGAAAGAGGGATTATGGGGAAGAAAGGTAGCCATATATTAGATGTTTTTGGTTATGGGCTAGGTCCTGGGACTGCTCTGTTAAGGTAAGGGGCTGGGGTGTAACACAGGAAGGGGTTCATCCATGATCCGATATCTGGTAGGTGGACGATCTAGGGATCAGGGCAGGGGGTGGGGGGTTAACGGAACTGGAAAAGAGACAGAAAGTCCAATATAGGGAGAAAGAGGGTGGCAGACCTTGAAAGGGCACAGAGTGATGGCTTAATCAAAATAATTTTGATGTTTATTAATGTCACGTGTTAAAATAATTTCTTGGAATACTAAAGGACTTAGGGGTAGACGTAAAAGAATGGTAATTTTGAGACATATCGATCAAGCGTGGGCTCATATTGCTGCTTTACAGGAGACACATCTATTGATGGAGGAACTGAGTGGCCTTAAGCAACTATGGGTGGGACAGGTTTTTGGGGTAGGTAAAGAAAGAGCTTCGGGGGATGGTGATTTTAATAAAGAAAACCTGTCCATACAAGGTAGTGCAAGTGGTTGCAAGGGAGGATGGCAGAGGGATCTATCTCTCGGGCACATTGTCCGGTAAGGCAATTTCGGTTGCTTCCATTTACGGGCCAGCTCCCTCTGACCCTGATTTCTTTGCCTCAGTAGAAAGGGATATAACTGTATTTTCCTCACATTCCCTTATTCTGGCAGGGGACTGGAATACCTATTTTAACAACCAGGAGGACAGGATACCACCTTCCAGAGGGCCTCTGACTAGGGCTCAGATTGCCCTAAACAGATTACTCGAGGTTGCGGCGTTGGTAGATCCGAGTCGGATCCACTCTACCGGGGGCAATAACATGACATTTTACTCAGCAGCCCATAAGAGCCAATCTCAAATTGATTTTTTTCTGGTAAACAGGGAGGCACTCAGGGAGGTTAGGGATGTGACAACGGAGGGTAAAACTTTTTTGGACCATTCCCCTCTCCAGTTGATCTGGGAACCAAGACCTGTCCCTCCTAGACCATATCGGTGGAGGCTGAATGATTCCTTATTGATGGAGACTTCAGTGCGCGGGATAAGCTAGAGGAAGCACTACTGGAAATCATGCAGCAACAATTACCTATGCTGCAAAATAAAAACTGGCGTGGTCAACTTGTAAGATGCTGTATGCAGGGGTAGCCCAGGGTATTGCAGTGCAAAGAAACAGACAGAGAAAGGCAAAAGAGGAATTTATTTTGGGGGCAATTAACTCGCTGGCGCTACTGGAAGGGTCCTCCTGGGAAATTGACGCTGAACTTAAAAGCTTGAGAGGGAAATTGGCGGATATTGTCTACGGTAAAGTAGAATTTTGGTTAGAAAAGATTAAAGCTAAATATTTATTGCAAGAAGATGTCCCTGGGTGTCTACTAGCGGCTAGAGTTAAGGAATGGGAAGCGGAGTAGAACAGTGACTTCAATACAGTATGAGGAGAAGCTCTTAACGGATCCTCAGGAAATGGCGGATGCATTTGCGTCATATTTTAAAGAAATATACCAGGTTAGAAATCTTGCTGGGGAGAAGGAAATCAGGACTTTATTGGAGGGAGTTCCCTTACCAGTTCTGGACTCAACACAGGCTAGAGAGTTAGCGGCTCCTATAGGGGCAGTTGAGAACATCGAGGTAGTGCAATCTCTGCCCACTGGTAAAACTCCGGGGCTGGATGGTCTCACGGCTAAGTTTTATCAGGCACATATTCATACTATAGTCCCCATGCTTCAAGAATGTTTTAATACTATAATGCAGGAAGGAGTGTTTCATCCTCCATTATATCAGGCGTATATTACACTAATCCCTAAACCAGATAAGCCCAGGGATTTGCCTGGCAATTACAGGCCTATAGCCTTAATGAATCAAGATATTAAGATCCTTAGAAGAATCTTGGCCAATAGAATTTTGCGTATTGCTCCTAGTCTAATTAGTCAGGAACAAGTGGGATTTATGCCA
Organism: Neoceratodus forsteri; assembly: GCA_016271365.2. Taxonomy (NCBI): domain Eukaryota; kingdom Metazoa; phylum Chordata; order Ceratodontiformes; family Ceratodontidae; genus Neoceratodus; species Neoceratodus forsteri. The sequence goes on from CM028138.1 coordinate 157,253,387, forward strand.
GGGAGGGGTGCACATGATGCTCTTAGGAAACTACACCATGTATTAAATTATGCACCCAATTCTCATCCACCCTAGCCTTGATATCTTTAGATGCTGAAAAGGCCTTTGACAGGGTCTCCATTCTTTTCTTTTTGCTACAATAGAGAAGATGGCTTCCGAGGGTCTGCTCAGAGGTATTAAAAATCTATATGCTGTTCCAACGCCAGGGTATTATGTAATGGCTATGTTTCTCATGAAATTGGGTTGGAAATGGGACCAGACAAGGATGCCCTCTCTCACCGATATTATTTAACATTTATTTAGAGCCCCTGTTGAGAGCTATCAACATGGACATACATATAAAGGGGATTAAGATAGTGGGGAGGGAGTTCAAATTTTCAGTCTTTGCAGACAATGTACTTCTACACTTACAAGATCTAGCATCTAGTTTTGAGAGAATAAGAGAATTAATAGGGCGATTTTCTAAAGTTTCAAACTACAAACTAAACTTGACTAAGACCCAAATCCTCCCTTTGACGCCATATGTTTACAGGGCAGATTTTGCACCACTGCGATTACAATGGATGACAGATAAGATTAAATATCTGGGTATTTGGATTACAGCGAATATGGAGCTGGGGGCTGAAACAAATATGGAGGGGACTATATCAGCAATTAAAGGGGATATATTAAGATGGAACAAACTTCCCTTGAATTTTATGGCTAGATTGGGTCTTATTGAGATGAATTTATTACCTAGGTTGTTATATCCGGTGTACCTAGCCCCATATAGTATCCCCAAAACATGGTTCAATATAATTAGAAAGCTACTCTCAGAATTTCTATGGAATGCTAAACCTCCTAGGAAAAAGCATAATGTTTTGTGTTTACCGCATACATTGGGAGGGATCAAATTGCCTGATCTCCATGTATACTATGTGGTGGGACAGCTGGGTTTTATGATTCGATGGGTTAGAAATTTGGATGGGGAGACTTACATTCCAACTTGGCTACAAATGGAGAAGCAAATGTTAAAAGATGCTGGCCTCTCTCCAGAGGCACTGTTGTACGCCAGCGCAGAGGAAGGTCTTAAAAGAGTGTATGGGAATCCAATTGTGAAATTGGCAGAAGCCTGGTGGTCATTTCTTACTCCTGTACAGAGAAAGGACCAAATGAAGGCCTGAGACCAACCTGTTCTGGGTAATCCCAATTTAGTAATTGGGGGTCAGGTAATCAGTATGTGGTGGGCTAAGCAGGTATCGGGTCTGAAGCTAAGGGATGTCATTCAGGGTAATAGAGTGGTCCTTCCGACCCGATGTGAAGGAATGCCCTTTTTCCAAAGGTTGCAGCTTACACGAATGTTGGAGGGGATGCTGAAGAGGTTTGGGGGTTTTACAGACATTTTCTTTACATGGGATAAGCTAAAGGAAGTTGATCCAAAATCTAACTCCCTTTCACAAGTATACAAAGTGCTTCTGGATTTTCTTAGTCCGAACTCTCCTATAAGAGTCTCATATTGGGATAAAGCGATGGCTCCTCGGAGCCTTGCTTGGGATAGTATTTGGAAAAATAGCAAGTATATGGTTATACCCAAATATAAGAGTATGCATTTTTTTATTGTCTCTAATATGTATTTTACCCCATGAAACTATGTGATAGAAACCTTAGACAGACAGACCTGTGTTTCAGATGCGAGATGGGAAGAGGTGATCTCCTGCATGTGCTGTGGGGATGTAGTAAAATATCACCCCTTTGGGGTGACGTTAAACGGCATATGGACCCAATGCTGGATTATTCGGAATTTATAACACCAGAGATATGTGTTTTAGGTGATTTTTTGAAAATCTCTGGTGTTGCACCTAAATACCATCTCTTTGATGGCAGCAGTAGTTAAATCCTTTTGTTACAATATTGAAAGATGTCAGCTTATGCTTATGAGCAATGGGTGAGAGATCTTATGGGGTCGTTGCGTAGAATAAAGAGGCATCTATATTCGGAGGGGAGAAAAGGGTTATATGCTAAAAGATGGGCGGCATTAGATGCGATTTATTCGCAGCAGGGTACAAATATCCAAACACAGGCCTGTCTGTTAGATTGTGATTAGCAGAAGGAAGTTTTGCTGGAGTGAGAAATAGTCATTTATGGCACTAGTGTGATCTAAATAATTGTTTGTGCGGCTGTTTTTGAGATGCTATGGTTTACAGATAAGGGTAATAGCATGATAGTATTGGTCTGCCTGGTTAAATGGGGGGATGGGGACTCTCTCTCTCTTTCCAGGGGACACAGCAGGGCACCACCTTATGGAAGGAATGCTTCTTAAAAGGAGCTTGTGGTCTGAGGCTGTCTGTAGGGCGGCAGGTGTGTTGGTATTGGGGTTATTTTTAGGTGGTTTAAGTGCATCTGCAGACCCATTATTTTATGGTATAGAGGATATAGGATCATGCTATTATTTGAGAGGGTGGTTCCACCTGCTGTGTGTACATAGTTGGGCTGTATATAGTTCACGCAGTCAGTTTTGGACTGTGTACCCTGGTTCGACCAGGTATTTGTATGTCTGACTATTGATTGGAAAATGAATAAAGATTTGTTAACAAAAAAAAAAAAAGAAAACAAAATTATATAGAATGCAAACAGAACAGTATAACAGTATAAACAGTACAGTGTACAAAGTGTTGGGGGAAATTAACATAATACACTCATATTACAAAGAATTGGGGGAAAGGGTGACAGTACACAGTATACAATTACTTTCTGAGCAAAAATTCAGAGACCAAGCCATTGGAATCACAGTCAAACGTAACAGGCAATAACAACTGGACTAGCAAAAAAGAGGGTAGTCACAGAGTGCTACAGTATGTTAGGCGAGGCAACTAAAAGAGTTCGGTTGGCAGCTAAGGTAGGCGGGATAGGTAGTAACTTGAAGAAGCTTACCCTAGAGACCAGAGGCATTTTGCCTCTTTCAGTAGCAAGGCTTTGAAACAGTGTTTGAAAGAGCGTTGAGTGTCTTCAGACCACAGTGGGGCAGGGAATCTGTTCCAGAGAGAGGGAGCAGCAACTGACATCGCTTTGCCACCCATTACCAAGGAGACTTTAGGGACTTCCATAGGGGGGAACCGATGATATACGTAGGCTTTTATGAGTAGCTCTAGCCTTCAGTAAGGATGTATAAGGTGAAACGCTGCCATCTCTAAGGGTGTTGTCAATGATACAGCCCAGTGCATATTCAAAATGGCTGGAGAGAGGGAGCCACCCTAGCACCTGGTAAAGGCTCCACTGAGCCATGTGGTGCATAGAGTAGGGTGCCAAAAGTAAAAATCGACACATGTTATTGTAGATGGAGTTTAGACACGTGTGTAAGGTCGAAGATACTGTGGGACATATGAGGGAGCAGTGGTCAATGTTAGGTAGCAGATTGCCTTGGACAATAGCTAAGAGGGCCTTGCTGGTCAAGAAATGTTTAAACCAATATTCAGCCCCGAGTTTTTGGCTAACCTGATGTACAATGGAGTTCACATGCTCCATGTAGGAGAGGGAAGGGCCGTGGGTTATGCCCAGGTACTTCAAACTGGGAACATTTTCTAGTGCTGGGCCATTGGGTGTAAGCACAGAGAGAGAGGAATCTGACTTGGTGATACCGGCCAGGTAAGATTTGGACCTAAAAAGCATCGCCTTAGTTTTTTTAGCATTAACCAGTAGCCTATTCGACAGGAACCAGTTGTGTGAGGAACCATAGTTATGGGACAGGATAGAGGATATTGTTGCCAGTGACTTGTCTCTGTAAAAAAGTATGAGATCTTCAGCATACAGGAGAGGCAGTTGAAGGTGAGGGAGTTTATAAAGATGGAGAACAGTAGCGGGCTAAGGATGGAGCCCTGAGGGACATCCCGTAGAGATAGGGAGTGCAGGAGAGATAGCAGGGCCAATACATACAGGCTGGGATCATCCAGAGAGATAACTCCTAAACCACAGGGAACTCTCTGGAGAGCAGCCATGTTGGTGGAGAGTGGAATGTAATAGGGGGTGGCTGACCAAGTCAACGGCTTTGGTCAGGTCCACAAACACAGCACCCATCACTTTCCACATGTTCATGTTTCTGTTGACATGATCAGTAATCTGGGCCAGTGCCAATGTGGTACTGTGGGATTTGCAGAAACCATGTTGTTGGCTGCATAACAGGTTATATTTCTTGAGGTGGTCAGACAGCTAGTGATGCACAATCTTCTCCAAGAGTTTGCTCAGGTGGGGAAGCAGCGAGATTGGCCTGTAATTATCTAAGCATAGGAGAACACCTGCTTTGTGAATTGACACCACCCTGGCAAGTGTTCAGGAGTCCAGCATGGTAGAGGTGGTTACAGCCAGATTAAAAATAGAAGTGAGGGGTTTGGAGATGGCAGAGGAAATTAGCTTAAGCATTGAAAGGAAGAGACCATCACTACCTGGGCTGCCTCAATTTGGGAGAATCTTAAGGAGTTTGATGGTGTGTTCAGTGGAGATGGCTCTCAAGTAGAAAGGTGGAGGTGCCAGTGGAAGAGGGAGAGGAGGACAAGTTGCAAGGACCCAGCACACAGTGGTTTGGTGGCTGGTAGATAGTTTATTTAGGTGTGCAGTAAGAGCTGTAAACTTTTTGTTGAAAGCTTGGGCGACCTCAACAGGGTCAGTTAGAGTACCTGATGGGGAGATTAAATTTATGGTAAAGTTGAATGTACGAGGGTTTAATATGGAACTGATTGTACCCCATAAATGGTGGGGGTTCCCCAGGCTGTCCTTTTGCTGGTTATGGAGGAAGCTGCACTTCTGAACCTGGGCAGTTTGCATGAACCTGTTTTTTAGATGCCTATAATCATTTCAGAGAGCTGGAGAATGTGCCTTTTTGTAGGCAGCCCACTTTCTGTCCCTTTCCTTCATCATGGACAGGAGCCCTTTTGAGCCCCAACAAGTACAGCCACCCTTCACTGTCCTGGTGGTGAAGTGGAAGTGCTGATCATGTATTTGAAGGAGGGCATCAGTAAGGAAGCCCACTGCTGCTGACACATCTGAGAGGGAGTAAAGAGCAGAACGGATTATTGCTCTTACATCGTCAAGCAGGGTAGAGGTGTCTAGGCAGTTGAAGTTATGGAAGTAAATGTGTTTGATGGGGGGGGGGATTGTGCTGTTTTAATAGGTTCAAGTAGTCTGACTCTGGTGGACTAAACCAACTGAGGTTAAAATCTGCAGGAAGTATAGTGTCCCGGGGGGGGGGGTTGCTCAGACCTACAAGGTGGTTATTGAGACCTGGAATGCCCCCTGCTGGGGGTTGTAACAGCAACCCATATACTGTAAATGTTTTTCACTGAGCCCAGAGTAAGCTCAGCTACGAGCCATTCGCTGGGGGAATTAGAGTCTGAGTTGAGAATGGGGGAGGTGGAGAGGGGATCTCTGATACAGAGTGCCACATCACCAGCCTTCTTTTTGCCAGGTCCATCCTGTCATAACAGGGGATACCCTGAAAGGTGGTAGGTTGCATCAGGAATATGTAGCTTTAGCCATGTTTCAGAGAGACTGAGGACGTGGGGTTTGTGGAGGGCTACACAGGCTTCAAGGTGGGGACATTTAGATAGGAGGCTGCATAAACTGATATGGGCAACTTTCAGCCCTGGACAGCTGACTCATATGTGAGAAGTGGGAAAATTTGTGGGGCCTGTTGCTTTCAACATCCCATGATAGCAGCAGCAGGAAAAAACAGACAGTGGGGACAGGGCAATGAGGGGGGGAGTTAGGGAGAGGGAGAACAAGAAGAGGCAGGGTTGGTGATGCTCCAGGTTCGAGAGGAACGCATAGAAAAGGGAGCTCACATGAATAAATTCCCATCTGTTACCGACAGGGGAGGGGCGTCAGGTCAGAAAGTTGGTGTATAATAGGAGAGGCGTTCTTGGTCTATGGCCAGTATCGATGCACTGAGATCAACAACTAGTAGGGTGCATAGCAGGGAGGTTGCCTGCAGAGGGAGCATGGCTAATTTCATTCTGTGTACTATAAACATAAAACAGTTTGTAAAAAAAAAAATCCATCCACAATACCTTGTCTGTTTAGAAATCCACAGCCAATACTAGGCTGTTCTATATCTTATCCCGTTATTCCTGCAGTTATTCCAGCTTAACAGTTTTAAAATTAAACAGTTTGGAAAAAAAAACAGCCGCAGCACCTTGTCTGTTTAAAATCCCCAGCCACTGCTAGGCTGTTCTAAATCTCCACCCCTGTACTTTCAATGTTAGCATGATTGCCAGCACTGCATTTTCACATTTCCCTCTAGCCTAACCCCTCTCAGATCTGCACTAACTGTAGTAGATATTACTGCATATATTTTCTTTATCTACCTCAACATATGATCATTACTTAAAATTGCCCCGATTAAACAATACCCTAGCCTCAAACATATTTTCTTATTTAACACGCCCAGATCTACATAACTTCCTTGTCCAGAACAAGAAATTTAAATGCTCATGTGTCCATGCTTTCCATCAATCTTACATAGCAAAGCTTAGTATTGCAGTAAGGGTAGTCAAGTTTCAAAACATTGAGCAGAAATGGTATTTACTCACCTGGTAAAAGGTGATTATTTGAGTACCCTTTATAGTACTCCACAATCAAAAACCATTGGGTATTCCCCATCCATCATATAGGTTGATGCACGATCCAATCAAAATTGGACAGGCTGAGGACAGCCTCCTTGTCCCATCTGAGAGTCTCCAGTGTTAATCTTCCTTAACAATTAGAGATAGTGACTAACAATGACAACAGAGAAAAAACAAGAAGAACACAAAGAACAGGGAAGAATAACAGTATCTTTATGTATGGTGTCCTGTCTGTGAGATGCCTGGTAGCCCTGACTGTGGTCTAGCATAGTGACATATTCTCTATAGAGACAGTGTTGTTGAGCATGAGTCTCATTTTTTTCAATATAAAACATAACATGCAAGATATTGAGACTGTTGTATTATATTTTGTAGAAGAACAGGAAATTTTATACAACATTGTAACATTCTTCTTAATGACAGACACTATGATCAGTCCATTGGTAGCTGGGAAATGACCACATTTGCTGCCCTGGGTTGGGCTGCTGAGTGCTATAAAGGATACTCAAATAATCACCTTTACCAGGTGAGTAAATACCATTATATTTCATACCCTTTATAGTACTCTGCAGTCAAAAAACATTGGGACCTTAGCAGCAGTGTGTGAGCAAGTATATATACCTTGGGTGGGACAAAAAGGTAGGATATGTGGATCTTATATATTCTTTATCCCAGCTCTTATTACTGCCCTAGCGAAAGAGGCCCTTTCAGCCGATGCTACATCTAGCTGGTAATGTCTGGTGAAAGTATGTATGGAAGACCAAGTTGCTGCTGAGCAAATGTCTGGTACTGAGACTTCGCTCCTTTCTGCCCATGATGTTGCTACTGCTCTAGTGGAGTGCACTTTGATCCCCTCTGGTGGTTCCTTGCCTGCTTTCCTGTAAGGTGTGGCTATAGTCTGTTTGATCCACCTAGTAATAGAATCTTTGGAAGCTGCCTGGCTGGCCCTCTTCCCTGTGGTCAGTATAAACAGTCTATCTGTCTTACATGAGCAGCTGGTCATACTAAGGTACTTTTTTAACTGTTGACCTACATCCAGAGGGTGGGGACTTCCTGCGTCGGATTACTGTTCCCTTCCTAAAAATGGTAATTGAACCTCTTGGGCCAAATGATATGTGGAGGCTACCTTGGTAGAAAGGAGGGAACGGTCCTTAATGTGACCCTATCATTGTGGAATACTAGGAATGGTTCGCAACATGACAGTGCTTGCAACTCTTCTATTCTTCTGGCTGAACAGATAGCTACCAGAAACACTGTTTTTATAGTGCATCAATGTAGTGTCTCTTGTTGGAATGTATGACCTTGCAGTGCTTCTAGCACTATGTTCAGCTGCCAAGTTGCACAGATTGGTCTTACTCTTGGGGAGGCTAGTGTCACTGCTTTGAGAAGTCTTACTACATCTGGGTGTGAACCTATGGATCCTACCCCTGCTAGAGGGCCCCTTAAGGCAGAAATTGCTGAAGCCTGAACTCTCAGTGAAGCTGGGCTGAGTCCTTTATTTACGCCATCATTGAGAAAGTCCAGAATCTGTGGCAGGCCAGCTACTGATGGAGATGTTCCTTTTTCAGTGCACCATTTGTAGAAAATTTGCCATTGTCTTTGATAAGTTTTATTGGTGGAGTGCCTTCTGGACTGAAGTAAACAATCCACCACCTTGGTATGGTAGCCCAGGGTCAGCAGTCTGTTTCTTTCAGTAACCAAGCTGTCAGTTTCAATGATGCTGGATTCAAGTGTAGTATATTTTAATTTTTATTTAGTTTATAGGGGGTCACTCATTGGATCTAGTGTTTCTACTGGATTTGGAGGTCACGCATTTGGGGGTGGAACCAAATGCGTGGACGGACCATCATACCATAAGATTCAGCTTTGGGGCACCCTCAAATAGGCCTGCCTCTACGGAGATGGTCCAGTATCACCCTTTAAGGGGAGTTACCCAGAGGGTCTAGTAGTGGTACTGGACCTATCGGGTATTTCAGGTGAGTGCATGGGTCCAGGGGACCCCGTTCTTGCCTATAATAAGGCTGTGGGTGAGGCCCTGGACTTAGTTGCTCCTGTCCGTGTTCGCCCACTCACTCAGCGTCCAAAGACTCCATGGTTTGATGAGTCTTTAAAGGAACAGAGGAGAGTGGGGCGAAGGCTAGAGAGGGCTTGGTGGAAATCTGGCCTGGATGCTGGCAGACTTAGGTTGATGGACCATTATGGTTTCTATCAATCAGCAATCACCTGTAAGAAGTCAGAATTCCTGTCCAGAGAGATTGCTGCTGCGCGGAACCGACCAGCTCAACTCTTTCAGACTGTCGACAGACTGTGCAATCCACTCTGTCTGCAGTCTGGAAGAGATTTTTCACAAATAAAATGTGATGAGCTTGCTCGGTTCTTCACAGATAAGATTGCCAGCATTAGGTTGGGCATCGGCCCAGCTCCCTCCTTAAGGGTTTGCAGTGATTGGCGAGAGGAAACAAACACCCATGTTACCTGGTCTGACTTTGGTAAGCCGGAGTTCATGGATATTGTGAGGATTGTCCAGACTGTATGACAACCAGCTGTAGTTTGGATCCGGGCCCTACGTCACTATTATTAGGTTGCATAGATACTATCTGCCCAATCCTTGCTGAAATTGTCTGGAAATCTTTGGAGCAGGGAGTCTTTCCTGATCCCCTAAAGGAGGCGGTCGTTTGACCACTCCTTAAAAAGCCTTCATTGAATCAGACTGCAGCTGCTCAGACCTATCTCTAACCTGCCCTTTGTGGGTAAGGTTATTGAAAAGGTGGTTGCACTACAACTGGATGACCATCTTATAAATCACAATGTCTATGATACTCTTCAAACGGGGTTTAGGAAAAGACATAGCACTGAGACTGCCCTTGTCCAGGTTTTAAATGATATCCTGATTGTGAGAGATCGAAAGGCTCATACTATTCTAGTCCTTCTTGATCTCTCTGCAGCATTTGATACTGTGGACCATGGTGTGCTTTTGGAGCACCTGTGGCTTTATTGTGGACTATCTGGTACAGTTCTGCATTGGTTTCGATCTTTCCTCACGGGTCGGAGGCAGAGGGTTGTCACTGGAATTTATTCCTCTGACGCCATCTCCCTGTCCTGATTGGTGCTGCAGGGCTCCATTTTAGCACCCATGTTGTTCGCTGTTTATATGCTGCCATTGGGAGACATTAAGTGATACAGTCTGGGTTTTCACTGCTATGCAGATGATACCCAGCTGTATCTGTCCTTTAATCCCGGACAGGAAGATACGATCTCTATGCTTACAGGTAACAGCTGTCTATCCGAAATCAAAGATTGGATGAGTGCCAGCTGGCTGAGGTTAAACCCGGATAAGACTGAGGTGTTGGCTGTGGACCCAGGTCACCTTGAGGCGGGTTGTAGGGCTGGGGTTCCATCGGGCATATGGCTTGATGGTGTCCAGTTCTCAACCTCAGACCAGGTACGTAATCTGGACGTTATTGTAGACAACGGCCTGACCCTAAAATCTCAGGTGTCGGCCATTGTCAAATCCTCATTTTACCATCTTAGGAATATCGCCCAGGTGAAACACCTGGTTCCTCTGGCTGATCTTCCTACCTTGGTCCATGCCTTTGTGACCACTCGCCTTGATTACTGCAATGCCCTGTACATAGGGCTACCGGAGGTTGATATCCGCCGCTTGCAGCTGGTGCAGAACAAAGCGGCTAGGCTTCTGACTAGGACATCCAGAAGTAGTCATATTACACCTGTGTTGCTCGGACTGCACTGGCTGCCGGTTCAGTGGCGGATTGCCTTCAAGGTCGGGTTACTGACCTATAAAGCCCTACACGAACAGGGACCGCAGTATCTACAAGATCTTCTTACTCTCTACTGTCCCTCTCGCTCACTCCAATCCACCGATGAGGGATTGCTAGAAATTCCCAGGGTTTGTTTAAAGACATCTGGGGCATGTGCATTTTCTTACGCTGCCCCTGCCTGTGGAATTCTCTACCTCGCTGGATACGAGGCTGCCTGACCATCGAGAGTTTCAAATCAGAGCTTAAAACTTTTTTGTTTTTAAAAGCTTTTGAAGAATGATTTTATTGTTAATATTATGTTTATTTTAAATGTTGTTCATTTGTACAGTGCTTTAGTTTCTGAAAAGCACTTAAAAAATTCAATTTTACTTACTTACTTTACTTACTTTTTGTTGACTGGGTAAGTGAACTAGACAAATCCTGCCTATTTTCAGGCACGACCCAGGGGAGGGGGATACAGATGAATGCCAACTGACCTTGAACCAGATTAAGCTGTTGGTGATATTTTTTTTTTTTTTAGTGAATGAGGGAAATTTGGCCAGAACACCAGCCCTGGCTCAGTAGATCTGGCCAGCGAGGCAGGGGCATTGGTCGGTCTGCAGCTATTGCTTGTATCAGTGAGTACCATGGTCTCCTGGGCCAGTCCAGTGCAACTAATACCACTGACGCTTCTGTGATCCTTATCTTGTGTAGAATTTTGTGTATCATGGTAGTTGGGGGGGAACACATAGACTCATGTGAAGTGCCATGGCACTGAGAGCATGTCTACCTCCAATGCCTTGCGGTCCATGAATCTGGAGTGGTAGTTCAGCAGCTGGGCATTCTGTTGAGAAGCCATAAGGTCTAGTTGCAGCGGTCCCCACCTCTGCTGGATGTTTTGAAATGCCCTTTCATTGAGCTTCCATTCCCCGTGGTTCATAGTTACTCTGCTCAGCCAATCTGCCTCTGTGTTGGCTGAGCTCGCCAGATAGATCACCTTGACTGACAGTACATTCTGTTCTACCCAGTGTAGCACTTTTAGTGATTCCGCTATCATTGCCTTGTTCCGTGTGCCACCTTGTTTGTTTATATATGCCATGGTCACCTGGTTGTCGCACCGTAATGAGAGGGCCAAAAAATGTCAGTGCTAGGTGCACTGCTTTCATCTTCAAGACATTTATTGGGAGTGTCGCCTCTCTTCATGACCAATGACCCTGTGTGACATGGTTTAGATAAATCACTCCCCACCCCCTTCCGGCTTGAATCTGTGGTGACCATTATGGTGGGAGGTTATACCAGTGGGCGGCCCTGTATTATGTTCTCTTGAACTGTCCACCATCACAGGGTGTTAAGTATTCCTGCTGGTGGTGATATTCTGAAGCTGAAGTTTTGTGTGGTCTGGTCCTACATCTCTTTTAGGTATCACTGTAGAACTCTCATGTGGAGCCAGACCCATGGTACCATGTTTATTAGAGCTGTCATTACTCCTAGTAGTTGGATGTAGTCTCATACTGCCCTGTTTGGTTTGTAAATGATTCTGTTCACCAGATAGCGGATATTGCTGACATTGTCCTCTGTAGGGAACACTCTGTTGATCTGTGTATTTATTAAGGTGCCTAAGTGGGTGAGGGACTGCAAGGGAGTTAACTGACTCTTTGCTGTGTTGATCACTCACCCATAAATCTGTAGGAATTGCACCGCTAGGCTGGAGTTGTATTGAGCCTGTTCCGCTGTTCTGGCCCGCAGTAGCCAATCATCCAGATAGGGGATGACATGGACCGCTTCCTTCCCTAGGTGTGCTGCCAGGACTACTAGTGTTTTGGTGAACACGCGTGGTGCGGAGGCCAGTCTGAATGGGAGACAGGTATATTGAGAGTGCCCCCCCCCATATGTTGAACCGCAGATACTTGTGGTGTGAGCTCCTGATCAGGATAATAAGGAGTAAACTCCTGTGTCTCTCTCTCTTCTCTATAGGGACTTGTGAAATAGCCCCATTTTGTAATAGGTCGAGTATTGCTAGTTTTTTTGCTTGTGCCTTCACTGGACACTTTGATATTGGGGAGACCAATGGCCTGTGCTGCAACGGTTTGGTGGTGAACTCTATTGCATATCCCCTCATCATTACCTCGTTCACCCATTTGTCGGACATTGTGTGGGCCAATCCTCACAAATCTTTGAAGTCTCTCTGCTATAGGTGGGTTTGCTTGGACCCACGTGCCTTCATTGCTTTTTGCCCATATTTTCTAAATTTAGCTTCTGTCCTCCATTGCTGTATTGTCTGCTGGTCTTATTTCAGGTTTTGTTGCTGTAAGCTCTATGCTGACATTTGGGTCTTTAGTTCCATTGTCTGGACCCCTGGGTGTTGTAGCTCTGGTTTCTGGGCTTAAAGTTTTTCCCTTTAGGGCGAAAGGACCTGTCCGAAGGCAAGTAGACATCCTTGTCCCCTTGCTCTTGTTTGCTGCCTCAGTTTTTGAGATACGGAGCTAAGCCCTCCCCGAATAAGGTTCTTTCTTTGAATGGCAACTTCATTAATGAGCTTTTTGACTCGTCGTCCACCTGCCATAGCTTGAGTCACAATGCTGTACCTGGCCCTGTTCACTAAGACTGCTGTTCTGGACCTAAACCTCAGAATGTCCAATGAAGCATCCATACTGCATTTTACAGCTTGTATTATGCATTCTGCCACATCAGCCTTCTGTGAGTCCTCCGGTATGTCCTCAGTCAGGATGTCCACCCATCTATGGAAGGCTCTACTTGTGAACCACAATGCCATATTGGTTGCTCGTAACATGCCTGAGACTTCATGAATCTTTCTGAGGTGTTCTTTGATTTTCTTGTCCATGGGCTCTTTAGGTGCTGCTGTGCTTTCTATAGGGATGGTGGTACGTTTGGATAGTTTGGAGACCGGTTGGTCTACCTTTGATGCTTTTCCTCAGTGATCACTTCTCATTTGCGATAGGGGGTACTAGTTGTGTACTATGTTTCTTTCTGGGAGCCAGGTGGGCTCGGGGGCATCACATTCCTTATTGAGTATGGTTTCTATGGTTTTGCAAGTTGGGAAATTGATTTTTTCCTCAGGTTCCCCTACTGACAGTAGGGGTCCTGTGATGTGGAGAGTTGCTCCGGCTGTTCCTTGGTTTTGAGGGTGGCCTTGACCATTTTTATAAGTTCATCGATGTTGTCCCTGTGGCACATTCTGGTGGATTTATCCATGGCATTCTTGTCCGGGTCTCCCAGGGTTTCAGATGTGATACTTTCCATTTCCTGACGTGGTCTTTTCCAAGTGGTATCCTCCCCCTGGCTACTCGGTTGAGTTGGTGCTGGTATGTCGCTGCCGACCTTAAAGGAATCCAGAAGTTGGAATAGCAACTGTGTCTAGCTAGCATCCAGCACAATTGGAGCCATTGGAGGGGGTGGGACATCAGAGTCCAATAGTCCTTCATCCATTTACCCAGAGCCCCCATTGACCATCAATGTGCATACTACACAGGCCGTGTCCTCCTCATCAACTTCTGTAAAGAGGATCCCACATTCTGTGCATTTCCTCATGTCATTCATTTTTATTGCTTATCTGCTGGTTTGACACAAAAAAAAAATTGCATCAGATATGGGCTCTGAGTCTTAACATGCCCCATAGTTTAACAGAAGATTGCCCCAATAACCAGAAATCTTATATTCCCTGCTGCTAGCACCCAAATGAGCACACCGTGCGTTGCCCGTTTAAGAGATCATTGCTGGCATTGGGATGCATGGCTGTAGTCCCAGGCAAGATGGCTGCCACAAATCTTGTGAAATCTGGTGGGATCTGGGATCAGCCTATACCTAGGGCTGAAAGCATTGATTGCCTATAAGGCACACACTGTCCCAGCCAAGATGGCCGTCGTGTTCTTGCGCAAGTTCCCTGCAAGACTTGCAAGTGCATATGCACTGCCAGTAGCATTAAGTCTCATGGGAACCACACTGCATTTTGGGAGGTGCTGAGAAGCAAGGGGACAGTATGGCTGCTACAGGTCTCGGTGAGTGTAGAAGATGTTATTTTATTGTCCACCAAGACCAGGGAGGACAAAACTGGCTGGGGGAAGGGGCGACCCAGGTGAGGATCTCACAGGTAGATTGATCCGTGGTCCTGAGCATGAAATTCAGTCCTCTGATGCCGTGGAGGATGGGAGAAGGAAGGAGTAACATGTGCAATACTGAATTGCTTAGCATTTGTTTTCCCTGCACTGCGTGGGTCTGAGGAGGCTTTGGGAGGTCCTCAGCCTATGATTCTTGCTATGAGACATGTGGTGACATAGCGAGCCCACCAAGACAATGGGGGGAAATGTTTCCTGATTTGGAGGAGGATGCCACAGGAGGAACCTCTCCCCTTTTGGGCTTAGAAATAACCATCTGTGTGCCCGCTGCTGTGAGGACACTCCAGGAGGGACCTCACAGGCTGGGCTTGATCCATGGGGCACTATACTGAAATTCTTGTGCCCTGGGGTGGGTGAGCTCATCTGGGACATTTCATTTGTGGTCATTTGTGCATATGATGGGGTGTTTGGAACACAGGACACGCTACGGGAGGGGACCTGTTCCACTTGATAAAAACCCAGTAGTGGATAGTTATGTGATGAATTCCAATAACTAATTCTTCGAAACGAGCTTTTAATAGACACAACATTCTAAAGGTTTAAAATGTTATTATGTTTAACAAAAAGGGGTTTAGGGCCCCTGGATACCAGGCTGCATTATGAAATTGAATAAAAAAATATTGTGCCTTATGTAAATGAGTTGTTAGTTGTTGGGAGCAGATCTGAATCACGACCAACCTTTCTTGATGCATGAAGTAAACTGGAGATTCTCAGATGGCACAAGAGGGCTGTCCTCAACCTGCCCAATTTTGAATGGATCATGCATCAACCTATAGGATGGACGGGGAATACCCAATGGTTTTTGACTGCAGAGTACTATAAAGGGTACAAAATATAATGTGAAATTACCTCCACAACACTTTAAATATCTAAGCTAATTTGTTCAGAGTGAGGATATTATACTACCCTGAGTTCCACCTTCTTCCTAGCTAGCCCTATGAATAGACCACCCTTGAAACAAGGACTGAATGACCATAGCCACCGAGCAGTTAACAGGACAGGCTGGGAAAATTTCAAACATGCAGCCGAGTCACACCATTAATTACAGGAGCAGCAGAAACATGCAAAATTCCATTTAAAGTAAAAACATTTGTTGCAGGGGGAGGGCAGCAAATGTAATATATTACCTGCCCCCACACCCCCGATGTCCTTCTCAACTCCAGCAGCAACATTCAAAATGCACACAGAATTAAAATGTCCTTCTCAACTCCAGCAGCTAACAAATGGCACACAGCATTAGAAAGCTGCAGCCAAATGGTCAAAAGGTAGGATCATCTGGCTGGAATTTCAAACTTGCAGCAGAGCCACAACATTAATTACAGGAACAGCATAAACATTCAAAAGTCCATTTAAAGTTAAAAAATTGGTTGCAGAGAGAGGGCAGCAAATGAAATATATTACCTGCCCCCACACCCCTGAAGTCCTTCTCAACTCCAGCAGCAATGTTCAAAAGGCACACAGCATTAGAATGTCCTTCTCTGGCACACTTGAAACCAAGACAGGCACCTCAGGTCAGGAAGGCCAATACAGTCTTGTCAGGCCAAATGCTCCAGAGCAGCACAAGACTGCTAACCCATATCTGCAGGCAGACCCTGACCTTGACAATACAGAGGGTCTGGATGATGATACTGGGGACTCTTGGGGAAAATCCTTACACAAAAGTGCTTCTTGATAAGGAGGAGGAGGACTACTCTAATGAAGTGGAGTAGGGGGAGTGGATGAAGCCTAAGAGGAAGATTCTGGTCCCCACCCTGCTCGATAAAAAATCTCTGATCTATCTTATAATAGAGACTTGTAGGAAACTGCAGTTAAAGGAGGTGAAAACCATGGAGGCATTAGATGTGAATCCAACTCTGTCTGCATCCTCCTCTACATCAAAGTGTTTTCCAAACTTTGTACACTGTGACCAAATTATTGAACAAGAATGGGCAGGCACGGACTAGAGAAAATATCTACCCAAGCCCAGGGAGAGGTGTTACCCTTTTATGGAAGAGAATTCCCGCAAGTGGGAAACTCCGCTCCTGGCAGATAAGGCTGTGCATAACTCTGCAAAGCACATGACTATTCCATTTGAAGAATCTCTGACTCTAGCTGATTCGCATGATAAGCGAGTAGATACTTCATCCAGAAGAGCCTTCACCTCAAATGGAGCAAACATGTGTATCTTCTATGCATCTTTTATTGTCGCCAGAGCCCAAAACATATGGGTATAGTTCTGGGTAGTTTTGTTTCCCTGGATTCTGAGGAGGTGATGATTTTACAGCTGGTTTTCATGGCCTTCACTTTTGTAGAGCATGCCACAGTGAACAACTTTCAAATGTCAGCTCGCTCCGCACATCACACTGTGTCCACCATGTGGGGTATAAGGCTGAGGCATTGGGTCATGGACCAGGCATAGAAGGTGAAGCTTTTTTTTTTTTTATCAACTGTATTTATCTCCCCCAGACCTGGAACTCTCTCAGGCCTCTCAGCTCACCTATGTTGCTCTACCGCCCACTGTGATCCCTGCCTCCTCAAGGACATTACTTTCTCCCCAACCTCCCCCCCAGGACTAGGGCTCAAGGAGATCGAAGAGGCAGAGGCCAGGATCCAGTGTTGGGCGTGTGATGGTTTGGCACTGTGAGGGCCGTCGCCTATCCAGGCTGGAGGGGTATTTCCACGTTTGTTCCCCTAAAGGCACGGATGTGCAATGACATCAAGTGTGGGAATGAGTGTGCTCCCGCACTCATCCCACTTATGTCCGCTGTCGCCTCTCCCCATGCCCTTGTGTGGTCCCTGGCTACAGGACAGAATGCCTTTTGCATGGTGTCACTAGTGCCAGGACTTCACAATCCACCCGTCCATGAGACAGGATAGCTGTCCTACGGATGCTCGATCCTCTCTCCCTCGGCTGACCCCTGGTAGTCCAAGCTCGCTATCGAACCCAGGTCACCAGCGTGGCAAGAGGTAAGGCACCAGCACCTCAGCCCTCTACGCCACCGGGCCAGCCTGAAGGCGAAGCTGTTTAATCTGGCTTTCGAGGGAAGCCTATTATTTGGATCAGGCCTGAATGATATTTTAAAAGCTGTCCAGGATAAGAAGAGGCATCTTCCAGTATCAAAACAGTAGCAACGGGCAAGCCCAGTCTAGAAAGATCAAGGAGGTGGCTGATAGAGGCAGTATTGGGGGTGTTTTCATCTCTTTCAGAATTTTAGAAACCAGAGGAATACGGGTTCATTCTACTCTGGGTTCAAGGCCAATAGTGCTTGAAAGTATAATGGAAGACCAAGACAAACAAGTGGCATCTCACAAGAAGGTATGCAGGCCCAGCTCTTACCCCTTTCGATTAGTGGACGACTACAGAAGTTTTACACAAGATGGGCCCAAATGATGCCTGACACTTGGGTCCTGGAGATACTGGCATTAGGCTATGCAACAGAGTTTGTGACAATTCCCACAAAGGGGCATTTTGTGCAATCTGCTGTACCAAAGGACTCTGTGAAGAGACAAGCAGTTTCTCAAACTTTTAGTTCGCCTCAAACAGATCGGGGCAATTGTACTAGTGCCCCACAATAAACAAGGCCAGGATTCTACTCAGTTTACTTTGTGGTTCCCAAGAAGTGAGGGAGGCCCAAACAATTCTGGATCTAAAGCAACTAAACAAGTTTGTTCATCACACAACCTTCAAGATGGAGTCTCTGTGGGCAATCATATGGGCTGTCCAGTCAGGGATAATCTAGCATTCATAGATCTGAGGGATGCATATCTCCACATTCCCATTCAGCTGTCTCACTAGAAGTTCCTCAGGTTTGTGATTCTTGGGCAACACTTCCAGTAAAGGGCACTTCCTTTTGGGTTGGCCACAGCACTCATTGTGTCCTCGAAGGTTGTCATAGTCCTGGTGGTTGAACTGAGGCAGCAGGAACATCATGTCTATCCCTACTTGGACCACTTGCTCATTCAAGCACCGTCTGCTCTACTAACAAGGAAATCAGTGGCCAGGACCCTAGAGATACTAGAGCCCCACAGGTGGGTAATCAATCGGGTGATGAGGTCTTCCTCTTGACAGCCAGGAAAGAGACCCTGAGATAAGAGACAAAGAACCTCTGTGCGCTAGCACTGAGGCAATGGTTACCCCAAAGGGCATTTGGCCGGGAAGCCAAGTTTCAAAGAAATACAAAATCACACATGCCCCCACAATGCAAATCTGTTCTGTGATTGACACATGTTCTAGCTAATCCTCTGTGTCAGCCATCACAGAACATCCCTAGAAAACCAAGTATCAATCACATTCAGGGCTTTGCATTCAATAGAGATAGTCATATGTGTGTGTGTGTGTAGATTTCTCAAAAAATAGTGAAAATTATTTTGTTAGAGTGAAAGAGAGAGAAAGAGGGGAGATAGTGAGACTAGAGAAGAGACTGAGAGAACAACAAATTCAATGGCAGACTCTGTAGTCCACAGTAAAAAAAAATGACAAAAGTAAACACCTGTTTTTGTTAGTCAGAGAGAGAGACAGAGAGCGAGAGAGACCAACAAATTCAACAGCAACCAACAATATTGTACAGAAAATAAAAGTAAAAATAATTTATTAAGGGAGTGGTGTCACACAGGACAGGAGGACTCTGTCTGAAGGTCACAGTGCCTCAGTAATTTTGAGTGAGGGGCATATAATGCTGTACAAATTTTAAAGTGGCCTGTCACCCATGTCTCAGACTCTGTGTTGCCCATCTCAGTGCTACCCTGAAAGGTTATACTACTGTAGACTCTGTTGCCCATCCCTGTGCCTGAACTACTACTAGGTCATAGTGTCATACAGATTGTGAAAGGGGGGGCATGTCTCAGACTCTGTGTGGCCCATCTCTGTGCCTGAACTACTACTATGTCATAGTGCCGTATAGATTTGTTAAAGGGGAGGGTCATATCTCACACTCTGTGTTGCTCATCTCTGTGCCTGAACTACTATAGAAACAGAGAAATTGTTGACAGATAAGGACACATGTACTACTAGGTTTTATTGCCATAACGTAGACTCTGTTGCCCATCTGTGTCAATGAACTACTACTAAGTCATAGTGCTATACAGATTGTGAAAGGGGGGGTCACGTCTCACACTTTGTGTTGCCCGTTGCTGTGCCTGAACTACTACTGGGTTATATTCATTGTTCTCTGAGCTGGAGTTGAAATAAATGCTTTATTTTCACTCCTGCTCTCCTACCAATGAAAATAAAATAATTTTTTTCTACCTGTTTGGTATTATTTTTTACATGACTAGCAGTCTAGTCTGGAGGTTAGAGGAATGAGCTGTGAATGAGTTTGATATGTCTAGCAGACCTGGGCTTGATCTCACAACCTCCACCTGCATACTGTTTGACTCTGAGCAAGTCACTTAACCTCCCCAGTGATCTCAAGTTGCCCCTGAAAATGGGCACTTCTGGCCAGCGGGCCTTACGCAGTAACCAAAGAATAAAGTTATAGTGGATCATGTAGCACCACTATAGTTAGAGTTCAGTAGGCACTGTAATGTTAAATCATAATTTTTGCACTTTAATAAAATCACAGCTGTTGAACTGATTTGAACGACATTTTGCATGCGTGGTCTTGTGGGGTGGATTTCTTGACATGCCAAATTTTGTTCTGGTAGGATGTGTGATTCTGAGATGCACATAGTGAAAAAATATTAAAAATGATCATCTTGGGGGGCACTGTAGAGCCCAAGCTGGATGGACGCTTGGTGTTAGAGCTCTGCAACTTTAGTAGAAAAACTCCTTTAAAGTACTAATTTTACTTTTCAAAAATTGCATTTTGAACAGTGACATACAAAGATAACTAGTTGCTAGGCAATATGAAGCAATCTAAGAGAAAGAAAGCTTTGGGCTCGGGAGGTAAATCTAAAACACCAACCACACTCTCACTGCAAGGCCAAACTCCTGAGACAGACAACCCACAACCTGAAGAGACCCTTCAGACTTTGGGTCTCAAGATGAACAGACTGATTGCCTCAGTATCTGGCTTTGCTGACAAATTTGATGCCTTAATGAATCGGGTAGCCGGGATTGAAGTAACTGTAGAGACGATCCAGACAGTATCAGTAGAGGCATCAAAGTGAGCTGATGCAGCAATAGGAGCAGTGAATGCTGTAGTGAAAGAAAATACCCACCTGAGATCCTGATTGTAGAGCCTGAAGAACCAGGCAAGGGACGCTAATATTCATGCTCTGGGCCTGCTGGAGGTTTGCAAGGGGGATCACCTCCTCCTATTTGTTCAAGAGTGGCAGGTACAACAGCTCAGAGAAGGCGTCTCTGATCAAGTTCACCATATTCAGAAGGTATACCGAGTGACATCCAGGGGCAGACCAGACAACCCTGAAGCATCAAGGGCAGTGGTAATAGTGACAGATGGGATTGGGTCCCATGATTACATCTTAACGTTGGCTAAACAAAAATGCACACTCCTTCAGGATGTGGAACAGGTAACACTGTTCCCTGACATTGGGTACACTACTTGTCAGAGAAGAAAAATAATTGAATGAGTAAGAGCTATTTTAAGGAAGTCCCAAATTTCTCATGGCATGATATTTCCGATCTATCTCAGCTTCGCCCATCAGGGCAAGGTCTACTTATTTTCCGAGTCAGTGGAGGCCATGAAATGGGCGCAGAGACACTCATTGTCCAGATCCAGAGAGAGGAAACTAGAGGATTCATCGTCTGAAGATGAAGAAGCTCCATGAAGATGTTAAAAAGGGAGCATTTTGTAGAACTTGTCTGTTGGGATGATTGCTACCTCAGGGCTTAATGGACACTTAGTTTAAAGTGAGAAATTATTTTTATTTCTTTTTTTTCTTTACTATTCATATAACCATGGCTCTGTAGAGGAAGCATTTACTCCACTGTGACTTTGGTTACAGCTATTCGTGTTGAATTGTTTTGCAGTTTAAAATAGCCACAATGGGAATTGTTATTATTTACAACAGTTAAGTGGAGGATCCCTATTCCAGACAGTTGACTAAGGGAACTTGAGGGGATAGAATATTGCACAAAGACGTACTTTTCGTTTGTGCCATATACTTAAAGATATAGTGTATGTTTCAAAGTGCTCTTTCTTTTGGTCTGTTTAGTACTAAAATGTTGCTGTATAGCTTACCTTAAAAGCACCGTTCTTAAATGGAAGTTGCACAAGAAGTGCATTACTTAAAGGCTGAAGGCTGAAGCATGGTGGATTCCTTCCTCTCTGGTGGAGGAGGAGGATTTGGGGGATTTTATGTTTAATTTTAACTATGATCTATATACCAAGCAGCTCTTGGGCTCATATTGCAACTTAAACTGGGATTCTATTGCTGTAATTTTATTATTTCTTACCTCCCTGAATGATGTATCTCAAAGCATAAGACAAATCTTAACCGTGTGTATTAAGGAGAGTGGCGTCCTCATAGCTTCTCTTTGAATATGTTGAAGTATCTATGATTGTATTCAAATTGTATGTTTGTTATATATAACAACAAATATAAAATTAAAAAAAAATACATGGGGGGGTCACGTCGGGCGGAGCTGTTAATGGCTGCTTAGTTCCTTGGCTCTCCCCTCTCAGCCAGAGAATCCTGTTATTTAGCGCTTTCTGCTAACTACTTCAGGCGAGTTACCTAATACCCTAACTCCTCACAGCTCACCGTCACTTTATTTTGGCGTTCGGTTACTATTTCAGCAAGTTTTTCACCAAGGTGCGGTGCGACGATGGAGGCCGAGATGAAAAGCGCCGGAGCCAAGCATACGCCACCGAATACCCTGAGAGCGGCTAAAAATCGAGAACCCAATCCGCGGGGTCAAGTGCTAAATCCGGCTCCTCAGGTGTCTCATCCGGCCCGCTTACCGAAGACCGGTTTCTGCAGGAACTGATCCCTTTCCGTGAAACTCTGCAGGAAATCTCGGCAGAGCTCAAATCGATTCGTGGGGACCTTGCCTCCCTTACGATTCAGGTGGGTGATTTGGAGGCTCGGATCAGCTCTTTGGAGGCCTGGAAGACCAAATGTGATCCCGATTTAATCACGCTCAAACAACAAGTAGCGAAGTTGAAGTTGAAAACGGAGGATCTCGAAGGTCGTAGCAGGAGGAACAACATATTGGTGTTGGGGTTACCGGAGGGAGAGGAGGGTCCTGACATCCTGTCTTTCATGCAAAAACTGCTTACTAAGATTGTGGGCCCTTCTCCCATTTACTCCTCCTACCACATCGAGCGTGCCCACAGATCTCTTAAGCCTAAGCCTCCACCTGGATCTTCGCCTAGACCCATTTTAATTAAGATGCTTAGTTACCTGGAAAAGGCAGCACATCCTATTGAAAGTGAAGAGCCTACAGGCAGTTTTGTGGGAGAATCGTACGCTGAGAATAACCCAGGATCTACCTTTTGAAACTAGATTGAGGAGAAGAGAGTATCACCCGCTGGTCTCCAAGTTGATTGCTGCTGGCCACAAATTCCGTATGAACTATCCGGCAAGGCTTCAAGTTTACCTCGACAGTGCCTGGGCCACCTTTGAGTCTCCAGAGCAAGCCAAAAGTGAACTTACCAGGAGGATGCCTGACCTCTTTAAATCAGGCTGACTGTTTATGCTGAACTTTTAGTGTTAAGGTTTTTTTCTGTGCCTACCTGGGCTGTTTGGCCTTGCTTTGTAGTGTTGATGGGTCCGCTTCTGGCTTCTCTTGGGGGGGGTGTCGGCCTTTCGTGTGGGTCGGGGCGGCTTCGGGTTGGGGTGGAGGCCTGGGCCTTCTGGTGATGGGGTCTCCGCCTGGGTGTGCGAGGGAGGAGGGTGGGAACCACGGCTCCGGTTGCGGTGCTACTCGGCCCGTCTTACTGTTGCACCGGATGGGTCCTACATGCTCTTCCCTCCCCCTCCTCCTATCCGGGTTCTGCGGTGGCCGCCTGGTCGATTTAGAGCCCAAGCTCCCCGGGGATTTATTTGCTCCCGTTTTGCTCCACCTGTTTTGGAGTCCTGGGACAAGTGTAGGCCGGTTTGTCCTCTCCTTGGGGTGAGTATTACCTTTCGCCACCAAGTCATTTTGGTTTTGATGGATGTTTTGTGGCTGTGTACTTTGGCTTTTCCAGCCTCGCTTTGGGGGTTGGGATTCAGTATGTCGGGTTGTTGTTTTCTACCCTTCCTTTTCTCTGTTTTGTTTCTGGCTGGGGGCGGTGGGTGGGTGAGCGCCGGGATGCAGTCCCACAACCCGATTTTGGGGAGGCGGTACCCGGCTTCGCTTTAGTATTTTGGTCCATGTTGTTATTTTTAGCGGGGTCATTAGTCAGGGTTTTTTTGCAGGGAGCCGTTGGTCTGTCAGCCCTGGGGACCGTTCCCTTCAATGGTCATTTAACTGTGGTGTACTGGCTTATCTGTTACAGAGGGGATGGATTGTATATAGTTCTGGGGGTATTGTTGGGGTTGCTGTTGGGTTTTCAATTGGGGTGGGGGGGTTTGGCTACTTTTTCCAGTTCAGTGTATCCTGGGCTTTGTTTCCCTGGCATAGGGGACCCCTGGGTTCTGATTTATTTATGTGTGTTGTTGACAATGTTATATTTGGGGGATTGTCTTTCCATTGGTTATGGGGGGGGGCCTCGGAGAGTTTTATCATTCGTGGGGTGTATTGCTATGGTTGGGCCATTCTTGTGGTATTTTCACGGTTATTAGCTGTAATGCTGGTGATGCCCTGGTGCCTGGCCTTCTACTAGGTAAGCTATCATGGCAATGAGCTTTGTTAAAATTGCCAGCTGGAATATTAGAGGCATCAATGACCCTCTCAAGAGAAGCCAGTTTTTTCTGAATTGCTCCCTACTTAACGTTGATATTGTTTTTATACAAGAAACACACCTGGTCGCCTCTGAGGACAAGCATCTGCGTAGGCTGGGATTTTCTCAGGTTTTTACTGCCCCAGGCTCGCAAGCTAGTAGAGGGGTGGCAATCCTGATTAAGCACTACGTCAGATTCGTTGCCGAGGAGTGTGTTACTGATCGGGAGGGCAGATATGTTTTGGTCAAGGGTCAGTTTGACAATAGTAGTTTGGTGTTAGGGGCGATTTACGCTCCGGTGGGTGGCGACCCGTCCTTCCTTATGTCCCTGGCAGATATCCTGAGCAGATACCTACCTTCCCTTTTAATCTTAGGGGGTGACTGGAATGTAGCTCCGTTCAACGAATTCGACAAAACTTATAGACCAATTAGACCAGCATCCCCTGCTCAGCTTGCCCTTTCTGACTTTATTAGCCTGTTAGGTCTCTGTGACCCCTGGCGTCTTCTTAATTCAGACAATCGGCTTTATTCCTTCTATTTCCAGGTTCACCAAACGTGGTCGAGAATTGATTTCATCCTTGTCAGTTCCTCATTAATGAGTTATATTTCTCTTGTAGGTATCGAGATGATAGTTATCTCAGATCACTCCCTGGTTTGGATCAAGATTTCCCCGGGCATCCAGGGTCAACGAGACATGTTGTGGAAACTTAATACGCAAATCCTGAAGGAAGAACACCTTGTCTCCCAAATCAGGGATATGATCCTTATGTATTTCGACCTGAATCAAGGATCCGTACATCGTGCGGATGTATTGTGGTGCTCCTTTAAATGCTTCCTAGAGGAGCTTATCAAGATCATGACTACTAGGAAAGGGTTAGGAGTCTAAAATCAGGTCGCTGTCTAGCCGGTTGAGACTAGCCGAAGATCAACTTCTCTCCTTCAATTCCCCAGCTAACTTGTCGGCTCTCATCAAACTCAGGAATGAATACAACGACTTAACCCGCGATAAAGTGGAATATGCTCTTTTTAAGTCCAGGATTAGGTATATCGACCAGTGGGAGAAGTCGGGCCGGATGTTAGCTATGAGGCTGAAAGAGATAGAGAGCTCCCGTCTAATTCCGGCACTTAAAACTCAGGACGGCACCTCTAAGTCATTACCTAGGGAGATTGCCCATATCTTTGAAGCCTTTTTTAAAGACATTTACAGTACCAGTTCCACAGCGTCGCAGGTTCAGCCGGCAGAGCGGTTCTTGGACAATATTAAGCTCCCGTCCCTTCCACCTCATCATCGCAAATTGCTTTCTGCTTCTATCACACTGGGCGAGGTAGAAGAGGCAATCAAAGACCTGCCTTTAGGAAAGGCCCCTGGCCCGGACGGCTACCCCTCCACCTTCTACAAGGTGTTCTGCAAAGAGCTATCCCCTCGGTTGCTTATGCTTACTTAATACTTGTTTTCAAGTGTAGTGACTGACCCTCTCTCTTAGAAGCAATAATTATTCTAATTCCTAAACCTGACAAGCCCCTAACGGACCCTGCCAGTTATCGTCCAATATCGCTCCTTAATTATGATATTAAAATCCTATCCAAAATTTTATCGTCCAGAATCAAAATGGTCTGGCAGCTTTTGCTGAGCCCGGAGCAGGTGGGCTTCGTTCAGGGGCGATCATCTGCCGATCATCTGAGAACTCTTGCCCATGTCCTTCAGGTATCCCGTACCTTGCCAGATCCTATGGTCCTTGTCACTCTCGACTCAGAAAAAGCCTTCGATCGAGTGAACTGGGACTTTCTATGGGCTACTCTGAAGAGAATGGGCTTCCCTGACCCCTTTATTCAAATGATTATGGCTATTTACAAATCCCCCTCGGCTAAAGTCTATTGTAACGGGGTATTTTCTTCCAGTTTTCCCCTATGCGCTGGCACCCGGCAGGGTTGCCCCCTGTCCCCCTATCTATTCAACCTGTACTTGGAACCGTTGCTTGTGAGTATTAAAGGCTCATCGCAAATCAGGGGCTGTACCCTTGCGCAACTCCCCCTAACCTTGTCGGTCTTTGCTGACGACATACTGTTATACCTTACCAATCCCGTACAATCTTTAACACATGTCCTTCAAACCATTGACCGCTTTGGTCAGGTTTCTAACTATAGGTTGAATGACTCCAAATCGGTCATATTCCCGGTAAACTCTCTCACCTTTAAATTCGATTTTGAGCGGTGTGGTATGAAGTGGGCTCCGGTTTCCTTTAAATACCTAGGTGTGCATGTAACCAGGGGAGAGGGATTGGCTAAGGAACTCAATTTAGATAATGCGGTCAGGAGAATTAGGTGTGACCTCAATCATTGGCAACGGTTGCCTCTCTCCACTTGGGGGCGTATTAATATTATCAAAATGAATATTCTGCCCCGGCTATTATACCCTCTGACTCATCTTAATATTTGGCTACCCAGGCAGTTCTTTGCTCAGGTTAACTCGGCACTATCTAACTTTGTTTGGAAGGGGAAACAACCTCGAAGAGCTTTCCTCAAGCTTACAGCGCCCAAAGACAAGGGGGGCCTCCGTCTACCCAATCTCTTGCTGTATTATTGGGCTAGTCATCTGGCTAGATTAGGGAAGTTGTCCAACACCCGGCCTTCCTCTTTTCTACCTATTTGTCAACAGCTTGAAGTTAATTTATTAGTTCTAGCAGGTCTGAGCCCTTCTCGTATTTTCTGGCACCTGTTCTCCAAGCTTCCCCGGCCATTTCGTGACTCCCCTATTGGCCTGTCCATTAGAGTCATTTCTCAATGCTGGAATTTCTTTAATTTCCTCCCATCCAAAGACTTAGCCCAACCTTTGGTTTCAAATCCTAACCTCAAAATTGGGGGTAGATGCGTAGTTAAGGGCTGGCTCCCGCAACTACAAAATCTGTCTGTGGAGTCTCTGTACAAGCAGGGCAATCTCCTCAATTCAGAAGGTATCTTAAAGTCTCTTCACATTCCTCAAAGATTTATTTTTAAAGTTTTTCAACGGAGACACCTGATCCTCCAAACCTTGGGGCCCACCAGCTCCCCATCCAAAATAAGGCCTTTTCTTGTTAAGATTCAGGAGGCGGCCGGCTCACGTAGAAGCATCTCTATTATTTACAATAACTTGCTGGCTGACCTTTTCCCCGCTCCCTTAGAGGGTTCCAAAATCTGGTCTCTTTCTGGTTCGTGCTCTGTCCCAGTTTGGGGTCCAATTTGGAGGGATGTGTATCGTTACTTATCCCAAGATAACCACAGACTGACCCAGTATTTTATTTTAAATAATCTCTATTATACCCCAGTCAAGTTGGCTAGGTTTGGTAAGCAGGAGTCTAGTCTCTGCTCGAGATGTGGGGATGCCGAAGGGAACTTGTTGCATATTTTTTGGGTATGTGCCAAGGTGGCCCCCTTATGGGATGCTCTCAGAGATAGTCTTGATCCGCTCTTAGGTCTGAAAGAGCTATTCACTCCTGGTATATGTATTTTGGGTGACTATTCTGGCATCTCGGTGAAGGAGCGTAGATACCACATGGCACTTATCTCAATGGCAGTTAAGAAACTGGTTCTCAGGCATTGGTTAGACCAGGTTATTATTACTTATCAAGACTGGCTTAGGGAGATGTCTCACAGTCTCAATACCGAGAAACTTATTGCTAGTTATAGGCATAGCCCAGCATCTTTCAATCGGAAATGGGGCAAGTTGAGTGCACTCTATTTAGAATAGGCATGTTCCCGGTTGGCCTCATCCTTAGTCTTTTATGCCATCTTAAACCATCCAGTGCGTTTAGTTTCCAGATTGCAGATAGTCCCCCTTTTTTTCTAGATCTGGCCTCTCTTCCGTTAGGGTAACTCTCCGGGGCTAAGGGGTGGGGGGATTGGGGGTGAGGGTGGAAAGGTGGGGGGGTGGGGTTTTTTTTTTTTCCCCCTCTGTTCTGGTACTGGCTTGGCTTAGATTACGAAGATTGTCTATATTTATTTATGGCGTTTTGTTAACCTGGCTGTATGTATCCTCTTTCTTTTCCTTGACAATCCTAAGGTGTATTCCTTAATGTATAGTGGTTGTTTTTTCCTTTTGTTTCGAAAACTCAAAAAACTTAAATTACAAAAAAAAAAAAAAAAAAAAAATACATTTAATTTTTTGCTGCTTTTTTGCAATTGTGTATCGCCCAGGCAGTTTGAAATTTTGGTCTGAAGTTTTCAGGGTATAAAGGGTTTGGCCCACAGAAGTGTCTTTCACTGGTTTGATGAAAAATATTTAATCTATTCCAAACTTATTGCATTTAAAAAATTCAGGTTCTGAGCATGCTCAGTTAGCACTTCAAAACAGCTGTATTAAGTTTTCATAAAGAACCCTTTTTCGTGAGTTTTTTCATGATGTTTTTGTATGCTGCCATCTTGTTTTCCATTTTTTTCCCTAAAAGTCAAAATCTGGAAAACCACAAAAATGATATTCTGGAGCATGACCAATAATGTAGTTTGCTTAAATGGACCCCCTTAGCTGGATACTGCACTTAACAGTTGGAGAAATACCCTTGACATGTTGTTTTTTTAAGATTATAAATCTTTTTTTGTGACATGTTATATGAACAAAGATTCTTTTTTTGTTATCATGAGTCACAAAAAAATATCCTTTTTAGTGAGGGGAAAATTGTTTTTCCCTTGCCAGAATCTGTTCCCTGTTGTCTAGTGGCACCCCCCCACTCTCCGATCACCATCTCCAGCTAAATGTAATGTTTCACTGGTGTCTAGTGGCACCCCTCCACCCTCTGATCATGTCCTGCCTGCTATAAGGGAAAACAGGGTAATAAGGGCATCTTAGTGGTAAAGCAGGTGGGGGGAATGCCAGAGATCATGTAGGGTCTGTGATTGTACAGTAGGTAGGGAAAACTGGGCAGACTTGATGGACCAAGGGGTATTTCTCTGCTTTTTCTTATCTTTTCCCTGGTGTCTAGTTGCACCCCAATTCTTTGATTGCCATCCCCATCCATATTTCATTATTTCCCTTGCATCTAGTGGCACCCACCACCCACCGATCACCATCCCCACATTGTGCATCATTTCCCTGGTATAAAGTGGTGCCCCCTACTCTCCAATTGGCATCCCTACAATTAGTTATTTTTCCCTGATGTCTAGTGGGACCCCCACCTTCTGAGCACCATCCCTGTCTAAATTACTGTTTCCCTGGTGTCTTGTGTCACCTCCCCACCCTCCGTTTGTGTCCTGCCTTCAATAAAGAAAATGGTCCCGCAATGTCTTTTTTTAAACCTGTAAAAAAGGAAATGATCCCTCGCTGATCTGAACCCCCACACAACCTCCCACTGAGGACCTACCACCCCACATCCCCCACAGCCCCCACACACCCTCACTCACCTGAACAGGTCCCAAGATGAAGATTCACTCTCTGATCAAAGACATATCTTGCTGCTGGAAACGCCGACTGCTATATGAGAAAGTAAGGTAATTGCAATTCAAAGTATTTCAATTGAGTTTTCAACTTTGCTGCATAACTTTGACATTCTTACATATTTTGAGCTCAAATTGTCAACATGGCCATTTTGGGACCCCACCTAATGAACAATGTTGGTGGACTTACACAAATCTGGCCAGAAAGGCAATTTTACGGTTGCTTGGCGAAATCATCTTTTGGGTGTGATTTAAACATTTCCACCACAGTTGTTCATCAGGTGGGGTCATAATAAAGATACTGTATGTTGAAATTTGGGGGTCAAAATATGTAGCAATGACAAAGTTATGTGCATACATTGAAACTTTGCTATGCTCCCTCGTAACTTTAGCAATTTTAAAATATTTTGACTCGAAATTTCCAACATAACCATCTTTTTTCACCACCTAAAGAATGTGATAGCTGTCATGTTTCAAACACTGACCAAACTGGGTTTTCACATCTATGGCATGCAATGGCATTGCTGTGGTACCGAATCACATTTTGGTGGGGATTTCAAAATTTTCATTACCAGGTTCATGAGGTGGAGTAATAAGAAGGTTGTATGGACAGTTTCATTCCTGTTTTATTGCAAATGCAAATACAGGGCCCTTTGGGCCCTGCACTTCCACAGCAACATATAAGTATGCATCTAAGAAGGGATGGGACCTTGCGCTCCCCCAGACAAATGAGGATCAATTATTCTATCTCAGAAAGTAAGGAACTTTTTTGCAAAATCTTTGTTAATACATTAGTTAAGGTTGAGGCAAAAAAAGTAGGGAAATGTGGAGTAAGGGTTTCAAACCCTAACACCCCACCCCCACCCTGCAGGCAGCAACAGGAGTGGGATTTGTCCTGGAGTTGTCAACCCTAACACTTACCCAGTTCTCATATACTGTACCCATCTCAGCTTATTTACTCAGGCAATGAGGTGAGCATTAGGGTTGACAACCTCAAGACACACCCCATGCATGTTGCTGCATGCTGGGTGGGGGTGGGATGTTAGGGTTGGAAATCTTAATGCCACACTTGTCATTTCAACCCTAACTAGTGCATTAACAAGGTTTTTGCAAAGAATTTTCTTATATATTATAGTGGTGCACTAATGCCACTACAGTTAGGGTTGAGCAGGCTGCTTAATGTTAAACCCAATTTGTTGCACCTTAATAACTTTGCTGTCCTTTAATGAATTGGCACAAAGCTTGGCATGTGTATTTAGGTTGTCAGAATCTCCAAATGTGGAAAGTTTTGTGATGTCGTCTCGTACAGTTTTCAAGATATGGAGGGTCAAAAAAGTGAAAAAGAAAGCCTATTTTTTCCCTATACTTAACAAGAGGATTTTTGCTCTCACCTGCAGCCTAGACAGTATGAACTTTTTCCCAGATAACTTCAGGGATGGTGGGGTCTATGCCAAGGGTGAGCATTTGGATGGTTTAGTTAAAAAACACTGAACAATTTTTAAATTAAATGTGCTTTGTGATAGTGCTGAAATGCAGCTGAAAGAAAACCAGACTGATTAAGAAAAAAAAAACAGAATGATAAAAAAAATGTTCACTGCCAGTAAAATTGTATGAGAGGTGCTGCTGCTCTGTACCTTTTCACCACTGACTACCAGGCCAGTTCCACCTCTTACAGATAGCAGCCCCTCTCCAACTTAAAGACATTAATATAACCTCCCCCCAGTTAACATTTCCAGAGTATCCACAACTTGATTTAGATGGTGCACAGCAGACCCGGCACCAATGGTGTATCCATCATACAATTTTCCTTTCTAGAGTCTAGTTAACCCCCAAATATCTGCTAATGTCTGATCTTCAGGAATTCTATGTTGTGAAATGAAATAGGTTTATTGCCAAACAAGACATGCAATTCTGTTTTTATGGTGGTGGGGGAAGGGGGTTGGAGCACTATAATCACACATCAGGGATATTTGATGGAGTTCCTGGAAACAGTTGCACTTTATCAAGGAAAAAAAATACATTTAGGGTTAAGTTAATTAATCAAGTGTGCCTGTATCTGAGTCTGTTCCTCTCAAATGCAACACTTTATCTCAAAGTCTCCCTAAGAGCTGTGGTGGGTACCAGGGACTGAGTCGTTGCGGATGGACATTGATGTAACTGAGAAATGAGGACTGGTACTAACCATTGCCTCTTCATCTTCATATGTGTTAATCACCCGCCCTTAGAAATCAGTTAGTCACTATTTTCTTCAAAATTACATGTTCACAACGTTTGCAGTATGTGACAGCATATCTCTGTTGAGGTGGCACCAGAGTGAAGAGAATTATGACAGCTGAAAAGCAATTGGTAGCAAGTTTCTGAGGGCATATAGCAAGTGAGATGCAAGGGGATCAAAAGACCCTCTGATATAATAACTGATCTTATTTTTGACTCAGCAAGAGGGGGATACTTAGCCAGGAACATTCTGATGATTCACTTTTATGTTTTCTGTACAGATGGGGTGTTCCCTTGAATATAATGGCATGGATTCTGCATGTTTGGGTTGATTGCCCATAATACCTCAGGTTATAACAAGGGTCTGTGTGGCTCACAGAAAACCCCTCCCCCTGCAGCCAGAACCTGAAATAAAGAAAACGGTCCCTCGATGTTTTTGTTTTTCAAAATCTGAAAAAAAAAAGAAAATGGTCCCTCGCCAATCAGCTCCACCACCTCCCACTCAGCGCCCACCAACCCACACCTCCCAGTACACTCCCATACACCCTCACTAACCTGAACAGCTCAGAGGTTCAAAACTCACTCTCCGATCAAAGACACGTCTTGCTGCTGGAACCGCCAACTGCAATATAAGAAACTAAGGTAAATGTGGTTCAATGTATTTCAATGGAGGTTTCAACTTTTATGCATAACTTAGTCTCTTCCTAAAAGGGAGCACTGGTTAGTAGCCTAGTGCCAACAGCGTTTCTTCATAAACAGCCATTTCAAACTCAACAGTTTGGACAACAAAAAGGAATCCAACACTTTGGAACAGATTAAAACATTTATTAAATGTTAAAAACACCGCAAATGCAGCTCCAGCCACCACCAATGAATATTTTACACAAAGTGCTTTTTCAAGGCAATATGCATTGACCAATCACTAGTGCTAGTTTAAATAGCATTTTTAAATGACAAAGTTCATTTTCATTGGATGTTTCCTCTAGTTATATCAATTATATGTTGCTTACAATATTTTGTAGTAACAAGAAGGTGGTGAATGGAATGGGGGTGGGGGGTTGGAAAGGAAGGGAAAAGGAACAAGGAAAAATAAATATATATTTTTTTAACCTTAAAATCCATAATATCACTAAATTACACATAATGTGAATAGACAATTATTCGATGGTATACCAAAGCATATTGAAAACAGCATATAAATACAACCTACTATTTCTTTAAAAAATGTCACAAGGAAAAACATTAATTTATTCCAGATCCCATCCATGCCCTAAACTTGAATTGCCAAAAGGCTACTCGTTCTAACAAAAGATTTTCTAAGTTGTCACCTTGGGGAAGCAGGACAACTTTTTCAATTCCCTTAAAAGTAAATTTATGGTTTGGTCCACATTCTTGTATACGCACTGTTAGAGCATTTCCCTCACCCTTATTGGCAATGCTCCTTAGATGCTCCCCAAGTCATTATTTAAATTTACAACTAGTCTTACCCACATAAACTTTTCCACATATGCAGGCTGCAAGATAAATGACAGCTGTTGTGTTGCAATCTAAAAAAACTATAGTATTTGTTTTAAATACTCTGGGAGGGGGATTCACAAAGAAGATGTGCATAGCTTATCTCAGATGCACCAGGGCAAATCAGATGCACAGTGCCCAAACAATGGTATTCACAGAAGATGCACCGCAAGATCCACCCAATGCATCCCCACTGTGAATACCAACGACATGCTGTAGCACAACCTGAGTTGCCTCGGCGCATCCAGGATGTGCAGGAGCACCAGGGATCACTAAACAATGAATCAGGAGCAACTCAGCCAGGGACACAGGAGCAACAGAGGAAGACTGCAGTGGCATAATGGGTGCCAGTGAACAGCCCAGCAGGGACTGCGCCCAAGGTCAAAGGGCTAGAGAGTGGCCTGCCAAAGCAGATGAGGTACGCAGACAGAGCACACATGGTGACACCTGGAAGCACCACACAAACACCCCCATCACAGGGGACTAACAGGCACAGTTGTCATGCACAGGGGAGATTGTCAAGATGTGGCACAGCAGCAGAGGTGCACCGGTCAGCATCACAGAGGCAGCCACACAAGTACCAGTGCACATGAGCACAGCAGGGTGGACATGGGATCTGCAATACTGGCGCACACAGGAGGACAGGCACAATGGCACACAGGCCAAAGGCCATGGCCTGCACAGGAGGAACATGCCCACAGGCACTGTGGAATGCAAGCAGAGCATCACAGTACCAGGGTGACCACCACAACAAAACAACCCATACCACACACAGAACAGGGGCATTGTGCAAGTGAGCACATGATAAGGCCACCCAACAGTCCAGATGCAACAAGGAGGGCACACACTGTGGTGGGCATGAAAGGTGGATATGACGCATGGATGCGCAGTGCTAGAGGCAAATGTGCAAATGGAAACAAGGGTAGTGGGGAACCTAGGAAGCACAGCACGGTGCCAGTATGAGATAAAAGAAATGACCACAGACACTGACAACATTCACAAACAATGTACTCAAACAAGGGAAACAATATAACAACAGCAACATGAACAACAGTAACAATACAACAACAGGGATGCAGATCAGTATGAAGTATAAAAAATACCAACAATATACAGATAAAATCAGGGAGGTGGCAGGTGGGAGGATGGAACAGGGGATGAATGCAATGAAAGGGGATGGTCTCAGAAGGTAGGGGACAGGGAACAAAGGGACTATGTATAGTCAGTCACAATGGCCTAATGACCATGATGGGGCACAGCCCTGCTCACTCCCTGGTGGCCCCCTGCACGCAGTGTCTGCACCAGCACATTGATGGTATGCTGTATCTCCCCCTGCCTCCTGTAAGGTGGCATAATGATCCTCTGCAAAGCCACCTGAAATGCTGTCCCTGCTGGCCTGAAGCTCGTCTGCCTCTGCCTCTGTCTCCTCCCCACCACATCAGAAGGTGCACTCTGTGGACCTACAGTGGGGACACAGACAACAAGAACTCAATGCCATGGTCCACACCGTGTCCCCCCCACCCCCTGTCCACCATGCAAGTGTGATGGAGGCTGCCCCCATGCCAATGGCTGACAGCCTGCCATGCACATTGGACACCAGCAACAGGCTGGCACACACAGCCACACAATGACTGTGTAATGGTACTGAGACAACACAAGGCCCTCATGTGCATGCAGAGTGTTGCGCAGAAGGTCACGCAGCCATGTCCCACACAGCATGTGCAGATGCCAACTGGGTGCACAATTGTGCAGGCTCAGTCCGACCACCAATGGAGCACCACAGGGTGCCCATGGCCCTGAGCAGATGTGGACATGGTGGACATATACACAGGAGCCATGTACACAGTGGCCTTAGCACATGCCACCAAAGCGACACCCCAAGTGTGTGTGCAACAGGCAGCACACAGACATGTACATGTGGCAGGCAATGGCCCACTGTGGGCAAGCCCTCCCCAGATGACCACACAGTGGAAGCACATGCATTACACTCACCTGCACCCACCTGGCACGACTGCCATCCTTCACCACTGGCCCTAGCATCCCTGGCTGCCGCCAGCACCATGGCCCTCCAGCTATCTGCTGGTCCTGCAATGGAAACACAATCAAAGTGCACTGTGAGATGACTGCAGGTATGTTCAAACACCACCTCAAAACCCCCTGCCCAGTGACTCACAGCAACAGCAATGTTGCCAGCATGCAATGTTGGACCCACCCCCTCAATGACCCAATGTAACAGCACCCTGGGCAACAGGTGGAAACAGCCACCACCACAAACAGTGACCCACTATGTCAGTGTGCTGATGGATGTGTGCCATGCCATGGTGGACACCACAAGGTGCCTGCCACAGTGCCACTGCAATGCCAATGTGGCGCACCATGGTGCACATGGCGAAGCACAGTGTGCAGGGTCACACTACATATGCACCACCACCAGCAGGGCATGCCACACGTGTGTGTGTGTGTGTGTGTGTGTGTGTGAGTTTACACTCCCTCACCCCCCATAAAATGCATAGTAGCTGGATAGAGTGGAAGTAACAAGGACAAGACGTGCCTGGGCATGGCACCCCCCCCCAACGTGCCTGGTCCTGAAGGTTGCATAGCCATTCAGGGTCCCTCCACTGAAGATCACCATAGCAGTACCTGCACTGCTCCCCCATGCATGTCAGTCCAGTCTGACACTCCAATCGCTCTACCACCCTTGTCCACACAGCTGAGCATGGCTCATGCAGGTCCTGGCTGTCAAATAGTTGCCCCTCAAGTGGCATGACCAGTGCCACCAGGTTGGCCAACTCAACTTCCCCCCAGTTCACTGCCCTTGGTCCAGCTGCTTGGGCATGTGGCATGGTGATGGGGAATGTGGTAGTAGCAGGTATTCACACCACAAGCTGCAAAGCGTGCCGGCCTGATCACGCCACATGCGCGATAGACCATCAAGTAAAGGCCTGCGCATTACAGGACTGCGGCATGGCTATGCACAATAGCTGCCAATTGCATGGTACCACACATGTGCAGTAGTCACAGGCTTGGTGGGAGACCAGGTTCAGGGGTCACAACTGGGTCGTGCATGCATGGCTTGCACAGATCCGCCATATTGGGTATGGCACACTGTGCCACACACAAGGCACTGTGGATGGCGCATGTACCCAGACATGCGCTGTGGGCTGCAGTAGTACATTCTGACACTGTCACACATATGCTCCATACACTCCCAACATGCAACATGCCACACAGATCAAATGGTACATGTCACCTGACATTTGCTGTTGACTACAATCGCACTCCTGCTGAATGTGCACATGATGCGTGATGCATAGCATGCCTTGTATGATGCATTGCACATGCGTGAGGGTGTGCCATGTGACATGCACCACATTCAGCAAATGCACCAAAGCTATCATGCATGCGTGGGAATGCGCCATATGAGTATACCCCGAATGCCCCAGTTGCGCAATGCTGATTGAGATGAGCTGGGGGCAGTTATGCAATTCACAGCCAGGCTCTCAAATCAGCTCATTGCCTAATTCAGGGGCATCTTACTTACCTGCTTTGTATCTCATTACTGTTGCTCCAAACCTCATTTGCATGCACTGGGCTACGAATGCTCCTGAATGCACCTCCCCAAACCACAGGTGACCGATAGGTATTGCAGCCTTGAAGGTAAGTTTGTTTACATCCATCTCCGTACAGCTTGTCAGCCACAGCAGACAGTGGGGGTTTGCAGGCATCCAAGGGGCTGTGAATGTGCTGAACTGTGCTGATGCCTGCAACATATCCCCCACAGGAGTCACAATGTCCAATCAGGATGATGCTTCAGGACAGAGACGTCCAAACTTCACAGTGGATTAAGACAGGGCACTGCTGGAGGCATACTTCCCAAGGCAAAGCATCCTGGCTGGCAGGGGTGGCAACTGCTAGTGCAGGGACGAGGCCTAGGAAGAGGTTGCCCACCATGTAAATGCCCATTGCAAATTCAATAGAACCCCCAAGGAGTGTCGCAAGCACTTCCATGATGAGAAGAGAAGGGCCAAGGAGAAGATGGCCACCATCTGGGCCTCCCTAGGGTGACAGGAGGTGGGCCACAGACAGTAGTGCGCTTCATACCGAATGAGGAGAGGCTGGTTGCCAGCATGGGCTGGACCACAGTGATGGGTGTTCCGGGTGGTGGTTTCCAGACTGGGGCAGTCCATCACAGCACTGTGAGTATGCATTTGTCACTACTTGTGGGGGTCTGCATGTGCTTGCCATTGGTGCTGTGGCATGACCCACCATGCTCTGTTACATGTCCATGTGTCATTGTGCACAGTACCTGTCGATGTCCAGCCCTATCCATCAACAGTGTCCTGCTGACACATGGTATGCTGCCCCTGTGTGGCACATGGGGGGACAA
Source organism: Neoceratodus forsteri (assembly GCA_016271365.2). NCBI lineage: Eukaryota > Metazoa > Chordata > Ceratodontiformes > Ceratodontidae > Neoceratodus > Neoceratodus forsteri. Next base: position 157,291,136 of record CM028138.1, read on the forward strand.
GGGGGCGGGTGCTGGGGGGTGCTCGGGAGGTTGGCCCCATGGGTGGTGGGCATTGGGGGGGCCCAACACTCACAGTGGTGTGCTGTACTACACTTGTCCCCGAGTGGCAACACCGGCCACAGTGCATGACTGACAACGCTGGTGACTGTGCATGGCAGTGGCTGCTAGGGGTGTCACTCATCTGTGTGGCAGGTCAGGCACACCTCTGGCACATGTACATGGCTCCTTGTTCGTACTTGTTTGTAGACACCATTGACACATGTCACTAACCATGTTACCCTTTCTCTCTTTCAGCTCCGTCACACCTCACAGGTGCTGCAGGGTCCAGGGGACACCCTGTCAACCCAGCACAGAAGCAGCCTGGACCATCACACTGCACCACAGCTGGGGCTGTGGTGGAGCCTGTGCCAGGAACATCCACCACCTCCGCAGCCCCGGCTGTGGTGGAGGGTGATGCTGGCCCATCTGACCCCTCCACAGCCAGTGCTACTGCTAGTGGCCAGGGTAACCCATGGCTTATCAGCTTTCTGAGTCTTGCTGATGAGAACCATGTGGACAGGGTAGACACTGTGGATGACCTGCTGGTGCTGGCAGCTGGAATGGAGGGGGCATATGATGACAGTGATGTTGATGCCACACAAATATGGGAGGACATGGACACCATCGGCCTGGCTGTGGCCCATGTGCATGCACAGGTGGCACCTTGCAGCATTGGCAGTCCTGTGGCCCCATGTGCACCCACAGGGCTACTACAACTTCCCTCAGTGGTGGATGTTGGTAACCATGTGTCTGGTGCTGCTGTGGTGCCAGGGACTGCCACCTTTGTCCAGCAGGCTGCTGTGGAGCAACAGCAGGTGGCAGGGGACCATGATGTGGGCATCCCTGGGCATGCAGTGGTTGACTGTGCCCAGTCCCCACCCACACATTGGACAGCTGTGTGGCATCCACCTACGGTGGATGTAGCACAGCAGGCTGGAACCCTACCTGCTCGTTGGCACTGCCCCCCTGTTGCATCCCCCACCAATGAGGTGGAGGGGTATGCATGCCTCCTGTAGGACACCATGGAGGGGCTGGTGTCCCTCAGGGTGGAGCTCAGGGGAATTTAGACCCAGCTGGTCATAGAGCATGAGTCGGCATCTGCATTGTGAACCCAGCTGCTGGCTGAGGTTTGCCAATTGCTGGTGGGCACAACCGCTGCACTGGAGAGGATGGCACTTGCATTTGAGGTGGTCACTGTTCACATTGCACCATATGGACACTATGGTACCAGCTGCACTACCAGGAGTTTCTCATGCACCCCCAGGTCACAGCATCAGGTGAACTTATTGCCGCTGATGATGTCACCACACCTACCCATCCCGGACACCCACAAATCCAACCTTGGTCTCGGGAGTAACACACCAGTGAGCACCCATTCACAGTCTCGCTATAGTACCCCATCAGAGGTGGTGGACACCCCCCCATGGCCTGTGGCACTGACTCAGCAACCACCAGGCAAGGGGGTGGCCACCCATGTGTCCATGGTGGTCATGGGGACTCCTGCTGATGCCTGGGTAACCTGCTCCCATGGTCCCTGTAACCTGCAACCATTGTGGCCCACACACAAGGTTGCCAGTGCCTGGGGCAGCATGCTGTGACACACGTCTGCCCCAGGACAACACCTGTGTAAGACACCTGTGTGGTGCACTGTGCATGGCTGGGGCCACTGATGTTGTGCTGCGTGGCATAGGCATGATGAGTGAGGCCCTCTGTCTGCTGTGCATGTGTGCTTGTGGATGTACACTGATCCATGCCGTACCCCAACACAGACACTGTGTCCTCCCTGTCCATGTCATGCCTGTTGTGTGTGTCTGTGCATGTCTGTCATCCCTCTCCAGTGTGCTCTGCACCTGCTGTGTGGTAGTCATCTGTGCAAGTGTGTGTCATTCCCCACCCCCATCTGTGTTGTGTGTGTTTGTGGCTGCTGTGTTTTGCCCTCCAGTGATACTCACCTGCGGTCCCTGAAATGCTCCTTCACTATGATGTCCCTGTGCCACCGGGACCTAGCAGCTAGGCATGGATCCCTATGCCCCAGGGGCGGCTGACCACCTCCACCATGGAGCCCCTCCTCCTCCTCCTCCCCTAAACTGTTGCCCTCCCCAGCCTGGACAGGTATTCCACAGTCAATGGCCATCTTGTGTAGCATACAACAGGCCAGGAATATGCCACAGGCCATCTCTGGGCTGTATTGTAGGGCACCACTAGACCTGTCCAAGCACCTGAATCACATCTTCAGCACGCCGAACACATGCTTGATGACAGTGAGTGTAGCGATGTGTGCCACACTGTAATGCTCCTCAGCCTCATTGCCTGGATGGTGGTAGGGGGTAAGCAGCCATGGGGCAGAGGGGATACGTAGCATCACCTGTGGGAGGACAAAGCAGTCTGTTAATCTCCCTCATGCATGTGCCTTGTGATCCACTGTTCCACTCCCCATCCATCATTGTATGCATGTGCAGCTACTGCCTGTCTACCTCTGTACCTGTGGCCCACCTCCTGGTGCAGCCGTATACCACCATGGTTTGACACAACATCTGTGCCTTAACCACCACCTGCAATGTCCTGTCTGCCCTCTCCTGCCCTGCACCTAACCATTACCACATCTGGGGCTGACTGCTCCTGTCCTGTCCAGCAATGGTTACATTCCATTGCTCTGTGGTTGCTCATGCCTGACTGTGTGTAGCACCTTCCGCCCCTGATGCACATTCCTGCTGTTCTGCATCACTACACCACCTATACTGTGCTGTGCCACAACACTGTCCCCCTGTTTATATGCACCTTCCTGACTGCATGCCCACCTCCACTGTCCCACATGGGTGTGTGCCCTTGCATTGTCCCTGTCGTGGCCCCCACACCCATGCAGTACCTCCTGACATATGTGGTGCTACAGTATGCATTGTGTGAACATATATTCATGCCCCACTCACCCACTAGGTGGCCTCTGGGGATGTTCCCAGTCTCAAACTGGTGGCACAGGGCTTACTGGTGCCATATGAAGGCGTCGTGTGTATGCCCAGGGTGTGTGGCGCAAACATTGGTGATGTGCCCTGTGGCATTGCACACCACCTGGCAGCTGATGGAATAGAGCCCCTTGCGGTTCATGTATGGTATCATCTCATTGCCAGGTGGTGCACAAATTGCCACATGGGTGTAGTCAGTGGCCCCTAACATGCCTGGCATGCATACCACCCTGTGGAATTGCTGCATAGCTTCTGTCGACTTTGCCTGTGTGCTTAGGAATCGAATGAACTCTGAAGCATGCGGGAGCAGTGTGGTGAGGAACTGGGTGAGGATTTGGGACATGGACTGCTGCAAAATGCCAGTGGTGTTACCAGCTGGCCTCTGGAAGGTGCCCGTGGTGAACAGGCACAATGCTGTTATCACCTTGGTCTCCACAGATATGGCATGACCCCTTCCAGTGGGTGCCTGCATTTCCTCATGGCACAGCTCCTAGAGCTGCCTCAGAACTGTCCTGTTCAGATGGTATCGGTCAACAGTTTCTGTGTCAGTCAGCTGTTCAAATGTGACTCGGGCATGATACCACCGCGGGGCAGACCACCTACAGTGCCTTCCACCACCATATTGACGGCCTGCCCATCTCCTCAACCCCATCAGTATGCCCACCATCATGAATAGTGCCCCATCCATGTTTTTGGCCTCACTGATGCTGCTGCTGCTGATGCTGCTGCTATCCTCCCGGCTGCCTGCTGGGAGCTTGCACTGAAGTCTGCTCCTTTTATACTTATCTCCTTAGTGCACATATGGGTGGAGGCACTGTGGATGCACTGTGTATGCACATTCATTTTGCTTTGTGAATGGGGATGTGCTGTGTATGCAGCTACACGGCCCCTCCAAATGTGCCGCATATCATTATTTTTTGTCTCTGGCGCATCTGTGGTGGTGCATCTGGGATGCGCCGGAGCATCTCTGCCCTTTGTGAATTGCACCATGGCGTATTTGTGACTATCCCCCCTCTATTCATATTTGCAACAGAAAATTCTTCACCAGTACTTAATACATCACAAAATTTGCAATTCATACATTTAAAAGTTCCCTTCTGTAAGATGGAGAGTTTATTCCCCTAGATTTCCTAAAGTTACTATGCGTTACTCTATCCCCAATAGTTGGTCCTGTTTTAAAAACGATCTTGGGTTTTTGTGTACTGATAGTTGCAAGTCATGCTTTGGTATTTAAAATATGCTACTTGTCATTTATTATCTTTTTAATCAAATGTGCTTGAGTAATAAAATTACTTTCAAAACAACCCCCATTATCCATTCCATACTGCATTTTTTTTCTTGGTTTACATAGTTCCTCTTTCTCTATGACATCTACTGAAACAATGGCTTGGTCCACACACTTCTCACTAAAACCTCTCTCTAAAAAATGAGTTTTTAGACCATCTGCTCATTCTGAAGTGTTCAGCTTCAGTAAAAGTTTGCTTAAGATGAATAAATTGGCCTTTGGGGATATTATTAATAGTGTGTCTAGGACGGTGGCTGCTAAAATGTAAAAATGAATTCCTTTCTATTTCTTTTCCAACCCTAACACCCCACCCCCATCTACCAGACAGGAAAAAACATTACTGTTTCACCTCTCCTGTACCTTCAGTAATCAGGCATGGGGTGTGCCTTGGGGTTGTCAACCTTAACGCTCACCCCATTCAACCATGGTTGTTTAGTGATGCCCAGTGGTTATATTCTTGATTTACTATTTAACTCAGAAGATTTACATATTTTAGAGAAATTATTTATCTACTTATTAAAGGTAATTTAGTACAGGAAGAGAATAACTGCTTTCTGAGTAACTATATGATCATTATATGTTGATCTTAATAGGCAAAATGAGCATCAATGTTTAGGAAATTAAATAATTATTGTATTTAGTGTTGATGTTCCAAGTCTTGATCTGAGATTTTTTAAAAGATGTATTTTAGAAATGTTGATAACAATATGATGGATATATTTGTTTAAGTTATATACTATATTGATTTTTATATTGTAGTGACAAAATTGTCAACAAACTTTTTACTACTACATGAAAGAAGCTGAGATGTGTAGAGTATATGAGAATGGGGTAAAGCGTAAGGGCTGTCAACCCCAAGGCACACCCCCTGCCTGATTAATGAAGGCATAGGAGTGGTGAAACAGTAATGGTTTTTCCTGTTGCTGTCTGGTGGGTGGGGGTGGGGGTCTTAGGGTTGGAAACCCTAACACCACATTTCCCTGTTTTTGTCATTTCAACCCTAACTAGTGAATTGATGAAGTTTTTGCAAAGAATTTCCTTACTTTTTTGAGATAGTATAATTGTATTTTCATTTGTCTGTAGGAGTGAAAGGTCCTCTGGGCCCTGCACACCCATCCCTCATTAGATGCATACATATATGTTACCATGGAAGCATAGGGCCCAGAGAGTCCTGTGCCTGTATTTGTAGTAAAAACAGAAATGACATTTACAACATAGCCTTCTTATTATCTCACCTGGTGAACCCAGTAATGAACATTTTGAAATTCCCGCCAAATCGATTCTGTGCCACTAAAATGCCATTGCATGCCACAGGTGCAAAAACACAGTTTGGCCAGGGTTTAAAAAATGAAATCTGTCACATTCATGAGGTGGTTTAAAGATGTGTATGTTGACAATTTTGAGTCAAAATATTCAAAATTGCAAAAGTTATGAGGAAGTATATCAAAATTTCAATGTATGTACATAACTTTGCCATTTTTACATATTTTGACCCCAAAATCTAAACATAGCCTTCTTATGACCCCACCTGATGAACAAGGGCAATGCAAATTTTAAAATCCCACCCAAAAGGTGCTTTTGCCATGTAACTTTGAAATTGCCTTTCCAGCCATATTTACATACTGCCACTACCATTGTTCATGAGGTAGGGTATCATTAAGACAATTTTTAAAATTTTGTGTAAAAATATGAAAAAATGGGAAAGTTATGCACGAAAGTTGAAAACTCCATTGAAATACATTGATTATCCTTATGAAAAAAGAACTTGTTTTGTATCTCATTATACAAAACAAGATCTTGTTTTATATCAAGTGATATGAAACAAGATTTATAATGTTAAAAAAATATTTTAAGGGAGCTGGCCCACCGGTGCAGCGGTTGGATTTCCGCTTGTAACCCGGGTCATTGGAGGGCCAGCTGGGGGGAGAAGGATCTAGCATCCTTGGACTGCTCTCCTTCTCTGGGGGGGAGGGTGAGTGCATGTGTTCGGTGTCTAGCAACACCCAGTGGAAGCTGGGTTGCTGCACAGAACACTGATGCCTGTACAACTCAGAGGTGGGGTAGATGCTGGCCTTCATTGCATGTCCCCGCCCCTGCTTACAGGGGAAGAAATATCTGGGCCTGGTTCATCTACATGATGCCCTGCCCCTGGGCCTCTCATCATCTCCGATGCCAGCTCCCCTGACCAGATACTAGACTTGCGGCGTTTGGGCCAGTGCTGCAAACCCGCCCTCTGGGGCTTAAGCCAGGGCTATCTGGGGAGGAGTGCAGGTTATAGTCGGACATGGAGGTCCCAGGGGTCCGTGACCAGGGTGGATGCCCCAAATGGCCATGGTGCCACCAAAATTGAGCTAAATAAAAAAATATATATATATATATTTAAAGGGGATTTCTGTAATGAATAAGTACAGAATCCAGCTAAGGGGTCCTGCTAAGGGGGTCCTGATAAGCAAGCTACATCTCTGGTATGCACAAAAGTTGAAAATCCTATTGAAATATGGTACATTGATTCCCCATACGGAAAAAAAAATTGTTTTGCATCTCGTCATACGAAACAAGATCTTGTTTCATATCATGCGATACAAAACTAGATTTATAATGCTTACAAAAAAACATTTTAAGGGGATTTCTGTAACAGATGAGTACAGAACCCATCTAAGGGAGTCTGATAAGCAAGCTACATATGTTGGCTCGTCCCCAGAATATCATTTTTGAAGGGTTTCTTAATTTGAATTTTGAGGCAAAACTGAAAACAAGATGGCTGCCAAATGAAAAAGGACTTCCTCAAGTGAAAAAGGATGATGTCAATACAACAAAGTAATTTTTTCTTCATTTCATACAGCTACTTTGAGGTGCTTGCTGAGCTTGCTCAAAACCTATTTATGAAAATTTTAAATCAGAATCCATTGAACAGTTGTGAAGATAATAAAGTGCAAAATTTCAAGTTTAACATAAAAAAACAGTTCAACCCTAACTAAAGTGGTGCTACCACACCCAAATTAAAAAAATAGCCTTTTTTGTATTACCCCACCTCATCAACCCGATAGTAAAAATTGTTGAATCCCCACCAAAGCATCATTCTGTGCCACCACAGCGTAATTCTATGGTAGAGGCACAAAAAGACATTTTTGTGCAAGATTTGGCACGAAAAGTCATTTTGTGCACTGACAGCAGTCACATTCATGGGGTGGTGTAAAGAAATGGTTATATTTATAATTTGTGGTTACAATATTGAAAATTAACAAAGTTATGATTGAGCATTGCAAAATGTTGACAGATGCACACAACTTGGCCCTTTTAGCATATTTGGAACCCAAATTTTCAACATATCTTTCTTATGACCCTACCTCATGAACAAGTATGGTGAAAATTTTGCAATCCTGCCTGAAATTTGATTTTGCCAAAAGATGTGAAATTGCCTTTTGGGCAAGATTTGCTAAACGTCACCTCCATTGTTCATGAGGATGGGTCTCAAATAGTATGTTGAAAATTTGGTGTCAAAACATGCAAAATTGGCAAAGTTACACAGAAACATAGAACCATAGAAGCTGATGGCAGATAAGGACTGCAAGGCCCATCCAGTCTGCCTATTTCTTTTTCTACCTTATGAATGTGCCATCGGCCTTTGCTCTGTCAATGGCCTATCTATTCATACTCATCTGTATTGCTCCCTTTTGCCTGTCCCATGCCTGTTTGAAGCGCTGCACTGTATTCATATCCACCACTTCCTGAGGTAGGCCGTTCCATGCATCCCCCACCCTTTCTGTGAAAAAGAACTTCCTCACATTACCCCTTAATCGACTTCCCTCTAATCTTATGTTGTATCCTCTTGTCCTGCTATTTTTCTTATTTCGAAACATGTTAGACTCTTTCACCTTGTTAATGCCCTTATGGTGTTTGAATGTTTCGATCATATCACCTCTCTCCCTCCTTTGCTCTAGGCCAGGGTATACATATTGAGCTCCATTAATCTGCCCTCATATGTTTTCTGATGCAGTCCCTGCACGATTTTGGTTTCCCCTTCTCTGGACTGCCTCAATTTGGTTAATGTCTTTGTGAAGGTGTGGCCTCCAGTACTGCACACAGTACTCCAGATGGGGCCTAACCAGTGTCTTGTAAAGAGGGATTATTACCTTCCTTTCACGACTTGTGATACCCCTACTAATTTATTTATTTAAGTCTAGGATTAGCACAATACCTTTGAGCCGAGGCTCTTTTACAAAGGTTCCACGTCAGATGGTACAGTACACAATAAGAAACAGTAAATAATCATTTAACAATTGCTAAACATGCAAATACAGTTCGGGTAAAGGATTTTGGAGAAAGAGGGAGCGAGATAGGAAGGAGTAGGGGTGAGGGGGGAGGGAGATCAGAGAGTTTGAGATGAAGGGGAGGAGAGAAGCAGGTAGGAGTAGTTGGGAGGGAGGCAGGAGGAAGGGGGTGGCAGCCAATGGACCTTGTCAAGGACAGACAGATTAAAGTGCTAGGTTAGGGTGGCAACTAATACACCCCAACATCCCCCTAGCCTTACCTACTGCTTTAGTGGTCTGCTTGGATGATTTCAGGTCATCTGTGATAATGATGCCCAAGTCTCTTTCTTCCCTTGTGACTGCCAGCAACTCCCCTCCCAACCTATAGGTGGCTTCAGGGTTTCTTTTCCCTATGTGCACGATCTTGCACTTCTTTGCATTAAATCCCAGTTGCCACTCTTCTGACCATTTTGCTAGTTTATCCAGATCTCTTCTCATTCTGCCCACCCCATCTGGATCATCTACTCTGTTGCAGATCTTGGTGTCATCTGCAAACAGACAAACCTTACCCTCTAGTCCATCTGCAAGGTCACTAATGAAGATGTTGAAGAGGACTGGCCCCAGGACTGATCCCTGAGGTACCCCACTTGTGACTTGCATCTCTTCTGACTGTATACCATTTACCACCACTCTCTGTTTTCTGCCCGTCAACCAGTTTACCACTCAGCTGACCAACTTCGGACCCACCCCCAAGCCTACCCAGCTTATTAATCAATCTTCTATGTGGAACAGTTTCGAAAGCTTTGCTGAAGTCAAAGTAGATGACATCAACTGCTCCCCCCTTGGTTCATCACACTGGTTACCCAGTCAAAGAAATTTATGAGATTAGTTTGACAGGACCTTCCTGATGTAAACCCATGCTATCTTGGATCCTGTGCTCCTATGGATTCCAGGTGTTGCACTATCCTTTCCTTAATGAATGCCTCCATAATCTTGCCCACTACTGAAGGAAGACTGACTGGTCTATAGTTCTCTGCCTCCTCCCTGCTACCACTCTTGTGGAGCAGGATCACATGAGTCCTTCTTCAGTTTTCTGGGACCTCTCCTGTGCTCAGAGACTCACTAAACAGTTCTGATAATGGATCTGCTAGTTCCATCCTTAGCTCATGTAGTACCCTGGGATTTATGCCACCAGGTTCATTGCATTGTCCACCCTGAGCTTATTGAGCTCTTGTAGGACCCTTTATTTTGTGAAGGGACTAGTGCACACCTCCCTCCCCCCTGTGTCCATGGTGCTGAGCTGTTGGCCCTGCCCTACCGTCTCCTCAGTAAATACTGAGCAGAAGTATCTATTTAGGATAGAGACTTTTACATGGTCTTCTTCCTCACATGTCCCATTATCCCCTTTGATCTTAGCAATACCCCCTCTGGACTTTCTTCTTTCACTAATGTAGCTATAGAAAGTCGTGTCACCTTCTTATGCACCAAAGTTGAAAATCCCTTTGAAATGCATCGATTTCCCATAAGAAAAAATATATTTTTTCTTCAGTCGTCATATGAAACAAGATATTTTTGCATATGACTCCTATTCAAAAATTTTTAATGTTTAAAAAAACACATTTTAAGGGCATTTATCAAGCAGTAAAGTGCAGAATGCAGCTAAGGGGGTCCCAATAAACAAGCTACAGTGAAGCTCACCAGGATCAAGCCCAACTCTGCAGAATTCTGCAGTAGAGTCACTGCAGGGAACAACACAATTTCAATGGGAGTTAGTCCATTTTGTCATGCAGTGAAACTGTGACACTGTGCTTGATCCCAGCAGGCTTCACTGTACATGTGTTGGTTCCTCCTAAGAACATCATTATTGGGAGTTCCAAATTAGAATTTTGCAGACAAAACTGAAAACAAGATGGCAGCTATATGAAGAAGGATTTTCCTCAAATGAAAAAAGACGATGTCATATGAAAAAAGAATTGTTTTTTCATATCTAACAGTTATCTTGAGGAGCTTACTGAGCATGCTCAGAATCAAGTTATGAAAATTTTAAATCGGAATAACTTTGGAATGGCTTAATATTTTTTCACCAAACCAGCAAAAGGCCCAGCTGTGAGTCAGCCCCTTTATTTCCTGAAAAACTGAGACCACAATTCCAAACCACTTGGGCTGTAGCCAAATTCAAAGAAAATCCCAATCAAACCAATGAGAAAAAAAACCGAAAAATTCTGTTTTTTCACCATCCAAATCTTGGAAACCGCACTTCCAACCAAAATGAAACTTAATACATTCAATGATCTACCACATGATACTGTGCATGCAAAATATCGTGCAAATCCTTTTAATGGTTGTAAAGATATTAAAGTGCAAAATATTGAGTTTAACATAGAAACCCCAATTCAACCCTAACTATAGTGGTGCTACCATGCCAATATATATATATATATATATATATTATCTATATAAATATATATGTGTATATATATATATAAAAATATATTTATCTATCTATATTTATAAAATGGGAATAAGTGGTTGCTACAAATCCAATCTTCTGATTGTATAAAAAGCATCACATGACCATGTGTATATCAGAGCATGACCACACACATACACTTTTACCCCCTTCCAAAACAATTTTGCCATTTTATAAGATAGATAACCCACTCTAAGATATGAGGTTGCACTCTGATATATGCATGGCTTGGGTGGTTGACACATTCTGCCTGCGGCCTTGTGTGTAACAACGCACACCAAGGCATGTGTATATCAGAGTGCGATCATACACCTTAGAAGATTGCTCAAGGAGATAGTTCTTGAGAGAGGTTTTGAAAGAACCAAGTTTAAGTTCCTGGGAGATAGCGGTTGGGGGGCCGTTTAGCCATTTAGGTGCCTGGTGAAGAAAAGCCTTTTGACACAAGGAGGTTCTGCAATGGGGTACTGAGAGGGAGGACCAAGAGTTACTTGTGGACACTCAAGTTGTGGGAGCTATTGTGATAAGTGAGTCCAGGCCCAGTGGGGTTTGTCTGAAAGATATTTTTTTGGCAAGGATGCATGTATGATATTTTAGTCTGGCTTCAAGATTTAGCCAATTTGCAGATTTGAATAGGTCACAGGTGTGTGTGTGTGTGTGTGTGTGTGTGTCTATGTGTGTGTTTGTTGCAGCCAGTGACCAGCCTACATGCTTTATTTAGTATGTTTTTTACCCGGGAGAGGGCAGTTGGATCCGTTGTGCCATAGATCACTATATTGTAGTCGACGAGGGAGAGGACCAAAGATGATACTGCAAGGCAGAGGGCCTCAGGAGTGAGGTAGTGTTTGTGACGGTATAGGAGTCCAATCCTGGAGTTGAGGGCAGAGGATAGGTGTCAAATGTGAGAGTGGTAGGTGAGGGGGGGTATCTAGGGTTAAACCCAGGTACTTGAACACAGAGACTTGCTCAATTGGAGCACTGGCAGAGATACAGATGTTCAGTTTGTAGTGGCTTAGTTGGTTTTGGTGGTGGGTGAAAATCATGGATTTGTTTTCTTTTATAGTTGAGGATTAATTTAGGAGCCACAAACCAGGATTCAATTTCTTTGAAATGCTCCTGTTAAACATACACTTATTATATAAGTTACAGTGTAAAATTAAACTTGCATATCAGTATATCATTTTTCATTACATAGTCTGTAAAATAAAGTAAAATAAAACACGAATGTTTTTGATAGCATAACAAAATATAAATTACCTCTGCTGGCTGACTGCTGATTTCACAGATTTTGAACACTTCTTATCTCAGTTGGGTTTCCGTGTTTAAGTAAGCCATTTAGTCAGTGTCTTTCTGTAGCAGTTTTAGGGTAACCCTTGAAGTGGGTGCATGAGGAAGGGCACTGTCCATTACGGCGACTCCTTCCCGGTGCAATCCACTCATGATGATGGAAAGGTAGGGCGACTGGATGAGGGTGTGTGTGAACTAGGCGACAGGATGTCGCTATATGTATGTGCGTGGGAGCGAGCACGGAGAGCGTTGGCTTAGAGAGGGTTGAGAGGCTGTAAGGGGTGGCACTGCATTTGCTGGTCAAGCTGCGTTGTGGTGTTGGGGATTGGCTAGTGGCTGGGGTGGCTAAGGTACTGGGTTCGGGTCCGGGAGCTGGTGCGATTTTATAGTGCGCCCGGCCCGAACCTTTTGTTTTACTGCTTTCACCCCCCCCCGACATACCCCCCTGGAGTTGAGAATCCTTAAGTAGGGGGGTGCGGGGAAAGCAGTAAAAGTCTGTCCTGGTGCCATTGTTCTGGTGCTCTGGGGTTGTCAGAGTGCCAAAAATGTGTTCGGCACTCTGGCTGAGCGATAACGGTGATCGCCTTTAGGCATTCACTGTTATCACATAGACCCCAATTTTAGTGATTTTCAGTAGTATTGAATCTTCTGTCTGATAACATTTAACTTTTGGGTGCAACCCTGTGCATTGAATCTTATGTTTCACATCACAAATCACGCCACTTAATTTTTGGGTGCAACACTGTGCATGGAATCTTCTGTATTACATCACTTTGTCATGATTCTCAAAAATCATATCATTTAATTTTTGGGTTCGACCCTGTTTGTTTACTGAATGTTCTGTTTCACATCCCTGCTTAAGTAAGCCATTTTGTCAGTGTCTTTCTATAGCAGTTTTAATGATTTTCAATCAATCGATCAATCAATATATTATTTGTTAGGCACCCAATCCTGGATGCTCTGGGTGCTGTACAACAAAAGATAAAAAAATAAAATTACATACATAAAACTGCAGCATAAATAATTAAGAATTCAGCAAGCAAGATTAAAAAGCATTAAAAGGCATCAGCAAGGAATGCTAGATTAAAAAGGTGAGTCTTTAGGCCCCTCCTGAATGCATCCACTGTAGGGGCTTCACTCGAAGGTCTTGGCAACGTGTTCCAGAGGACTGGGCCAGCCATCTTGAATGAAGGATCACCCGACGCTTTCAGCCTGGTCCTCATAACCACCAGGAGGCCCTCGGTGGAGGAACAAAGGGAGCTGGCAGGGATGGCAGAGGTAAGAAGGTCTGACAGGTGACCAGGGCCTGATCCATATAGGGCCTTATAGGTGAGCAAGCCTACCTTGAACAGAACTCTCCACCTGACTGGCAGCCAGTGTAGACCCCACAGGACTGAGGCCACATGACAGGACCTGGGCAGTCCTGTCTGCAGCCTGGCTGCTGCATTCTGCACCAGCTGCAGCTGACGGAGGTTCCCTCCACTGACCCTGAGATAGAGAGCACTACAGTAGTCGAACCTGGATGTTACTTAGGTGTGTACCAGTGATGGCAGATCTTTGGGAAGAATTAGGGGTTTAGTCTGGATGATGTTCCTTAAGTGGTAAAAACCACTTTTGATGACCACCGACACCTGAGTTTCAAATGTCAGCTTTTCGTCAAGGACAATGCCCAGATTTCTAACCCTAGAGGACACCATCAATGAGACTGACCCCAGGACCAAACCTATTGTCATCCCAGAGGCATCCCCATCATGCCCATGACCCAGCTCTATCACAAGTACCTCCATCTTGTCTGGGTTAAGCCTCAGCCAGTTAGAGTTCATCTAGTCCTGGATCTCGGCAAGGCATTTGTTTAGTATATTGATGGCACCACTTGTCCCTGGTGCAAATGATATATACAACTGAGTATCTTCTGCATAGCAGTGAAAACACAAGCTGTATTGTTTAATGAGCCTGTCTAGAGGTAGCATGTACACCATGAACAGCACTGGTGATAGGATCAAACCATGAGGAACTCCACAAGTTGGGACATTGGGGAGGAGAAATTCCCATTACCACCCTCTGTCTCCTGCCAGACAGAAAGGACTCAAACCAGTTGATGACAGTACTGGCGAGTCCACAATACTCTCTAAAGTGATCCAACAACATGATGTGGTACACGTTGTCAAATGCTGATGACAGATCGAGGAGAATGAGAATTGACTGTTCCCCTCAGTCTCTAGCCCTGAGCAGGTCACTACGCACCCGGACTAGTGATGTCTTTGTGCAGTGCCTCAACCTAAATCTGGATTGGTATGGCTCGTAGATGTTAAAAACCTCCAGGTGCTCATCGAGCTGCAGAGCCACTATCTTCTCAACAACCTTCCCTAGAAATGGGAGGTTGGAGATAGGTCTATAATTTGCCAGGACTTCAGGGTTGAGAGATGTTTTTTTTTCAGAAGTGGCTTCACCTTCACCAGCGCCTCCTTCAATGAACTGGGAAACACCTCCTCCAAAAGTGAACACCCAACTATTCTGGTGAGCACTTGACTAATGGCCTTGATGCAGCCCACTAGGAGATGCGTCGGGCCAGGGTCCAGTTCGCAACAAGTGGGCCGCAGCTTCGAAATCACTTTAGAGACCTTGGCCATCTCCACCGGCTGAAACTCCACCCAGACAACTGGAGTGTCTCTGCTCCACCCAGGCCTCACCCTGCAGGACTGAACTAGACCCACTGGTGATATTTCAGCCAGAATAGAGGATACCCTGTCAGAGAAGAACAATGCAAACTCTTTGCAAAGAGCTACTGAAAAGGCTCTTTTCAGCTGTAGACAGACTGGATGGAGCAATCTGTCCACAGTCTGAAAGAGATGAGCTGGTCTGTTCATCTTGCAGCAAGCTCCTTGGACAGGAACTCTGCCTTCTTATGGTCGATTGCCCTTTGATAGTGTTATTAAATCTGTCTGATACCACTTAATGTTTGGGTGCAACCCTATACATTGAATCTTCTGTTTCATGTCACTTAATCATGTATTATGCTACATAATTTCTTGGGTGCAACCCTGTTCATGGAATCTTCTGTTTCACATCACTTAGTCATGATTCTCATGAATCACACCGCTTAATTTTTTGGTGCAGTCCTGTTTGTTTCCTGAATCTTCTGCTTCATGTCCATGCTTATGTAAGCCATTTTGTCAGTGTCTTTCTGTAGCAGTTTTAGACTTGGACTGCCTTCTTTTGTGCCAAAAGTATTTCATACATGCAAAACAGTGAGTTCCATCTTGTCATAACATCTTGTTTTAGTTGCTGCATTCACAAGCCATTTCTTTTTTCTGGAGGTCAGCCAAGATACCATGTGATTTTATGGAGTGACTAAAAAAGGCCACACATTTTTCTTTGCAGCTTCCACTAGTGTTTCTATACTGTTCATAGAATCATAGAATCATCATAGAATCATAGAAGTTTGATGGCAGAAAAGGACCATACCGGCCCATCTAGTCTGCCCCATTTTTCCCCCTACACCTCCCCCTTCCTGCCAGCCCCTGCCCTACCCCTGATACTCAGCCCTATATGCCTGTCCCACGCCATTTGAATTCTTCCACCAATTTAGCCCCCACCGGCAGTCTGTTAATAATAAAAATAAGCTTTATTCATTTATTTATTTTTATTTATTAAACTCTAGGATTACAAGTACCTTTGAGCAGGAACTGCTCATTTACAAAGGTTCCACATTGAAGGACGGGGGAAACATACATATAAAAGCTGGCAATGGTTTACAGTCATAACACATACAAAGGTTGGCAATGTTTTACAGTTATAACACACTTTAGAAATTACAAACATTACTGGAGAGCAACTTAATAAGCAGCTAGATGAAGTAATAGAGTAAGAGATTAAGAAGCAATGGACAGTAAGTGTGAGATTGGGTAGGAGGGGGACAGTAAGACGTAGGCAGGCTGAGGGGCCACTGTGAGAGGGAAGGAGGGAGGGGTGTCTAGATATAGTACAGGGAAATTTGGTAGTGAAGTTTGAGAAGTGGCATAGAGGTGTGAGGGAAGGGAGGTGGGGGAAGGGAGGGAAAAGGTAAGGGGTCGAATAGAAAAAGCAGGAGCCAGAGAGAATAATACTCTGGTAGGAGATGAATCACTGGTCTTGAGCAACTAGGTGGTGTTTGGAGCAGTCCTTTTAGGAGAAGCAGTCACATTGAGTGGTAGAGGTGAGGTAAAGTCAGAGATTCCATTTAAAGGGTCCAAGTATAGCAGAGGAAAGTGTTTCTTTGTTGAGGGTATTGAACCACTGTGGAGCCCTGTGGGTGAAAGACTGCTGACCCATAGAGGTACGACATCTGGGAACCTGGAAGGTCTGATATTGGGCACTACGTGTATGCTGATTATCATTATGGGCAGTAAGGAGCTTACCAACACCTGGAGGCATGAGCCCAAACAGAACCTTTTTGGTTAGCAGGCAGGTCTGGTATTGTATTCTACTGAGGAGTGGAAGCCAGCCAGCCTGGATGTAGAGGTCACAGGTCTGTGTTTGGTGGGCAGCACCAGTTAAAAACCTGCAGGCTTTGTTGAGTGTAACTGAGATCCTGTGGAGGGCAGTTGTAGAAGCAGAGCCGTAGATGGCAAGACCATAGTCAATGATAGAGGTGACAGAGCTGTAGATAGCCAACCGAAGGGCATCAGCGGACATACAGTGCTTGTGCAGCAGTCCAATCTGTATGTTGGCAGCCTTGGCAACAGTGTCCATATGCCAAGTGTAGGAGAAGGTACTGTCTAGTGTGATACCAAGGTACTTGAACTCAAAGATGTTTTCAAGTGAGGTCCCAGAATGGTTCTTGATGGTGCGGGACAGTGATTTATGCCTGCTCCGTGGATTGCAGAAGGTCATGACTTTAGTCTTGCTGTAGTTCAGGATGGGTTTATGTGTGCTGAACCACTCTTCAACACACTTGAAGTCAAGCTACAGCTGAGTTTCAAGGATTTTAGAGTCATAGTGGCTAGTGAACAGGACTGCATCATCCATGTAGAGTAGTATTTTTTGCTTTCAGACACTAGGGAGTCTGTTGGGGAAGAGGGAGAGGGAGAGGGAGAAGAGTAATGGACCCAGAATAGACCCCTTGGGGACTCTGGAGAGGACTGGCATTTCATCAGATGAGACACCAGCTATCCTGACACATCGGACCTGGTTCCCGAGGTAGCTAGCAAACCATGAAAAGGCATCATTGGAGAGCCCGATAGAGGACAGTTGCCTGAGTAGTATAGGGTGATTAACGATGTTGAAGGCTTTCGTCAGGTCTATAAATACTGCCCCCCCACAGTTTCCTTGGTCGAGCGTGGTGTGGCTGAAACCTGTAAATTCCAGAAGAGCCATGGTGGTGCTGTGCCCTTTTCTAAAGCCATGCTGTTCTGGGCATTGGACTTTGTACTTATGCAGGAATTCAACTAATTGGTCTGAAACTATTCATTCCAATGCCTTAGATAAAGGGGGGGGGGAGGAGTGAGACAGGTCTGTAATTGGTGTGTAGAGACCTGTCACCGCTTTTGTGCACTGGTGTGACAGTCGCCTGCTTCCAGAGTGAAGGGAATTGGCCCAGTCTTAGTGAGAGGTTGAAGATCATTGTCAGGGTTTCAAGGATTTCATCCAGAACTTGCGCAATCAGTTTTAGGTCAAGGGAGTCTCCACTTTACCCAGATTTGCGGATGACCTTGCGGATATAGGTACTGGCCACTTGTGTTGTAATCTCTTTGAAGAAGAACTGTGAAGCTGTGTGCTCATGTTGGGGGGTCTCATGGGAGGTACTGGAGGAAGAGTCGTCGAAGAAATTAGGAGGAAGCACACTGCCCAGGTTAGAGAATGCATTGTTGAAATTATTGGTGATGGTACCAAGGTTGAGCGTTGGAGTTCCAAGAATGTTGAGCATAGTGAGGGGTGCTTTAGTATCCTTGCCTGTGAATTCTTTCAGGTTATTCCAGAAGTTTTTCCCATCTCCCCAAGAGTTGGTCAGTGCCTCCTTGTAATATTTGCTTTTAGCATTCCGTATCTGTCAAGTGCAGTCATTTCTGGCTGCTTTGTATTTTTGTATGTTTCCTTGCATCGGAGTAGCTCAAACACAGTGCCAGAGGTGGTCCCTGTGTTTGAGCCATGTTATAAGCTCAGCGGTTATCCAAGGGTTGGACCGTCCTTTGACCTTCATCTTTTTCAGTGGCGCATAGATGTCACTGGCTGTGGTAAAGCAGTTCCTGAACAAGTTCAAGGCTTTGTTAGTGTCATTGATTGCATCAATCACTGCCCAGTCCAGTCTGTTTAGATGGAATTTTAGCAGCTGAAGGTACCCCCTGATTAATAACCCTTGTGTGGATTAGCTTGGCAGAGGGCTTGTGGAATTTGTGAGTCAAGGACCAGATGACAGGTGAGTGGTCACTTATTGCATCAGGGAGTACTAAAACTGACTGTCTAAATATACTACTGAGACAGTCCAAGGATAGCTCTACCTCCAGAAATGGGAAACATTTGCTCAATTTTATGGGATGTTATAACTGTAGAATTCTTAGTGGAAGAACAGTAGGTGTTTGGGAAGGGGAATGTACTTTTCCAACTAGTAATGGAGGAGGTGTTCTGGACCTTTGTATTGTAGAAGCTTCAGACTATTTTTTAGTCAAAAAATCTGAAATTGTAAAATCCTGAGAAAGTGATCATTACCCTGTTAAATGTTTGGTATGTTTAGGTTTTAAAAAGATCCAACCAACCAATTGGAAGAGATAAAAGCCAATAGTCATATGTGCATAAAATATGGGAAAAAAAGTAATTGGGATGCATTTTCAAAGGAGGCATTGGATAATGTTATAAATACGGTTCAGGCTAAGGTTAATACTTGGGTATTTAATGATAATAGTTTCATAAGCTCAGAATGTCTAATTAAGGAATTTGATGAGTTAATTATCTCTACTGCTTCTGTTTTATGCAGAAAAAAGAATAAGTAGATATAATGAATTAGCCATGGAAAAACCCTGGTTTGATAATGAATGTCAGTATTTGAAGAAAACAATTAAGGAAGTTGGAAAAATTAGAACAAAAGAACCTTTCTGGTATGTTCTTGGAGCATTTAAAAAATTAAAATTAGAATATAAACAGTCATTGTTAAGGAAAAAAAGACTCACTGTTTCAATCTCTGGGCCAAATTACAAGAGAGCCTAATGAAAAAGGATTCTAAAATATTTTGGAGTCTTGTGGCAATTGGTTGTAATGGGAATAATATCTCTTATAATGTTCCAGGAACGATTAGTGAAGAAATGTGGGTCCAACATTTTAATAAGGTATATCAAATCCCCTTAGATTCTAATAAAGCCATAACAAAGGATTTAAGTATAGAAGTATTTAATAATAAAGGAATTGAGATTCAATTCTCCCCAAAAGAAGTCGAGCAGGCAATTCGGGCACAGAAAAGGAATAAAGCTGCAGGTTCTGATGGGTTGCCTGCAGAAATTTTACTTCATGATCCAGCATTTTGGGCTAATATATGTACTCCAATATTTAACATCATAGGTAGTTATTTTATTCTCCCTCAAAGTTGAAATAAGGGTATAGTTGTTCCCCTATTTAAGAGAGGTAATAGATCTGATCCAACATGCTATAGACCCATAACCTTACTTCCAGTTTTACAAAAAATATTTTCACAATTAATTTTGAATAGGTTGTCAGCTTGGGTCGAGGAAAATCACTTAGTGTCAAAATTTCAAGGGGGGTTTAAAAAGGGGCAAGGTACACTTGATCTTCTCTTTTTCCTAAATGTTTTGGTTGAAAAATATGTATTTCATAAAAAAGGTAATCTTTTTGTAGCCTTTTTGGATATAAAAACTGCATTCGACTCCTTAACTAGAATAAAACTACGGCAATTTTTGGTTGAACAAAAAATTGATCCCCAACTGTTAGAAATTATAAAGCTTCTATTTTCAAACACAACAATAGAAATACGGTATGGGAGAGATGGTGTGTTATCAAGAGAATTGCCTATTAAAGCTGGAGTAAAACAAGGCTGTTTATTGGCTCCAATATTGTTTAATTTATATATAGGGAATCTAATAAAATAAATTAGTTTAATTGATATCTTTGCACCTAGCTTAGATAATGAAGAAACTAAGGTACTGTTGTATGCTGATGATGCCTTAGTTATATCCAAAACTCCTTTGGGCCTCAAACATGCTTTATCTAGTGTTATGCCTACTATGAACCAGTTGGATTTCGATTAAAACAATAGTAAATCAAAAATGTTGGTGTTTGGAAAATCAAAATATTATAAGCAACTTTGGGAAATTGAGCATTGCAACTTTGAGGTGGTGAAGGAGTTTAGGTATCTAGGGGTAATAATTGATAATAACTTATCCTGGTCCAGTCATTTGGCAGATGTTAAACAAAATGTAATGAAAACTATGGGGGCTGTGCGCTCCTTGCTACTAAATTTGCTAACAATTCCTTTGTGGCATTAAAAAAAACTTTTGAAGCTAAACTTATGAACCAATTGTTATATGGTAGTGAAGCATGGGGCCTTTATTTAGACAAGGCTAATTTAGAGAGTATTCAGAATAATTGTTTAAGATCAACCTTAAACCTCCCCCGTGATTCCCCCTCCTGTTTCTTAAGATTGGAGGCTGGAATGATCCAAATTAAAATAAGAATTCTGATAAGAGCAACTAAATATTGGGGTAAGATTGTGAAGACAAACAAAAATAATCTTCCTTGGTTGTGCTGGAATGAAAAGATGAAATGTTTAAATAAATTTGGTGGTAATGGGCACTTTAATTCAGGGTTTTCTAGATTAAACAGAACTTTAAGCCAATTTGGTTGTGAAGATATAGGAAGTTTACATGTCTTGGCCAACAGAGATGACTTTGTAAATGTAACCATTCAAAGATTAAAGGACATAGCTGTTCAACAGGATTTTGCAAGTATTCATGACATTGACCAAAGGGGTTTATACTCTATTAAAATTACTTGGGGGATAGAGCAATACTTGGTTCAATGTGAAAATGGGCTACATAGGAATATTTTGTCTAGATTATGTCTGGCAAGTCTTGGTATAGTTTATCATAATCTAAACAATTGGTTTTATAAGAAGTTTAAACTTAGTTGTCATTGCATTGATAAACAAGAAGTTGGTATTATGCACACATTATTTGAATGTAAAAATGGACAAAAGATCGAGAAAAGTTTATTTTTTCTCAAATTCCTGTTCTTCTCTCACAACCTTCAGATTATAAGAAAATGGTTCTTAAATTTGGCTCCATGAAAATGATTTATGGCACTGCAAAATATTGTTTATTTTAAAAAAGAAACTGTAGCCTTTCCAATTGTGTCTTTATAGCAGCCTAAAAGTGGATTATTTAAATTATTGTGCTTTATGTATTTATATTTATATGGATTTATAGGGAAACATATTGAGATGTAAACAAATTTATTTATGAAATTGCAATGCCATGTATGTAAATGTAACAACCTAAGGTTTTATACATTTTTAAACAATAAAAGAACTTGAAACTTGAACTTGAGTACTAAAACATGCGAGATACATTTGGGGCGGTTCGACAGAATCCAATCTAGTAATGTGAAAGTTCCAGTCCTATAGTTGCATCTGGTGGGGGTGATGGCAAGCTGTGTGAGGTGCTGCACCATGACTGCATCCTTATAGACACAGGCCTCAGGCAAGAGCCAGTTAATGTTAAAATCACCCAGAATTATGGTTTCCGAGTTATGATGTTGACTTCTTAAGTATTCCATGATACTACTGAAGCCAGTGGCCTGGTCCTTTGGGGGTAGGTAAACAGAGACAACAGTGAGTTCCTTATTATGGGCGCCAAGGAGAACTTTTTTTTTTAAATTCAAAATTTTATTGTGACAAAAACTTGTGTCAAATATACAGCACCTAACAAGGAATAAAACATTTTGTTCAATCAAACAGTTGACGATAAATAATCAAGTCACTATTTTCCACCCCCCATCCCACAACAAAACCAAAACCACCTCCTCCCCTAACCTAATCCCCCTCCCTACCACCTACCTACAAGGAAGATCTGCTCACCCACTTACCTCTCTAATCCACTATACTCCAACTAGCTACACCTGGGAAGATATAGCACCTGAAAGCGACTCCAAATCTTTTCATATATATGAATCCGGTTATCCCTTCCACGCTAAGCTTTTCCATGTTCAAGTTAAACAACATTTCCGCAACCATTCCACGTGCGTAATGAGAGTCCGTCATCCAATATCGCAAAACTACCTTTTAAACGAGCCAGAAATCAGGGCCATGTAAAATCTACACTCCTAAACATATTCCCTAATAACTCATCAGACATATATCCGGAGTAAAATATTGATCAATACCAACAATGGGTCTGCCCTTTGCTTAATCTGCATCCACAACTGCTTTATCGTGGGCATTCCCAAAAAATGTGATATAAGTCCCCACTGCCTGACGGCATCGAAACAGTTCTGGTCCGGTCTACTACCCATCTTAAATAACTTGGAGGGGGTCCAGAACAGATTATTCAAAAAATGAAACTGCATCACCCTCAGCCTATGCTGTCTAACATATCTATACATATGCCTCCAGACAACTTCCCAGTCCCGCTCTTGCTCTCCCAAACAGTTAGTCCAATATCTGGGCTTATGATCAATATCCGCAAGAAATAGGTCAAGAAGCTTCTTATAAACTCTAGAAACTGCGTGTGGCTCCCACACAACTAGCGCTAACAATGATTCAAACCACCTACCGCTCACACGCTCGACCAAGATTACTCTACCACCTGTGTTAATAAATGAGTAACTTGGTACAATTTAAAACCTGCTTAACATCTATTCCGACTTTGCCAAAATATCTTAATTGGGGATACACTCACTATCCCCATTAAGTCCACACCGCAGTCCCTCCAACTGGGGAATCCACCTGCCCAGAATCATTCTCCCCAATCTTCAAGTTCGGATTTTGGCATATTGGTTGATACTTGTCTCTGTCCGCACGTAACTCCACTTTACTACAAATCTGCTGATGAATACGCAGAGATTTTATTATAGGTTAGCAACCAGCCTAGGGGCAGTTTCTTGGGAATAGAATAGAGCAATGAGATCGGATCCATACCCGCCTCCCTAATCATTTCTGTCTCTAATCTAACCCACGAGGGAACATAGGACAAAGATTCTAGCTTGGTGGCGGGAACCAACCATTTCAAATATTTGCACAGATTACTTGCCCAATAATATAATCCGAAATGTGGAAGTCTCAAACCCACTTTTTCCCTAGGGGCCGCCAACTTACTATAAGCTCTACGGGGCCGCCAAGGAGAACTTTGATGGTGAGGACCTGAGAGGTAATGCTCTGGTTAGGGGATGGACTGACATGACCCATGAAGGTATCCCTTAGGTATATAGCACAGCCCCCACCTCGTTTTGTAATCCTGTCTTGCCTGAATATGGAGTAGCCAGGGATTGAAACTGAAGTGTTGGGGATCTTAGGGTTAAACCATGTTTCAACAACAGAGAGGACATCAGGGTTGTGTTGTTGTATCCATGTTTGGGGGTTATCAAGCTTGCTGAGGAGGCTGCAGGCATTGGTATATGCCAGGGTGAGAGACCCTGCCCTCCTTTTCGGTGTATCCACAGACTGCCCAGATGGTCCTGGATTGGAGTGAACATTTCCTGAGAGCAGGAGCAGCATTATCAGAATTCGCAGAAGAAAGGATTTGAGCATGTTGCTGACTTGATTGTTTGTTATGTCCCTATGCTTTTTAACACCACAGCACCAGTGCTGACTGGATATGTTGTAGAGTACAAACATAGCCTGAGCGATCACTGGGGAGCTGAGCACATTTAGTTTGAGAAGGTAGCCAAAGTGCCAAATTGGGGAGCAGAGGGCCAAGTTATCAGTGTTATGTGTCCCTGCGGCCTTACCTTGAGTGCAGTGCATGGCATTGAGAGGTGCCTGCTGCTGAAGAGATTGGTATGAGTTGCTCACAGGGGAAAAGGGACAGAGAAGCACAAACATAACCACTACAATCAACTGAATAAGCATTGTTAGTCAGGTAATAATTTGTTTCCGAGAGAGATCACAAATGGGAAGGGGTATTCACTATTTGGGGCAAAACTGGCTGCTGACCTAGGTGCAGAGAGAATGTGCTGCTTATAAGAAGGAGTGGTTAAGGCTGGATTAGCCCACCCAATGGGAGAAGGACTCTCAGAGTGAGATGGGCAAAAGCATATTTAAAGGAGGCCTGGGAGGGGGTGGTGGGGGTGGGAGAAAATTATTCTGAGAAAGAAACACGCTTTGGAGAAAGCAGCAGGCCAAGAGAACCGGGCAGAAAAGTGAGCCAATGGCCATGTTTCCTGAAGCCGTCCGGTTCAATCACAAGCCACTAACAGTGGTAGCTAACCAATCAGCTCCAGTGGCAGAGTACCATGCTCCTTGACTATGAGGTAGTCGTACCTTGAGCAGGGATCTGGGTCTGGGTTCCAGGAGAGCGGTCTTGGCGTGTCAGTGGGGCCGCACAGCGACTAAAGTTGCAGCCATTGGGTGCCGCTAAAGGGTGGTAGTGCTGTCCATGCAGGCTGGCTC
Organism: Neoceratodus forsteri; assembly: GCA_016271365.2. Classification (NCBI taxonomy): domain Eukaryota; kingdom Metazoa; phylum Chordata; order Ceratodontiformes; family Ceratodontidae; genus Neoceratodus; species Neoceratodus forsteri. The sequence goes on from CM028138.1 coordinate 157,316,010, forward strand.
CATAGTGTGGAAATTGGAGAAAGAAGCTGATTAAGAGGGCTGCAATTACTGAGAGAGAGGGGCGGGGGACTGGTGGCACACCATCAGTGGGGGGGGTGAAGCTGAATTACAATAGAGGAGGTAGAGTGTCTATGGGAGGGGTTGGAAGGTGAGACAAGGAGATGAGAGGCACAATTAACAAGCAGGAAGGGAGTTAAAGTTAGGGGGAGGGTAGAGGTGGCGTGATCTTGGAGGAGTCAAAGCCAGAGAAACAAAAAAGGAATTAGTAGAAAAAATGAAAGGAGGTAGCGAGCTGAAATTGGGGGTAACTGGCATGGAGTGGGGGGTGGGAGGTCAAGACACCAGTGGTTCAAGCTGTGGCAGGAAATGATGCCGACCCAAGTTAGTGGACAGAGGGGCTTAGGGGGAGCGAGCAGGAAAGAATAGAAAATAAGCAGTTTCAGATACACAGTACTGGAATAAAACAACTGATCATGCACAGCTAAATTCAGGCAGAATACAGTGCAGCAGTAACTGAGGTAAACAATAATTGTAAACAGAATACAGATAAAGAAAACATTCGGTGCATAAATCTTAAAATTATTCTGAGTAAGAAACACACTTTGGAGAAAGCAGCAGACTGACAGAACAGGGCAGAAAAGTGCACCAATGGCCTTGCTGCCTGAAGCCGTCGGGTCCAATCACAAGACACTAACAGCGGCAGGTAACCAATTAGCTTCCAGTGGCAGAGTACTGGGCTCCTTGACTATGAGGCGGATGTACATTGAGCAGGGATCCGGGGTCTGGGTTCCAGGAGAGCGGTCTTGGCATGTCTGTGTGGCCGGCGCAGCGGACGAAGTTGTGGCCATTGGGCGCTGCTAACGGCGGTAGTGCCATCCATGCAGGCAGGCTCCCTTGAGCAGGGATCCAGGTCTGAGTTCCAGAAGAGCAGTCTTGGCCTGTCAGTGGGGCCGGCGCAGCGGCCGAAGTTGCAGCCGTTGGGCTCCACTAACAGCAGTAGTGCTGTCCATGCAGGCAGGCTTCCCAAGTGCTGTACATATTAAACAATCAATATTAAAACAATAAATGAGTAACAATCCATAAAAGCTAACAAAACAGAATACAGATGAGTTAAATAATATACTCACTAAAAGCTTGTTGAAATAGATGAGTTTTTAATGCTGCCTTAAAGCTTTCCACAGTCTGGCACTCTCGGATCCACAGGGTAGGGGCACCATACATAAAAGCACGGGCCCCAGATGTTTTCAGCCGAACCCTGGGAACCTCTAACAGCCCATTGTCAGTTGAGCGGAGAGGACAGCCAGGGCTGTAGAGAATCAGGTGATCTTGCAGATAGCTCAGACCCAATCTGTGCAGGGCCTTATAGGTCAGAAGTCTGACCTTAAAGGTGATCTGCCACTGTACAAGCAGCCAGTGCAGTTCACGCAGCACAGGAGTGATGTGACTTGAACAAGGAGTCCCAGTCAACATCCATGCTGCCACATTCTGCACCAGCTGTAAGCAATGGATATCAACCCCTGGAAACCCCATGTCGAGGGAGTTACAGTAGTCTAGGCATGAAATCACAAAGGCATGGATCAATGTCGGCAGGTCGCTAGACAGAACAATGTGCTTAATCCTGGCGATGTTCCAGGACTCTACCACCCTCTCTGTGAAGAAACACCCTCTCACATTGCCCCTGTATCTTTTTCCTTGCAATCTGAGGCTGAACCCTGTAGTTCTGGCTTCCTCCTTCCTATTTAGTAAACCTCTTCTTCTACTTTATTGAGCCCCTTTACATATTTAAAAGTTTTAATCATGTCTCCCCTTTCCCTCCTTGTCTCTAGTGTGTACAGATCCAGCTCCATACACCTCTGTTTGTATGTATTCCCCTGTAGATCCTACACCATCTTGGTTGCCCTTCTCTGAACCCTCTCCAACGCATCTATATCCTTGCAGAGGTGTGGTCTCCAGAACTGAACCCTGTACTCTAGTTGCGGCCTCACCATGGCTTTGAAAAGTGGCAATATTACCTCTCTCCTTCTGCTAGTAGTGCCGCTGCCTATGCATGCCAACATTCTATTGGCCTTTCCCACCACCCTGCTACATTGGATTCCTACCTTAAGGTTTTGAGGAGACTATGATCCCCAGATTCCTCTGTTGTTCCATTTGTTTTATTTCCTCCACACCTAGAGTGTACCCTGCACATGTGTTTCTACTCCCTAAGTGCATCACAGCACACTTCTTGGCATTAAATTTCAGCTGCCACATCCTAGACCACTCCTTGAGCATCTTTAGGTCCTCCCTCTTGTCCTCCACCCCCACTGGGGTGTCCACCTTATTGCAGATTTTTGTATCATCAGCAAATAGGGACACCTTCCCCCTCAAATCCTCCGCAATATCACTGATGTAGATGTTGAAGAGGAATGGACCCAAAACTGACCCTTGTGGCACTCAACTCTTCACCCTTGCTGTCCTGGAGTGTACCCTGTTTAGCACCACCCTCTGAGTTTTTCCTACCAGCCAGGTCTCCACCTAGCTTGTTATTTTCCCATCCAGCCCCAGGCTTTCCATCTTGCTCACCAGCCTCCTATGGGGGACAGTGTCGAAGGCCTTACTGAAGCCCAGATAGGCCATGTTCACCACCTCCCCCGGTCAATCACCTGAGTCACCCAAACAAAGAACTCAATTAGGTTCATCTGGCATGACTCCTCCTTCGTGAAACCATGCTGTCTGCAGTCCTGCAAGCCACTCTCCTCCAGGCAATCCACCACCCTCTTCTTGATTAATGCCTCCATTATCTTCCCCACCACTGATGTGAGGCTGACAGGTCAGTAGTTCTCCTTTACCTCCTTATTACCTCCCTTGTGCAAAGGCACCATATCCTCACTCTTCCAGTCCTCTGGCACTGTCTGCGTATCCAGGGACAAGTTGAAGAGCCTTGTCAAGTGTGCAGCTAACTCCTCCTTTCATTCCCTGATCACTCTGGGGTGTAACCTGTCTGGCCCCGTTGCCTTATCTACCCTCAATCTATCTAGCTCTGTCCTAACCCTATCCACAGTGAACAGCCTCTGATCCCCCATTTGCCCTCCTTCCCCTTTGGCTTTAGCTCAGGTCCCCTACCGTCCTTCTCCTCTGAGAATACTGAGCTAAAGTACTTATTTAATACCTCTGCTTTTTCACAGCCCTATTCCAGTTTTATCCCTTCCACTACCCCCTCAGTCTAGCAATCCCCTTTCTTGCCCTCCTCCTCTCCCTCACATATCTCAAAAATGTTTTATCTCCCTTTTGATCTTTTTGGCTATTTTCTCCTCAGTAGCTCCCTCCCACACCAACAGTCACATTTTTCCACCCATAACTGGGTGCTCCGTGCTGCCATCCTCCCCCCCCCTTCTTCTTCCCAGGGCTATCTGTCCTATGTAACCTGGGAACTGCTGCCACCTTGCCTCCCCAAGTAACTCTCTCCTGTCATAGACCCAGACCCGGATGGCTCAAAACCTTGCACTATCTCACACTGCTTCTACTTTTGGCAGGGGATGTTGAAATCAACCCAGGTCCCACCCCCCAATCCCTCCCCACGACTAACTCTCCCCAAGGGCCTCCGTCTACTGCACCTCAACATCTGCAGCATTCTGAATAAAATTCCCGAGCTACAACTCACTGCCCTATCTCTTCGTCCAGACATCTTCATTATATCCGAGACATGGCTAAAGCCACACCATGCAGATTCTACTATAGCCATTCCTGGCTACTTGGTGATCAGGCAGGACCGCACGGGCAAGAAAAAAGGTGGGGATATTGCCATGTTTATCTCCTCCAGGCTTCAGTTCACCCTGGTCCAAATCCCTACCACCACCCCACTAATAGAATCCTTACTGGTCAAACTCACTCTCCCATACTCCTCCCCAGTGTATGTCGCGGGATCTTACTGAGCCCCTACTATCACCTTGCCAGGTGTCATAGACCACCTGGCCACCTTGAAGACTGCTGTCACAGCTGGTGAGCTACATATCCTTGGTGATTTCAATTTCAATTGGCTAGCCACTGACTGCTCTAAACTAAGGACCAAAATAAACACTCTTAACATCTCCCAACTAATCGACCACCCCACCCGGCTGAACCACAAAACACTTAACCACTCCCTCCTTGAATGGGCCCTCGCATCCCACTCACACAGGATTATTAAAGCCAGTCTCCCCCCCGACTCCCTATGTGATCACCACATGGTTTACATGGTAAGGAGAGTGCATACACCCGCTAAACCCCCCTCTAGGACGCTCCTAACGAGATCCTATAAATCCCTATACCTACCTTCCCTCCTAAACGAACTGGCCCATGTTGCTTAGTCCTTCATTCAGAAGGCACCCTCCATCAACTATGCTTTCGACACGTTTAAGAATAGGTTTCTTACTCTATGGGACCTCCATGCCCCGCTAAGAAGCTCACGGGTGAAGGGCTCCCATCTTCCCTGGGTCTCAGCCGACATCATTAGCAGATACCGCTCAAGGGACCTGGCCTGGAAAAATACAAGCTATCTACCTCCCAAGAATCTCTACTGAGATACCGTACCCTCCGCAACACCTGCACCAAATCTATAAGACAGGCCAAAGAAAACTACTTCTCCTCTGCTCTATACTCCAACCTAAACCACCCTACGAACTTCTGGAAGACTATCAAATCCATCCTCTTCTCAAAAGTCCAACCTCCAACCCCTACCCTTTCCATCCAAGGCAAGACTGTAACTGACCCTGGAGAAGTTGCCTCTGCCTTCAATATCTTCTTCACCAGCAGCGTGGTGTCTCTCCTACCAACCCTCCCACACTACCTACTCACACCAAGCTCAACACCGAAATCACTGTACTCCACCTCTACCCCCTCTTTCTCCTTCCAACCAGTAAACCCCGTCCGAAGTTCTTCAAGCCCTGTGTGCTCTAGACCCCAACAAAGGTAAATGCCCCTCAGGCCTGGATGCAAAATTACTACACCTATCTGCACCTTCCATAGCCGCCTCTCTAACCACCCTCCTCAACCTCTCCTTCTTCCTGGCTAAAATCTCAGCTGCATGGAAGCAGGCGGTTGTCATCCCCCTCCCAAAGGGTGGTGACCCCTCCGCACCGGGAAATTACCGCCCCATCTCCTTACTCCCAATACTGGCCAAACTTCAGGAACACCTTGCCCTTGCCCAACTCTCCCACTTTCTTGACTCTACCTCCTTCTTCACCCCCTACCAATCAGGTTTTCGCAACTCCCACTCCACCATCACCACCCTCTTAAGACTCAACGATGACATCATCTCTGGAATGGACAAGGGGCATGTCACCTCAGTGATTTTCATAGATCTGGCCAAGGCTTTCGATACCATCTCTCACCCCATGTTACTAGCCAATCTTAATGTCTCTGGCCTCTCCAGCCTTGCCACTAGCTGGTTTCAGGCCTACCTGTCAGGCAGGTACCAATCGGTGAAAATTGGCTCCCAAATATCTCCCCCCCCAGTCTCCATAGGGGTCCCCAAGGCTCAGTCCTGGGCCCATTACTTTTTTCTGTATTTCTAAATGACCTCTCTCTGGCCTGTACACACTCAGCCATACAAATGTACACGGACAACACAGTACTGTATGCCTCCGGCCCCTCCAATGGAGCTGTGACCAATGCGTTACAGCAGGAATTCAATGCCGTTCAGCAATGGTTCAGGTCCAACCAACTATTCCTTAATGCAAAAAAAAAGTCCCCCTAACTTTCGGTACACAACCTCAGCTTTCCCGCCTCGCTGCTCGCCCCACCTTCCATACCCTAGATGGTTCACCCCTGGAGTCTTGTACCTCATTCAGATACCTGGGTGTCTGGCTTGACCAACACCTAGATTTCTCCACAAACATCAAATCATTACACAAAAAGCTATACCTGAAACTGGGTGCACTATACCATAACAAAGGGTGCATGCCCTCCCCGGTCTGGAGGGAAATCATGCAAAAAATGATTCTCCTAATACTTGACTATGGCGTTGTGGTCTATGGCTCTGCACCCTCATCCAACTTGGCCAGCTTAGACCACTTTTTCGCTCCTTATGTCGATTCATCCTGGACTGCCCCCCAGTGACCCATCACTGTTACTTATACAACTCCCTAGCACTACATTCACGTCCCGCAGGCTGATCCACTGCTCCAGACTCAGCAAAATTCTGGTCCCAGTCCCTCACCCTGATCTCAGCTCCGCCCTGTCGGCCCTGCCTTCCCTGGCCTACTCAGTCAGAAGCACTAACTCCAGGCTTCTCCAAGTACCATTCATTCATACCTCCAAGGGCCAGTCAGCGTTCAAATATCGCCTACCCAAACTATGGAATGATCTACCTGCAGACATCAGGCTTACCACAAACCCAAGACTCCTAAACCCACTCCTACACGCACACTTCTCTGACACATGCACCTGCTTCCAGCCAGTCATGTATTTCTAATCTCATGCTCCTCTGATGCGTGGTACATGTAATGCCCCACTATGTCCTCTGCTACACCCTAAGTTCATAAAGAGCCACCCAAGACTTGTGTCTAGCTATTCTGTTGTTCCTATTGAGTGCCTTCTCTTGCTGCTGTGAGATCCTCAATGTAAACCATTGTCTGTAATTATTATCTGTACCTATGTTATTACCTTGTAAACCTGTATTGTATTACCCACCTGTGTATCTCCCCCAGGTCGCATCTGGAAATGAGTGGTTCCCCGCTCAGCATGCCTGCCTGGTTAATCTCTTAAATAAATAAATAATATCTCCCTGCTCCTTGTTGATGCTGCATCCTGGATATCCCATTCTACATCTGGGAGGTTTAGATCCCCTACCAGTAGTAGTTCTTCTTTTAGTGCCAGCCTTATGACTGCCTTAATTAGCTGTTGATCACCCTCCTCCCCTTGCATAGGTGGCCTGCATACCACCCCAGTCACAAGGATTCTCCCAAACTCTTGTCTAGTGGTACCCACAGTAGTTCAGCCTCCCCGTCCTCCTCTTCTCCTTCAGTTACACTTACTCTATATCTTCCCTGATGTATAAGAGAACTCCCTCCTCCCTTTCTTGCTTACCCTGTCCCTTCTGAAACATCTGTAACCTGGAATGGTAGTTTTGTAGGTGTGTTGCTCTGTCCAAAAGGTCTCACTTATTGCTGCTATATCTAGTCCTTCGTCCCCCGTGATGGCCTCCAAGTCCACCATCTTATTTGCTAAGCTCCTGGCATTGGCTGCTAAGCCCTTCCACCAGGTCCCCCTCCATCCCCCTTTCCTTGTCACCCTCATGCACAACATTTTAGTACTGTCCTGGGGGAGAGGCTGGTAGACCCCCATTTCTCCATCCTTGTGGTGTGGCTTTTTCCCCACCACCCTGATCTAGTTTAAATTGTAGGTTTCTTCTATTTGTGTCTGTTTACTGTATGTAAAATTGCTATATTGCACCTACTGTATGTAACTTCTGTCTACTGTATGTAAAAGTGCTGTTATGTATCTAATCCCGGGTCGCCCCTGAAAAAGGGAGCTTTGGTCTCAGTGGGTTTACCCGGTCACCAAAATCTAAATAAATAAATAAATAAAATGAACTCTCCTAATTTGCTCTTTAGTACTGCCACATCCTCCCTATTCAGGTGCAGTCTGTTTGGTGCAAATAGGCTCTCATCCCTTCACGTGGATCCCCAGTCCCCTACTAACCCATACCCTATTTGCTCACACCACCCTGCCAGCTACTCATTGAACTCCTTAATCCTCATCCTCCTATCAGTGCTTGCCTTTGGTACTGGCAACACCTCAGAAAAAGCCACTGATTTGAACCCCAGTCTGCTGCAGTATCTAGCGAGCACTCTGAATATTGCTTGCACCTCCGGCAGGCTATTTCCTGCCAGATCATTTGTTCCCAGGTGGAACAGCAGGTGTGTTTTCTCATCCTGCTGTTTCCCCCTTGAGGGGATATAGTGAATGACCTTTGCTACCATCATGCCTGGCAAGTACTCAGCCCATACTGTGCTGCTCTTGTCCCCCCTGCCTTCCATTTAATTCCTTTTATTATAGAGTCCCCAACAAGTAGAACCCTGCTCTCTATCACCTGCTGCTTACATTTCCCTTTTATCCTTCTCCCAGCCCCTTGCATTCCTTTCTCTACCCTATTTTAACTATTCCCTTTGCACATTTCATAACCCAGAGTACTGCCTTTCCCCGTGCTCCCCTAGCTTCGTGCCCCCCCACAGGTGTTTTCTGCCAGGCCGCCTGCCTCTGTCCCACGATCTGTGAGCTTTTCCCTTCCCCATTGATCTGCCCCTGACTATGCCCTGACTGAGTTCCCTAGAGAACTTTGTTGTCATCTTTGCCAGTGCAAAATCTGAATGTTGTAGCTGCTGAGGCCGGGCGTGATCTCTGTGGCGTCATTGTTTACAAGTGCAAAAGCTGAATGTCCTGTTGTCACTGGACAGGAAAGCTCATACTAACAGATTTAATGAGTGTGCACACAAAGCATGGAATGTGAGTAAAACTACCATGTTTCAATGCACTAACAATATTGGCTCCATTGTCTGAAATCACAGATCTAGTATTGAGTCCCAAGGGCTCTAACCACTCAGAATTTTTGTCATACAACTCTTCCAAAATATTGTCAGCAGTGTGATGTTTATCAAACATGTTATAGCTACCATTCTTTGCCTTCCTTCCTGTACTCTGCTGCTTGTGGTGGTGCCTGAATACGATTGTGACACCAATATGCTGTGATTTACATATAATTAGTGGTCTGAGAACTCATTACCATGTCTGTGGTCAGGTGCACAGCACCACATTCATGCTCTTTAAGTGCCAATTTTATTTTACTTTACATACATTTGTAGTCATACATTTTGGGAAACATAGAAGTTAAAGGCAGATAAGGACCACAAGGCCCATACAGTCTGCTTATTTTTCTACCTTAATACTGTGCCATAGGCCTGTACTCTGACAATGGCCTATCTATTCATACTCATCTGTATTGTTCCCTTATGCCTATCCCATGCCTGTTTGAAGCCCTGCACGGTATTCATATCCACCACTTCCTGAGGTAGGCAGTTTCATGCATCCACCACCCTTTCTGTGAAAACGAACTTCCTCACATTGCCCATTAATTGGCTTCCCTTTAATCTCATGCTGTGTTCTCCTGTATTTCTTATACTGAAACATGTTAGACTCTTTCACCTTGTTAATGCCCTTAAGATGTTTGAATGTTTCAATCATATCACCTTTCTCCCTCCTTTGCTCTAGGGTATACATATTGAGCTCCGTTAATCTGTCTTTATATGTTTTCTGATGTAGTCCCTGCACCATTTTGGTTGCCTTTCTCTGGACTGCCTCCATTATGTTAATGTCCTTGTGCAGGTGCGGCCCCCAGTACTGCACACAGTACTCCAGATGGGGCCTAACCAGTGTCTTCTAAAGAGGGATTATTACCTCCCTGTTACGTCTGGTGATATCCCTACAAATACACCTCAGCATCCCCCTAGCCTTACCTACTGCTTTAGTGTTCTGCTTGGATGATTTCAGGTCATCGGTGTTGATGATGCCCAAGTCTCTTTCTTCCCTTGTGATTACCAGCAACTCCCCTCCCAACCTATAGGTGGCTTCAGGGTTGCTCTTCCCTATGTGCATGATCTTGCATTTTTTTGCGTTAAACCGCATTTGTCACTCTGCTGACCATTTTGCCAGTTTATCCAGATCTCTTTCATTCTGCCCACCCCATCTGGATCATCTACTCTGTTGTAGATCTTGGTGTCATCTGCACACAGACAAACCTTACCCTCCAGTTCATCTGCAATGTCACTGATGAAGATATTGAAGAGGACTAGCCCCAGGACTGATCCCTGAGGTACCCCAGTTGTGACTTGCATCGCTTCTGACTGTATACCGTTTATCACCACTCTCTGTTTTCTGTCCACCAACCAGTTTGCCACCCAGTTGACCAACTTCTGACCCACCCTGAGCCTACCCAGCTTATTAATCAATCTTCTGTGTGGAACACTATTGAAAGCTTTGCTGAAGTCAAGGTAGGCAACATCAACTGCTCCCCCTTGGTCCACCACTCTGGTTAGCCAGTCAAAGAAATCTATGAGATTAGTTTGACAGGACCTTCCTGTAGTAAACCCATGCTGTCTTGGATCCTGTGCTCCTATGGATTCCAGGTGTTGCACTATCCTTTTCTTAAGGAGTGCCTCCATAATATTGTCCACTACTGAGGTAAGACTGACTGGTCAGTAGTTCCCTGCCTCCTCCCTGCTACCAATCTTGTGGTAGCAGGGAGGAGCAGCGACAGTTGCAAAATATTTACAGCTTGATATATTGTACATTACGTGGAGCAAAATATTTTAAATGGGCTCTAAAACCTTCATTCTCCACCACAGAAAATGGTTGCAGGTCCTTGGCAATAAATTCAGCTATTAACTGATTCATTTTTTATGTTACTTGATGTGATCTACTGTAGGCATAAATTCAGCTATTAACTGATTAATTTCTAATGTTACTTGATTGATGTGATCTAATGTAGGCATAAATTCAGGTATTAACTGATTAATCTTTAAAGAGCTACTGAAGCCTCAAATAAAACTTTAAAAAACATAATAGTTAGATACAATTCTGCCTGCATTCCATTTATAGTTTATATACTTCTCCTCCCCAATATTTATCACTAAGGAAATTTGCATGAATATATGATCTTCATCGCTTGGAGTTTCTTAAGTGTCCATCTGCCTCAATAGCTGACTCCCTACTTCAAGTCATAATCCTCTGTTGTGACATCACAATCTTTTGCCATGGGAGTAACTGTGATATCACAAGCAGTGCTCTGTGACATCAGGTAGGGAGAAAGCAACAGGAATAGACACACTCTTCAGGAGCAAAGATCCTGTTTTCATACAGATGACAGAGCAGTAGTGGGATGTGGGTTCCCTCCCTTTGTTCAAGTTATAGTAAAGTTTGGGAGCTGGTGGGCGAAGTCACAGAAGTAAATAAAGAAAAAAGTCCAGCCACTCCATAAATGTTCATAAAATGTTTTGGATGTTTTCTTTTCCTTTTTCTTTTAGAGATAGATCCTCTAGCACCAATGTTTCACCTGTGTAGGCTTCTTCAGGGTGGGGATCTAGTGTTTAAACATATTTGTACAAGTTTTAGACATTGGGCTGGATATTCAAAAGGGTTGCGCCATGCGCAATAGGGTTGCGCCTGCGCAAGTTCGAAATTGCTCCATTCTGCGATATTCAGCAGGAGGCAGTTGCACCCCCCAAGTCATGCTGAGCAACAGCACAATGTTAATGAAGGCATGCTCAACCGGAAGGGGAGGAACCATACATAAACTGCACAGCCTGATATTCAGCCGGGCTGTGCAAAGTTGTGCGGGCGCCCCCAACCTGCGCCTGCATGACTTTGAGCCAAAAAAAAAGGATCAAGTTGAGGGCCACCCACAGGTGAGCTGCCGCATTGCAGGGCACAACACAGCAGCTGCCACCTGAGGGTGGCCCTCCACTTCTTCCCTGTGCCCCCCCTGCAGCCCGATCGTGGGCATAATAGTAACCCCCCCTGTAGCCCGATCGCGGGCACAGAACACCCCCCCACTGGCCTGATCGTGGGCATAACATACATGGTACCCCCACTGGCCCGATCGCGGGCATAACATAAATGAACCCCCCACTGGCCGATCACGGCCGGAATGGAATTCACCCCCACAAAGAGCAATATCCTGGTGGTCCAGTGGACCGGTGAAGCCCGATCGTGGGCATAAGAGTCAACCCCAAAGAGCACATCCCTGGTGGTCCAGTGGACCGAGAAGCCGGTCGTGGGCATTAGGTCAACTCCCCAAGGTCCAATTACCCTGGTGATCTAGGCCCCCACCCACCCACCCACCCACGAGGTCCCACCACCCCTCCCCCTTCAGCGGTGGGTGGCAGCACCCCACCCGCCTGCCGCCCCGCTGACTGGCTTTCGGTAGGCTGCACACCCATTGGTTCAGAGCAAGAGCCAATGGGCATGCAGCTCACATCCATGAGGCAGTCCAGATACATGAATGAATTCATTCACATATCTGGACTGCTCTGTATGGTAGGCTGCACCATTGGCTCTGCTGTGAACTACTGGCGGCAGCCCTACCGGCAGTGCAGGCGGGCAGCGGTGGGTGTGCTGGCGTCCCGCTGGCTGACGGGGAGCGGGTGGTGGGGCTACCGTGGGTGGGTGGGTGGGGCCACTAGATCACCAGGTATTGGACCTTGGGGTTGACTCTAATGCCGGCGATCCAGCTTCACGGTCCACTGACCACCAGAGATATTGCTCTGTGGTGGGGGTTGACTCTGTGCCCGCGATCGAAGCTCATGTCCACTGACCACCAGGGATTTTGCGTTTTAGGGGTTGACTTACCATAATCGGCTTCGGGTCCACTGGACCACCGGATATTGCTCTTTGGGGTTGACTTATCGCCCGCGATCGGCTTCGCAGTCCACCGGGACCACCAGGATATTGCTCTTTGGGGGGTGAACCCGCTCTGGCCACGATCGGGCCAGTGGTGGGGGTTCACATTATGCCCGCGATCGGGTCAGTGGGGGGGATTTACTTCATGCCCGCGATCGGGCTGCAGGGGGCGTCGGTCCTGACAGCTGCTGCCTGGCAGGGCGCCGGGCACAAGTCATCGGGGATCGGCGCACCTGCATGCTAATGGCATGCAAATAGGGCCATAAGTAGATGCAAATGGCCCCCCCTGTGCATTGCATGAATTATGGCCCCATTTGCATGTCACCTTTGAATATCGAAATTTGCGCATGGCGCAATGGAACTTGCACCACCGCATCTTGAATGCTCCACTCTGACCACTTGCGGTGGCGCAAGTTCCACTGCACCATGCACAGTGGCTGTGGCCGGGGGGCGATATTCAAAGGAGTTGCTCAATAGCGCAACTCCGTTGAATATCGCCCCGGCCACACCCCAGCACAACTTTTTTGAGCAGCACAAGGGCTTGCGCCACAGAATGGCACAGTTTGAATATCCAGCCCTTGTTCATAATCTACTTTCATTTATAACTCAAATTAATTTTAAGCATCTGTTATTCATATTATATACCACTAGATGGCGAGTGACCACTATTGCTATTTAACTCTGGTTCAAAGTTTACATACTAAAGTTCTCACATTCTTAAGTATAAACAAAAATAAATCTAAAATAAATTAGCATATGTACTATTTACATGAATAGCATACTGCCATTGCAGAGGTGCAGAGACACTAGACATCCCGCAGTGTCACTCTATCAGCTGCATATTTATTTCTTTTCTTGTCATATATTCATTAACCTCTGTAGTATTATTATTTACTATACTTTTTCTTCATGATTTTAATTTCAACATCAGTTTGTGTATACATCTTTAACATGTTCCAGTAATACAATAACTAGCTGGCTTGATTCTAGTATTCAGCACATTGTTCTATTAAAAAATGCGCCACATACCTTTCCTAGAAGGTTGACTAGCGTGATTCCTGTCTTCAGATAAATGTCTTACTGCTTCGAGGCCTTAAGGGTACTGTGTATAGAATTAGGAAGATTATTGCTAATGGATATACTTTCATGAAAATAACTAACTTATTTGTATGGCTTGAATGCTTACCTGTGAATATGACAAACTGCCAAATTTCCTCCTGGTTAGTGATACTGTGAATGCTGCTGTTTTTGTTCTGAAACAGGTAAAAACAAGCATTTGTCAATGCCGAATGTTTGCTTGCTGGCATTGGCATTGGTAGTGTAGGAGTTACAGAGCTGCATAATAGGAATGGCAGTGAAGTATTGAACTGAAGCCAACCCCACCACCACCCTGCAGAGAGTGACAGGCATTGGGGTGTGCCTTTGGGTTGTTAGGCATAACGGCCATGCCATTTCACCACACCCTACCCTGCAGACACTGACAAGTGTCACAGTGTGCCTTGGGGTCTTTGGCTCTTATGCACACCCCATTCCATCAGGAAATATGGTGAATGAGTGCAGTATAGGAGAATGGGGTGAACTCTGGGGCTGAAGAGTCCAAGGCATACCTCGATACCTCTCACTGGCTGCAGGGTGTGGAATGGTATAAGCATTAGAGGCAAGAATACCAAGTCACAGCCCTGATGCCTGTCATTCTCTACAGGGTGGGGCTTTATGGCTGGAAACCCTAACACCTCAGGTATTCGTTGGTATTTTCACTCCAAATTTTCAACATGTTTTTTTTGTAACCCCCACCTCATGAACAGTGGCAATATCAGTTTGTTAGCCGGAAGCTGCTTATGCACAGCGACTATGGTATTTAGCACCACAGGTGCAAAAACACATTCCGAACAGGATGTGAAAAATGACAGCTGTACTGTTCATGGGGAGGTGTAAAAAATGGCAACGTTGCAAATCTGCAGTAAAAATATTAAAAAAACTGGTGAAGTCACGATCGTGCATAGAAACTGTACAATGCACACCCGTAATCTAATTAGTTTGGGGAATTTTTACAGCAGATTGTCAACACAGGCATTTTGGGACCTCCGATCATGAACAGTGTCACTGTGATTTTCTTTATCTGTCCCAAACAATGATTTTCCAGAGTGACCACGCATCTCTGCGCTGAAAGAGTGAAAACACATTTTGGCCATGTTGTGAAAAATGACAGCTGTACTGTTCATAAGGAAGTGTGGAAAAATGCCACTGGTGAGAATCTGGACTGAAAATATTACAAAGTCATGAACTTACGAAGGTGCGTGGAAACTGCGCAATGCTCACTCGTAACACAGTCATTGTGTGGACTTTTGTCACCAAATTTTCAACATAGCCATTTTAAGACCTTTGCTCATGAACAGTGTAACTGTGATTTTCTTAATCTGTCCCAAACATTGCTTTCGCACACCGACTGCACCATTGTGCGCTACCTGTGCGGAAACACATTTTGGGCGACATGTGAAAAATAGCGCTATACTGTTCATAAGGAAGTGTAGTAAAATGGCAATGTTGAAAATCTGACTTGAAAATATTGAAAATTTGCAAACTTACAAGCGTGCGTAGGAACTGTGCAACGCATGCTCGTTAAACAGTAATTTTTAGGAATTTTTTCACCAAATTTTCAGCATAGCCATTTTAAGACCTCTGCTCATTAACAGTTTCACTGTGGTTTTCTTAATGTGTCCCATACATTGATTTTGCACACCGACTGCGCCATTGTGCGCTACATGGGCGGAAACACATGTTGGGCAAGATGTGAAAAATTACAGCTATACTGCTCATAAGGAGGTGTGGTAAAATGGCAATGTTGAAAATCTGGAGTGAAAATATTGAAAATTCGCGAACTTACGAGTGTGTGTAGGAACTGTGCAATGCACACTCGTTAAACAGTCATTTTTAGGAATTTTTCCACCAAATTTTCAACATAGGCCTTTTGAGAGCCCATCTTATGAACAGTGGCAGTGTCGTTTCATTACTTGGTCCCGAAAGGTGATTTCACACAGTGACTGCTAAATCACCCTTCGGGCCCGATTAATGCCATGACAGTGAGAGCATTCATGAGAAGGGGTCCCAAAAACCCCATGTTGAAAATTTGGTGCAAAAATTCCAAAAAATGTCTGAGATATGCAGCAAAGTTGAAAAAACCCTATCCATCCCATTATACAGCTTACCGTCACTTTTTCAGTTTGCGGTCGGCTTTGAAGAGTGCAGACGTGTTCCTGGTCCACCGAAGATCATCGCACCAGAGTCCGGAGGTAAGTTTGGGGTGAGGGGGGGTGTGAGGAGGCAGGGTGCGCAGTGGAAGGGCGCGGGTGGTTCGGCAGAGACAGCGAGGGACCGTTTTTCCATTTCAGTTTTTTTTTTTTAAACAAAGGAGGAGACAATGAGGGACATTTGCCACGCTGAGGTGGGCTCCCAGAGTGGCACAAGGATGGCTTTTGGGGGTGTGGAGCCGACGGGGATTGGGCACCCGTCGGTGACAGCATCTGTTGCCATGCTGGGGTGGGCTCCCAGCGTGGCACAAGGGCAACTGTTTGAGGCGATGGAGCCAGCAGGGATTGGGCACCCGTCGGGTGACAATCTGTTGCCATGCTGGGGTGAGCTCCCAGCATGGCACCCTGTACTCTCGGGGAGACAGTGGAGCCGACAGAGGTTGGGCACCCCATCGGCTATACATGTGTAGCCACGCTGGGGTGGGCACCCAGCGTGGTATGTCGGAACTCTGTTTGAGGGTGGAGGAGCACAGCACAGCCGACGGGGACTGGCACCGCCGTCGGCTATACAGTGTGTGCGTGGGGGGGGCGAGCACGCAGTATGCATGTGTGTGTGTGTGCGTGTGTAGGGGGAGTGCTCATGAGCAGGGGGTTTCTTATCGCTGCTCACTGAAGTGTAGTTCCCCCTTTCAACTGTACTCCACTGCATTTTTGACTGCTGTCATAGACAGCTCCAGCAGGCACTGGAGAACCGCGGCCGCGCCTGCAAACACACTGACTGAATTGGAAGATGGCTGCCACACCTCCGAAAACTCAGATGATGGCACTATGTTTCTTGCACATGCGTGCAAGCAAACATAAAAATGAGCTGGGCATGAATTCCACTGACTGATATATGTTCCTAATGGGCGTTATGGTCAAACTGTCTTTACTCGCATTCTAATTGGCTTCATGTGCTGCCATTTTCTTAGCTGTGCTATCTTTTGTGGGGAATTTCGTAACTGTGTGCACAAGTTCAAAAGTATGTTTAGTAACAGTCTTGACATATAGGCATGTTTATATTTATTTGTTAAACATAAAATAGATACCAAAGTGGCCCAAAGGCTGTAGAAGGGGCTTCCACAGCTAGTTTAGTATCTGCATCACATCTGTGTTTCACATAAGCCACTTGGTATGTAGAAGCAGGAAACTGTGTCCATAATAGCAGAAGACACTGCATTCAATGAGTTACTTTACAAATGTATGTCAAAAATTAAGCTGACAAGCTTGCTTACCCCCAGTAGTTGCTCAGTGTCTGCTTCCAAAAGCACAAACTGCACTGTGTGATAGAGAGTGCTGGCTTTTTATTTCAAGAGGGGCCAAGGGGCAGAACCCTGGAAGAACAGAGAGATTTTGGCTCTCTCAGGCTGAGAATACAGTAAGCAACTGTATACAACATACCAAGCTACGAGGTTTGGTGGGTGCTTTCCACTCCATGGCTGGCTCAATGTATTTCATTCATTTGGTGAACCTGCTACAGGATGATTAGCCTGACCTGTAACATGTGTAAGATTTACAGTGCTAAATACGTCTATAATGTATTCTATGGTTATACATAGGTTATAGATACATGGGGATGAGATGAAAGAATGTTATATTTTGTATAAAATCTCTCTGTTTAACAAAATGCCACACTATTGCTGAGGGCTTGTGTGTTTGTGTTGTAGGCATTATATCTTGGTCACTTTGTAATATTTGTTAGAGATTAGTTTCAGTCTTCTAGTCAATAATTAAGCAATAACTATCCGAGGAGGTGGTGGGAGGACATAAATATCGAGACCGCCCAGGGCGCACGAGGCCCGACGCCGCAGGCGGAGGGCCTTATAGCCCCTGGAAGGTCCGGTATTGCCCATACCGCCCACCCTCGAGGGTATTATTGCATTTAGAAAATGGACATGTACCTCAAGTTTAATTGAAAAGTAAAACAACAGAGGAGATAAGTTTAAAATTAATAGAAAAACCTGAAGAAAAATTGTTGTTGGTAAAGTAGTCCCTCTGATTTTTTTATGCTGTTGATTCTTGTGTTGCTCCCCCCTTCCTGAGAGCCATTCCTTTGAAGTGATCATCCCCCTTCCCCACAGCACACCTTGCAGAAGTACAGATGAACTCGATATTGAAGTTGCATGTCAGGGAGTTTCATGGCATGTTTTTTATTTATTTTAAACAGTTCTGGATTATTTTTTTCTTTTGGTCAGTCCACAGACACGGCAGTTTGGTGCGTGACCTTACAGGACCGTGCTTCGTTAAACCCGGAAGAGAAGCACTACATGGGACGGCAGCAGCTTAAAATTTATCTGTTTCTATCCATAAGGAGCAGCATTTTTAAGGTTAATTATGTTTTACATGTTAATTTGTGATGACAGAGACAGGGTATTTGCCAGAAGCTTTTTGAGCGGTTCCATGTATGGGAGTTTTATGGCATCGTTTTTTTATTTATTTTAAACAGTTCTGGATTTTTTTTTTTGGTCAGTCCACAGACACGGCAGTTTGGTGCATGACCTTGCAGGACTGTGTTCCGTTAAACCCAGAAGAAAAGCGCTATGTGGGACAGCAGAGGTTTAAAATGTATCTTTTTCTATCTGTAAGGAGCAGCACTTTTAATGTTAACTATGTTTTACATGTTAATTTGTGATGAGAGACAGGGTATTTGCCAGAAGCTTTTGAGCGGTTCCGCCTTTTAGAGGCAAGTCAGCATTGGATGTGTCAGACCGAAATGGAGTTAGCGGTTTTCAAGACAGTATGAATATTTTAAGTGAAGGTGGTATACTTGTAAGAGTGGGTACTGATTTTTTTTTTATTAAATACAGAAATTTGAGACTGGGGGGAGCGTCTGACAACTTGTCGATAAGCGGCGGGGAAAAAATGGCGGCTTGTGGGTTTGAAAATTCGGGGTGCCCAAGTATATGCCAAGTAATGGGGCACCCCGAATTGGCACTTGATTTGGAGTGGGCATCTATCGTAAGTTAATGTACCCCCCCTGTAGTGCCTCTCAGCCAATGAGTGATGTTCTAGGATCTGGCCCATTTTCTAAATGGTTCTAGACTATCATGGAGCAAGGTCACCAATTGGAAATGTTGAAAATGTTTAGAACCTCTTTATATCTCAGTGTAATGGCACTTTCATATGTATAGTTTGAACACTTCATAATAACTCTGTGTTGATCATTGGTGTGTGTTTCATGTTTTTGGTTTTTGTCTGAGACATATTAAGGAGGTCGATCGATGTGCAGGAGGTCATGGAGGAAAAAACTGCAGACATAAGGGCAGTGGCTGTTGGCACATTCTTAGATACATATGGTAGTGTGTTCAGCATTCTTTGGGGAGGAGGAAAACAACACTAATGGGAAATACAAGGTGGACTGTGTCTAAATATTCCATTTTGTTAAAGATCTCCTGAATGTGTCACCTGCGCTTTAATGTTACTGGATGTGATCTACTGTAGGCAAGGGCTGGATGAACTTGATGAAGTTCTGACCCTTATTAAGTAAGAACCGGAACACAGTGAAGTTCTGATTTGTTCTGATTTTTTTAATTTTTATTTTATTGAATGTCGGAATTAAGACCTTTGAGCCAGGAGCTCTTTTACAAAGGCTCCACGTCAACAAGGAATTATACAGAGGAGGGAGTAACAGGCATGAGTACATTGGGTACAAATAAGCAGGCTGGGTGAGGTACAATAAACCCAGGAGACAACTGAAAATAAACCTAGTACATACAATACAAAATAATACTGATATTAAGTGCTAGGGTTAAAAATACATAATAATACTGATATTAAGTGCTAGGGTTAAAAATACATAATAATACTGATATTAAGTGCTAGGGTTAAGAAGGTAGCCAGAAGCTGGTGGAGGGCAGGTGTACAGGCAGAGAAAACCAGTTTGAAGCAAACTAGAATAGTGATGAGTTATGAGGCATAACAGGCCAATAGATGGAGGAAGAAAAGAAGAAGAAAGAGCAGTCGAGGAGGTTGAATTTAGACAGGGGATAATAGCGTTGCCAGTAGCTTGTGCCACTTGCCAAAGGTGGTCACGAGCGGCCATAAGGTGCCGATGAGAAGGTTTAATCCATGGGTTAGAGACACCTTTAACCTTCCATTTCCTGCAAGGGGCAAATAAGTCACAGGTTGTGTTGAATAGGGTGATGAAGAGGTTTAGTGCCTCATCAACACTTTCAGCAAGGAAGACTGGGGAGCAATCACAATTGATGAGATATTCTTGTGTAACCCCCCTGTTTTATTTATTTATTTTATTTTATTTTATTTACTTTTTGTTGGCCGGGTAAGTGCACTAGACAAATCCTGCCTATTTTCAGGCACGACCTGGGGGAGGGGGATACAGATGAATGCCAACTGACCTTAAACCAGATTAAGCTGTTGGTGGTATTTTTAGTGAATAAGGGAAATTTGGCCAGGACACTGGGGAAATTTCCCTACTACATGTTACTTGTAACCCCTGTTACATGGGGTTACAAGAACTCCAGTTAGACCTAGAGGCAGGCAGGAAAGGCAGCTGGTGAAACTCCAGTTAAATGGATTTCACACTGTCTCACTCTGTTCTCAGTCTCAGCTGAGACTGAGGGATGACATCGTTTTACAATTGTCGCAGCTGCATGAGCCACACTGGAATGTTGCAGCTAAGGAAGTTAGGAGAGAATGTTGGGGAATTTGAAGTCAGTTCATTATTAGTCTGTAGTAGAGTATTGAAGAGGTATGCTGCAGCTGCAGGCCTCATCACCCTTAGCTCTGACAAAGAGCTGTATTTTTGTTAGAGGTGTGTGTTCTCACCTGAAGAGGAACACAAGAAGAGCCAAGTGAAGTGGTAGAGACCACTTCCAGTGGTTCAGGGCCTCATCCCTGTGGGGATGGGGGGAGGATTCAGCCTACTTCCAGAGGCAATCCCCTGGTCCGGCTAGGGGAAGAAGAAGCTGCCTAAATCTAGGTTTGTGCTGAGGCACCAGAATTTTTGGATGAGATTTCTTTGAAGAAGAAGAAAAAGCCTGTGGGGCACCTACAACCAAGGGGTGAGTCTGCTCTGATAAACGGCCAATGTGTTTTCACCTGAGACAAGATGAAGTTAAGTGACTGTTACTGTGGGGTCAGGAAAAGACAGCCAAGTACAGTTTTGAACGTTGTGGGAATTGGACTGCTTATCTCTGTGGGGGTCTAGAGCAATGGACACAGCCACTATTTAAGTATGTTTCAAGTTCAGCACAAGTGGAATGGAAGAACAGTAGATTAAATGTGACATACATTTAAAGAGAATCTACACAGTAAAGTGTTTTCAGAGAATGAGGTGTTAAAGTTTAGAGAAATGGCCAGGTATGAATTATGGTAATGAGAGGTGGGAGACCCACCCATCAGTAGTAACCAAATTCACCTCTATGGACTTGCTTTGGGACACCTGTTGCTTTCTCTCAGGTACTTGGCCAGTGCCTGAGGAAAGTACCCAGACATGGGATTGATGAAGAAGATTCCCTGATGGAGCCAGAAGTGCTCAGAGGTGGTTTAGGGAGCCACCGAGAAATATTCCATGCTACATGAAAAGTGTCCAAGGGCTGGCAATAGAGCCGAGCCAGGGAAGGAAGGTAGTCCAGAGGGCTGGCAAGGGAGCTGAGCCAGGGAAACCAAAAAATAGTTGAGGTAGGGGCAAATGCCCAGTGTTTCAAAACCTGAGGGTTTCAGTGTAAAGAGGATGTGTTCTGATCTCCATAAATCTGCATTACCAGGAGTGTAGCCCCTTGGGGGTCCATCTATGCTTTGTTATTCTGCTGGATGTGAATAAAAGCCACACTTTAGAATCCCAACTTCTGGTATTGGACATTACAGTTATTGCTTCCTGTGTCCGCAGTTATTTGGGGGCCCCTGCGCAGAGTAGCCAAACCTAATCACCATGCTAAGTGATAACTTTCTCTCCAAGTTTCGACTTATAAAAATGGAGGCACTGTGTCATAGGACCAAGGCCCCTCAACCTGTTCACTAGCTACACAGGCAGGGGTAGTAGCCCTCTCAGTTTAGCGCCGACTGGGGTTACACTTGGAACTGTTCCTGATGCCCTTTCTTAAAAAAACACTGGTAAGAGATTTTGCAAGGACACTTATGGGACTTATGGGCCAGAGACATGTGATTGGGGAGTGGTCACTCAGGGCGTCAGGTAACACTGCGGTCTCTGTGATTCTCTCAAGGTGATTAGAAAATATAAGGTTGATCAGTGTGCTAGTACCAGTCCTATAGTTTATTCTAGTAGGAGTAGAGACCAACTGGGAGAGGTCAATGGCTATGGCTGCATCCTTGCAGGGGTTAGAGCCAGGAGACAACCAGCTGATGTTAAAATCCCCTAGTGCAATGACCTCTGTGCCTTTAGGTAGATTGGCAATGAAGTCAAGGAACGAGTGGAAGCCTTTGTGCTTCTCTTTAGGTGGAATGTAGACTGAGAGGACATTAATTGACTTCCTTTTTTTACCTAACAGTTTTAACCCTTAGTGATTGAGCACCATCTCTTGGGGCAGTGTAGGTAGAGCCTGGCCCTGTAGGGAGTCCGAGAGGTATAGGGCACAACCACCACCATGTTTACCAATCCTATCAACCCTGTATAAAGTGTAACCTTCGAGGGAGACTGCTGAGTCTGGTACCTCAAGGGAGAGCCAGGTTTTGAGTATGGAGAGGATATCAGGCCTGTGCTGTAGCACCCAGACTTGCAGTTGATCTAGCTTGGGCAGGAGGCTTTGAATGTTAATGGAGATGAATTTAAGACCCCGGGGGCTACTGCTGATATACAAATGGTTGTTGCAATGGCCCTGGGTTAGGGTGCACATTACCTGACAACAGCAGTAGTAGCAGAAGCTGTGTAACCAGGATGTATTTGAGGAGTTTACGTTTGGGCTTGGGTGGGTGTTTGGTGGGTTTGAGGATGATTGTAGTGGTCATTAGAGAGGAAAGATGGAGGAACAGATAGTATACCCAGTGGGATGGCCAGCAATTAAAGTGAGAAATAAACTTTACTGGCTTGAGGGACAAGACAGGTAGACTGGTCATGGTGCCAGATGCTGCAGAAACTGGAAATGTTGTAGACAGGTCTATAATGGGTATAGAAATGTTGTCTGAGGAGATTGGCAAAAATAGTGTTAGGGGAGCACTAAGGAGAAATTAGCGATAAAGTGCCTCATTTGTCTGTGGTCTGTTCCAGATGTGGGGTAGGCACTGACTATGTATCTTACCATATGGGGGGGATGGCTATGTCAGAAGACAACAAAGGAGTTGTATATTGCTAGAATTAGGATAAGGACTGCAGGAACCTAGCACACAATTGTAACCCCAAGACAGTGTAGTGGTCAGGGTACTCGCCTTCTGTGCAGAGGGGCGTAGGTTCAAATCCAGACAGGATGGGATGTGGAAGTATCAAGGGATACCACTGGAAAATGGGGTAGTCAGGAAGGTGAAATGGCTGTACAAGAGCCAACAAGAGGCTAGAGGATGAGTCAGAGTATTCAGGAGCAGGAGCAGCAGCAATATACTCAAGAGTGACTCCTAGTGGTGACATAGTATAATAAACTGATGGGAAACTGGGAACTTGGGTTCTGCTCAACACATGGTCACATGGCCAGTCATATGATCCCTTTGAGGCATAAATTAAAGGCCAACCCAGGGTAGAGTGGGTGGGGCAGTCACCATGAAGCATCGACAGGCTAACACAATAAGATGGTGTGCACAAGCTTCAACAGTGCTGAGAAGCTCTGTTTTCCAGTACCTTGTTTCTATGTGATGCAAGCTGCTCTGTGGGAGGTAAAATGACAAATAATTTATTGACAAATATTTGAAAAAATTAAAAAAATGCATAAAAGTGGCCAAAGTCAGTCATATTTAACACAGAGGCTCAAAGGAAAAAAAATTAATGCACGATTTGTATAAAAATTACAGTAAAACAGCTAAATAATAGCAATAACTGCTAGCTGCTTCATGGCTGGTCTGTACTGGTGACATAACTAGCTCAGGCCTGTGATGTTGAGTGTGCTGGGAGACAGCAAGAGAGAGTCAGAGACAGACAAACAGATGCAAGCACTATTTTGCCTACCTGCCCTGTACAGTGTACACACACTGCACAGCCACAATGAGGACAAGATTAATTTCTTTATTTGTCATTTCTGTGACTGTAAAATTTCTCTTTGCCCCCCCCCCCCAGTAGTCTAGTCTCTCTCTCTCTCTCTCTCTGTCTCACTCACTCATTGTCTTCTCTTCTGGATGGCACAAGTCAACATTTATTTTGCCAGCATGCCCATACCCTGGGTCTGTACACAGACAGCTACAATACAATCAAGAAAACACTTTATTTGTGAGTTCTGTGACTATAACATTTCTCTTTGCCCCCAAGTAGTCTAGTCTCTCCCTCTCTCTGTCTCCTCTTCTGGATGGCACAAGTCGACATTTATTTTGCCAGCATGCTCATGCCCTGGGCCTGTACACAGACAGCCATAGTGAAACCAATACACTTTAAAGTACATAAAAGAATATGTCAGTACTTTACCATGCAGTTTTTATCTTTGTGGCTCAATTGCCTAGTTCCGCATTCTGAGAACAGCAGACTGACAAGCCACACAGCTGACCAGAGAAAGCATCACCGACACCGACTGACCCACCTACTGACCACAGCAGCTGCAGCCCACACTCAGATCTCCCCACCACATGACTGTGACTGTTATTCTCTGGCTGCTGGGCTTGGCTCCATCCTCCTCTCCTCACTCTTTGTTCTGCCTGGTGCCGTCTGTTCCTCCAGCTGTAACTTAGGCATGTAGAAAAAAACTGCCTGCTTCCCATAGACCCAGGACCAGACTTCTGCAGTGAAGTCCGTATTTATCCGGGTCCGAGGATTTAGCGTTCGATCCAGGGGTCCGTATTTTGGATGGAACAGTCCACCAAGCCCTACTGTAGGCATACATTTAGCTATTGACTAATTAATTTTTAATGTTACTTGATTAATGTGATCTACAGTAGGCATAAATTCTGCTATCAATGTGTAACCCTTCACCCCTGCCTTTCTAGCAAAATGACAGGTGGCATGCTGTTGAAGCTGACAGCAGTACCTGGTGGGGACTGGGTTCGGGGAGGATGAGGTTACTCGGCACAGGGGGACCTAGGTTTGACTACTCTGCACAGGGGCACCCAAGTAAATCCAAACAGAGGAAGCAATAACTGTAATGTTCAGAACCAGGAATGGGATTCTTCAGTGTGGCTTTTATTCACATACTAGCTGAACAAACACAGCATAGATGGACCCCCATGGGGCTACATTTCCTGGTAATGCAGATTAGAGACTACAGAACATTTTATCACCATTTTCAGCCCTCAGGTTCTGAACCCACCAGGCACACAGCCCGGACTTGCACGCAGCTTTGTGTACACAGCCCAGCTTGTACACACTTGGGTTTTCCCCACGGGCCAGGATCCCCCGCCGGTCACTTGATCCACGGTCCATTGGAAGAATGAACCAATTATCCTGTCGTGGCTCCCCACACCACTTAGAGTCGGTGACTCCTAGAGAGATTTTCCCATTTTTGCAACCCCACATCTGGGTACTTCCCCCATCACTGGCTAAGTGCATGAGGCAAAGTAGCAACCACAGCAGAAATCCGTAGAGGTGGACCTGGTCACTAAAGATGGGGGGTTCGCCCACCTCCAGCTCCCACAGCCCATACCTGTCCATTTCCCTGGGAAAACTGAACCATTCCTTTGCTGAACTTCTAAATGTAGATTAAAGTGTAGATGATCTGATGCATCTCTTCTACATATTACTTGAATCACACAACACTCTAGCATTTGACACTACTTTACTTGTTTGGCCCATTTCTCTAGGCTTCCCAAAATGTAGCGCAATCCCTAGATTTTCACACATGTCCCAGGGTGAAGAAAACATTTTGCCCTATTAGTCAGAGCAGACACTCACCCTTTAGTTGCAGGTGCCCCACAGGCGACTCACAAATCTTCCATCTTTCAAAATAAATGCTGAACTAAACAGGCAGCTTTTCCTCCACTAGCAGAATTAAGGGGATTGCCCCAGGAATCTGCTAGGGATCTTTAGATTCCCCCCCCGAGGGAGGGGGCACTGAGACCTGAACAGCGGTCTCCACCACTTGAGCACACCTTCACTTACTGAAGACAAACTGGACACTGACTACTACTCTTTGAAAACTCCCAACGTTCTATCTAACTCCCTTTGCTGCAGATTCCAATGTGGCTTATGCAGCTGCGAGAGTTCTATTGGTGATGTCATCCCTCAGTCTCAGCTTAGACTGAGAACAGAGTGAGACAGTGTGAAACCCATTTAACTGGAGTTTCACAAGCTGCCTTCCCTGCCTACCTCTAGGTCTTACTGGGATTCTAGTAACCCGGGTAACAAGGGGTTACACTAGGCTCCTTGACTAGGAAAAATGACTGTCCGCAGTCATTATTTACCCGGCCTTAGGCCATCCCACCCTATGTGCTACCTGCGGAGGGGGGTGATCAGGCCCCCTCCTACCATGTGCAAGCACAGGCAGGCAACACTAAGGGCCTAGAGGCCTGTAGCTGACATATCAGCCTCTACACTATCCACTTACTATGGACACCCAATGGCTCTGGTAGAACCATCCAGAGCATAGCCCTGATAGATCAGCACTGCGGTCCCTACTGCAGGTCAGGGCCACAGCCTGTCTATCCCCCCTAACCCTCTAGGGAAAACCTATCTGACTTTAACTTAATACCCCAAAACAAAAACAACCCGGGGACCTCCCCGACCTTGGGCAATCTGCAACCATACACCATTAAAATACCACATTACTGCCTCCTCCCTACCCCCACAACCACACCTGTGGAAGGAAAGGGTTAATACAGTAACCATAACAATAACAACACAGTACTTTAAATTTCTAAACACACTAAAGCACTGACGAGGAACTCCGATGAGCCCCTCCTCCTCTTCTTGTCTTCTCTTCTGTCTTCCCAGGAACACCTGTAAGAAAAAGAAAGACAAAACACACTCCTAATCTGCATACACAGGCTACCTAGACCCATACTATCAAAACACTGCAGAATCCCAAAAAGATTTTTTTTTTTAGAAAAAGGTATATATCCGTATTTACATTAGAAAACAGATGACATTATTTACAATACACATTTGGGGGGATGGAGTGCCGTAAAAGTCCCAACTAGTGACCACAATGCCCGAAGGCTAGTCCAATAAAGAGTCTCTCCTGGGCCGGAGCCCGGTGAAGCACAGTTCTAACAGGCCAACGTCCCGAAGGGGAGAGTCTTTGCAGACAGTTCACACATTTTGAAGTCTGTTAGTGTAGGGTGCGTACTGCAATGTCATAAAGATAGAAAAGTTCGGACTTACCAGCCACTTGTAGTACGAGATTCGGCACCAACCTGCACCTCTGACGAAGACTCTCCCTGGCAGCATTTCTTTCGATACAGCTGGGCAGACATCTTCCAGGAACCACAAGAGGGCACATCTGGGAACAGCTGGGCTGATATTATCTCTGGAGATGGAATCTTAGAACAGGAGCAAAAAGAAAACAACTGGTCTGACGTCATCCGTTTACCAGGCGATGAACAGGATACAGCTGGGCTGGTGTCCTCTCTGGATCTGAAGTCATCTGGTGGGCCAGTCGATGGTTTCTGGGAAGGACAGTACACTGTAGACTGATGAATGTGGGGCACCTGAGTCCTGGATGTTCATATTGGCCGATCAATAAAGGCACTTCACAGTCTGGTGTGGCAGTATTGACTACCACTGCTCGGCTCTCCATTTTGTAGGCACGGGCACATTTGCTGAGAGGTCCTTGCACTGAGGCCAATAGTACCGGGGGTCAGGAGCTTGAATTATTACCCCGTCTGGGTGCACATAATTCACACAGTGGGAGATTTCACGTCCCTCTCCATCCACTATTCTCACTCTGTCTATAAACAGTGTCCTTCCTCTCTTCCACTGGGTATACTTTTCGTGGCACAGTCTGCTCTTTACATGCTTGTTGGTCCCAGGATACACACTTTTCATTGCTTCATCCCAGATCCAGGATTTCCTGCAGTTCTCAATCTCTCCCCAGACTTTTTGAGGAAAGGTAGGAAAGGTTATACCATAGATCTCATTTGCCTTTCTAGGAACCAGTCTCTCCTCTTTACTTGCTTTGGTCAATCTGAGACCGCTGGCCTGGCTTGGGGGTGGCCAGTCCTGGTTCTGTCAGCTACACATCCTTAAGGAAATTAGAAACGTATCCCTGACTTCTTCCTCCTGTAAAGCCAGGGCAGTGGCATCACCACTTTCTTCCATACATTCCTCCGAGGCAAGATCTTGAGGCTGTGTACCCATTCCTTTTTCACAAGGCCACATAGGTTCCCCCTCATCTTCCTCTTCACTGAGGATCTGAGCCCAGGAGTGAGCAGTCGTTCTCAATCCTGAGACTATCCACTCATCACTAGGTGCAGAGGTCGACACCTCCCACTCAAAGGCCTCCCGCATCTCATTTTCACCTAAGAGACTTGGGCTAGGCCCCCCCCCGGGGTCTATTGATGGTTTATCCGAACTTTCGTTCAGGGATCCAGCATCCGAAACTTCAAATTCGGGTTCTGTCTCTAACTCTGCACCCTCTAACTTTGTGCCACACTCCCCCGAGGGGCCTTCCTCCACGGACTCTGCCTGGTGCTGTGTGCTGCCAACTGCAGATTCCTGAACCTTTGTCCATGTGGGAGCCAACTGAATTTGAGGCGCTTTGTACAAGCCATATTTTTCTAGGCATCCAGCACAGTGAGGAATCATGAAGACGTCTCTTCCAGCTCTCAAGCATATTTGACATACACGCACTGGAAAATTAGGAATCGCCACATGAGGAGGCAGTTGCCCTCCATAGCACCACTTTTCAATATCCCTCAGTCTATTCACTGCTGCTGTTACTGCAACCCGGGCATGATCTGGGTAACGAGCTGGTCCTGAGGCCATAACTGCAGAAAAACAAACAAAAGTTCACTGTAACTGAAAGTCCCACTTTATTGAACACACTCTTTAGTTGTAAAATGGCTCCTCTGCTGCTGTGTTTACTTTACTACCCCACCCTGTAATGACGGCGGCAGCACTCCTGTGCATCAACATTTAGAATCCGGGTCAAGCCACTGCGCACCTGATTTCCACAAACTACTGATAACTTTTGCTCAAACTGCACAACTTGCTCTGTTCTGGCTTTAAACATATTTACAGGATTTTCCACAGACTTTTTTACATGCTGGTAACATTCATTTGATTCACAGTCCCTTAAAGCTTCAGGTTTTTAGCACAGGACTGCCTGTATTTCTAGTGCTGCACTTTGCTACAACCTACAGTCTCTCTCTGGCTGCAAACTTTAAACTGAGGCTAAATTCATTACTATGCACACAGTCAATGGCTTAACAGGCTTGCACTTGCTGGCAGGACATTACACAGTCGTTACTTGCAAAGCGACTACACTGATGCACACACATTTTATATGGCATAGGCTGAAAATCACTGTTTGAGCAGTTTTAAGGATGGTTACTTACTATTATCAGTAGCAGCTTGCTGCGATGGGGAAAAACGGCCTGCAGCCAGTTCTTGAAGGCCTCGGTACACAAACGGGCGGGCAGTCCTAGCGATCGTCTTTTTAAACACCAAACTTGCAATTTGGACGATCGATTAGTGGGTTGAGCCTGATTTTAAGCTAAATAGTCTATTTTTAAACTGTTTACAACGCTTTGACTACTCCACGATGCTCCTCCACTTAGCGTTGCCACCTTCGGATGAGGCAAAAACCGGATCCTAAGCTCCGCCCCTAGCCCCACCCCTTTTCATGACTCATCATGCATTGTTCCTCCTAGAAGTCCATTTGTTATGTCATTAAAAAAACAACACTTAATGCAGCAGTTAAATAAAAACTGTACTGTGCCTGTTAAAGTTACTTTCCTATGTTCTTCCTAATTATTTATTTATGTATTTATTTATTTATTTATTTATTGACATTGGTTAACCAGATAAACATACAGAGATAAAATAAATCTCATTACAGATATAATCTGGGGGGGAGACAAGGGAAATACTGTAAGTAGCATACAACAGTACACATACTTTATATCTTTTTCTGGCTCAATTTCCTGTTCTTGTCTACAGTACTATTTCAAAGCCAAAGAAGTGACCATACGTTTTTTCTTGAGGGAAAAAAAAAGAATTTAAAACATTTAAAAATGCCTATATTCTGTTTGGGATGAAAATGTTTACCAGCAAATGAAAGTGGGGGACAACTGGCTCTGTTACTGTAACAAAAGGTGGGGGCAGCTGTGCTGCTATAACACTTTAAGATGCAGTGGAAAGATTAGGTAAGTAAGTGCTAATGGTGTTAATGGCCATACTTTACACCTCCCAGGGTGACTGCATTCACAAACAAAAGGCTACATTGACAACAGAACTTGTCTGTAACCTGGACATGTAGCTGAAACAATGAATTATAGGACAAAATTTGTTTCAAAGGTATGTGAGCACTCAAAATGGCTCAAAAACCTGACCAGCACAGAGCAAAACCGGATTACCTGACAGGGACCCTGAAAACCTGATCACCAGGTAAAAAACCTGACAGGTGGCAACCCGCTCCACTGCCAGTACACGCACTCCACTCACACTCCCTCTTGAATGCTGGGGCAGTCTCTGTAAAGCTGGCTGAGGGGCGGGACTGATTGCAGCCTGACCAACCACACGACGCCATGCAAATGAGCCTCTTCTTCCTCGCGAGGGCTCTTCTCCTCACAGCGATCGTCGAGCAGGCAAATTTAAACTGTAGAATGCAACTTTTTTTCTTTACCAACTGACTCCACGGCGGGAGCCCATTTCAGCCATTTAACATAGCCATCACACTTGCAAGTCTCTCAGTCATTCAAAAAGCATTTCCAACGTCCAGGGCACAATTTTCCTGTTGCTACCCCTAGTCTTCCACACTTTTCTTTACTACAGTTCATTTTAAAAGCATTTCAAACATCCAGGGCACAATTTTCCTGTTGCTACCCCTAGTCTTCCACACTTTTCTTTACCACAGTTTATTTTAAAAGCAGGCAAAAATGCTGTAAACAATTTGATGCAGAACAAGGGCACACTCTTTGGCTTTACTGCTCCTTGGTAAACAGTTAGCAAATTTAAACAGCAGCACAAGATCCACAGCACACAGCAACACACTAGGGAAATTGCTTCAGCTTTTTTGGGCTACCCACTGCCAGATAGCCAAAACGCTAGCCTTCCTTGCCCAAGCACCTTCCTCCCTGAACAAAATCCAAAGCGGTGCCTCCATTTTTGTAACCCCTTACCCCTGCCTTTCTAGCAAAATGACAGGTGGCATGCTGTTGAAGCTGACAGCAGTACCTGGTGGGGACTGGGTTGGGCGGATGAGGTTACTCGGCACAGAGGGACCTAGGTTTGACTACTCTGCACAGGGGCACCCAAGTAAATCCGAACAGAGGAAGCAATAACTGTAATGTCCAGAACCAGGAATGGGATTCTTCAGTGTGGCTTTTATTCACATACTAGCTGAACAAACAAAGCATAGACGGACCCCCATGGGGCTACATTTCCTGGTAATGCAGATTAGAGACTACAGAACACTTTATCACTATTTTCAGCCCTCAGGCTCTGAACCCACCAGGCACACAGCCCGGACTTGCACGCAGCTTTGGGTACACAGCCCGACTTGTACACACTTGGGTTTTCCCCACGGGCCAGGCTCCCCCGCTGGCCACTTGATCCTCGGTCCACTGGAAGAATGAACCAATTATCCTGTCGTGGCTCCCCACACCACTTAGAGTCGGCGACTCCTACAGAGAATTTTTCCTTACTTGTTGTGGCTCCCCACACCACTTAGAGTCGACGACTCCTAGAGAGAATTTTTCCTACTTGTTGTGGCTCCCCACACCACTTAGAGTCGGCGACTCCTAGAGATATTTTCCCTTTTTTGTAACCCCACGTCTGGGTACTTCCCCCATCACTGGCCAAGTGCATGAAGCAAAGTAGCAACCACAGCAGAAATCCGAGAGGTGGACCTGGTCACTAAAGATGGGGGGTTCGCCCACCTCCAGCTCCCACAGCCCATACTCGTCCATTTCCCTGGGAAAACTGAACCATTCCTTTGCTGAACTTCTAAATGTAGATTAAAGGGTAGATGATCTGGTGCATCTCCTCTACATATTACTTGAATCACACAACACTCTAGCATTTGACACTACTTTCTTGTTTGGCCCATTTCTCTAGACTTCCCAAAATGTAGCGCAATCCCTAGATTTTCACACATGTCCCAGGGTGAAGAAAACATTTTGCCCTCTTAGTCAGAGCTGACACTCACCCTTTAGTTGCAGGTGCCCCACAGGCGACTCACAAATCTTCCATCTTTCAAAATAAATGCTGAACTAAACAGGCAGCTTTTCCTCCACTAGCAGAATTAAGGGGATTGCCCCAGGAATCTGCTAGGGATCTTTACATCCCCCCCCAAGAGGGAGGGGGCACTGAGACCCGAACAGCGGTCTCCACCATTTGAGCACACCTTGACTTACTGAAGACAAACTGAACACTGACTACTACTCTTTGAAAACTCCCAACATTCTATCTAACTCCCTTTGCTGCAGATTCCAATGTGGCTTATGCAGCTGCGAAAGTTCTTTTGGTGATGTCAACCTTCAGTCTCAGCTGAGACTGAGAACAGAGTGAGACAGTGTGAAACCCATTCAGCTGGAGTTTCACAAGCTGCCTTCCCTGCCTATCACTAGGTCTTACTGGGATTCTAGTAACCCCAGGTAACAAGGGGGTTACAAATGGATTAAGTTTTAATGTTACTTGATGTGTTCTACTGTAGGCAGTTTTTGTTCCAGCTTCGCAGTAATGGTCTGCTGTTTAGTTCATGGGGGGGGGGCAACAACTTGTCCAAATACTTTTTAGTGAAGTTGAACATGTTTTTCTGCAATGTCTCTCAGTCTCCTCACCATCACTATTTTCTGTAGGCTTTTTTTCATCGCAGATATTGATAGTCTTGTTCTTGTACATTTCCAACATCTTCACCAGAGGCACTGTTTCTGATGAAAGAGCCAAATATGCATGAGCAGCATATCATGGAGTACCACATCTAGTGGTACTAGACAGAGCCTTTTCTTTAATCATTGACTTTCTAGGTCTTACTGTTTTAATGACCTGTGTTTGTGTTTTATCTGATTTTTTTGGCAATGCTGGCAATGATGTACTTCTTTGATCAAGGAATTCACCAACATTTGTTTTCTTTCTTTCTTTGGTTGTGTTGCTTCATTTTCATCAACTGTATTAATTATATCTGCAGCAGTGAATTTCCCTTTTTTTTCTAAATTTATTTATGGGAAATATATTTATTGTCACGTGTACCAGTTTTAGCCATACTGCTGGTGTTGGCCAAATGTTCCATAACAGATTCTGATTCTGAATCCATTTTTTGGTGTCAAACTTAATTACTTAATTAGTAGTATTAGTCGAGATGCAAAGATGGGCAGCAGGGAGCCTGAGATGTGACCCCCCCCCTCAAAATATGTGAGGCACTATGACCTAGTAGTAGATCAGTCACAGGGATGGGCAACACAGAGTCTAAGATTTGACACCCTACTTCAAAATGTAGAACGGTGGCATGACCTAATAATAGTTTAGGCACAGAGATGGGCAACACAGAGTCTGAGATGTGGGTGACATCCTCCCCCTTCAAAATCTGTACGCCATTCTGGCTGACATGCTGGATTGGCAAGAACAACAGTCAATCAAGCAAACAATACCCTAATTGGCTAGCTCCCTTCAGTGCTCCAGTATCATGAGTGTTGCCTTTCATACAGTTTGCTGGTCATGAGGGTCCAGGGAGTACTCTGTAAGATATTGGGGGAAAAACGGTTCTTTTTTAATTTTTTTATTTTGAGTGACCTGCCTTGGTCTAGTTTTCCAACTGTACATAAATTTCAATGTTGCCAATTGAGTTTTCACGTTACACATAAATGCATACGTGTTTACGGATGGTTTTTATAGCATTTTAATTGTATTTAATTATTGGATTGTAATGATGTTGTATGAGTGATGTACAGTATATTACTATTTAATGGAACTAGCATTTAGATGAAATAGACCTTTGATAAATGACACACTGGTGTCCAAAATGCATCAGGTTATCCTGAATGCTAGCCTTGTGGCAACCGTTTTTTATTTTATAATAAAATGTTAACTTAAAAGTTAAAAAAAAAAAGTATTGGTGTGTTTGTTCTGAGGTGAGTGTGCTGGCATTGCCAGTCCTCACAAAAAAAACAAAAAAAAACCAGTGTCTATGATCTTTGTCATCAGTCAGAAATGTGCTAGGCTTTCCCCACCCCCTGTCTTTTCCACCCCAGGATGGCACCCCCCAACTAAGTGGTTTCTTCCTTCAAGTATCTCAGTATTTGGCAAGATAGTAACTTTGACCTGTGTGCCCAAATTGATGCCATCTGCTCCAATCTTCGCCCACAAACTTGGTGACTCATACCACAACAAGGACTGCTTGTCTCCTCAGGTCCACCTGGAGCTTGTTACCAAAATGATGCTCCAGATGTGGTCTATGGTAACATCCCCTCCTCTTCCCTTGCCACACTGAATACCCTCTGCAATGCCTTCTGTCACTTTGCTATCAACATGCCTCCTCAACTCACCACTTGTCCCTCGACTCCTCCCTATCCATCCTCCACCTACCCTCATGTTGCCAGTCCTACTGTACTTCCTTCATCTCCAACTACCAGTTTGGGCCCCTGTCCTCTTACCTATCTTCACTTCTGTCCCATTCCCTCTGCCTCATACTCCCTCCACTCCAGGGATCCTCACACCTTCTCCCTTCCCCAACCTCACTCCTCTTCTGGGCAGTCAACCTACTTGTATCACATCCTTCCCTCTAGAATCTGCTCCACCTCTCTCATTCTCCCTTACCATCTCCCTTAGGTACAAGCTGAAACTTAATTAAAATGATGTATTGTAGTATATCACCAGTGAAAGCTATTATTATAATTTGTAGTATATCACCAGCTAAAACTCCTTTAGCCACCAGCTAAACTTCTCCCCACCATCTCCTGCTCCTGTCAGCCCTCCTCCTGATCCTCCCCTACTATCCCTGACGTTCGGCCTTGTGAGTTCGTTGGGCCTTGTGAGGTTGGTGGGAATAGATGGATACTCAGAAGTCAGGTTTGGCAAATCAAAATAAATATTCATTTTTGTACAGCAAAATAAGTGGACTGGATATGACAAAATAAAGGAAAACAAAAATAACAAAGTAAAATCACAGTTAACTTCACTGTTTGCTATTCAATAAAGCTCTAGTTAGTGGCTAGAGTCACTCAGATTGGGCAAAACTGCCACCTGTACTATAAGGACTGAAGGTAGCTGCAGACCTTATTACTTGGGTCAGCACAGTACTAATCCCAATGTGAATCTGAGGTGTGCACTAGGTTGGACTCCTTGTATACTTGGCGACAACCATGTGACCACATCTGGCTTCACCCACTCACAGAAATACGACCTTATAAACAACTTATTATTTATATCCAAATGCTATAAATAAAAGAAAACTCATATCTTTTGACTGGGTGGTAGTGTTCATAATAAAACTTTCTCCAAACAAAATAGGTTGTAAGTTTCTGGTGCAGGCTCCTCCCACAGAGCTTTCCAGTGTGTAAAAGGTGGAAAGACAATCAGTGCTTAATAGGACACTGGAAGACTCTTGAGCAGACTTCTACAACCAGAAAAACCTCAAGGTAGGCCGCATGCACCTCTATACAGTTTCATATCACATATGTAGTTTGTGTACAACATTTCTACTGTTTCCTTTTAGGCAATGCAGCCCTTACAGGCACAAACATATTGTGCATTCTCTGACAGTTTATTTATTTTCCCTTTTTCACTCTGGTATAAAAATATATTAATAAACAAAAAGGAGAATTTTTTTCTAAATTGAAAATGGGAAAATTAATGGGAGTAATTGTACAAGGGAAGCTGCAGGGCACAATCTGAAAGGTACAGCAGTGGACACCTTTTGGTATTCTAGCTGAAATGTGAGTCTGTGGTCAAATTGTTCTCGGTTGTAATTTACCTTGGTTCTTTTACCTTACAACAAATACAGTGTGAGACAGAAACCAATAAACTGTAGTGCAGTCTTTACTAAGACAGAAATGGAAAATAAACATTTATTTCAAAGTTCCTGTCACCTTTTACCATACCCAAAATCTAGGTTGCTACAGCAGTCACGCTACTGCAGGAGAGGTACAGAGCGGCAGTGGGGGACATTCTAAAATGAACAAAACTGCCTCCATTATCTCGCACATGTGGTTACTGCTATTTATTTCTAATTCTATATATTCTTCTCCTCTCTTTTGGCTAGTTTATCACCAAAGAGTTTGATTTAAGCAACACGGCAGAGTGCAAAATGAGGCATGAACAGCAGAGTGCATTACCAAAGTACTATTTCTGCTAGTGCTATCTGCCCCTTTTGGCTCTGGGTCACTGTTCTTCCCCGCTGGACAAGAGAGAAGAGAGAAGAGGAGAGAGAGAGAGAGAGAGAGAGAGAGAGAAGGAGAGGGAGAGAGAGAGAGAGAGAAAGAAAGAGAACCAGGAGACCAAGGTACTGTATTATATTTCCATTTCTTACTTGATATTACCTTGTCCCCATTCTCTCTTATCCGCTAGACTGCAAAGGGGAAAACAAACCTGGGAAAAATCAATTTACCACTGAGATGGACAAAACGATCCTAGCGTAGTCCTGCAAGCTGCAGGCAGGAACTGCCACACAGATTCCACTTCCTACGAAGGGAAAAACACTACTTTTATTCATTTCTCACTTTATTCCTTTTTGATATCTTATAGGGAGCATAACTTAACAGAAGGCATGTCTTTCCCAAGTGCAAATATAACATAACAGTGCTTTCAGGATAAAAACAAAACAAAGTGCTCCCTTTTCCACAATGCTTTTATAGGCAGTGGGGGGCATTCTTGAGATGACCTGAAAATAAAGGGATAGCAAGGAAAACACATTTGCAGGTGGCCTGCCTGGAAATGTTGAAACATTGAAACATAGTGATTAGAGAAGGGATTTGTAAAGGAGAAGAGAAGAGATGCTGCTGCAGCAGACTTGAGGAAAGGGAAAATGGTCTCTTGGGATGCAAGGCACATTGTAACAGGACTCATCCCCACCTAAGAGTAAACCAGGGGACTCTAATCCCTATTTGTATACAGATTTGGTTTCCAAATTACCATCACAGAAACACCACACATTCAGGCACATTGTCATCAGATCTGTCACTAATTGGAGAGATGGAGCCTTAGCCCGCCCTCTCCCAAACCTCCACCTCATGGTCCCTAAACAAAAACAAAACAATTTACAATAATTGGTTAAAAAGCTTTCCTCTTAACCATTTTCAACTCATGACCCCGAGGTCTGATTGTGCCTGTATGTCTGGGTCTGCCCCAAAACGAGACATGAAATCCGGATTTGTATTTGCAGTTCCTGTTCTGTTTCTGATAGTAAACCTGTAAGGCTGTAAAGCCAGGTACCACCGCATTATGTGCGGATTCTTGTCTTTCATTATCTGTAGCCAACATAGAGAGTTGTGCTCCATCGTCAACTCAAACTCAGATCCTCAAAGATAAAATGTTAATGCCTCAATAGTTCATTTCACTGTGAGGCACTCCTTTTCAATAGTAAGATATCTTGTCTTCCTTTTGTGCAGCTTGTGACTTATAAAAATTACGGGGTGTTCTTCCCCTTCAAACATTTGGGATAACACTGCCCCAATACCCGTGTCAGAGGCATCAGTCTGCATTATAAAAGGTAAAGTAAAATTAGGGCTCCTCAGTACCAGTGAGGAACACAAGCTTGCTTTTATAGTGCAGAATGCTTCCTCACATTCTGTAGTCCACTTAACCTTGGTCGGGTTGTTCTTTTTAGTAAGATCTGTCAGGGGCGTGGCTAACATAGAAAAATTGGGCACAAATCTCCAGTAGTATCCAACTAGCCTGAGAAAGGACATAACATGCTTCTTTGTAGTGGGGCATGGACTGTTAGCTATTGCATCCACTTTTCCAATGTCTGATCTAACTTGGCCATTACCAATCATAAATCCCACATATCTGGTTTCTTGCATGGCAATGGAACACTTTGCGGGGTTAATAGTCTGGCCTGCTTTTGTGATGGCCTGTAACACAGCAGTGAGCTGTTGTATGTGTTCCTTCCAGTTGGGACTAAAGACCACCATGTCATGTAGATAAGCAGTGCAATATGCCGTTTGGTGTTTCAGGGTACTGTCCATAAAGTGCTCAAAGGTGGTGGGGGCCCTGTGCAAGCCAAAAAGCATTGTAACAAACTGGCAAAGTCCTGCCAGGGTACTAAATGCTGTTTTATTCCTAGAAGTCCTATCTAAAGGGATCTGCTAGTACCCCTTCATGAGATCTTGAGTGGTGATTTACCTAGCATTTCCAAGTCTGTCGACTATATCATCTATCCATGGCATTAGATAGCTGTCAAACTTGGAGATGGCATTCAAGTAATGGAAGCTGAGGCAAAGTCTTATGCCCCCTTCCTTGTTTTCTATCACCACTATCAGGAATGCCCATCCTCTGTTCAAAGGTTCTGTAACACCCAATTGTTGCATTTTTCTGACCTCTTTCACCACCTCCCCTCTTACCTTCTCTGGTAACCTGTAAGGCTTTTGCCTAATGGGGTTGCTCTGTGTAACTTCTGTGTGGTGTTCTATTCCGCTAACTTTGCCTGAGATACTGGTGAATCTGTGATGGAAGCCTAACAACAGGTTATCTAGCTCTTGCCTTTGCTGGGACTCTAGAACAGGGTTGATGGTTAAAGGGGAAGTCTCCCATAGTTCCACACCAATATTTCCCAACTCTTTATGTGTAACTCTTGTGAGCCTCCTCCAGTTGCCAGCAGTCCTATTGCTGTCCAAATCTAGACTATAAGTAAGCAATAAGACATGACAGAGTGTGCATGGAACATATTTTACCGCACGGCCAGGGGCGTAATAAGGCACGAGGCCTTGGCCGAGTGCCTTTAGCCCCTGTGTGTGGTAAAATATGTTACATGCACACACCTGGACTGTCTTATTGCGCTTATAAATGGGCACCTATATTTATTTTTATTTTTACAGGTAGAAAAATCTTGCTTGCATGTGGAAAAAGACTTAAGATGCTAATGTAAGCTAAAACAGTCCTTCCAGAGACACTGAGTTATATTATTCATGAGTTGATTTGCATTTCTGACTCCAGGTTATGTGTACTGTGCAGACTGTGCTGAAACATATTTAGATTTGCATTTATGTGACTCCAGTTTGCTATAATTGTAGTGTGCACAGTTTGCAAGCAGATACTTCCCAAACCTGTTTTTTTGCAAACACGCCTGCTGAAGCCGACTGAAGTGCTATCCCCAGTCTACGTACTCTCCATGGCAGTTGTATGTTTGTGCTGCTCTCATGCTCCTTCTCGCTCCCCCTCCGTTGTTGACTGAGCCTTTCTCTGACTTTACAGGGGCATTTGGATTAATCAGACAGTAGAAAACAGCAATTGCCGCGGGAAACTACCTGGGAGCAAGCAGTAGAAAAAAAAAAGACTAGAGGGCAACAGGGGCTGACTGCCATACAAGACATGAAATAGCGTTGCTTCACAAGGGCTGACTCTGACTGTGGACAGTAACAACAATCTTTAGCGGGGAATTTTAAACTGCATTCTATTCAAAACGCACACAGCTGTTCAAATGTTGATAAGTTAAAAATGAAATCAACGGAGCATTAGCGAGTGAATAGAAGATGGCGGCATTTTAAATGCCAACATTCTAACGCTCCTGATTTCATTTGGAAATGCGGTTCTGCTTCTCTGACCTTTTTTACCCATGCATGGAACATATTTCGTGCATGGGTAACTAGCCAATCAAATTGCTTTATATAGCCTACCCATTTTATAAATAAAAATATACAGTCCCCAGAAGTTATCAATGTGTTTGTCCTCCATTTTACCAACAAAGTTGCTGGAGGATGATGTCAACAAAGCAACAGATAATGGTGCTGCGCTAAATGCAGTTCCACCAGTAAGCCAAACCCACAATGTTTGGTTCCCCACTTGAGTAATGGAGTAACCCTTTAAGTGTTGTGCACATCCTGAAGTGCAGGTCTAATAGGGACTAGGACTATGTGAGTGTGACGCAGCACTGATTTGGGGTATATACAGTATTCATCTAAGGAAGTGCCTGTATGTGTTGTATTACTGTTTCTGTTAGCAAACACAGTTTACCCAATACATGACTCTGGGTACAACAAGAGTTTTAAGTAGTATTATACAGCTGTTGTATTATGTGTTGTGTGTGTGTGTGTGTGTGTGTGTTAGCATTCTCTGTTTTGTTTGACACCAGCAGTGAGAAACAATCTTGCAAAAATGCCTCTTTCCCTTTGTAACTGGACAGTCATTGATTGGATGGCTGCTGTAAGGCAATAAAGAATTCAGCTATAACAAGGAATATGTTACAAGGAAAGCATCAGCTGCAGCATATGGAAGAAGGATAATCTAGTGGTTAAAGCACAGGCACAAGAAGTGGGAGACTCTGGTTCAGATCCAACTAGAGTCCCTTACTCTGACTTTTAACAAGTTCCTCTAACCTCCTTGGGAACTGTGATGGCCCCTCAGGCTCATGACCTTAAAAGTGCCCCCATTCCCATTGTAAATCATTAGCAGTGATGTGAGAGCTACAGCATTTCATTTTCAAGGTACTAAGGATAAGCTGTGGCAGCCCCCCCCGCTTTGTAATGCCAGCATTTGAAGTAGGTTGTCCCACGCAAGTCAGATGCTACACCTCAGCTATTGTAGGTAAAGAAACTAATCAGTCTCGGTGTTTGTAGTGCTCTGTATTTGCTTAGCTCACTCCTCCCATGTCATATGCATTCTGTGTCTTGGAATTTCCAGTCAGAAACTCAGATTTAAGGGGCATTTGAAATGTAAAACAATACACTTTATAAAGTAAATGATCTAGCTCTCCACTTTCAGGCTGCTGAAAGGGGATGTGTATAATTCAGTCTTGTGTGATCCTTTGGTAAACTGCCCAGGCCCATCTTGTAATTAATCTTCTCAAGGATGTTCACCTGGTTCAATACAGATTGACTGATTGACTGCTTGCTTGATGATTGATTGGTTGATTGACTTGATTCA
The DNA here is from genome assembly GCA_016271365.2 of Neoceratodus forsteri. Taxonomy (NCBI): domain Eukaryota; kingdom Metazoa; phylum Chordata; order Ceratodontiformes; family Ceratodontidae; genus Neoceratodus; species Neoceratodus forsteri. The sequence goes on from CM028138.1 coordinate 157,356,924, forward strand.
GTCTACTGCTCTCCACAACATGTTACAACTGTCTCACAGAGAGAAATGAGCAGTACAAAGAAACAGATTGTGTTTCCTGTGAATGAAATACTATTAGATGTATTATTTGCTCTACACATACAGTATTAAGGCTACAAGTACTACTCCTTGTGTGAGTTGCATGAGAGGACTGCCTTAAGCCATTGCAAACTTAAACTAAAATCAGGCTAGACAGCATTGATACCCTTATGTTTTGTTCTGCACTGTTGCTGCAGTGACATCAAAGAATGGGATGGGCTGTATTACAATTGACTCATTTGCATGTAAATGGAGGCTTGCTTGACATTTTACTACCTTGTGTCAGAGCCCCAAGCTCTAGATATGTGTTGCAACAGAAGAAATGGCTGATCTCTTATTGATATATGTACAGTGCTTGATGTAATCAGACATATCCAAATCATAAATATACAGGAGTCTTCTCCTTTAAGTAATTCAGCTCCCCCCGGTTTTCCAGCCATTGACAGGTGACCTTTAATTCACTCTCACCCTGGTCTGGGTACACATATAAAACAGGACTAGGCCTTTCATGCCATTTATTTAGAATATTGGCATGATAAATCCCCCTCTTCTGCCGACTATCAGGTATCTCAATTTCATAGTTTACAGGGTCTGTTTGCTTATTAATAGTGTAAGGACCTTGGCACTTCATCATCAGTTTATTCTTTGAAGATGGTAGCAGCAACAGGACCCATTCTCCTGGCTAGACAGCCTTATTGCCCACTCCCTGATCATAGTGGGCCTTTTGTTCCACTTCTTTGTCTGTGTTGTGCTGGTGTGCTACTCTGATGTACCTCATCAACCTCCATCGGAGTTGTGCCATGTAATCTAAGGTACTACTGGGTCCTAAGCCTCTCCCTTCCTCCCAGTGTTCCTCGATTACATCTAAGGGACCTGGAGGATTCCTCCCATACAAAAGTTCAAAGGGAGAGAACTTTGGAGAGGCCTGTGGTACCTCCCTATACGCAAACATTAAAAAAGGCAAATAGATGTCCCATGTCTTACCCTCCTCCTGCACAAACTTACACAACATTTTCTTTCATGGTCTGATTAAATCTTTTGACCAGACCACCAGTTTGTGGGTGGTATGGAGAAGTGTGTATGGCCTCTATCCCTAGCAACAGGTACAACCTTTTCAGTAGCTTTGAGCAGAAATTGCTTCCCCGATCTTTCAAAATTTCTGTCGGGATTCCTACTTCTCTGAATAGTTTGGTCAGCTCATCAGCTGTGATGGTTCTAAGGGGTATAGCCTCTGGATATTTTGTGGAGTAGTTGCAAATGACAAGCACAAACCTATTCCCCTTTGAGCTTTTCTGCAGGGGCTCCACAGTATTGATTGTGATCCTGTCAAAAGGGGTAGTGATTAAGGGGAGGAATTGTAAGGGTACCTTCTCTTTTTTTGTTATGGTAGCCACCTTCTGGCACTCCTTGCAACTGTGACAGTATTCTGCCACCTGATCATGGATACCTGCCCAGTAAAACCATTGGAGGAGTTTGCTCTGGGTGCAGTCTCTACCTAGGTGCCCAGCTAGGGGAATGTCATTGGCCAGATGCAATAACTGGGTCCTATACTTAATAGGAACCAGTAGCTGTTCTGCTATCTCCCTGGTAACAGAATTTGTACATTCCCTGTATAACAAGCCTCTCCTCAAAACACATTTTGGCCCTCTTTGAACATCTTGGTCCACCACCTGAAAGAAAGGTTTTAAGGTAACATCATGCATTTGGTCAAGAGCAAAGTCATTGTTGTTAACCACCTTCAACATTGTATCACATGAGTCCATACATTTTTGAGTCCATTGGACTCGGTCCATTCTTTTTCCCTTTTAGTTTTCCGGGTTTTCCCCGGGGGCTCATAAACCTCATCCTCAAAAGGGAATAGCTGTGCCAAGTGCCTTTCCTGTTTGGCTTGTGCTAGGGTGGTGACTGCACTTAGACTGTTAGTATTAGCCACAAATGTCTCAAATTCAGGGTGGTCATGTCCGATTACAACTGGGACAGGCAGGTGAGGGACAAGACCAACATTTATCTGGTGCACAGTTTCTTGTACCTGTACGTCTATTTTCGTGAGAGGGTAAAAATGGGTATCCCCATGAATACACATGACACTGGTCTTTGGGCCCTTAGCATTAATCTTCTTCACCAAATCAGCCCTCATCAGAGTTTGTCTACTTCCTGAGTCAATTAGGCCAGTCACTTCTTGTTCTCCTATCTTAACAGGGATAACATATTGCCCCCTGTTGGCCAAGAGGAGCTGGGCATGCTCAGTTCACTTTTTGGGGCACAACCTGGCTATATGCCCCTTCTCTTGACACTCCCTGCAGATGATATCGGAGTTGCAAGGCCTCCCAGATTTAAAAGTCTTATTTCCCCCTGTAACCTGAAAAGTAGAAGAAGTGGTTCTTACCATGCGTGGGGTAGCACCGGTCCTGGAATGTCCCTTCTGTCTATTGGGTCTGGCTGCAAGGTAGTCATCAGCGAGGGTGATGGCTTTTTCCACTGTCTCTGAGCGGTGCTCCCTGACTCACACCTGGACATCTGGTGGCAACACTCATACAAATTGCTCCACAATGACAGTCTCCAACATCTGTTCTATGGTTTTAAGTCCTGGTTGAAGCCAATTATAACATAATTCTTTGGGATGGACAAAAGCTTCTCTTGGGGCATCAGTGGCATGGAATTTAAAAGTTCTGAACTTCTGTTGGTACATCTCTGGGCTAATGTCATACCTGCGCATGATCTCCTGCCGAACAGAGTCATAGTTTTCTACCTGCTGACTGTCCATGTGGCTATAGACGAGCTGGGCATTCCTGGTTAGGCAGGGCACTAACCCGATTACCCACTGCTCCCTAAGCCAATTGCATGCTCTTGCCACTCTTTCAAAAGTTAATAAGTAGGCTTCAGTGTCATCTGACTTCCCCAACTTGATGATTTTTATGTCTTTTGGGGAGTCAGTTGGTGAGAGGCTACGGGTTGCACCCATGGCCTGGATAGCCAAAATTGTATCAGACCACCTCCGCTAACTCATCTGGCAGTCCCTCTCTCTTTCCTTGTCCACTGCTAACTGCTTCACACAAAGCCATCTTAGTAATTCTTGTAAGTCCTCACAGGGGGTCTTTCTCTGGAGGTTCATCAGGGTCAGTATCTATGCCTTCATCCTCCAGTTCCCCTTCATCTTGGGCGTCTTCCTCCTCGTATCCTCTAGGCTGGTCAGTGGTGTTTCTCCATACCTTTCCGCCATAGCTCTGGTCAAGACACCACTGGGCTTCACCTGGTCCGCTGGTACTGGCTGCATAAAACATCCACCTGGGCACCAGCCAATACCCTTGCTGAAGCACCATGGTCTTGAGTACTCCAACGTATTCCACTTCAATCACCAGTTGTGAGGTTGGTGGGAATAGATGGACACTCAGAAGTCAGGTTTGGCAAATCAAAAAAAAATGTCTATGTACAGCAAAATAAGTGGACTGGACATTACAAAATAAAGGAAAACAAAAATAACAAAGCAAAATCACAGTTAATGTCACTGTTTGCTATTCAATAAAACTCTAGTAAATGGTTAGAGTCACTCAGGTGGCATGGAAATCCCACCTGTACTGTAAGGACTGAAGATAGTTACAGACCTTATTACTTGGGTCAGCAAAGTACTGATCCCAATATGAATCCGATGTGTGCACTAGGTTGGACTCCTCTTATACCCATACCCAGAGTCAACCATGTGACCACATCAAGCTCCACCCACTTACAGAAATACAGTTTATTTCTTTTAAGCAACCTTATTATTTATATCCAAATGCTATAAATAAAAGAAAACTCAGATATCTTTTGACTGGGTGGTAGTGTGCATAATAAAACTTTCTCCAAACAAAACAGGTTTTAAGTTTCAGGTGCAGAGTCCTCCTACAGAGCTATCCAGTGTATAAAAGGTGGAAAGACAGGGCTGATCGGTGCTTAGTAGGACACTGGAAGACTCTTGGGCAGGACCCTACAACCAGAAAAACCACAAGGTAGGCCGCATACACCTCTATACAGTTTCATATCACATATGTAGTTTGTGTACATTTCTACTGTTTCCTTTTATGCAGCGCAGCCCTTCTAGGCACAAATATGTTGTGCATTCTCTGACAGTTTATTTTCGCTTTTTCACTCTGGTATGAAAATATTTTAATAAACACAAAGGGGGAAGTTTTATCTCCATTTAAAATTGGGAAATTAATGGTAGTAATTGCACAAGAGAAGCTGCAGGGCACAGTGTGAGAGCTACAGCAGTGGACACCTTTTTGGTATTCTGGCTGAAATGTGAGTCCGTGGTCAAATTGTTCTCTCGGTTGTATTTTACCTTGATTCTTTTACCTTACAACAAATACAGTGTGAGAGAGAAACCAATAAACTGTAGTGCAGTCTTTACTAAAAGGGAAATGGGAAATGCACGTTTATTTCAAAGTTCCCATCTCCTTTTACTATACCCAAAAGCTAGGTTGCTATGGCAGGTAAGGTACAGAGCGATAGCGGGGGACTGTCTAAGATGAACAAAACTGCCTCCATTATCTCACACATGTGGTTACTGTTATTTATTTTTAATTCTATACACTCTTCTCTCCTCTTCTGGCTAGTTTATCACCAGAGAAGAGTTTGATTTAAGCAACACGGAAGAGTGCAAAATTGGGGCATGGACAGCAGAGCGCCTTACCAAAGCCTTTTCTGTTAGTGTTGTCTGCCCCGGGTCACTGTTCTTCACTGCTGTATATGTGTGTGAGTGTGACAAAGAGAGAGAGAGAGGAGAGGAGAGAGAGAGAGAGAGAGAGAGAGAGAGAGAGAGAGAGAGAGAGAGAGAGAGAGAGAGAGAGAGAGAGAGAGAACGAACCACTATACTGTATTATATTTCCATTTCCTACTTAATATTACCTTTTCCCTGTTCTCTCCTGTCTGCTAGAGCAAGCAGGGGAAAACAAACCTGGCGAAAATCAATATACCATCAAGGTGGACAAAACAACCCTAGTGCAGTCCTGCAAGCTGCAGGCAGAAACCGCCACACAAGTCTCAACTCCCTGCGAAGGGGAAAACACTATTTTTATTCATTTCTCACTTTATCCCTTTTTAGCACCTTAAAGGAAGCATAACTTAACTGAAGACATGTCTTTCCCAAGTGCAAATATAGCATAACAATGTTTTCAGGATGAAAACAAAACAAAGTGCTCCCTTTTTCACAATGCTTTTGTAGGTGGGGGGCAATCCTGAGATGACCTGAAAATAAAGGGATAGCAAAGGAAGCACATTTGCTGGTGGTCTGCCAGCAAATGTTGAAACATAGTGTTTAGAAAAACGATATGTAAAGTCGAACAGAAGAGATGCTGCTGCAGCAGACTTTAGGAAAGGGAAAAGGGTCTCCCCGGATGCAAGGCACACTGTGATAGGCCTCCTCCTGTGTTTTACCTTAGTCTGTATCTTCTTCATCCTATCCCAAATCTGCACTGGCATCATTCCACCTGCTGTGGTTTCTTTATTTGTACATCATAGCCACTCATTGTGCCTTTGCTTAGCTCTGTTTACTTCTTATTTGCATTTGTACCATGTTAAATTATACTCTGTTTGCACTTTACTGTGTACAGATCATGGATGCTGTGTATGATTTTTATTTAATTTCCCACTCTCTCTCCCCCCTTGATCTCACCTGGAAATAAACCTTGGTTCAATGTGCCTTTCCTGGTTACCAATGTTCAAATAAGCTAACTAAAAATAAAGCAAGTATTGCTAACCAAGAAGACATTTTTATTTGTGGAACAATGGCTTACCATAGTTCAATGGAGACATAAATTTCAGCTGGAATGCCAACAGGTTAGGAGTTTTGCTTCTGTGCTGTGATAGGATAATAGTAAGGATTTTGTGAGAAGGTAGAGGATTAAAAATTTGAGATAAAGTATAAAACTGTGAGAAGGATGAGCTTTTTTGTAAACACATGAATCAAAAGTCTAATGCTCTGCAATATTCAGAAGTCCAAAAGTGGTGCAACATAGCAGGATTCAAAGAACTTTGTAACATGGCATATAAAACTGAAAGAAAATTATGCATTCAGATAGGACAAAAGACACCATGTGGTACATCAACAACCATGGTCTAAAAATAGAATAATAGATAGGTTCCAGTGAATTACAAGGTTGTAATTCCATCGAGAGATTCTGGGGACGTAGGGAACCTCGAGAGCGAAGCTTGAGAGGTTCACATAGTCCCAGAACCTGAGATGGACTTTGTAATGAAAGTGATTAACTGAACCTATTTTTATTTTCTGTAATATATGGATCAAATTTTATTTTTTGTGTGCAGCTCTTTGTTTATGGTGTGCTGTGTGGCTGGGCACCCGCTGCAGCTTGGACTCGTTGATTCTGTCCATGAACACCCACCCCCCTTGCTCCCGCTTGTTCCCTCGCTCACTGGGGTCTCATACCTTTTTGTCCTGTTCTTTATTCGTGTTTGTAGGATTCAACAGATACTTCTGTGGAACTGGCAAAGATAAATAAAAAAACAAAAGGGTCAGCAGAAAAAGAAAGCGACGGTTTTCTCTCGCTAAGCGAGAGATGGCCACCATGTTTTTGAACTGTTACGCCTGCCTACAGAGAATCCACAGCCAATCAGGAGGTGCGGTTTCAGGAACGTCACATCGTGTATAAAGGAGGTTGTTGTGTGGATCTTAGCAACAAGCCTACCGTGTGGGAGAGTTGAGCTTGCGCCGTTTAGTTTTAGTGATAATACTATCGTTCAGAGGTGAAACGATGGTATTATCACTTCTGAACAATAGTATTATCAGGGACCAACAATGGTATTATCACTTTGGCTACTGTGGTATTACCAGGATTTTTTTTGTATGGGATACTATAGTATTATTTAAGTATATCCATATTTTATTACCTAGTAGACCATGGTTTGTGATGTAATACCTTGGCAATGCACCACAGAAAAGAAGCAGTACACAAGTGAAAGTAATGTACAAATAGTTTGTAGTTGTTTTAGCTTGTATTTGGTAAGGTTTTTCCTGGCAGAGGATTTTTGACATGTTCAAGATTGTTCTATGTTGTAACTGCGACACAAGTTCATGAGTTACTAAAGATTGTACATGTAAACTCCACATATACTGTTAATTATGCTGCAACAATATTTCTTTAGAAGTGAACATTTACATACTGTTACCAATCCTTCTGTTCTACTGCTTTCTAAGCAACTGTGGGTGAAATGCATTGTGGATGACTGAATAACATTAGCTGTCCTAGCCTTTTCTTGGTGAATACACAGTGGTAAAGATGAGCATGCAGCTTCTATAACCGAAAGCAAAAATAACAGACAGTGAGATAAATAAAGCAAAATGAAAGAGAGAGGATACTTCTATGGGTGAAAAGAAAAATAAATTGAGAGAAACAAAAAGAAATCAAAGAAACATACTAACAATACTAGTCAAAACAAGCATTTGAAAGGTGAAAACAGTAAACGTTATGTTGTTCTATGTCCTGCTGAGTTAGATAGTTTAGAGGGAAAAAAAGTGAAAATAATATTCTGCAAAATAGTAATTGTTCAATAAAATGTTTTTCAGATTGGCTTAATTCAGTACATTTGGAGAAATGATGCTTGTGCTACTAGGATTGTTTGACAGCCACCTATTGGTCGGCAATGGAACTGCAGGAAGAAAACTAAAATGTACCATAGCACACTCCCATCATGCAGTGCAGCCCATATCTTCTAATACACACAGAGGAAAATCAAAGCACCTAGAATAGAAAGTGAATTGCAAGTTTTTGAAAAGTTGTAAAATATGTTTTGATGTTAGAAAGCTTAAAGCTTGTAATGAAAGTTATTTTAACAAAAGTGAAATAGCAGCCACGATATTTGCAATAGGTGTGTTCCAATTGTTTTGAAGTATATGTACATCATGTTTAACAGCTCAGCATATAGCATTCTGAAAATAAATTAGTGTGATTGTGCTCATTTATTCAAGTAAGCATTAATCCACGACAAAGGTGGTATCTAATGGAGAGTTAATGCATGGTTGAGGCCATTGGGGCCCGAGGCTGCAGGCTGAGTGCCTATAACGGACCAACCATGCATTAACGCTCCATTAGATGCCACCTTTGGTGTGGATTAATGCGCTTGTAACATGGCTTCTAGGATTCTGTGCTTACTCTTCCTCTTATTCTGATACTCTGCATTCAATAATACAAAGAGATTTTGCTCTGTTTTGATTTCTGTGCTGCACTTTTTCAACATTTACCAGACTACAATTTCTATGCTCATGTTGTCAAAACAATATTTAAGATATGTGTGAACAAAGTTTCTATCAACACTTGCTTCTCACAATTTACAACATCTGCACAGCTATTATTTTAAGAGGTCTATTTGGAGGTCTGTGCTACGGTCATTTCTACGTTTCCCTATTTCTGTGTCAATAAGTTTTGCATATTTTGTAGCCTTCTGTGTGTGTGTCTGCGATGTCGCTCCGCTATCGCTCCATCCACTCTTTTACACTTCTGTTTATGCTCCATTCTCCTTGCTTTCCTCGCTTCATTCTCACTGTTACACCTCTCCCGCTTGCATTTCTACCACTTTACCTCACACTCACTGTCGCGCCTAATGCTACACATTGCTGATCATGCCCTGCTCGCATTTCTCCTTGCCCACCTGTGGAACCGCGTTTCCGTAAGACCCTATCTCAGTGGTTGCTCTTCTGTGCTCGTCCCCGTGTATGCTCACTCCCTGTCTACATTCCTGCTCCATTCTGCTCATTCATATGCTGCCCAGCTTTATCCCTTCTTTCTGTGCACAGCTCCTTTCTCTCCTGTGGCTACTTTGTGCATTACACAAGCAAACGGCACTATCGTGCCATAATGCAGTGTTGCTCTTCTACCACCTGACACTGTTAAACCTATCACCTTTCTTTCCTGGACTCCTAATATTTTAGCCATGTTACAAAGACTATTAGTCATACACTCATTGCCATGTTACAAGTGGATTAAACCACTCGAAAGGATGGGTCTACAGTTGAATTAATCCATGATTGGTTGGTTGGACCCACTTGGCCTTCGGCCTCATGGGCCAACACCCCCAACCATGGATTAATTCCACAGTAGACCCATCCTTTCTCGTGGCTTAATCCTTATGCAAACAATGTAGTCTTGTAAGACCTACCCATACACACATCACATGCACACAAAAAAAAGCTCCTGGAGGCTTAGCTTCTTGCCACAAACCAGTGCTTCCTTTTATCTCCAGTGTGCTAACAAAATTGTACAGAAAGCAGGAGGAGATGTTTCATTTGAAGAAATCTTTGCTAAATAATGTATTAAAGAAGTGACCTTAGAGAAGTGTTAGGTCCAATATTGCTGAGGTTTGGGCTTCACCATTAAATCTAAGTGTAAACTGTTAATATTGGAATGGTGATGTAGGATGGTGTGGAAGGAGTTTGTAGGGGAGAGTCAGGTGTCTATAGTTGTATTACTTTGTAAACTTTCTTTATGTTTTGTATCAATCAATACTGGTACCTGAAGAGCCGCACTATGTGACTGCATCAGTTCCCAATATAGTGTTTTATAGAGAAAAAACATACAACTTCCCTTACCTATTCGGTTATGTTGCATCCCCTGTCACCCAGTGCTTTATAAATATATATATCCCTTCCCACACCACAACACACTCTGTTGTAAAGACAAAGAAGCTTCCTCATTCCCAGTGACTTTTCACCTCAGCTGCATTGTGACTGGTCCCCATCAACTCTGCACCCATGATAGACCTTGACCTTGATCACTTTATCTCTACATTTAACTCGGCCTGTGACCGCTACACTCCGGTCTCCAAGCAACTGATTAAAAATTATGATACCCTTGGCTCCCCTACACCCTACTTGACTTCATGACGCAGCGGGACAACCAGTAGCACTTAGCTAATGAATCAGGCAAACCACATAACTGGCAATTATACAGGGAACTCGGAAACAAATGCACCTGGGAAATTTGGAAAGCCAAAGCTGCTCACTACCAGGAGTCACTCTCCACCTGGGGCTCAGGGCATAAGTTCTGGAATGACATTAAAGAACTTAGTGGAAAAAACATCCCCCCCCCACCCAACTGCTGGTAAATGGCTCCCTATCCCAAGACCCCTTCCTAATTGCAGATACCCTTAACTCTGCCTTTTCTGACCTCAATGGTGTCATTCCCCCCAATTTTTTAAACCCAGCACCTGAGCTGCCCCCAAATTCCCCCATCCTACAACCACCCCCACCTTCAGGCTCCGTACTCTCTTTCCCCACATGAGGCAAGACCTTACCTTACCAAAGCCCTGAGCAAATCACGCTTTAGTAATGATTCACTGGACCTCACACTTGTCCTGCTCACCCTAGATGCTATAATCACCCCTCTCACAGACATCCTCAACCAGTGTCTCTGCCTTGGATAATTCCCAACATGCTGGAAATCAACTGTCATCACCCCGATCCTTAAAGGTGGGTCCGTACCTACCCTGGCAACTACTGCCCCATCTCAATTCTCCGCCCCCACCTCCAAGGCTTCAGAAAAAATAGTGTCAGACCAACTCACTGACTATCTCACCAAATATGACCTGCTCTGTTCTGAACATGGCTTCAGGAGGGGACACAGTACTGCTACTACCCTTCTTGAATACACCACCTTCATCAACAAAGCCCTTGACCAAAGACACTTGGTTGACTCTAACTATACTGATCCAACCAATGCTTTCGACTTTGTCAGCCACACGCTTCTCCTACAATCCCTGCCCCTCTTGGGGCTATCTCTAGAAGCCACTGCCAGATTCAAAAGCTATCTGAGTGATAGAACCCAGAGGGTCAAGTTAAACATCACAGTCTCGCCCAGGAAACCGATTCACTCTGGGGTCCCCCAAGGCTCTATATTGTGCCCCCTCCTGTTTAGCATGTTCTTGAACATCCTCCCCAAGGTCTGCTCGAGTCGGCTGCTTCTTTACACCAATGATGCGGTTATATTCGACAGTTACCCTGACCCCCTTTCTCTTCAAGCCTCCCAGCAGTACTCCTTCACTGAGACTGAAGCCTGGTTCTTGGATCACCACCTTGTCATGAACTACAAAAAGACCAAGGCCGTTCTCTTCACCCACAGACAAAACAAACATAAAAGCTTTCCCCTCACCATCCTCAACTCCAAGGGCTCCCTACTTGACCTGGTACCCACTTTTAAATACCTAGGCATCACCCTTAACTCCTCTCTTACTTTCCACAAACACATCAGTCTCCTCTGCTCCGCTGTCAATGCTAGGATAGGGCTCTTATATAGGCATGGGGTGGCTTGCCCTCGAATGCTCTAAACCTTGCTGTGACATCTTCGGTGCTATCACTTATCGACTATTGGATTGTTGTCTATGACTCCGCTGACCCCACTGCCCTATGCCGTATTAAGGTCTCCCTAAATAAAGCCTGCAGACTTGTCACAGGATGTGACTGGTGGAGGACCCATACCTGTGAGCTCTACCATCACACCAACTGGCTTAACTTCGGTGGATGGCTCAGATATCAGACCTGTCTCCTTTCCAGAAAGCTCTTGCTTTGTCCCCCTGCCGGGACTTCACTATCTTGTGCAGCACTCCACCCAACCCCGGAGAACTTGAAGCTCTCTGTCTGCCCCTCTCTTAGTACCCCTCTGCAGGATGTCCCTGGGCCAATGCTCTTTTTTCTACAGGGCCCCCTCTGGTTTAATGATCTACCTCCTGCTGTCAGTCTGGAGCAGCGTCTAGGCCCATTTAAATGCCAACTCCAAATCGGAAATTCTCTCCCACTCCTGCTGCGACTACGCCTAATCCCTATCTGCAATGTGGATGCAAGTCACCTACCACTCTCTCCCACTTCCACTTTGACCTAGGGTCTGCCCTTACCACTTGACTCTGCAGAAATTGTAACCAGACTAGTTTTTGATCACTGTCTCTTGATATCATAACTATTATTGTTTACTGCTCGCTGTCTGACTTGGGCTGGATCTCTGCACCTTGAATTTTGTTACTTGTCCTCTTTTCAACATTGTAATATTGCTCTGTTCTTATCCTTCTTGTACCCTGTTAGGTTATTTCATTTTTGACATGGAGCCTTTGCATAGGAGTCCTTGACTCAAAGGTTGTTATTCCGATTCTTTCAATAAATAAATAAACAAAATGAAAATACCAGTACTAGTAAAACCCTTCCCCCCCACCTGCATGACAATCCTAACTTTACTAAGATTACTGGGAAAATAGGACATAAGGGGGCACTACGGCCCATCGGGAATGTCCCCCACACTAGTGGGATATTCATACCAGTTTATATTTTGAGTAAAAGACTGCATCCAAAGATTTTTTTTACATTTTTGAAGTTTTTAGTGTCAACTATAGCTTGTGTTAACCTATTCCAAGCTTTGCTAATTCTGTTGGTGTAAACATTTTCCCTCTTGTTGGTTTTGGTATATGGAAGAACAAGTTTTTTATCATGTGATCTTAAATTTGACCTTGCTTTGCTGTACTCTGTTTCCAGATTGGCCATAAATTCAGGGGACTGTAGTAATTTGAAAAGGAGAAGTAAATCACCCTTCTGTCTTCTTACTTGAAGAGAATGAAGTCCTACGGCTGAAATTCTTTCGTAGTATGGTCTACCTTTGAGCCGTGAGATAAGTCTCATTATAAATCTCTGTACCCCTTCATATAGCTTAATGTCTTTTATTGATCAGGGCGACCATACCTGGGAACCATAGTCTAATACAGATCTAACATATCCTTTATAAACCGGTATAATAAATTGTTCCAATTTACATATAAAGGACTTTCTAATTTTACTGATCATTCTGTTTGCTTTTTTTTTGTAATAGACATACAGTGATGAGACGATGTCAGATTATTTATTATACCTAAATCCTGCTCAGGGTTCGGGCTTCTAAGAATTTTTTGATTAAGAATATATGAATAGTTTGGATTATTGTACCCAAAGTGTAGGGCAGCACATTTTTCAGAATTATGGAGCATTCTATTAATTTTTGCCTGAGTATCGATTTTTCACAAGTCTCTAATTAAAAATACAGTAGGTGGTTGTCAAGTGAGTCAACCTTTCCACCCAGTTTTCTATCATCCATGAACTTAATCATTTTATTTTTGAGATCTTTGTCTATATCACTGACATAAATATTGAATAGTGTTGGCCCCTGAACAAAGCCCTGGGGGACTCCACTTCTGACCACTTTATCACTAGAGAGGATGCCATTAATTCGTACACTTTGGATTTTACCTGATAACCAATTATTAATCCATCTGACTAATTTTTTGTCTATTCCAAACTCCAATAGTTTGGTTACAAATGTCCCCTGTTTCTCGCACTGACCCCAAATTTTCTCTTCAATCCCCCTGTGGCATCCTCTACCCCCTTCCCCTGCACTCCTCCAAAATGAGGATTGTACTAGTGAAAAACATAAACCCATCCCACTTTGCAGAGGCATTCTTTCTGTTTGTTATTGCATGAATGGGAAGGAGCCAATGATGCTGGCCAAACTCTAATAGACGGGGGCGACTGTGCCCTTTCAGCTGTTTCCTCTCAAACAAACAAACTGCGGTTTGGTAAGCAGACTAAGGAGAAGCTGCCCAATGCTCATCCTCTAAGCAAGGTATGGGTTGGAACTCTGAATTTTGGCATCTACCCCTGGAGGAATCTCACTTGCCCCTGTTTGCAGTGTTTCTCACACTATGTGCAGAAATCCAGAAGTCTTCTAGGAACTGCTGCCAAGAAATTAATGCTAGGACTGACCTCTGCTTGACATGTTCTTGATTTCTCACTTTAAGTAATGTTTAGTCTGATTTAGAGATTTCTTAAGAGTTGATTTAAGTTTTAAGAGAGGTTTTAAGGTAGTGTGATTTTGCTATCTGCCCTGAGCCCTGTGCCCCTTCTCTTAGAGCTGCAAGTCTGTGGGCTGCATCCTTGACCTCTGTGTCCCATTGAGGCTGCTGCAGTGCCCCCCCAAAAAAAAACTTGCTTCAAAACCTCCCTGCCTGTTTTTTTTTAGTGCTGACTTTTCCATTAGCAGATTATGTCTTTTAGTCACTAGAGGGCCCAGTTATAAGCACACTTACCCAATACAATACAGTTCCTGTCTCATTTCACTTATTGTGTGGTCAGTCTATCATTATTCATCACTCTATGCCCTCTCCCTCTTCTACTGATTGATACTGATTTTTCCCATTTGCAGCTTATACTCTTCGCCCACTAGAGGGGTTCCCCCCCCAACCGCGCCAAAGCTGCTCTATATCTCCTTACTCTCTACTACTCCTGGACACTCTTCCTTTACTGCTCAGCTGCTGTAGGTACCTACACTCCATTACCAAGTCTGGTCTCCTTCAGCCTCTTGGTACAGACCTCACACCAACCGGAGCACCTTTTCTCCACACTAGGCATCTCATCCCCAGACTACCCCACAGTGACTCGGCCCTCCCCCACCCTTGATATGCCTGTGACCCCCCCAACACCCCCACCCTGCCAACACTCCCACTCCTTCCACCCTCCAAGGCCCAACCTGGACCCAGCTCTCCCCTGCCATTCCCATCCTTCGACTTTATCTATCCCATGCACCCTGATTGTAAAGTCCTCAGCTGGGTGTCTACCCAAGGGTCTCCATCGCCACCGGCCACTAACCAGAATAATTACACTGCTATTATTATTATTATTTGGTAATGTACACCCAAACCCAGGACCTATGGCTTCCAGCCCTTTTAAACCCTGTACTGCAACTGGCCTCCACTTTGCATCCTTAAACATTTGCAATCTCCTAAAGAAATCTGCTGCCCTCCAGTGCTGGGTCGTTCAACATCAACCTGACATAATTGCATTGGTAGAGACTTGGCTCTCCAAATCCACCCCTGACTCTGCTATCACCCTCCCTGGATATACCGTCTACAGGGAAGACTGAGTAGGCAAACACGGTGGCGGTTGCACACTACTTGTACGGGACTCCCTTATAGGTCAGGCACTCCCAGCTCCTAAACTTGATTATGGAGCCCAAGCCCTCACCTTAAAAATCACACCTGACCCCACCCGAGGCCCTCTCTTCCTCACGGTTTCCTACATATCCCCGAGGAATCAAAACCAAACGGTCCAGTCTTTCATTGACTACCTCACATCTCTCCCTCACAAAGTGGAGCAAGTCATACTAGGTAATCTCAATGTTAACTGGCTTGCCTCCACTGCCTCCTGTATAAGGGACTCCTTTGCTGCCCTGGATATATCCCAGTTAGTCACCCAGCCCACCAGATTCAACCACTCTACTGGCACCAGCACTCTCCTAGATGTTGTTATATCTAACCACCCCTACAAAATCTGGGATGTCACTGTCCTCTCCAACTCTCTTAGTGATCACTCCCCAGTCCTCTGTCTCTGGCCATCCTCCACTCTGAAGCCAGTGTCCCAGGCCACTCTACGTCACCGTTTATGCCCCGGCAGCCTCAGAAAATTAAAACAATACCTAGCCCAGCTAGATTGGTCCCCTATCCAGCGCGACCCTGACATTGACTCTGCTCTTGACCACTTCACAAATGCCTACTGTAAGGCTTGTGACCTTTTGCCGCCCCACCAGGATCTGTTCCAAAAAATGCAATACCCCAAGTATCACCCCACCCCCTCCTCCAGAGACTCAAAAACAGAGATAATCTCTGGCACATTGCTGTAGAACCTAAAGACATCTGATAGACAGGCCTACAACACAGAACACAATAAGTGCACTTGGGCCATTAGGCGGGCCAAGGCAGAGCACTACCAGACCACCCTCGGTTCCACTTGGGTTCAGCCCAGACCTTCTGGGATAATATGAAAGAGTTAAATGGGAAGTCCCGCCCCCACCACCATCTCAGCTCTCCATCAATGGCACCTCCACCACAGATCCACTCCTTATAGCCAACTGCCTTAACAGTGCCTTCTCTGACCTAAGCTCGGTCCTCCCCAGCAGCTTCTTTGACCCAATCCCCACCTCTCTCCCTCCAGTCCTGCATTGCCCACCATTCTACCTGTGCACCCTATCCCCCCCAAGAAGCCAGGCCACACCTGCTAAAAGCCTTAGGCAGCAATAACCCCAGCAGTGACCCCCTCAATTCTAGGATCCTCCATATGGTCTTGGACAAAGTCCTAGTCCCCCTGACTGACCTTCTAAACCTGTGTCTATGCCTGGGTCAGTTCCCAAGTGCTTGGAAAACTGCTGAAATCACACCCATACGTAAGAGTGGGGACCGGTCCACCCCAACAATTACTGATCTCCATCCCCCCCCACTCTCTAAAGCCCTTGAAAAAGTGGTGTTGATCCAGCTCTCTGAATCCCAAACCAAGTATGACATGATTTGCCCAGAGCAGCACTGTTTCTGCCCAGGACACAGTACAACCATGACTCTCCTGGAATTCTCCCAACACCTGCATGCTGCTCTCGACTCTGGCAGCCTTGCAGGAGCAGTGTTCAATGACCTCTCCAAGGCCTTTGACACTGTCTGTCATCCCCTTCTACTCAACTCTCTCCATCAACTTGGCTTCTCTGGTGGTCCCATTTCCTGGTTCTCTAGCTACCCCTCTTCTGGATCCCAGTGTGTCAAGACCAGCAGCTCCCTTTCCAGCACTCTTTCTGTTCACTCCAGGGTCCATCAGGGCTCCATCCTGGGTCCAATACTTTTTAGCCTCTACCTCAACACCCTCCCCAGCTCATGTACTGGTAAAATGCTCCTCTACACCGATGATGCAGTCCTCATTGCCTCACATCCCAATCCCACCTCTCTCCAATTATCCCTCCAGCAAGCTTACAACCAAGCTGAAAGGTGGTTCGGTGACCGCAGACTGGTAATTAACCTAAAGAAAACCAAATCAATGCTCTTCTCCCACCACCAAAATAAAGCTAAAAATACCCCCCCTCTTGATTATCCCCAGCACTCTTCACCCACTAGAACAAGTGACCACGTACAAGTACCTAGGCATCAAGTTCGATACTGCCCTCTCCTTCCACACCCACATTAATGCCCTGTCAGCTGACATTAACTCTCGGATTCACCTGCTATACCGGCACAGGGACTGCCTGCCTCAGGTTGCCCTCAGGCTGGCAATCACCTCCTCCGTCTTGTTCCTTGTGGACTATGGCTTGCCCATCTACACCACAGCTGACAACACTGCCCTCTCCAAAATCCAACTCTCCATCAATAAGGCCTGTAGACTCCTGAATGGTGCCCCCAGCTGAACTCACACCTGCCTTCTCTATACTACCATCAGTCTGCTCAACTTTGAGAAGTGACTGCTCTACCAGACCTGCCTTCTTGCTAAGAAATCACTGCTAGGACTCTCCCCCCGGGGTCTCCACCTTCCTACAGCAGTCGTCATTGTCCGTCGTCACCCATAGCTCTGTTAAGGCCACTTTCAAGGTGTCCAGAACCAAGACCTCTCTTGCCCAGAGATCCTTCCTCTACAGAGCCCCCACCTGGTTCAACTCCCTCCCTAGCTGCATCTCCAACTTGCCAAAAATTGGCTCCTTCAAAACAGCCCTTCAGAACCATATCTTTAATACCCGCTGTTGTAACCTGTGGTACCCAACCGCCTTGCCCCCAGGCTCGACAATGTCCACTGGACAGCCTCTCCCTCCCCCCCAGACCCACTCTAGGTCCAAACAGGGATGTAACCCACTGTCTTCTCTGAGGACCTACTATATTCATGAGTGTAACTCCCAGTTTTGTAACATTATGTAACCTAAGTAATATACAAACTACTACATTATGTAACCTAAGTGTATCTATGTTAAATGTTCCTTTTACTGCACCTGTAATGTTATCTTCTGTTTTAATCTCTACTGTAATAACTGTCTTGATGTCTGCCCCCCCCCACGATGAGGTGCCTTTGTAAGTGAGTCTCTGACTCAAAGGTTGTAAACCCGATTTGTAATGAATAAAAAGAATAAAAATTAAAAGATTAGATCACAGCACAGATCCACCCAGCTACATTTGTAAGGAAAAGTGAAATTCAATTACACCAACCACCTGGAGGTGGATTTTCAGGTGACATCTGGCCAGCGGGCTTTGGGAATTAAGGGGAAGGGAACCCAAGCCAATTGTTACTCGCCAGTAGCCCGTGACATGAGCTACTCAAATAGAACGACTCAACATGAGCGACTGTGGAGACAGCAAATATGAATGAATAGCAAAGGGAATTACAGCAAAAGTAAAGGACAGCTATGGACTGAATAGCTAGGCAGAGGTATTATGTGAAGGATAGAAGGTGTGTTTGGGAGGGCTGCTTCCAGGTGGCCATCTAGCGTGGTGGGTTAGGTGACAGTCTATGATGCTGGTGGACTAGGGTTTTGGACTGGAGTGGTGCTTCTGTTTTTTGTGTTTTTTCAGTGTTTCTAGTTTATTTGTTTTTTGGTTTTTAGACTTTCTGTTCCCCTGAGATTGTTTCCCCAGCAATGTTCTCCCCTTGTGCACTGGCAGCCCCCATGGTATAGCCCTCTCCTGTGATTTCCTCTTTTCCCCAGTGTCACCCCAAAGTTGATTATATTAGCTATGGGGGTGCAGGGGTAAATCCCCCTGCAAAGGGGTGTGTGGGGCCATAGCCCCACACATAGAATGATGTTTCTCTGTTGTTTTTCTAGAAATGAATGTAAGATCACTTATTTTGTGGGGTGCTGTGGTGTCCTTCATTCTTTAGTCATCATTTAGTACAGCGCTCTTTTTGGTGGTGCTGTTATCACATGGTACCCTACTCAAGAGACCCTGCATAGAGAGAGACGTGAAGCTGACTCAAACGCAACCAAGGCATATTTATTGAAGGTAGGAGAATACAAATATTACAGAAAACAATGAAATTAAACTACTGATAAAACTGGATTATTATGAAAGGTTCAGCGCTAATGCAATTTTATAAATTGTAAAAAAAAACTCTAAGCAGCATATAAATTCTAAGGATTTGTAATGTATGGTAAGTGCCTATTAACCACCATAATCAGCAGTCACACAGCTTTGTTATGCACTGTTTAGAATTTTAAAAGTTGTTAACCACACTTCGGAACTTCCAAACAGTGGCATAACAAAAAAGAATGCACCAGAGTTCCATAATCCTCACACATAGAATGCAAACAGTGTTTTTTTGACCATACACTATAAAAGATGATGGCGGGGGATTGGGTGACAACCACGCTGAAATCACCTTTCGTGGTTGCTAGGGCTACAGTAAACCATGTTGCCTTAGCAACCACTCGAGGTGATTACAGTGTGGTTATCACCTGATCCCCAGCCATTATCCTCTATGTTATACTTTAGAACAGTTTTACAGAATTCTAAACTCTATAATTGTAGCTGAACAGCACAGACTATAACACTCTAAGCATTTATTATGACCTATAGTAATTACAAGACTCTGAACTTTGTCACCCTGGAATGTCAGAGCAGTGAACCTTACAATGAATGGAATGAACACACAAGGGGATATTCCAAGGAAAGTATACCAGAAGGGACTATGGAAATGCACCCAAGGAGAGATCAGAAGAGCAACATTCAGAACAGTGAAGAGCATCAGGGGCACACCTCCTCCTCTGACTCGAAGGACTTGGCTGCCTGGTAGAGGTCATGCCACACTGCCAGGCCTAAGACACCTCTGAACTCATGCATCAGTTGATGGGTCATGACAGATCACTAATTAATGAAGAGCAAACAGTTTTCTTCACCAAAAATTCTGGGTGTTGGTAGGGAGGTCATAGCTGACCGCTAACTAGGGTCACCCTGCATACTCAAGAATTTTCACTCTGGGGTTCTTAAAGTTTCGGCACTCCTGACTTCATTGCTTCTGTCACTCCTTGACTCATTATTTGATAAATGACACATGGGGACCAAACTGTTTTATGGTTCAATTAGACTAGGCATTTTAGAGCATTTAGCACAGTTCGGTAGCGATCAGCACAGTTCCTGGGTAATTACCATAGTTCTGGAGCATTGAACATAGTTCTGGTGCAATTAACACCTTTTTGGTGTGGACAGCACAGTTCAGGGCAACTGGTACAGCTCTGGGGTAAATAGTACAGTTCAAGGGCAAATGTCACAGTTTTGGAGGCTGTTGGTTAACTAGGATCTGCAGCTTATCCAATAGGTAGGGAAAAAGGCAGACTGGGTCGGCCAAGCGGGCCTTATCTGCTGTCAAAGTCTATGTTTCTATGTTTCATAGCAAAAAGTTCAGTTCTGGCCATCCAGCACTATTTAAAAGTGATAAGCACAGTTTCAGGGTAACAGTACAGTCTGTATGATAGAAAACAAAAAGTCACAGTTCATGGGGTAGTTAGGCAGTCCCTCTGAGGCAGATAAGTAAATAGGCAGTGGGACCCACACACATTTAGACAGTAATTAAAGGGCAGTTCAATTACA
Source organism: Neoceratodus forsteri (assembly GCA_016271365.2). Taxonomy (NCBI): domain Eukaryota; kingdom Metazoa; phylum Chordata; order Ceratodontiformes; family Ceratodontidae; genus Neoceratodus; species Neoceratodus forsteri. The sequence continues at coordinate 157,377,354 of CM028138.1, forward strand.
GGGACCACACATAGAAACATTGACTTTGACAGCAGATAAGGACCGCTTGGCCCACCTAGTCTGCCCATTTCCCTACCTACAGGATAGGCCTATTTCTTCCTACCCCCACAAGAACTGCCTTATGTCTGTCCCATGCATTCTTGAATTCTCCCACAGTTTTAGATCCCACAACCTCCTCAGGAAGACTGTTCCATGCATCCACTACCCTGTCTGTGAAAAAATACGTCCTCACATTGCCCTGGAACTGCCCTCCCTCTATCTTTAAGTTGTGTCCCCTTGTTCTTGCACGTTTCTTTTTCTGAAAGATGCTACCCTCTTGGACTTTGTTGATTCCACTGAGGTACTTAAAAGTTCTATCATGTCCCCCCTCTCCCTTCTTTCCTCAAGGAAAGACTATAGGCAGACTTTAGATACAGTACAGCAAAAATAGGCAGCTTTTGTCAGGTGCACTGTTTCTTTATTTTATTTTATTTATTTTATTTATTTATTGAAGAATCAGATTTACAACCTTTGAGTCAGCGACTCGTTTACAAAGGTACCTCGTCAAAAAAGGGGGGGAGACAACAAATAGTGAGGTTTTAGGACAGGGATTACATACAGGTGAGATACAAAACACCTGGAGTTACAGGCAGCAACTATACAAGTACAAGCATAAGGTGAGCAATATACATAAGTAAATTTGCATATTATATTATAAGTATAACTTATAACTTTAAGTATAGCTTAGCAGTACCTTCATAAATATTTATTCCCTTAATTTAAATAGTCCTGCCACTTTTAACATTGTCTCTGATGGAGCTCTCTCAAACCACCGCACAGGTGGTTACATTTATTTATTTATTTAATTTGGAGTAACACTTTTGAGCAAATATGCTCATTTGCAAAGGTTCCACATCAGTTACAGATCTTATTGTTATGGTCTTTCTTTCATGTTCTACAGGAAGTATAGGCATAAACTATAGTAACAGCAAGCAACAGTCAGGTAATGAAGTACAACACAATTAAACATACAGCAAGATTATACAACAAAATATACATAATATTGGCGGGGATTATCCACTCCACAGTCCCTGTTTTACATGGAACTTTTTTCAGAACTCTGTTTTGGGGGTAATCTTTGAATAAAGCCTGGCATGCGCCCCCAGCAGTCACCACTTCTGTTGGCACAGGGATGTGTGGAAGTCCATTTTTTTAATTAAAAAAGAGTTACTTCGGCAGCCAGAACCTGGCTGTGGTGGTGCCGCCACTCACCCTGCTACCTGCTTTTGTTGTCTGGGCTGAGACTGCTGGGCTATTACTGAAGGAATGGAAGGGATGATCTTGCACTGCCACCCCTTCCTGATGGACTTGTCACCACTGTTAAATCCAGGGGTCATCAGATTGTGGAGGAATGGAGAAGGAGGAGTGGCTGCTTTTCTGGACCAGGTGGGACATTGGGAGGGACACAGGAACAACAGGTAAGTCACTCCCCTTCTTGCTTCACCCAGCCTGCTGGTCACTCCCCTTACACTTGCTACTTCTGCTCTCTCAGCTCTCTACTTTTTTGACTTCATGGTCATTGCTGTTCAAAACAGGCTGAGGATTCTGCTCTGGAATCCTCATGAACCCGATCCTGCCTGCCTATCTAAGTGCTTGGGAACCATGAGCACAGGTTTCCAATACCTGACATGGGGGGTTGCAGTACTGGTAGGTAGGGAGAGAAAAAAGAAGAAAAGAAAAAAGAATTCTGAATTTAAGCCCTGCTGGACCTTTACAGGGGATACTGTAGTTGGGCTGGGGAACCTACCTAAACATGCCCCCCCTTATTGTGATGCACCATGGGCCACTAACCTTGGGGCACTACAATTGCTTGAATGATGTATTTTATTATAGTAAAACCTGATTGGCTAATGTTTCAGCCAATCAGGTTTTGCCATAGGAAAAGACACCATTCATTTATTTGTTCATTGATTCATGACATACTAACCAAAGAGGACGTCACTACAACACTGGATGCTTTTCTTTTTTCCTACCATTCACAGTCCTTATTAACTTAAAAAATAAGGACATGACAAGGGATAGTTAATCTGACTGTAGAGGGGTGTATGGACAAAAATCATAGATAAGTATCTTTCACGTGCAAGTTTATATTAACAGAAGTAACCATCCAACCCCCGAGTCCCTTAATTCAGTTATTATACAATTGCTTACTCAGTCTGTGTAAGCAGGAGTTGGGTTTCGTAGTGTTGTTAGTTGGGTTAGGTGGTACTCCAATTTCATAATGTTGTTATTTGGGTGAGGTTCTTCATAGAATTGAGGTGTCAGCAATCCAGATACCAGACAGATAGAATTCTAGGCATATAGGGTGCCTAATCCCTATAAATTCTACCATCTTGCTTACGCAGAATGTGCAGAGTTAGTGTAATTGGACCCACAAAATTGGTGATCAGTCATCTTTGGTAGTCATAAAATGATTGGACAAGGTTGTCAGTTGCACATAAATCATTCAAATCAAATCATTATTTATGAAAAGCACTTTTTCTAAAATCAAAGTGCTTGCACATAAAACCATAAAGCTTTTTGAAAATCTTGGTGTGTATCTGGATAGCACACTGTCCTTGACAAGCATGTAGATTATATTAGGCTGCATATTATATAAAGTTACATACATTGAAACAGAACATTTGGTGATAATTTACAAATTGATGTCAAGGAAGGGGAGAACAAGAAAGCATCTCTGACAGGAACCTAATACGGATAAAATAAGAACTGGTAATAGGTGGCGTATAGGGATAGGTTAAATAAAAGAATAGGTAGTAGGGATAGGTGACAAGGGGCAAAAAAGTGTGTATTAAGTGCATAGTTATAGGCTATTTGTAAAGTGCCAGGGGAGGTGGGAGGGTGAGCAAGAAAGGTAGTAGAGCATTTAAGGGCAAGAAAGGTGGGGGTAGTGGGAAGGAGAAGAAACATTGGACTCACGGAACCCTGGAACCAGTTGTATAGAGCTCTTGAAAGGGAGGCCAGGGAGGTGGAGAGTGCTGGGCCAACGGGACCAATTAGGATAAGGGAAGGGGAAAAGGAGGAGACAGAGGATGGGGAGGTCATGTAAGAGTGTGGTCTAGGGAGGAAGAGAAAAGGAGAGAAGGGGAGGAATAGAGTAAGTGCCAGGGGGAGAGAGGAGTTTGTCAGGTAGGTATCAAGTACCAGTTACAGACCCAAAGGGATGAAAGGGGGGGAGAGACTAGCACCTTAGGGACACCTTTAGGACACTGGGAACCCTGCAAGGGGGCTGGTGAGGTTGCAAAGGATTGGGTGGGGAAAGGTTTGATACAGTAGAATAAGGCTGAGAGGAGGGAGGTATGGACAGAGGAGGGCAAGGCGAATCAAGCCCAATATGAACCCATTCAGGATGCAGAGAACCCTGCAAGGGGCTGGAGGGCTGCAAAAAAAGGGGTTAGGGATAGGTAACTACTGGAGGAGAGGCAAAGGAGTGGTTTGGGAGTGGTAGTTTCAGGTAGAGGGGGAGACTAGACTTTAACAAGGGCGTAGCTTAAGGAGGGTCATAGCAGGTGCAGTTCGATGAGAGGTAATTGTGTAGTGCAGAGTTAAGGGAGTAGTAGTAGGAGGAGGAGGATGGATATGAAGGGGGAGGGAGTTCCAAATTTGAGGGAAACAATGTGAAAAGCCTGCTTGGCTGATAAGGGTGGAGTGCCTAGGTATGTCTAGGATACGTGAGTCAGAGGATCTAAGGGAATGAGAGGGAGGGAGAGGGGTGAAAATAGAAGAAGAGAAGTAGTTGGGGAGTAACCCTAATCAGTGTTTAGAGGTGATCTTAGTGCAGTGGGATAGGTGTCTGTTTGTGAGGGAAGAGAGAGGCAGTGTGCTGTAGAGATCACAATGGTGTGTGCAAGAAGGACCATCTAGGGCAAAGAGGCAGAAAGAGTGAAAAATGGTGTCACATCTCATCAGGGAGAATTTGGGAGCAGTACCGTAGACTACATCATAGTAGTCAAAAATGGGGAGGATCATCTTCTGGATAAGATTGCGCCTAACTGTAGGAGGGATGCAACTACGGTTCCTGAACAGGGCACCAAGCTTGGGAGGCAGTTTTCTCAGGATGGCATCGATGTGACCAGAGAAGTTGAGGTGTTGGTCCAACCAAACCCCAAGGTATCTGAAGGAGGAGGTGTCCTCTAGCATAGTCCCATCCATGATGTGGAAAGAGGGGAGGTTAGGGAGCCTAAAGAGTCTCTGCCTAATGCCAAAGGTCATGGAGACAGTCTTCTTGGTATTGAGGAAGAGTTGATGGTTAGCAAACTAGAGCTGAACTTGGTTGAAACCACACCGCAAGCTGGCTGTAACCTCAGCAGGACTTGAGCCAGACACATACAAAACTTTATCATCGACATACATGTGGATGGAGGAGGAAGGGGAGCAGACTGAGGGCAGGTCATTTAAGCAGATTGAGAATAACAAGGAACCAAGCACTGAGCCCTGTGGGACTCCAGTGGTGATCAGGATGGGGGGGCAGAGATGACTCCAGAGATCCTGACTGATTGTATTCTACCAGTGAGGTAGACCCTGAACCAGTTAGTGGCAGAAGGGGAGATGCCTGCTGTTGAGACTGAGTCCAGGAGAAGGGTGTGGGAGACAGTATCAAAAGCTTTGGCAAGGTCAAAAAAGATGGCTGAAGTGATAAGGCCATTGTCCATCCTGGTGAGGATGGAGTCAGTTAGCTAGAGCAGGGAAGTGGTAGTGGAGTGTTTTTTCCTGAATTCATATTGGAACGTGGTGAAAATGGAAGATTCAGATAGGAATGAGGTAAGTTGGGAGAGTACCAGGTGTTCTTGGAGTTCAGCAAGAGTGAGAGGGAGGGAGATAGGGCGATAGTTACTCGGGGAAGAGGAGTCTCCACCTTTGGGTAGAGGGAGGACTACTGCATGTTTCCATGAGGTTGTGACTGAGCCAATAATGAAGGAGAAGTTTAAAATGACAGAGAGGGGGTAGGCAATGGCATGGGCAGAGAGTGAGAGAAGTTTATGGTCAAGGTCATTGGGATAGGAGCCTTCTGAAGGGTTGATGGTGAGTAGGGCTTTTAAGGCATCTTCAGGGGTGATATATGAGAAGGAGAAAGAGGGGACAGAGGGTGAGGGATGGGTATCTGTGTTGGGGAGGTGAAGGGGAGGGGCAGGAAGAGAGGACCTTTAGAAGTTCAGAAGCACATGAAGTGTAATAGGAGTTAAATTCAGCAGCAATTGTGCTTGGGTCAGTCACAAGAGTGTTATTTATATTGAGAACCAGAGGTGTGGGTGAGATTGGGGTGTGAAGAGGGCATGGACCACCTTCCGGAGCTTTGATGAAGAATTTAAGAGTGGTTTTACATTGCAGCCACATGATCTTAAAGGGGAAGTCTCCCATAGTTTCACACCAATATTTTCCCAACTCCTTATGTGTAACTGTTGTGTGCCTCCTCCAGTTGCCAGCAGTCCTATTGCTGTCCAAATCTAGATTATAAATAAAAATATACAGCCCCTGGAAGTTATCAATGTGTCTGTCATCCATTTTACAATCAATGCTGCTGGAGGAATATCTCATCAGAGCAACAGATAATGGTGCTGCATTAAATGCAGTTCCACCAGTAAACCAAACCCGCAATGTTTGGTTCCACACTTGAGTAATGGAGGAACCCTTTAAGTGTTGTGCACATCCTAAAGTGAAGGTCTAATAGAGACCAGGACCATGTGAGTGTGAAGCAGCACTGATTTGACATGTATACACAGTATTCATATAAGGAAGTGCCTATATGTGTTATGTTACTGTTTCTGTTAGCAAAAACAGTTTACCCAATAAATGACTCTGGGTACATCAAGAGTTTTAAGTGGTAATATACAGCTGTTGTATTATGTTCTGTGTGTGTTAGCATTCTCTGTTTTTATTGACACCAGCAGTGAGAAACAATCTTGCAAATATGCCCCATTCCCCATGTAAATAGGCAGTCAGTAATTGGATGGCTGCTGTAAGGCAATAAAGAGTTCAGCTATAACAAGGAAAGGTTACCAGGACAGCATCAGCTGCAGCATATGGAAGAAGGGCAATCTAGTGGTTAAAACACAGGCACAAGAACTGGGAGACTCTGATTCAAATCCTATTAAAGTCCCTTACTAAGTTCCCCAAACCTCCTTGGGAACTGTGATGGCCTCTCAGGTCCATGACTTTAAAAGTCCCCCATTCCCATTATAAATCATTAGCAGTGATTTGAGAGCGACAACACTTCACTTTAAAGGTACCGAGGACAAGCTGTGGCAGCTGCTCCCCCCACTTTGTAATGACAGAATTTGAAGTAGGATATCCCTCACAAATCAGATGCTACACTTCAGCTGTTGTAAGTAACGAAGCAAATCAGTCTCAGTGTTTGTAGTGCTCTGTATTTGCTTAGCTTAATCCTCCCATGTCATATGCAAGCTGTGTCTTGGTATTTCCAGTTAGAAACTCAGATTTAACGAGCATTTGAAATGTAAAAGAATACACTTTATAAAGTAAGTGATCTAGCCCTCCACTTTCAGGCTGCTGAAAGGGGGTGTATCATTTGTGCAAATGAGGAATTCAGTCTTGTGTAATCCTTTGGGAAACTGCCCAGGCCTACCTTGTAAATGAATCTTCTCAAGGGTGTTCACCTGGTTCAATACAGATTGACTGATTGACTGCTTGATTGTCTGATTGATTGACTGATTCAGTCTACTGCTCTCCACAACATGTTGCAACTGTCTCACAGAGAGAAATGAGTAGTACACAGAAACAGATCCTGTTTCCTGTGAATGAAATACTATTAGATGTAATATTTGTTCTACTCATACTGTACAGTATTAAGGCTACAAGTACTACTCTCTGTGTGAGTTGCATGACGTAACTGTCTTAAGCCATTGCAAACAAACTAAAATCAAGATAGACAGCATTCATACCCTTATGTTTTCTTCTGCACTGTTGCTGCAGTGACATCAGGGAATGGGAGGGTCTGTATTACAAGTGACTCATTTAAATGCAAATGGAGGCTTGCTTAACACTTTACTACTTTGTGTCAGAGCCTCAGACTCTAGATATGTGTTGCAACAGAAGAAACGGCTGATCTCTTATTGACATATGTACAGTACTTGATGTCATGTATAATAAATACATCAGACATATCCAAATCAGAAATATACAGGAGTCTTCTCCTTTAAAACCTGCACATGATTTAAACGAGTGTTACATTGATTTCTACAACGGTGCTTAGTTTTTATTGTGTTATTGACAAGTTATTCTTTATGCTCTATGTATGTTGTTATTGTTTTGTAAAATTGCTTGAATGGGACACATTTGAAAATAGGCATTTATTGTCTAAAGCTTATTGCCCTAATAAACTACACTGTGCTACACTACGCTACACTGAAGAATACCAATGGATCTAAAAGACTATCAGAAGTTCAACTTGTACTTAATTTTTCTCTGGTCTACATTTACTCTCCCCTCCACCCCATCTTATTTTTATCACTCTTTGTTCTCACCTTAATTGGTCCTTACACTGCCTATATATTCATCTGTCTAATTGGTATGCTTGTATGGGAATGATTGTTTTCCACAGAACAGAATGGAAGAGAACATACACAAATCTTCAATAAAAATACCTTGACTTATTGCTATAAGTGGTTACAATTACACAGTGTATGTTAGCCTACTTAGCAAGTTGGTGGTCAACATCCTAATGTTTTGCTTTGTACTGACATTTCCACTGTGCTATTTACTGGTCTGAAATATTATACCTCATATATGTATGTGTATATATTTTTTTCTTTTTACTTTTTAGTATCAGGCAAAACATCTTGTGCTGGATATTCAAAAGGATTGCACATGGCACAACAGGGATGTGCCATGCACAACCCACCAATGTGCCCCGGCGCGATATTCAAAGGGGCAAGTTGAGATGCACAATCCCCGATGCACCGGGGTGCATCAATAATGTATGTGGCACAAGTGCGGGGGGCGTGCCCATGCATATGTGGCACATCCAGATATTCAGCCTGGGATGTGCGGCGCATATGCTGGCACAATACCACCTTGCACTGCTCGCAGCAGACAAAGATGTGCCTGGCAAAACCAGGAACAAGTCCTGGCCACCCACAGGCAAGCTGCCATATTGCAGGGTGCAACACAGCAGCCGCCAGCCGTGGGTGGCAACCCGCCCACCCAGAACACTGCCAACATGCCCCCTGCCCTGGGAGCATTGTGTCCCCCTGCCCCGTCTCCCAATCGCGGGCATATGTGTCATAAAGGTCCCTGGTGGACCTGTGAATCCCCCCTCCCTTCGCCCTATTGCAGGCATATGAATTAATAAGGTCCCTGGTGGACCAATGGAGTCCCCCCCTTTGCCCGATTGCGGGCATACATTCATGGAAAGTCCCTGGTGGTCCAGTGGAACCCCACCATTGCCCGATTGTGGGCGGAAATAGCACAAGATATCCTGGTGGTCCAGTGGTACCCCCTCCCCACCCACCCACTGAGGTCCCTGGCACCCAGCACCCCCCCATCATCGGCGGGCGGCAGCACTTCACCCGCATGCCACCCGCCGAATGACAGCATGGACCAATGGGCATGCAGACTATACTAGTACTACAGGCCCAATATGTGAATGAACAGTGTCATTCAGCGGGCGGCATGCAGGTGGGGTGCTGCTGTCTGCCGATGACTGGGGGTGCTGGGTGGCAGGGACCTCAGTGGGTGGGTGGGGAGGGGGTACCACTGGACCACCAGGGTATCTTGTGCTATTTCCTACCATGAGAGGATGATGGGGGGGTTCCCACTGGACCACCAGGGACTTTCAAGAAACGTATGCCCACGATCAGGAGAGGGGGGGGACTCCACTAGTCTACCAGAGACCTTATTAATTCATATGCCCATGATCGGGCAGAGGTGGGGAATCCAGTGGTCCACCAGGGACCTTATTAATTCATATGCCTATGATTGGGTGGGGGGGGAATCCACTGGTCCACCAGAGACCTTATTAATTCATATGCCCATGATCGGGCTATGGAGGGCATTCCCATGGATCAGGCAAATTGAAGTGGGGACCGCCATGGGTCTGCAGGGCATCGGTTCCCGGCGGCTGCAGCCTGGCAGGGCACCAGGCACAAGTTGCAAGGGATCGGTGCACCGCATGCAAATGGGGCCATAATGACATGCAGATGGCCCCATTTGAGCCTTGCATGCATAATGGCATCACTTGCATGCCCAGTGCTGAATATCACGGTTGATGCACCCAGCGCAACTACACTTGCACTGGTGCATCCCCATGCTCCCTTCTGCCACTTGTGCTGGTGCAGTGCCACTGCACCATGTGCAGTGTGTGCACCCTCAGTGCCATATTCAGTGGTGCTGAGCCATGGTGCAGCACCGTTGAATATCGCCTGGTCCCTGTCCTGGTGCAAACCAGTTGCGCTGTTCCCAGGCTTGCAGCCCTGCCCAGCACAGTCTGAATATCCAGACCCTTGACTAAAAATTGATTCTGAATGTAGTATAGAACTTAGTCCTCAGGGGAGTCTCCAAAAATTAAATTTCCAGCCAGGGTTCTTATCGTAATTCATGAGTCATTGGGTAATGGGATTCTGACAGTGGAGGGATAGTGGATTACACACATATTATTCATCTTTTCCTGCTCTTCACAATTCTGTTGGACCTCTGCATTTTTGACCCTGTCTGAGGAATAAAATAACAATTTTCCTTTGGTATTTGTCCCCTATGACTGTAGTGTCCTCCCAGGAGTGTAGCCAGAAAGCTGCCCTCCCATACTTCTCTCCTCCTACACTGTAGCCTGTTAATGAATAACTGAACTCAATGCGGTCAAAAATCAGTTGCAAATCCAGTCAACAATTAATGAATTAATAAATGTTGATCTTGGGCTGAGTGGATGCAGAGCAATCATTTGATACATAGTTTGAATGACTATGCTCATAACCAGGTGTAGATTCCTTTTTGACTCCCCCCCCCATTTTCTGGAGCTTTGGCTTTACATTTTAAGTGCTCTTGGAATATCCCTCTTGATCTTAGATGGTAACCACTGGGACCGGAGTGGGAGTTGACAAATGGGCCACTGATCCACAGTGTTAGTTTTCCCTTTACTTGTCTTTCCAGTTTGGAGCATGCAACACATTAAAAGAAGTCTCACTCCTTTGCAGGCTATGAGCTCACATAGTTACACTATGGTTACAAAACACTCAATCTCAGCACTGGCAAACCCTGTGAACTGGGGACCTAACTCTCTCTTCTTCAACAAGAACCCTGATTGTCCTTCATGGTGAAGCAAGGCTTTCTCCTCAAAGTTCTGATACTAACACTTGAGGGTCACTTGGGGACCAGTGCCAGAAGGGGGTGTCTGATGGCATGAGTTAGTACAAAAGATTTGCAAGCTCAACGCCTGTATTTACAATACAATTTAATAAATTTAGTGGGGTGGTTCCTGGTGTGTGACCAAACAGAAACATATGGTTAAAGTTCCAGGGCCTTGCACATTTGGCTGGCAGTATAGCCTAGAGGTTAGAGGAACAAGGTGTGAACGAGCTTGGTACATCCAGCAGACCAGACCCGAGTTTGATTGTCACAACCTCCATTTGCATACTGTGCGACTCTGAGCAAGTCACTTAACCGCCCAATGCTCCCAGGTCACCCCTGAAAACAGGCATTTGTGCCTAGTGGGCCTTACTCGGTTACCAAAGACTAAAATAAAAATTACCCCCCCCATTTTGCTGCATCAAAGCCTGCACTTTTTTCCAAATTAAGTCTAATATTCTTACTTTTCATATGTTTCGGAGGGGCTCTTGGTTCTCATCATCATCCAGCTGAACCATGATTAAGCCTGACCACATCGGCAAACTGACCACCTCAATCACTTAGGTAAAAAGCATCACATTTTAACTTGCCTTATCAGAGCCAAGGTCTCCTTGCTTCCTTTAAATTTTTGAAGAGACCACTCTCCTGGCTTCATTACTTAAGGTGTGCGCTGGCCAATGAAAGGCTCACAGGTGTCTAATAGGGAGCTTAACCATTAGAAGAATGCTACAATTCTCCTACATTTCAAATCAGTACAAAAGGTTTGCAAGCTCAATCCCTGTATTTACAATACAAATTAATAAATTTAGTGGTTATATAGTTTGAATGACTATGCTCATAACCAGGCGTAGATTCTTTTTTGACCCACCCCAATTTTCTGGAGCTTTGGCTGTACATTTTAAGTGCTCTTGGAATATCCCTCTTGATCTCAGATGGTAACCACTGGGACTGGAGTGGGAATTGACAAATGGGTCACTGATCCACTACGTTAGTTTTCCCTTTACTTCTTTATAAGAAACCTAAGGCCATGCTACAATCCAGCCCCTACAACAAACACAAGCTGCTCTTCTCGTAATCACCAACAAGGTTGGTGAGCAGATTGAGCAGGTGCACTTGTTCAAGTACCTTGGAGTAACCTTTGATGACTCTTTCACTTATACACACCACGTAGACTCCCTTGTCAAAGTGGTAAACACAAAGATCGGGGTCCTCTATAGGCATAAGAAATCCCTCACCCCGGAAGCACTCCGGATCTCAGTCTCCAGCTCCATACTCTCCACGACAGACTACGGGCTGGTGGTCTATGTAGCTGCTACTGATACAGTGCTCAAAAGGGTCCAAATTGTACTCAATAAGGCATGCCTCCTCACCCTGTGTGCAGATCACTACACTCATACTTGCACCCTGTATGAGCGTACAAACTGGCTTAACCTAAAAGACAGGATCAAATACCAAACTTGCCTCCTGGGAAAGAAGGTACTCCTTGGAAGAACCCCACCCTGTATAGGAAACCTGCTCGAGGCTTCTCTCTCAACACACATCACCAGATGGAGGAAGAATGGAGCACTGTCCATACCATTCTGCCGAACCTCACTAGGGCAGCAAGCTTTCTCCTATCCGGCCCCCAGCTGGATAAATGAACTCCCGATGAAATTACAAACAACAGCCTGTCTCAATTCAAAGTAAGCCTCAAACAGCACCTAATGTCTAACTCAAAATGCACCTGCTTCTCAGGCCCCACTTGATAGACAGGCCTACGCCCAAGGTAACACCCAGCAGGGCTACCTAGAGAACCCTGCCTCCATTCCAGCCTAGCCAAGGGCTTAAGTAAGCTATCAGTCCTCTTTAAAGCACTTGGTACTTCCTCCCAAACCCCCACACACGCCATACTACGACAAAGCCCTCTGAGCTGCTCCCCCATCACAGCCCCCATTTCAATATCCCCATCTCTTGCTCTCTGCAGTTGGTTTCAAACCCAATTCCCTTGTTTCACTGTCACCCAGCCTCTCACCATCTGGGATAGCGGTAAACCCTATACAGTTACTCTGCCATAGTCTATCAGCGGATTCGGAGGTTTCCAGGGGTGTGCTACCTAGGGCAACCGATTAGAAATAGCTTAGTATTCAATTACAACTGCTCAGTTTTTTTTTCTCCTATTTGTCTAATTGTCATGTAATCACTCTTTAATGCCTAATGATCAGGCCTCTGTAACCACTGAATATGTGTATTGTCTTATTGTCCACCCTGATTAAACAATTAAACTTGTCTTTCCAGTTTGGGGTGTGCAACACATTGAAAGAGGTCTTACTCCTTTGCAAGATATGAATTCACATAGTTACACCATGGTTGCAAAACTCTCAGTCTCAGCACTGGCAAACCCTGTGAAATGGGGACCTAACTCTCTTCTTCAGCAAGAACCCCGATTGGTCCTTCATGGTGAAGCAAGGCTTTCTCCTCAAAGTTCTGGTACTAACACCTGATGGTCACTTGGGGACCAGTGCCAGAAGGGGGAATCTAATTGGATGAGTTCCAGGTTAACCCAACCTCAGTATTTGGCCACCCTTTTGCCTCACAGTTGCACTTGTAAGAATTATTTTAAATGGATCTCTGAGCTACTGGGTTTGACATCAGCAGAGAACCAGTACTCCTGTCCATTTCTGGGGTTCAGTGTCACAATCAGGCCTGTGGGTTGAGAGCCATGCACCCTTGCTGGTGCTCTTCTCATTAGCACATCTACTCTGCTTTTTAGGTCTTTTTTCCTCACCTTATTTTCCTGGGCACACCTGATATATGCTCAGGCTATACAAGCCCTGATACTACCCAATGGGGTGGGGGGTTAGGGAGTAACACCAATATATATAAGGTTGTTGGGGTCCTGAGGTGGAAGACCAGACTTTGCTCATAAAGAGAAATGAAAGCAAGTAGCATTACCATAATGGTATATTGATATTTATTTATAATTCTCTTCATACTGAAAGTAGCAGGGTAAGTGGGGAGAAAAGAAGAGATTTGTAGGCAGTGTTTGGAGCACTTTGAAACTTATATTTAAAATTGTAATGGGTGATGTGAGGGGGACTTGCTCAGGAAATTAATCTTGGGGTAAGTAGATTGAGGAAGCCCTGTGAATTAGGTGTGTAATTGGGGGGTGGAGCTGACAGAGGCTTAGTGTTGTCTTACAAGAGCAATATAAAAGTACTTCCAGTTCCACTCTAACATGTCCAGCATGTTCATGTGGCAGCGAGTGAGTAGAAAATGAAGGACTAGAACAGGTGGCTGACATCTTAAGCCCTGTTTACACGGTCACATTTGCACTGGAGTAACCCATGAGCTCTGGTTGCTCCAGTGCATATACAATGTGTGGACATTTACCCGATTGGGGTATGCCACTCACTAAGATGCTCCCAGATTCTTTGGCAAGCTGGGAGCACCAAGAGGTGTGAGTGGCTTACAGCAGCTTAAGTGGCAGTGTGGACTGCATGCACCGCAGCAACCCATCCATTGGCCAGCAGATATCTGGCTTCCCCTGATGCATGGCCACTCACCAGCACAGATTGCGGTGGTGCAGAGAGGGGCCATGTAGATGGACAAATCATGAGTGGCAAGTGGTTGGGACCGTGCTGTTGCGGTTTTATATTTGCAGCACTACCACCATGTAAACACGACTTTAGGCATCAGCAGGTGTCATCAGGAGGAAGCAGGGAAGCAGGGAACTCTGCAGGTCAACTAAAGTAAGGCACCTGTTCACTATTGTGTAACAGTCAGTACTGGGAAGGATGGAAGGTCAAAGGTAGGCCAAAACCGAGAATAGAAGCAACACCCTATCTAGGGTAGTAGTATAAAGAGATTTAAACGGCCATAGGGGAACACAAATAGAAACAAATGAACAAAAGGGAAAGCCAGAAACACCCTATCAGGGGTAAGGGTACAACAATATTTTGGTTAAACATGGTTAATCCTGGTTAAACAACTAAAAAAAAAAAATTCAGGCAACACAATGGGGATTGAAGTTGGGAATGCTGGGAGTTGTGCAGTGCAGTGACCGTGGGGTGGCAGTTTTCACAGAGAACTTCTGGAGACTGCGATGCTACCTCATCTGCACACATCTCCACGAGTGCAGAGAGGAGGTTGCTAGACCCTAGGCCTAGTTGGCTTGGATGTGGGCGATGTCTTCCCCCAAACAGGGGCCACAAAGTCTGCCACCATTGCCTAAGAAGATGCTAGGGAGGAGGAATTGCTGGACTGTGCTGGGCTCAGGAATGGCGGGGGTGGTGGTCAAAGGTACATTTCTCAACTGGTACCTCTATGTAATTCTTATGCTGCTCTGGAGAGGCAGGACTGCAGGAAGTAGCACCTGTGGTAGAGGCCAGGTAGGATGTGGGGTCCACCATAACGGAGCCCACAAAGAGATTGGAAGAGGACCCCAGAGATGAATAGGAGGAAGTAATTTATGTTGGGGGATTCAATTGTGAGGGGGGATAGATTTGGGAATAGGAAAGGGAGGGGAGAGGGAGGTTCAGTGCCTCTATGCACCATGGTCTGGAGGGATGGGAAGTGGATCCTAAGGATCACTATGGCAACAGGACAGGAGGCAGAGCTGGATGTCATTGCCCACCTGGGGACTGGGCTGGGATAGTGCAGGGGGATTTAGGAAGCTGGGGAGGTGTCTTAGACTGATAAAACTCTCAGTGGCTTTTGCTGAGGTACTGCCTGTCTGCAACAGGGAAAGGAGAGGGATCTCCAAGGAATGGTGCAGAAAGGAGGGGTTCAGCTACATTGGGGATATGACAGGGTGGAATAGGACCCTGTCCCATTTGTTATGAAAATTGTTTAACATACTAACATACTATAATGCCAGCAGAATAGGCCTAACGGTCTTTTGTGTCTGCTCATTTGGTCAGCCCCTACCGTGGGAGCTGACCTTGCTGCTCCCCACGCCTTCTCTGGCTTCTCCCTTCCCAGTTCTGGATATTCTCGCTGCACTGGATTTTGCTTCCAGAACCCTAACCCTGTATCTGTCCTGCCCCCTCTTGAACCCCTCCACCATCTCTGCCTCTGCTAGCCCCCTGGGCAATGTATTCCATGGCTCCACCACCCTCTCAGTGAAGCAGCACCTCCTCCTTTCTCCCCTGAATCGTCCCCCCTAAATGCAAGGATCTATACTATTCTTTCCTTTTCTGTCTCTTCTATGTCTGGTTATGCAACCAAATTTTCCTGTGAGACTTCGGACTTAATCTGCCCAACAATCTCACAATTTTTTGGCTCTCACTGTCTCTCAGTTTTCCCTTGGTGTCTTTTTTTCCTCCCTTGCATATCTGTTAATATAAAAAATATAAGCAATTCATTGTATGGAACTGTAACTGATATTGGGATCCCTTGTGTTTAGAAAATATATATTTTTTAATTTTTTATTTATTTATTGGAGAAATCAGTTTTACAACCTTTGAGTCATGGACTCGTTTACAAAGGTACCTCGTCATTTGGGGGGGGGAGACAACAATTAAGTGAGTTTGGGACAGGGATGAACATACGGGTGAGATACATAAACACACTTGAAGATTACAGGCAGCAGCTATACTGGTACAAACATGTGTAAGTTACACACATTGTTACAAAGCAATAGATACATCACACAACTAACAATTAGTCTTAGACAATTATATAGTACCAAAAACGGTGCCAGGGGCTGGGAGGGCTAGGGCGGGACCGGTTTAGGTAGCTACAAGCATTTACAACATCGGCTGTCAATAATATGTACGGAGGGTGGTTTGAAGTGGCCAATCCCAGGATCTTGGAGATAGCTTCAGGAAGGGAGTTGAACCAATGCGGGGCCAAGTGATGGAAGGATCTTTGGCTGCGAGAGGTCCTGGCCCTGGGAACAATGAAGGTGGCAGTGGAGGAGTTGCGGGTAGGCAGGGACTGGGTAGCCAGCTGCAAGGGTCCAGAGACCCCAGGAGGGAAAAAGCCTGACATGGATTTTTTGGCCAGCAGGCAGGTTTGATATTTCAGTCTTTCCTCAAGAGTGAGTATATTTGTGGTGGAGTATAGCAGACAGGTGTGGGTTCTGCTGTGGGCACCGGTAAGGAGCCTACAGGCTTTGTTAATAGCGGTCTGGACTTTAGATAAGGCAGTGGTGTCGGCAGCAGCGTAAATTGGGAGCCCGTAGTCAGCCAGCGATAACACCGATGAGGTGATGTCTAGTTTTAAGGCTGGTTCAGGGAGGCAGTCTTTGTGGCGGTAGAGAAGCCCAAGCCTGGAGTTCATGGCAGATGACAGGGCTTTGAGGTGGGCATGGAAAGTAAGGCCGGAGTCAAAGATGATGCCCAGGTACTTATAGGATGTTACTTGTTCAAGTGGGAGGGGCATGCTGGTGGTGATGTGGAGGGGAAAGTCCTTGGTGCTGTTTTGCCAATGTGAAAATAGCATGGACTTTGTTTTCTTTAGATTCAGGACTAGACGATGTTTAGTGAACCATTTTTTGGTTTGGAGGAAGGTGCTTTGTAATATGACTTGGAGAGGGAGTGGGTCAGGGTGTGTAGCTAGGAGTACAGCGTCGTCTGCATAGAGTAGTATTTTGCTGGAACAGGAACTAGGGAGGGTGTTCAGGAATAGGCTGAAAAGGGTCGGTCCAAGGATGGAGCCTTGAGGGACCCCAGAGAGTACGGGTAGGCTGGAGGAGAAGGTTCCATTTAGCTTGACTCTTTGGGTCCTGTTGTGAAGGTAGCTTGTGAACCACTTAAGGGGGTCGGATGAGAGGCCCAGTTTGCCAGAGGAGTGTAATAGCAGGGGTGGCACACCATGTCAAAGGCCTTGGAAAGGTCTATGAAATCGCCTCTGCAAGCTGACCTTTGTCAAGTGCAGGTGTATGTGATGGGAGAATTCCAGGAGGGCAGTGGATGTGCTATGGCCAGGACGAAACCCATGTTGCTCGGACATCGAAGGTTGTATTTAGAAAGGTATTCCGTGAGCTGTGTGTTCACGATTTTTCTAAAGCTTTGGATAAGGGGAGGATGGAGATGGGCCTGGTTGTTAGGCAGAGTACGGTCCCCAAACTTGTGGATGGGGTTACTTCAGCATGCTTCAGGCCTCTGGGAATTGGCCTAGGCATAGAGGATTTATTTATGATAAGCGTGAGGGATAAGCATGACATCTAGCGTAGGCGGAGTATTTTGGAATCAAGAGGGTCACTACTTGGGTTCTGAGAGGCAAGGGGCCTTAATAAGAAAGGTTTGGCATCATGTGGTGAGATCATTTGGAAGTGGGATTGTGGCCTGGAAATGGGAGTATGGTGGGTGTGGCAACCGGGTCAAAAAAGTGGGCAGGGAGGACAGCACTTAAATCTGTGAAAGTCTTATTAAGGCAGTCAGCGATACACGTTAGGTCAGTCGAGACAGCCCCATTTATGACAATCTGGGATGGTGGGGGGGAGCAGGCTTTACCATTAAGTTCTTTATTGTTGTCCCAGAAAGCTCTGGACGAGCCCCAGGAGGATGTCAAGGCAGCCTGGTAGTATTTAGCTTTTGCCTGCTTGATGGTCCAGGTGCATTGGTTGCGGGCTGCCCTGTGGAAACGCTGTTGGCCAATCTCAGGAGTCATTAGCTAAGTGCCAAGATTATCTCTTTTATTTAGTTGTTGGATCAGTGCAGGGGTTATCCATGCAGCAGTCCATTTTTTTTAACTTAGGTGTGCTGAAGGGGGCAAACTGATCACAGGCATGGTTGAAAGCTGTGGTGAGGTAAGTTAGGGCAGAGTTAATGTCAGGTGCGCAGGCCACTGGGGTCCAGTTGATTTGGGCGAGGTGACGTTTGAGGTTGACAAGACCTCTGGGGAGAAAACGGCATTGAGGGGTCCTGCAGTACACCGGGCTGAGAGTGGGGGATGACCAAGAGCAGATGATAGGAGTGGTCACTGAGTGAGTCCACGAAGGACTTGTACAGATCCTATTTTATGTGGCGGTTGGAGAGGACTACATCCAGAGGAACTAGTTCCTGTTACTTTGTTAAGCCTAGTGGGCTGGGTGACCATTTGAGACAGGTCAAGGGCTGCAAGCTCATTCTTCATATTATCAGATGATGGGCTGAGCCAGTTGGTGTTTAAGTCGCCCATGATTAGTTGTTCAGCCTTCCGGGTAGGGTGGATAGGTAGTCAAGAAGGGAGGTGACCGCAAGATCTTTTTTGACCCCGGGGGTAGGTAAGCCACAGTTAGATAAAGGGGCCACGACCTGGGTGGGGGGAGATTTTTAAAGTAATGGCTTGCGCCCCATAGCTAAGCTCAGGGTTGGAGAGGGCATGACCGAGGACCGAGTCGCGTAAGTAGATAGCGCACCCCCCTCCACGCCTGCCCATCCTATCGGCCCTAAACAGGGAAAAACCTGGAAGAGAGATGGCAGAGTCCGGCATGAGGGAGGAGAGCCAGGTTTCTGCAAGCATGAGAATGTCGGGGGAGTGTTGGGTGACCCAGCATGGGAGGGCTGCAGTTTTCTTAGGAAGACTGCATATATTGGTAAAGGCGATTCGGAGGCCTTTGCCTCCGGTAGGCTGAGGCATGGCTGAGGTGGCGGGCCCCGGGTTCGGGTGCACATTGCCGGAGAGCAGGAGCAGCAGAATAATTAGGCGCCTCGTAAGGTGTTGGTTGCTGGAGGTGGGGTACATATGTGGTCGACGAGACCTTACCAGGGAGGTGCATGGGATAGGAAGGGAGAATAGAACCGTAGGCGCTAGAGAGAGAGACCACTTGTGATAACAATCACAATACTGAGAGTAGCACTTAGGTGGTGGGTGGGTGGGGGTAGTGTGGTGATCCAGGTGCAGGAGGATGATGGGGGATAGACTGGGAGATAGTTTTGGGTAGTCTGATGGGAGAGCAGAGTACTGAGAGTGGAGGGAATGTGTTTTAGTCGAGGGCAGGTTGAGGGGGGATATAGGGGGGTGGAGAGTAAGTAAAGGCGGGGACAAGAGGAGAGCCAGCATAGCAAGGTTTAAGCTAGTGAGTGACATTTCCCAAAGAAAAGCAGAAAGTGAGAGCAGACTCCCTCTAGTGCTGGAAAGATATAACCAGCAAATGGGAAAGTAGGCTGATTGGTTCTGGCTCCTCATGTGACAGAAAATACCCAATATAAGGGAGAGCCGACCAAGGGTGGTGGTGGGGGCGGCGGGGCTTCTCCGGAGCACCGGCTGGTGAGAACAATGGTGCGGGTGCGCGAGTCTGGAAAAGGCGCCAAAGAGCAGCGTTTGGACAGCGTCCTCAGGTAGGCTGGCTCCCGACAGTCGTGATTCCAAAGCGGCAGTTCCAGGCACTTAAAATTACCTTGCTCACTGTGGGGAGGCTGGGAGGGTGATTTCCAAGCGGCCCTCACGACCGTTGGTTCCTCGGGGGGCGGGGGTGTCCTGGCGGTGGCGATCTCAGGCAGCAGGGAGGGCACTCCAAATGTAGCCCTCGCGACCTCCGGCTCCTCAGGGGGAGGGGGGTTTGATCTTGCTCACTGTGGGGAGGCTGGGAGGGTGATTTCCAAGCGGCCCTCACAACCGTCAGTTCCTCGGGCGGGGGTGTCCTGGCGGTGGCGATCTCAGGCAGCAGAGGGCACTCCAAATGCAGCCCTCCGACCTCCGGCTCCTCGGGGGGGTTTGATCTTGCTCACTGTGGGGAGGCTGGGAGGGTGATTTCCAAGCGGCCCTCACGACCGTTGGTTCCTCGGGGGTGGGGGTGTCCTGGCGGTGGCGATCTCAGGCAGCAGGAGGGCACTCCAAATGTAGCCTCCGTGACCTCTGGCTCCTCGGGGGGAGAGGGGTTTGATCTTGCTCACTGTGGGGAGGCTGGGAGGTGATTTCCAAGCGGCCCTCACGACCGTCCAGTTCCTCGGGGGGCCGGGGTGTCCTGGCGGTGGCGATCTCAGGCAGCAGGGAGGGCACTCCAAATGTAGCCCCCATGACCTCCGGCTCCTCGGGGGGAAGGGGGTTTGATCTTGCTCACTGTGGGGAGGCTGGGAGGATATAGTGTTACTGTTGAAATGTATATAATTATAATTTGAGATAATTGTAAAAAGTTAATGGAAAACTCCAGAGGTTACTTGAGTGCAAATTTTTAAGCTTTTTGCAAAAGCTGTAGCAGCTTCAGCAAGCACATTGTCTCCTAGCAGCTCCTGAATCTTACAAGAACAGAACACTTACAAAAACAGGATGCTTGCTAAGGATGGGGGTTGAAAGGATGCCACCTTGACATTACAGTCCTTGAATCCCAGCTGCAGCTCGACTTCAAGCGCATCGAAGACTGGTTCAGTTCTCATAAACTTGTCCTGAACCACAGCAAGACTAAAGCCATGTCCTTCTGTAACCGACGGAACAGGCACAATTCTCTGTCCCTCACCATCAAGAACCATGCTGGGAACCCACTTGAACATGTCAAGGAATTCAAGTACCTTGGTATTACCCTGGATAGTACCCTCTCCTACACTCGGCATATTGACACTGTTGCCAAGACTGCCAATATACGGATTGGACTACTACACAAACACAAGCACTGTATACCTGTGGATGCCCTTAAACTAGCCATCTACAGCTCTGTAACCTCTATCATTGATTACGGCCTTGCCATCTATGGCTCTGCCTCAACAAGTGACCTCAGCAGGATCTCAGTTTCTCTCAACAAAGCCCGTAGACTACTAACGGGTGCGGCCCGACAAACTCACACCTGTGACCTCTATGCACAGGCCAGCTGGCTACCCCTACTCAGCAGAATACAATACCAGACCTGCTTACTTACCAAAAAGATTCTCCTCGGTTTCATGCCACCTGGTGTTAGATCACTCCTTACTACCTACAGTGGCACTCGACAAACACGTGGTGCCCAATCTCTAACCTTTCAGGTTCCTAGATGTCGTACCTCCATGGGTCAGCGGTTCTTTATCTATAGAGCCGCTCAATGGTTCAATTCCCTCAATAAAGCACTTTCCTCTACTACACTTGGACTCTTCAAAAGAATCTCAAACTTTACCTCACCTCTACCACTCAATGTGACTGCTTCTCTGAACAGAGATCTCTCTAAACACCTCCCAGCTCACCCATGTCTCACAGCCCGCCCTTTCCCAGTCTCATTCCCTTTGGCACCGGGCCTTCCTTCTGACTCCTTTTCTGCTTCGCATCTCCACTGGTACAAGACATTTTCCACCACCATCGGACAGTGGCCCATTAGCCTGCCAACTTCCTCTCCCGGTCGCATGCCTGCAATACTAACTGCCTATGGTGCCCTCTGTCTCTTATTGTTACCGCAGCCAGCTGCCTACTCAAGCTGCTTGTTATATGAATATTATCTCAAAGTATGTTATAACTGAGTATCTTTATTTTTTCTTTTAGTTGTTTTGGTTGTTTATTGTGCATTCTTTTACTACCTCTGTATGTATGTTGACCCTCATCCTTTGACGTGGAACCTTTGTAAATGAGCAGTTTCTGCTCAAAGGTATTTGTAAATCGAGAATTTAATAAAAAATAAATAAATAAATAAAATAAGAGCTAACCTGCAACTGCAAGAAAGATTAGGAGAACAAGGGACACAGAGACTGAAAGAAAACTTTATTTTATTTTTTCCTCTGTGCATAGTTCCTATGAACAAGTTTATTCTTTTTTATGATACTGCTAGTGTAAATAAATAATTTGTGGTAAATTCTACAACTACTCCTGGTTTTCCTATGCTTCCTGACCTGTGCCTCAATGACAGGGAACCCACTTGGGAGGATAAGGGCCTATACAGGGTGACGTCCTGCATCTATCCAGGAGGGGAACAACAGTCCAGGGTGGATGGTTTAAATGTTACTTTGATGAACATTTAAACAAGCTGAGGGGGTGGCAGAAGAAATTGGGGCAGCAGAAACTGCCCCAAATAGGCTGAAGTAGAGAGTAGGGAGAGCTTGAGGGCAATGGAATCCCCAGGATGTAAATTAATGCAGGAAGCAGGGCGGAAGAAATTAAGAGGGGATGGGAGAGTGTGCATTAAAAAGAGAAGGGGAAAGAGGGAAAGAAAAAAGGAAAAAAGTGGGTAACAAACGGAGTGGTAATAACACCTGGAAATCCATGTGTGTGAATGATAGAAGTCTAGGAAATAAGATTCCACATTTAGAGGCCACAGTGGCAGAAGCTGACCTGGATATTATGGCCATTATCCAGTCACGCTGCACTGAAAATCATGACTGGGACATGGCCATACCAAGCTATACTCTGTTCAGGAAGGACTGAGTGAGAATGAAAGGAGGGGGTGTGGTACTTTATGTGAGGGAGAGAATCAAAGCAACCAAGATTCAAGGAATACAGGGGGGCAGAGGTACTGTGTGTCAACCTAGAAATGGGGGAATGGAGCCTCTATTTGGAGTGGTGTGATCTACAGACCTCCAGCACAGAGGAAGGAGTTAGATAAGGTACTGATGGAAGCTATCAGAAAGATGGCAGAAAAGGGGCAGGTGCTGTTGCTAGGGGACTTCAGTCTACTGGATGTACAGTAGATTGGTGCCTCCTAGCTGCGGCTTCAGATACTGTAGCAGCAGAGAAATCTTGGACTCCCTGTAGAGGACAATCCTCAGGCAACCAATCAGTGAACCCACTCATGACAGGGTAATACTTGACCTGGTACTCCACAACAGGTGTAGTGTTGCAGACGTCAAGATGGTGGGGATGCCACCTGAAGACCAGCAAGCAGTGTACAGTGTGGTTTAATACAAGGATGGCTGCAAAATTCTAACCACACAAAGGCAATGGTCCTAGACTTCAGGAGGGCAGATATTAAAAGAATAGGTAAATACCTCAAGGATGACCTGACAGGGGAGATGAATTGGGTGGGGTGGAGGAATGGGGGTAACTAAAAAGGGTCATAGTTAAGGCAACAAACCTCTGCGTCACGCAAGGGAGCAAAAGAAAGAGGAAAATAGGGACCACTATAGTTCTCAGAAGAGGTGGCAGAAAATGTAAAAGCCAAGAGGGTAGCATTCAGAAGGTACAAGGAGATGCAGAAGGGGGAGGAGGATAGGAAGGTGCATCAGGGGAAACAGATCTGGGAGAGCAGTAAGGAGTGCAAAGTCACAAACTAAAAAGAGACTAGCCAAGGCAGAAATAAAAGGGGTGGATTTCTGGAAAAGTCTTCCAGCAGAGCGGATGTGGTGGGAGTGAAAACAGGGGGGGGGGTTCAAGAATGCATGTGTAACCCCCCTACAAATAGGGGTTCCTAAAATGTTTTCCTGGGCTTGCCTAGTGCCCACTGCCTGGCTGGTGTTCATGTTAAACGGGTTAAAAGTGCTTGTATGTGAGTGCCCAGTTAGCCTCCGTGCCTGTCTCTTTAAGAAGTATCAATCTCGTAGTTTATAATTAATCTGGGTGGGGGCCATCCGTGGTGAAGTGCACCTCAAGAAAGATGTAAAAAACAAGATCCTCATGCTGGATGCCCCAAAAGAGGGGAAGTTGCCGGAAGGATTATTGGTCAAGCCCAGTATTCTACCCACTTGAGCTCATGCCTACACCTGATGGGTGGTGGTACACATCCAGAATGTGTCTGATCGAGAGGTTCAAGTAAATCAGGGATGTACCTTAGCCACAGTGCACTGTGCGGACACTGTGGTGCTGCCCAGCAAAAAATACTCTTGTGAGAGAGAGGAGGTGACCCCAGACCTGTTTGATTTTGGAGAGTCCCCATTGCCTGCTGAATGGAAGATCAGGATTAGTCAGAAGTAGACCCAGAGGAACCAAGTGTTTTCTCTAAAAGACTGGGATGTGGGATGTGTCACTGAGGCCGAGCATCACAATCGGCTTCATGATGATAGGCTTTCTGAGAGAAGTCATGCTGCCTTGCCCCGGCTGATATAGATGACATACGGAGGCACCTACAGGAGATGTTAGCTGCTGGGATTATCCAGGAGTTGAGGAGCCCCTATGCCTCACTGATTGTAGTGGTACCTCAAGAAAAATGGATCAGTAAGAATGTGCGTAGACTATCGGACTCTGAACTGTAGAACTGTACCAGACCAGTATACCATGCCCTGCTTCCAGGATGCCCTCGATTGCCTGAATGAAAGCCAGTGGTTTTCAGTGCTTGACCTGAGGAGCGTGTATTATCAGATCCCAATGGCCCCAGAGGACTGTGAGAAGACAGCATTCATTTGTCCTCTGAGGTTCTACGAGTTTCTGCGAATGCCTCAAGGTATTTCGGGTGCACTCCCCACTTTCCAGCAGCTGATGGAATGTACTGTGGGAGATATGAACTTATTGTAGTGCCTCGTGTACCTGGATGATGTCATCGTATTTGGGCTAACCTTAGAAGAGCATGAGGCCCGGTTGTTCAAAGTTCTTGACCATTTG
The DNA here is from genome assembly GCA_016271365.2 of Neoceratodus forsteri. NCBI lineage: Eukaryota > Metazoa > Chordata > Ceratodontiformes > Ceratodontidae > Neoceratodus > Neoceratodus forsteri. The sequence continues at coordinate 157,402,017 of CM028138.1, forward strand.
GAGGATTTTGGTTTGAAACTGTCTATAGACAAGTGTTAGTTCTTTCAAACATCTGTGAAGTACATTGAGCACATATTGTCAGCCGATGGAATTCAGACAGACTCCAGCAAAGTGGAGTCCCTGACCACCTGGCCTCAGCCGACCAATTTGAAAGAATTACAGTGATTCTTGGGGTTCTGAAGCTATTACCGCCAATTCAACAAGTACTACTCAAAAGTTATCCGCTCTTTAGTCAACTTTACCCAAGGCTATTCCCCTACAAACTGAAAGTACAAGAAAAGCTCTATCAAGGAGGAAGAGAAAGTATATTTCAGGACAAATGAGCAGTTTGGGACCTGGTGGACCTCTAAGTGTGAGTCTGCATTTTGCAAGATTATTCATCAACTCATCCATGCACTGGTGCTTGCTTATACTGACCTCAACAAACCCTATGTCCTACATACAGATGCCAGCTTGAAGGGGCTAGGGGCAGTACTATATCAAGAATATGAGGAGGACCTGCGACCCGTGGCTTTCACCACCAGAGGTTTAACACCATCTGAGTGCAACTATCCTGTCCCTAAACTTGAATTTCTCACCCTCAAGTGGGCTGTGGTGGACAAGTTCCATGAATATCTCCATGCGCCTAAGATTCTAGTGAAAACTGATAACTCTCCATTGACTTATGTACAAACCTCAGCAAAACTAGATGCCACCTGGCACAGGTGGCTTTCTGCCCTGTCTACATATGACTATGCGGTGGAGTACTGACCTGGCTTGAACCATATAGATGCAGATGCTCTCTCGAGATGACTGAACCCCACTGACAACTGGGTGAGGTTGTCTGAAAAAATCCATCAAAGCCTTGTGCCAAAAATTCAATAAGGATGACCACCCATCTGCAGACACTATTGATTGTTTGGTGGACTGCTTGGGGCTCCCTGATACCTGTGTCCCCACAGCCTACTGCCATTTTATAGTGTTAGATCTCAGTACATTACCTCAGTTTGACAGTGACAGTATCCAGCAGGCTCAATCCCAAGACCTAATGATCAAGCCTGCGCTTAATGCCCTGTGTGCTGGAAGAGATATATCCAAACTCCCTTACTCTGATTCATAAACTGCTTTATTGCTCATGGAAGGCCCCAGGCTTAAGTTACATGACCAACTATTATATCAAGAGAGTGACTCGCCAAGGCCAACTGGACAAGCAGCAGTTGGTGTTGCCCACAGGTTTCAAATAGGTAGTACTTCAATCCCTCCACAATCACATGGGACATCTAGGTTAAGACCAGACAATTGACCTGGCTCGCTCCCGGTACTACTGACCAAAAGTGGGGGCCGATATTGAGACCCATATTCAAACACGTAGTCATTGCCTTCAAAGAAAAAGCTTTGCCTCAAAAAGCTGCCTCACTAGTCAATATCTCCACCAGTGCACCAGTTGAATTGGTTTGCATCGACTTTCTGTGCCTTGAGCCTGACCAGAACAACACTGGAAACGTGCTAGTTGTGACAGATCATTTTACACGTTATGCCCAGGCCTATCAGACACAAGATCAAAAAGTCTCCACAGTGGCCAAGGTGCTGGTAGAAAAATTCTTTGTCCATTATGGTGCACCCCAAAGAATTCACTCTGATTAAACAGGGACTTTGAAAGCCGGTTGATAAAAGAGATGCGCTCCCTGTGGGGAGTACGGAAGTCTAGAACCACTCCCTACCACTACCAGGGGGATCCTCAGCCTGAACGTTTTAACAGGACCCTCCTGGACATGTTGGGCATGTTTCACCCTAAAGACAAACATAAGAGGAGTCAACGGATCAGCACCCTGGTACATGCTTACAACTGCACCAAAAGTGATGCTATCAGGTTTTCCCCCTGCCATCTAATATTTGGCCGGGAAGCCCAGTTGCCTGTAGACAATTGTTTCAGGGTGCCCCCAGATGGAGTTCAAGCTGAAAACTATCTACAATATGTTCAGAAACTAAAGGCCTAGCTATATCATGCCTACCAACTGGCACATACTATGGCAGCAAAAAGAAATCTTACAAACAAAGAAAGTCATGACACACGTGTGAAAGCTCAGGAGTTGTTTACCTGGAGACCGTGTGTTATTGCGCAACTTGGAACTGCATGGAAAACATAAAATTGCAGACAGGTGGCACCATCTTCCACATATCATAGTCAGCAAACTGAATAACTTACCGGTGTATAAGGTACGTCCTGAAAATGATTCTCGAGCTGTCAAGACCAGGCACCGGAACCACCTGCTGCCTATTGGCCAAGTAATTATTGATGCTGGGCCAACAGATGCTGCCCCTCCTGGGCCTGTGTCTCATGCTGCTGCCAAAAAGAGACAGAGCCAGCCTTCCCTGGTTGTTCAGGAATCAAGGTCTTCCCCCAGGCAGGCCCAAAATGACAGTGACTGCCAGTCTGAATTTGACAACATTGAGTGTGAGGCTTCTAACTATCCTTCCCATGAACTGAGTCAGTTATTTCAAGGACAACCTATGTGCAACTACAGAGAAGAAACTGGGCCTTCAGGACTGCCTAACCTCCCGGTTTCCTCCTTAGAGCCTATGCCCCCTGAAAGTATGGTGCAAAGTATAATGTCTGAAGCAGCTGATTCTTTGTGTTTCGTGAAACTGTTTGAACTAATGGAGGGAGAACCTGATACTGAAAACCTCCCTGGTGACATACCAGAAACTATTGAACAGTGTGACCATGATGATCCTGACCTTGCTGTTATGGAGGACCATAGCACACCCTCTGTTGCTGAAAGTGTCAGTCAAGTGTTTCAAGATCAAGATGTTTCAGAGTTTTCCAGGCTGGATGACAAATCTGGGCCTTCTGCAGAGCACAATGATAAGCATAATATGGAAGAAACATAATCAACAGAGCAAGGAGCCGATAATGTTCCCTTTTTGGAATCTTCACCCAGTGCAGAGGTACCCCTCCCTACTGGAGAAGTGACTAATGCCAATGTTGAAACCCCAGAGCCTGTGTCTGTTCCCCCAAGAAAATCTGAAAGAGTTACTATACTAGTAATACATCTCAGCTATGACTCCCCTGTGAGACCCATGAACCTCGCCTTGAATGTTGTCCATAAAGGTATTTACATTTCTGAGCGCTCACTACCCAAACTGTGCTTGTCTGCCACTTCCAAGTTAATTGTTCATCCTTCAGAACATGGTGCCCCTGCCCCATCTAGCCCCAAGTTAGTGGATAGGGATGGGCCCCCCATCTACGTTATTTAGAGTACAGGAAGCAATACCTACATGAATAGGTGTAGTAATGTTATTATCCGTCTGAAGCATAGCAAAATAATATGTATGGTAAATGCATAACTGCTGTCATTATAGAGTATATCATGGATAAGTATAGTAATGTTGTAAGTTTACGCTTAATGATGCAACAGTCTTTATTTTGTCTTGTATATTCATGAAACATATATGTCTCGTATGGTGAAAATACCTTTACAGTTATTGTGAGTACAGACTTGATGCGGAAGCCAAGTTATTTCCAGGCAGGGAAAGGTGTAACCCCCACTACAAATGGGGGTTCCTAAAATGTCTTCCTGGGCTTGCCTAATGCCCACTGCCAGGCTGGTGTTCTGTGTTAAACAGGTTAAAAGTGCTTGCATGTGAGTGCCCAGTTAGCCTCCATGTCTGTTTCTTTAAGAAGTATCTATCTCATAGTTTATAATTAATCTGGGTGGGGGCTGAGTGGTTTCAGGCTCAAGTCCTGCCCAGGCTGCGATATAGCTGCTTCATTTTGCCATCACTAATTGCACAGAAGAAGCCCTACTAGGAACTGTGATTGTTTGCGGATTATCTGTTTTAGTAATAATATTAATAATAATAATATAGTAGTTTGTCTAACCTGCCTTCCTTTGCAGCATGGACTTTCTGCTCAAGCACCACCATTTTGGTTCTGGACTGCTAGTTAGGACCAATCAGTACCTTTGGGGACCTTAAACTGGAAACTGGCCCCAGAGGTCTTGTGGGAGTGAATTCCTGTAGGAATTGTAGTTTTTACTGTCTGGCACCTAAATGGACCTGGAGGAGGGGCTCTTGCTGTGACAGACAGATGGATCAACTAATCAAACCTTTTGGATCACTGGGAAAGCCCAGAGCTGCCTGCAGCAGTGAGTCAGTGTGGAGTTGGAGTTGAAAGAGTGAACAGCTCGAGTAATTTGAGCAGCTGCTCCTGCGTGGTAGTGGAGGGGAATTGGCAGGAAGGCTGTGTCTGGCCTACCTGCTACCATCTTCTCGTATGAAGAAGTTTACAATCTAATATCGAACTTTCTCCGAAGTTGCTGCTATTGTGACTGGAATCCTGAATTCTGAAAGAGTGAATTTTGCCTAGTGTGGACCGAAGATGTGCTCCTGGAGCAATCGGCCTGTCAGGACTTTGAGAGAACCGCAGAGCGTACGGTTTGTGCAGAGATACTGCCTAACTGTAACTGGACTGTCATCTGAATGGTGGTATCTGGTATTTCTTACTATAATTGTGCTGAATGTGTAGTGTGGGTCACAATCTGGTTCCCCACACTCCTGAATATGTCGTGCTAGCTGGAAGCTGCATCCAGTACCTAAACAGACTGCCATTCGAATTGTTCACCTGGTCTGCGCCTCACCATTTCGGCCTAGTTTGCCGCTCATAACGCAGAGATTCATCCGATGAAAGACCCACTGAGGGATTCATCTCCCTGTTCAACACCATCGAACAGGATTCGACCACCACGGTGCGTTGAGTGGGCCCTGCTTCTCCTGGCAAAACCAGCAAATCATTCTGAGGTCTTCATCTCATCAACCCTGCCTCCTGGTCTGGGTAGCATGAGTAAACATCAGAGTAGCTCCCTGCAACAAAGCTCAAATCAATGTGTGTCATCTGATTTAATTGTTTTGGTTGATCATAACGAACTGAGCCATCCAGCTCTGGAATACAAATTGTGGGTTAAAGTGCATGTTTCTTGTTTCTTTCCTAAAGGGCCCCAACAACAGCTATAACACCGGCCTACCCTGGGCAACGCTTCAGGCTAGTCTGCATAACAACTGGGTACCCAGACCAGAGTGTGTGTGACTGTGCTAGAGGGACTCTTAGAGCACGCATGTTTAACCTGACTAAATCAGATCTGAAATCAAATACTAGATTGCTGCCCCACCCTTGTTCACGTCCCCTGAATAAATAAGATTCTGTTCTTTCTGCATTTAACCTGACTATTGTGTACCTTTGTGGAAGGGATACTGTATTGCCATTGCATTGTTTTATTGCAGGCCTTGTGTTACGGGGGCTCCAGGGACAGTGCAGCTGATTCAGCCCTGGAGGTAAGTGTGGGTCCAATATTGCATTCTGATGTTAACTGTGATTGTCTATTTGCTGACCAGGGTAGGTCACTAGAGGGACCAGAAGGGGGGTATCAGTGTCCCGGAGGGCTGTACCCAGAGCAGCTATGCTAGCCTTAAACCAACCCTCTGGGTGGAGGCACCAGTTCACAGAACTCAGGCCCCTCAACCTGTACCTAGTCACGCAGGCAGGGGTAGTATCCCTTTGGATAGTGCTGCTTAGGGATTACACATGCAATAGGCATAAGGGAATCTTAGAGAAAGAAAGGGGTGGATGAAAGGTCTAGAGATCAAGTAGGATCTACAGTGATACTATAGGCAAGGGAAAAATGAGCAGACTAGTTGGACCAAACAGTCCTTGTCCTTATCTACAAGCAAATTCAGTGTTTCAATGTTACAGCCTACTTAGGCCAAGCCCTTAACGCTCCCATCACGAGTAGAAGAAAACATTGGTGCCATGCTGTATTTGTCTTCAATATGTGTGGTACCCCAGATGGGGCATCTTAACATAAAGGTGGGCACATTCATCTTTGCTGCAGCTCTTGAAAACTTTTTCAGGTGTTGACTGTAGAAAAGCATTTATATGCCACAACATTTCAATAATAATCATACATTCATATGTTGGTCTCTCACAAGAGTGCATAATATAGAGAATATTGTAGGAGGGTTGTGTGTGTAATGAGTTCTTTCACATACCCAAGGTGTGTGATGCTACATAAACCCCCAAGATGAGAGGTTTATGAAAGCATTGGAAACCAAGAGTGCATGTAAAACTCACTAAATAACCCTTCTCCATGATTTATGTTTTTACAATTTCTGCCTTTTACCATTTTTACTTAGCATTTTCAGCCACAATGTGTCAGTTGCAACATGAGTGTGTTGCCATTGCTGGTCAAGATATTGGGGAAACAAAGTGGGAGGATTTTATAAACAGTTCTTATCAGCAAATCTCCCTCTCCCTCCCTGTCTCCCTCTCTCCCTCTCCCTCTCCCTCCCCTGGAGGGACAATAGGTTCCAGAAAGGGTACCAAGGATATAGCGAACTTGGGAAAACTGAATGGAGCTCGGGCCTTTTTCTGCCATCATCATCTGTTTTTGTTTCTATGTCTAAAGTTCACTAGAAAGCCTTAACTAATGGTGCTGAGCTGTTCTGTGGTTGTAGTTCTGAACAGTGATATGTAACACAGAGAATAAAGTGTGGGTTGGGATGTGTAACGAGAAGTTTACACACATCCGAGGGGTTTATGCATAGCATCTAACCCCGAGGGTGTGTGCAAACTTCAAGTTTACACACACTGACCCATATTTAAATTTTATGTAATTGCGGGGTTTTGTTTTTTTCTCCATAGCAATTATATAAAATAATGAAAAGACCTCTGGTGAAGCCATGGTCCAACCGAGTTTCCGCACTGTCAGTGGTGGCAAAAAGGTTGCTGGAAGTGTTTTTTTTAATTTTATTTCCCTGCTCTTTCTAGGAGGCACTTTCATCTTTTTGTGCAGCCATTTCTTTTCTTTTTTTTTTTTTTAAATGTACTTACTGCTGAGCTGGGGTGGTGGTTTCTGGTGGCTCAGGTTAGGTTGGCTGGGGGAACGTGGAAGAGCAGCGCCTGGCACTAGCGTGGGGCATGCGCAGGAGAAACAAAACCCAGTGCGTGTTTGCTGTTATAAACACTCCTTTACAACGGTAAATTATGCCATGGGTTTCGTATAGAAAAAAATGAAACCCAGTTATTATAATGGATTACAACATGGCTTTCAGGGTATAATCTCCCTTAGTCAGTAATTACACTTCAATAACATGTTAACATAATTACTGTAACTGTGTTCAGAGCCCTTCCCTTGCAAAAGAGCAAATAAAATCTAATGTGTTTTCTTAGTTGCCTAATTTGAATGATAACCATAGCAGAAATTGTTCTGTAACTTAGATCTGCATAGGAATAGTACTTTCCAAGGACTATTAGTGGTAAAACATTTATTACCAAACACTGACATGAATCATGTTTTTTATATCTTTATTATATTTTCATTATATTTTTTATTCAGTATAACAAACAAGGTAGACAGAAACACCACATTTTTTGTTGAGTTTCATTATCATTGCATGACAATCATACTCTTTCCCTATTGGAAGGTGCTTGTGCTGCAACTAATAGTCTATAAACATTTGTAGGCTGATGGTACTGAGATCTCTTCCTATACTCCAAATTCGAGAGCATACTTCACTTGGGGACCGTGTACATCTTAGAGTGTAAGAGGTCTGGTCTGCTTTTACGAGAGCTGCCAGGTGGCAGAACAGTGAATCTGCATACCTTCTCTGTTTCATCGAGCGGAGTGTCTGTAACCACATGCTGACAGATACTGTGGCTCACCTGCAAATGGACAGATCTGTCCTTAACAGCTTAAAGTGAAAGCCCCTGAACCTTTTTTTTCCATTTGCTTGTGTAGTTTGTAGATATTAACAATGTGTTCCTCTCTTGTAGCCCCCTAATTTAATCCAAATTTAAATTCAAATGAAGTTGCTTCACTCTGTTCTGCCCTGGTGTGGAAATCTGTGTCACTCCATTGCAAAGATCATGACCCCACTCATAAAAGGGAACATGGGAGCTGATAATGTGTATTTACACATCAAATGGACTGGAAGTGAACAGATAGCTCCTAGAACATAAAAATCAATCAGTTGAATAACAAAACTCAAAAGCACCATATGCCTCCAGTTGCATTTTTTCCAACTCAGACACACTAAACAACTGAAAACATTAGGGAACTTACCTTAAAAAGTTTGATGGCCAGCACAAGACAAGATTGTCTTACTGGGTACATCCCATAGTTCACCTGGACAGACTGAAACAGACAATGAGCTTTGGAGGAAGATGGCCACAGCCATATATTTATTAGATATTATTCAACAGATACGGCCAAAGTCAGCGTGATGTGTGCAGCAAGGTAATCTTGGTTGGTAAATTTATAAATCTGTTTGACCTTATTCAGAGCTATTGGCAGCTGTCCCCCGACTTCAACAGGGTCCGCCTAACCAATTAGAGAAGCCTGTGAGGTTACCAGCTCTGGGGCTTGAAGGATGGCTGTTGATCTGGTGTGAAAGTGTCCTCCCCTGTAAGAGGGCCCCACAATGCCGTGAACAGATGCCTGAGGTGACTGTTCTTCTGACTGCCCTCTTGAAGGGAGGGAACTCCAGCCATCCAGCCCAGACTTCCTGTCAGCCTCAGGATGATCTGACTGCACAGGACTCATGATCCCCTGTTACCACCTCTGTACAAATCTTCCAAGACTACTGAGCCACTACAGAGTGAGCATTGCTGCCATGCTCAACACCACACAAGCACCTCACGCTATTGCTTTCTCCACTGTCCTTTGAATGTCCTGTAAAAACCTATCTAGTCCTGCTTCTGATAAGTGCACTCTGTCTTTGTCATAGAGGTAGGGCCTCTTAATCACAATCTCAGCATGTCTCATTACGGACCCCCAAATACTGCTCATAAATGATCGCAGGGTTGCATTGTGGAGTTTGTGCACCTTCTCTGTCACCCTCTTGTTGCAAACATTCCATCATTGTTGCCGTTGACTGATATCTGACTAAATGATATGCACTTGTGGCCACATTTCCTTTAAAAAGGCCAAGTCTGTCTTTACACTGTGCATCAGGTCCAGTGACTTCATGGTCTCCAAGTAATTTCCCCCCAGATGAATCACTAATATACTGGGAGGATCCCACCACCCAATTTTGGCTTGTAACCTCGGTAGCAGCTCACACCATCTCATCCCCTGACACCCCATCCAATGCACCTTTGCCTGCTGAGGGTCCAGAAACAGGTTCTTGCCACTGTGGTACTGCCTCACCCAGACAGTGGCCCAATGAACAAGAAGTGGCCGCACACCCAGATCTGTACTCCCCCGGGTGCCATCACCTGTCAAGACAAAACAAGACATTACAGCATATGTGGTCTAATATAACTTTCAAATGTCTGTGACCTCCACTGGCCTATGTCCTGAATTTGCCCATCTGTTAACTCTTCTGCCCTGGCATGTGATGCTGCCCCAGTCCTAAAGGACTGGGTGTTAAATTGTTGCACATTGTGCCTTAACTGCTGCAAAGTGCTTGAAGACATGCCTGATGTTATACACTGTTACTAGTGTTCCATCATCATGTCTAAAAAATGCTGCCCCCCTACTTGTCCGATTGGCTACATAATCCTGGACCCATGCCTTAATATACCACTACACCCTGTGAGCGCTCTCAGGCTGCACCAAAATCCCTGTGCATCATGTTTGGTATTATTCTTCTGCTACTGGACAAACTGTCAGTCACTACCACATCCTTGTCTCCCAATACCAGTGGCAGCCCCACTGCTTTGCTTGGTTGTACAAACTCCAACAGCTGGAATGCCTTGCAGAAAGCCATCAAGTAGGATGTTCTGAACAGACGAGTCTCTGATGGTGACAAGCAGACCTTTGGAAGCTCATCCCATACTTGTTTGACTAGGATTGGGCTGATGGGCTGCCAGCCAGTCGGTCTCTTGGGAACTGTACGCACCCACCATTGCAGCATCTTGAGGAGGGGGAATGTCCTTGTTGTATCTCCATACTACATGGACATCTAGTACCATGCTATGTCCACCATATGTTGCCTAACAGTGGCTGGAGTACCACACTCCCATTTTTTGTACAGGACATATGTGTATAGCTGGTCTACTGGGATGGGCCATGTTGTTTTCCACCCTTTTGCCTTTTGCAGACCTATGAAGTTGTCTAACATCCTCTGATATGATGCCTGCATATTGGGTGTTAGAGAATTCCTGAGCAAGTCCCAGACTTCTGTGTTGCCAATTCTCAAAGATACAGTGGGATTTCCCTTGGATGCCTTTACACTTCTGGCACCAAATCTTGAAACTGGAGGAGTCACATGACGCTGAGGACAGGATAGCTGCTTCTACTGTGAGCTCCTGCTTTCCCCTTGATAGTACTCCAATTTTTACACTTCCATTCTGCTTTTGGGGCCCACCTACCTTCAGTTAAAGACTTCTGGACTCCAGTGGTGCTTGGACTAAGAGTAACAATTGAGGATGGACGCAGAAATGAAAAATCCTCATCTGTGACACCCCCCCACCCACGCCCGAGAAGGTGTCTAAGTGTACTAAGGCCCAACCGTTGGGAGCCGGCCGCTCGTCTACTGTGACATCGAGGCAAAGGCCTCTGTCCGAGGGATGCTTTTTATTGGAGATTCTCCCATTCCATGAAAAGCTCCAGTCACTCACCAGAGAATTGAAATCCATCACTGTCTCTATAGAAGAACTGTACAAATGTACCGGAGATACTGAGGCAAGTATTACCTCTGTAGAAAAAGGGAACGCTCGTACTGATCCCAAGCTGGTGGCCCTGATGCAGAAAACCACCCATCTTGAAGCAAAGATTGAAGACTTGGAGGGTCGGAGCCGGCAAAATAATGCCGTAGTCATCGGGCTCCCTGAAAAAGAAGAGGGATCCAACCCTTTTGCCTTTACACAGCAGCTGGTACAGAAACTGGCAGGCCCCTTGCCTTATGGGACCAATTACTTTATTGAGCGGGCACACCATGCACTGTACCCCATGCCACCAGCTGGATTGCAACCCCAGCCTTTTATTTTTTGCTTTCTAAACTGTTTGGAGTGGCAACATTTCTTGAACAAAATTCGGGAACTTCAGGAGGTTACCTGGTAAGGGAGGTCCCTAAGAAACGTCCAAGACCTCACGGCTTCCGTCCGACAATGGCCCACAGCTTTCCACCCCATTGTAGTGAAGGTGCTGGCTGCTGGGCTCAAATTCCAGATGGAGTACCTGGCCCATCTACAGGTCTTGGTTAAAGAAAGCTGGAGATAATCTGAATCCCTGGAAAAAGCCCTGGAAGACCTGAAAATTGCTTTGCCGGATTTGTTTGCTAAATGCTGACTGACCAGCGGGAGAGGCAGCGGCTGCTTCTTTCACAATCAACAAATAGTTTGGTCTGCATTTACCTTTCCTGTTCTCAGCTCAGGATAAGAAATGGACTGTAACTGTATTTGTGGATTGTTTCTCACCTGGTGTCTATTTCCTTTCCCTTGCTGAGTGTCTATAGGTTATGGTGGCCTCCTTTATGGTAAAGTAAGACAGTATTATTATGAACTGTTTGCATGATGTTTAATGATTACTGAGTGGTTCATTTTGGCTTAGGGGCTCCAGGGGCTTTATTTCCTTGGGTTATAATCCCAAGGCCCCCCATGGCAACTTTCTGTGATACCCCAGTTCTGCCTGATCCTTTGTTCAATTTGGGACTGCTCCTGGCTCATAGGACATATGCTTGCTAGGTTCGCTGCTCTAGCTGGCTACAATGTGGACTGGTACGGAATTGCAGCGGAGGGCAGTGCCATCTAATGGTTTTTTTTTTTAAATTATATTTCTTTATTATTTTATATAAAGGTAGTATGCCTGAGAGAACAGTACAGGGATTGCACATTATGACCAATGATATAAACTGTATAGCAACTGCAGAGTGACAATATACAAAATTTTACAGAGATCCCTGAATCTGGAAAAACAATGAGAAATACCTCCCTTACCCCCCTCACCCAGATCCCCTGGCCCCCCTTCCCCAGGAGGTGCCTTCTATAAAGGAAAAAGGAAAAAAAAAAGGAAAAAGAGAAGAGAAGAAAAGGGAAGAAAGGAAGCTGATCCTGATACATATGAGATGCATAAAGTTATATCAGCTGCCACGGTAGCTAGAGGTGTACCCAACAGGACATTAATTCAAATAAAGAGCATATAATTTTCCCCATTTCCACTCAAACGAAACCAGACAATTCCTAAAACTTGCTATTAACCTTTCAGTCCAAAAGCAGAGAGAAATTTCACTGATCCATTCTGCATACGAAATAACCAATTGGTCCATCCAGTGCCTAAGGACCAGTCTTTTGACTACCATCAAAATTAAAGCCATGTGGAATCTACGCTCCATCACTTGTATATTGGAAAATATCCCTAAGATACAAACTTCTATAGTGAATAAATCATCAAGGCCCAAGAGAGGGTCTAAGTTAGATTGGATGGACTGCCATAAGGGAGCCATCTTCTCACAATACCAGAAAATGTGTACCAGGTTCCCTTCCACTGTGCCACACCTTGTGCATAGAGTTGAAGATTATTTAATTTAACCAGTTTAACTGGGGTGTAATACATGTTGTTCAATATATGGTATTGAGTGAGTCTATGTCTGTCTTGAGAGAGATACCGATATGTATCTACCCAAATCTGATCCCAATCTAGAAGGGTGTCTGGCAGAAGAGAGGACCAGCATTTGGAACCAGTCAGGGAGTCCGAGAATTTAGTGTCCAGTAGGAAAGAATAAAGCTTAGAAATGCTATGGGCCTTAGTTGCCTGTTTCTGTATCTGGTTTAGGAAGGGTTTAATTTGAGATGGTGTGGGATTGGAACCGAAACTGGAAGCCACTAGTTGTCGTAACTGAAAAACTTTAAAAATGTGCTTCTGAGGAATATTGTACTTGGTCAGAATCTCCCCGGAGGTTAGAAGAGAGTTATTCAGGAATAAATCGTCGACACAACAATCTCTCAGCTGAGGAAGCCAGTCTAGAGAAAGCAGGAGACCCCCAATCCTAATATTTAAGTTAAGGGTAAGAGGTTGGGAAGTGTCTTTCCTGGGAGAGAGATTAAAAAAATGTCAGCATTGATTTAGCACCTTGATAGAAGTACCAATGATGCTCCCCTGTAAAAGTGGAGGCAAAGTGGATAGGTTATAATAGAGGAGTCTGGACGGGGGGAGGCCAAATTCGGTTAGAATCTTTTTCTCAAGTTGTACCCAAATTGGTAAATACTCGTCCACCCTCTGGTTGTACCATCACCCAATTTTCGCCATGTGGCTTGCCCAGTAATAGAACATAAAGTTGGGAAGATGGAGCCCCCCTTCTCTTTGGGTAAATTAAGTTTTAAGAAGGCTTTTCAGGGCTGTTTACCCTGCCAAATGAACTTGGAAATAGACCTGTGAAAGTGATAAAAATAGGACATCGGCAGGAAAATGTTCATTAGGCTAAGTGGGTAGAAGACCCGAGGCAACACATTCATCTTAACAATATTAATACGACCCCACAGCGATAAAGGGAGGGCAGACCATCTCTGAAGGTCTTTTTGAATTTTATTTAATAGATTGTCTAGGTTAAGCTTCCTGAAGAGTTCGAGGTCTTTAGTAAGGAAAATGCCTAAATATTTGAGAGAGGAGGGGGCCCATTTCATACCAAACTGGGAAAAGTTGACCTGAAACGTGTTTACGTTCGGTGGAAATATGATTGATTTAGCTAAATTCAACTTGTAGTTAGCCACTTGGCCAAACTGGGCTATAATGTGTAGTATATGTGTTAGAGACACTTCAGGGTTAGTCAAGTGTAACAGAATATCAACAGCATAGGCCGAGAGAACCAGAGACTGCTGCTGAATGAAACATCCCGTGACTGGTGGAGAGTTTTTGATACTGAGAAGGAGAGGCTCCAGATATAGATTAAACAGGTAAGGTGACAGGGGGCAGCCCTGCTGAGTGCCTGTAAATAGTGAGAATCGAGAAGAAAAAACCCTGTTACAATAAATTCTGGCAGTAGGGGATTGGTAGGCCGATTTAATCCATTGAATAAAGACCTCCGGGAAGCCCATTCTCTTTAATATAATCCAGAGAAATTCCCAATGGACTCTATCAAAGGCTTTCTCCGCATCTAATGATATCAGAGCCATAGAGACTTGAGAGTCCTGGGCGGCTTGAAAAATATGTGAGAGAGTATGCAGGTAGTCTATAGAGAACCTGCCCTGCACAAACCCTACTTGTTCAGGACTCAACAAGTGAAGCCAGACCCATTTGAGTCTAAGGGATAGGATTTACGTTAGGATTTTAATGTCATAATTGAGAAGTGAGATTGGGCGGTAACTAGCAGGATTGGTATGGGATTTGTCTGGTTTCAGTATCAGAACAATAGTGGCTTCCAGCAGGGAAGGGTCTAGAGTGGTAGCGTTAAACATGTATTCAAATAATTTCATGAGGAGAGGGGCAAGTTCCTTCTCAAAGATTTTATAGAAATTGGAGGGGAAGCCATCAGGTCCCGGAGCTTTGTCTGGAGCAAATTCCTTGATCACCTCCTCCACTTCCGTTACCGTGATAGGAGTAATCAGAGCTTCTCCTAGGTGAGTCTGTAGGGTAGGAAGGGGCAGGCCCTCCAGAAACTGGTCCACAAGGGGAATAAGAGAGGTGGAAGGCACCACTGCCATAAAGTTCCTTATAAAATGACTCAAAAATTTGTGAAATATCCCTGGGAGAAGTTTTAAGGGAACCATCGGAAGATAATAATGAAGGAATCCATCTTGATCCCTCGACTTCCCTCAAATGTAGAGCTAGCATTTTACCCGATTTCTCCCCTTGATCGAGATAGAGGGCCTTTGTTTTCAGGAGAGCATACTCTGCCTTGTCTCTTATCCAATCTGAGTACTCATTTCTAAGTTTCATTAGGGTTTCTAGATCAACTTGGGAAGAGGAGGAGGATAACTTATCCTCTGCCAACCTAATTTGGTTCGACAATAACATAATCTTGGCCTCCCTCTGTTTTTTCCTCCTAGATGCAAGTTTAATAAATTTGCCCCTAATGAAGCACTTAAGGGAACACCAAAACAGATCCTCCCTCTCGATTGAACCTGTGTTGGTCTCAACAAATGAGGAGATCAGGGATCTAATATGGGAGACTATGCCCTTGTCCTTTAGAAGCTGGGTGTTTAGTTTCCAGGTGGTGTCTCTTTGCACCTGCGGGTTTGGGGAGACCAAAATCCATGCCACTGAGTGGTCTGACATAACTATGGGCTCAATACCAGACTGGAATACTCCCAACAGAAGGTTATTGCTGACTAGTATTAGGTCAGTTCTGAACCACATCTTGTGTACTTGGGAATAATAAGAGAAGAGTTGTCTTGTGGGATTAAGTAGGTGCCAAGGGTCACACAGGCCCAGTAGGTCCATAAAATTCCTCAAGGCCAGCTGTGAAGAGGAGAGTGGTTTCAGGGGTCTGTAAGATTTATCTAAATCTTGTGAGGGAACGATATTCCAGTCTCCGACGATTATTAACATTGAGGGTAAGAGTCCACTCAACTTTCAAGCCAGGGTCATGAGGAAATCTGTTCTCTCATCAAGCGAATCGCTTCCCTAATGTTATCTTCGTGATTATAGAGCGAACCTTTCACAATAATGAATCTACCTTCATGGTCCGATAAAAGCTCTTCTGCCAGAAAGGAAATGTGCTTCTTAACCAGAATGGCCACCCCCCTACTAGAGGATGACCCCCCTGAGGCAAAAACCTGAACATAACCTTGACGGCGAAGCCCATTGACTTCTGATGAGAGCAAATGGGTTTCTTGCATCAAGAGAATATCGATGTTCAGTAAAGCACAGTTTTTGAAAACCTGGTACCTTTTAGTTAGGTCTCTGACACCTCTTACATTCCACGTAGCAATTTTAAATGCTGTAACACTCATTATCAAATATACAGTGCAGCAATGGAATATGAAAACATGAAAAGGCAGACCACCTTAGAAGGCACATTCTGCCCTCCCCCCTCCCCCCAAAAACCAACCACCGACCAGATCCCACCCCTCTAACCCCTCCCTCGAAACCAGTAAAGGAGAAAAACTGCATCAGTGTAAATTTAAGACATGGTATTACAGCCTTTACCAAGTCATGAACTAAGAAAGAGAGACCCCTCCCCCCGTCCCCCCTCCTCATCCCTGAAACTATATACAACTGTTCTCCCGACTGCCTCCTGAAAAAAACTGAAAGTGATATTACTTGGGTCGGGGAACAGAGCCCCAAAAGCCACCACCAGATGGGTGTACCAGGAGGTAATTGTGAACCGCTACCCTGAGGAAGCGTTGGCTAATAAGTAGAGAGTAATTCCCTCATAAGCACTGAGAACTTCCTGACTGAAGAAACCCCCATCTGGGCTGTTCTCCCCCCCTCCTTGGTGTGTTTAGCAGTCCTACCAGGGTCGACCCTCCCACGGAGCCTCCCCCCCACTGACAGATAAATCAGAATAAGCCTACAAAAGGACTTGGTAAAGTTGAAAACCTGACCAAAATCTCGGGGTTGTCTAAACCGTAGCAAGGCTATATTCTCAGAACTTGAGAAGGAGTGTAATAATACACATGGAATGTACTCAATAAATCTGTTTGGAGAAAGCCCCATTAACCTGGGTTCAATACAATCAGATCTCACTAGAGAATGAGGACCCACCAGGGCCCCCTGGATTCCAGTCTTCACCATAAGAAAATAGCCCCTGACCAAATTGCTGACCAACTGGTTCAACACCTGCCTCCAACCTCCCGGCTGCCATCTGAACCCGTTAATCCCTCAAGAGAGATAACAGAACTACGCTGCCCACATAAGTTTCGAACTGAATAGGGTAGGGGGTAAGAACCCTGTGACCCCAATGGCAGTGCTAAGAATCGGAGTCAGCCCCCCCAGCCCAGGGGGCCAACCTCGGGTTTCACTGCCATCAAAAACCGTCAGCGGTAAAAAATTATGTTCCCAAGTATAGGAGTGTGTTAGGGCACAAGTAGGGTCAGATTGACATCTTGCTAAACCCCCCTCCAAAATGCTCACCATAACGACAACAATCCTCATTGCCTAATATCGGCCCAGCTCATCCCTTTTCTCAAAAAGCTTCCCCAACCCAACAACCACACCTGATGAATACCCCAGGATATCCTAGTGACTGCTTCTGCCCATCTTGCTGTAAAATTAAGCAAGCCTAATTACCTGAGCCGGGGAAGCACAGGAGGAACCGGGGGAGCAATAGTTACTAGGGGGACAAAAGGTCCCATGTCGTGTAGAAACCGCCTCTACTCCCCAAGTTCCCACCCCCCCAGCGAGCAGGCCCCATGAACCACCGCACAAACTGAGGCCACTCAACCCCCCAAAAGACCACCCCAAAGCTGTTCCCCCCACCACCAGAGAATCCAGATGAGAGAGAAGAGAGAAATCAAAAACAAAAGGTGAGAGTCCAAAAATGCAGCATGTAGCAAGAGGTAACTCCTTGGTGCTGCCTCAGCAATTTGGCCCGGTTTAAACAGGTTAGGTAACTTGATTGAGAGATCTGCACCAGAGAGTCCAGACGAGAGAGAAGAGAGAAATCAAAAACCCAAAGTGAGAGTCCAAAAATGCAGCATGTAGTAAGAGGTAACTTCTTGGCTCTGCCTCAGCGATTCAGCCCGGTTTAAACAGGTTAGGTAACTTGACTGAGAGATCTGATGCCGCTTTGTCTGGGGATTCGTAGGAGAACCAAGAACCATTAATGGCAACTTGTAGCGTGGCAGGGTAGTTCATTATGTAGCGAATGTCCACTGCAATCAGCTTGCTGACTGTAGGATGGAATGCTGAGCATTTTTGCCTCGTCTCGTAGGGAAGATCCTGAGTAACACGCAGCTTGGAACCACTCCATAGAATTGTTTGTAATTCTCTTGCCTTTGATAATACATGTTGTTTTTTCAGGAAGCTTAGGAATTTAATAATGATAGGTCTTGGCGGGGCTCCAATGGCAGGTTTTGGTCTAAGAGAGTGATGAGCACGTTCAATATGGTATTGTGGATTAAGAGGGGAAGGCCCAACAACTTTGTTTAGAAACTTCTGGAGAAAGAGATTAATGTCAGGGCCCTCCTCAGACTCAGGGAGGCCCAGGATCACCAAGTTGTTTCTTTGGCTCCTTCCTTCTAAGTCCTCCATTTTGAGTTGTAGTTTACTGATCTGTTGTCTGAGGTGAATGATTTCTGGGTCTATCTTTTCCCTCCAGGTCTCCAAAGAGGAAGTTCTGGCTTCTGAATCTCCCATTCTGGTGGTTAGGGCACTGAGATCTCCCCTTAGTGATTTCAGCTCAGCAGAGACATCATCCAATATTTCCTTAAAAGGTATTAGCTCTTGTAAGAAACGGTCCTCGGTAAGAGGAGTTGGAGAAGTATTGGAAGGGGGGTGGTTTTACTGCAGGCCCCGAATTCTGGTTTTTAGGCTTTTTTGAAGATTTCTCTGGTGTAGATGGTGGAGTGTGCTTCATGCCAGCAGGTCTTATCTCTGCTTCCATTTCAATCTGCCTCCAAGTGCATTAATATGCACAAAGCAAGATGCTGCCAAGTACCGAAGAGTGTTATCTATACTCTAAGTGTAGAATAGAACTTTAAATGTCAGATTTGTAGGCTGAAAATAGTTTAAAGATGGGTGGGTAACAGGATCTCCACGAAAACGCTGCCTGTAGCTGCACTGCATCACGTGGCCCCTCATCTAATGGTTTGTTTGAGTTATCTTTGGGGTACCATCATTGTTTTCCTAATGGGCCTTTCACAAGCATCAAGCTATTTCAGAGCATAGTTCCCCCCCTGTGCTGTGGACTCGTCTTTCCAATTTCAATACCTTGCAACAGGCCACTCTCCTTGTTGGAAGTTTAATGATCTAGGCGGCACGTTCTACCAGCTAGTTTGGCCTTCCATTTGAGCTCCATTAAGGACTTGCTTTGAGCATCTGAATCTGGATGGACAGTGACTTTTTGGAGCTAAGTGCATACTGGTATCTGACTCATTGGAGGGGCTGCTGCCTGTGACTGCTGTTCTAACATTGGGACCTTACCAATTCCTTCTGGGTTGCTCTACCGGATTATTAAATTTGGGGAAGGGTTCACTTTTCTCTATCAAATTTTTTATCTCCATATCTATGATGGTAATGTAACTTTCTGTCATCTCTGTTCCTCTAAGTGGATTAAATGTTGATTTTATTCCTAACGCTTTCTGGAATTCGTATTTTTTTGTAATGGGTTCTAGGGGTTTTATCCCTGAACCAATCCGTTAACCTTAGTTTTCGATAAAATGTTTGTAGGTCAACCTTTAAGTTGAGGGGCTCAAGATTTGTAGTTGGGGAAAAGGAAAAACCTTTCTTTAGGGTGTTTTCCTCCTCTGTAGAGATCTGTCTACCACTTAGATTAAATACTATTGTTGGTTACTTGTTCTGACTCTCCCTGCATTGTCTGACCCCCTGCCTCCTACTCTGCTTTCTCTTCCTCCTCCTCCATGACGCCTTCCTTGTGGCCCCATATATCGTTCTCCTTGATGTCTGCCACTTTGCCACTGTCTGTTCCGTAATTTGTATCTCTGTTGATAAGGTTGTTGGTAAGGGGGGGGGTCTCTGGGGCCACCCCTCCCTTCTGAAGTATCCTGTTGATTCTCCTGTTCTAAAAAAAGGATCTTGACCCCGACTAAGATTTATATTTGTTTCATATGCTGTGGAGACATAGCTGTCTCCACTGTCTGAATCCCCATAGTATCCAATTTGTTGATACTGTCCTTGTCTAAATATTCTAGGTTTTAAGTGCCATGTATAAACTTTATTCTCACGATAATCCCCTGTATCTCTCTTAAATTTTTGTAATTTTTGTTGTTTCATGTATTCTTTATATTCCCCTAGTTCCTTTTTGATCTTCTCTAATGTACTGGTCAATTTCTGCATTTGGACACTTCCCTTATATTCTTCATTGATGTCTCGAATTTTTTTTACCAGACGGTTCTTTTCTTTTATAATGGCCTCAATGAGAGCCAGCACAAAGTCCTTGGAACACTTGTTCTTAATCCCTGTCCATTTATCACTTAGTTCCACTGTCATAAACCCTAGATTGGGTTCAATCAATACCCTTAAACCTCTTGGGATCCGCTTGTTTTTAATGTATTCACCAAACGTTAAAGCATACCATTCTAATCTTATATCTTTTTTTTCTAAATGCTGTATTTTATTTAACAATGATTTGTTATTACTTTTATCTGTCAAGGTTTTGTACTGTTGTAACATGCTTAACACCTGTGCTTGTTGTTCAGGTGTAAAGTTATAAGTTAAGTAAGTGGTTTCAGGACCTTGACTGAAATCTGGGAATGGTCCGCTATGGGTTGAACCCTGGTTACTAGCACTTGCTCCAACATTCATTATTATTGAGCACTGTGGGGTTCACAGAGGCAAAGAAAAAGAAAAGCTAGCAGAGTGGCACAGGAGTGGACTACAAAATGTAAATTTATTGACATTTAAATCTTTCTACACTCTAAAAAATGTGGGTGTTGTGGGTTTTAATTTTCTAGGCTCAAAAGAGCTCAACTATACTGGGACCACTGAATTTAAAAGGCTCTCAGCCCAAAACATACACTTTTACATTGGCAAATCCAGGATGCCCCTACCCTTTAAGGGATAGAAGTCCAGAAAAATCACTTGGGTTGTCCTCCTTGTGACCAGAAGCAAATCCAAAATGAACAGGTAAAGATGAACTCCACACATAAAACCTTCAGTTATTCTTTTATTTTTTCATACACCTCATTTGGCTATGTTTCATGGCCTAAGCCACTTCATCAGGCCACTGTGTTATCTCAGATCTAGTAAAATAATATAAACAAGCATTTGTCAATGCCGAATGTTGATTGCGTTGGTCCCTTGAGCTCGCTCACTGCCCCTGTGTCACTCACTTGTTCTGTTTCTCCCGGTGCTGCAGGCTGCTGTTTTGTGCTGGGCTCCTGCCTGTGTTGACACGTTTTTCTGCCCACAAAGAAGTCTGCAGGTGTTCTGACAAAGCTCTGTTGAGGTGGGTCACTCCCCCTCTCTCACTCACTCATTCTATTTCTGCTGGCGCTGCAGGCTGCCCTTTTGTACTGGGCTCCTGCCTCTGTTGGCAGCTTTTTCTGCCCACAAAGAAATCTGCAGCAGTCCTGACAGAGGTCCATTGAGCTAGTTCACTCCCCCCTCTCCCACTCTTGCTCATTCCAATTCTGCTGGCGCTGCAGGCTGGACTTTTGTACTGGGCTTCTGCCTGCGTTGCCACCTTTTTCTGCCCACAAAGAAACCCACAGCAGTGATGATAGAGCTCCATTGAGCTTGCTTACTCCCCCTTTCTCACTCGCTCATTGTGTTTCTCCCGGCACTGCAGACTGCCCTTTTGTACTGGGCTTCTACCTGCATAGGCACATTTTTCTGCCCACAAAGAAATCCACAGGTGTCCCGACAGAGCTCTGTTGAGGTCACTCACTCCGCCTGTCTCACTCGCTCATTCTGTTTCTCCTGGCGCTACAGGCTTCCGATTTGTAATGGTCTCCTGCCTCTGTTGGAGCCATTTTCTGCCCATAAACAAATCTGAAGCAGTCCCGACAAAGCTCCGTTGAGCTCACTCACTCCCCCTCTCTCACTTGCTCATTCCGTTTCTGTCAGCGCTGCAGGCTGCCCTTTTGTACTGGGCTCCTGCCTGCGTTGCCGCTTTCTTCTGGCCACAAAGAAATCTGCAGCAGTCACGCTAAAGCTCCATTGAGCTCACTCACTCACTCACTCACTCCTCCTCTCTCACTCGTTCATTCTGTTTCTCCACCCACTGCAGGCTGCCCTTTTGTACTGGGCTCCTGCCTGCATTGCCGCCTTTTCCTGCCCACAAAGAAATCTGCAGCAGTCACGATAGACCTCCGTTGAGGTCGCTCACTCCCCCTGTCTCACTCACTCATTCTGTTTCTCCTGGTGCTGCAGACTACCCTTTTGCACTGGGCTCCTGCCTCTGTTGGCAGCTTTTTCTGCCCACAAAGAAATCTGCAGCAGTCCTGACAGAGGTCCATTGAGCTAGTTCACTCCCCCCTCTCCCACTCTTGCTCATTCCAATTCTGCTGGCGCTGTAGGCTGGACTTTTGTACTGGGCTTCTGCCTGCGTTGACACCTTTTTCTGCCCACAAAGAAACCCACAGCAGTGATGATAGAGCTCCGTTGAGCTTGCTTACTCCCCCTTTCTCACTCGCTCATTGTGTTTCTCCCGGCACTGCAGGCTGCCGTTTTGTACTGAGCTTCTACCTGCATAGGCACATTTTTCTGCCCACAAAGAAATCCACAGGTGTCCCGACAGAGCTCTGTTGAGGTCACTCACTCCGCCTGTCTCACTCGCTCATTCTGTTTCTCCTGGCGCTACAGGCTTCCGATTTGTAATGGTCTCCTGCCTCTGTTGGAGCCATTTTCTGCCCATAAACAAATCTGAAGCAGTCCCGACAAAGCTCCGTTGAACTCACTCACTCCCCCTCTCTCACTTGCTCATTCCGTTTCTGTCAGCGCTGCAGGCTGCCCTTTGTACTGGGCTCCTGCCTGGTGCCGCTTTCTTCTGGCCACAAAGAAATCTGCAGCAGTCACGCTAAAGCTCCATTGAGCTCACTCACTCACTCACTCCCCCTCTCTCACTCATTCGTTCTGTTTCTCCACCCACTGCAGGCTGCCCTTTTGTACTGGGCTCCTGCCTGCATTGCCGCCTTTTCCTGCCCACAAAGAAATCTGCAGCAGTCACGATAGACCTCCGTTGAGGTCGCTCACTCCCCCTGTCTCACTCACTCATTCTGTTTCTCCTGGTGCTGCAGACTACCCTTTTGCACTGGGCTCCTGCCTCTGTTGGCATTTTTTTCTGCCCACAAAGAAATCTGCAGCAGTCCCGACAGAGCTCCATTGGCCTCACTCATTCCCCCTGTCTCACTCGCTCATTCCGTTTCTGATGGCGTTGCAAGTTGCCCTTTTGTACTGGGCTCCTGCCTGTGTTGCTGCCCTTTTCTGCCCACAAAGAAATCTGCAGCAGTCATGATAGAACTCCGTTGAGCTCGTTCACTCACTCCCCCTCTCTCACTCCTTTGTTCTGTTTCTCCCACCGCTGCAGGCTGCCCTTTTGTACTGGGCCCCTGCATACATTGGCACATTTTGCTGTACACAAAGAAATCTGCAGCTGTCCCAACAGAGCTCCATTGAGGTGGGACACTCCCCCTTTCTCACTCGCTCATCCCGTTTCTGTTGTCGCTGCAGGCTGACCTTTTGTACTGGGCTCCTGCCTCTGTTGGTGGCTTTTTCTGCCCACAAAGAAATATGCAGCAGTCCTGACACAGGTCCATTGAGGTAGCTCACTCCCCCCTCTCACTCACTCGTTCCGTTTCTGCCAGCGCTGTAGGCTGCTCTTTTCTACTGGGCTTCTGCTTGCATTGCCACCTTTTTCTGCCCACAAAGAAATACACAGCAGTCATGATAGAGCTCCGCTGAGCTCGCTCACTCCCTCTCTCTCACTCGCTCATTGTGTTTCTCCTGGCGCAGCAGGCTGCCCTTTTGTACTGGGCTTCTGCCTGCATTGGCATCTTTTTCTGCCCACAAAGAAATCTGCAGCTGTCCCGACAGAGCTCTGTTGAGGTCGCTCACTCCCCCTGTCTCACTCGCTCATTCTGTTTCTCCTGGTGCTGCAGGCTGCCCTTTTGTACTGGGCTCCTGCCTGCGTTGTCGCCTCTTCCTGCCTACAAAGAAATCCGCAGCAGTCCTGATAGAGCTCAGTTGAGCTCTGTCACTCCCCCCCAGTCGCTCAATCCTAATCTGTCCCAAACACTGATTTCCGACATTGACTGCGGTATTGTGCACCAGAACAGTGAAAACACATTTCAGCCAGGATGTGAAAAATGACAGCTGCACTGTTCATAAGGAGGTGTGGCAAAATGGCAATGCTGAAAATCTGGAGTGAAAATATTGCAAAGTTGCAAATGTAGGAATGTGCGTGGAAACTGTGCAACGCATGCTCATAACACAGTCATTTTACGGAGTATCATCACCAAATTTTCAACATAGGCATTTTAGGACCTCTGCTAATGAACAGTGCCACTGTAATTTTCTTAATCTGTCCTGAACACTGATTTCCCACAGCAACAGCGCTATTCTGCGCCGGAGGTGTGAAAACACAGTTCAGCCAGCATGTGGAAAATGACAGCTATACTG
Organism: Neoceratodus forsteri; assembly: GCA_016271365.2. NCBI lineage: Eukaryota > Metazoa > Chordata > Ceratodontiformes > Ceratodontidae > Neoceratodus > Neoceratodus forsteri. The sequence continues at coordinate 157,426,172 of CM028138.1, forward strand.
GTGTGGAGGTCTGAAAAAATGCCAATGTTGAAAATCTGGCATGAAAATATTGCAAATTTGCAAAGTTACAAGTGGCAGTATGCAAATTGCCTACACGCTGAGGTTCTTTCTTTCAACTATATACCGCTGCATTTGCAAACGCTGTCATAGACAGCTCTTACATTCATTGGTGCAGTGGGGCCATACCTGCAAAAGGCAGCAGGGCATTGAAAGTAGGGAGGCACACCTACAAATTCTCATATGGTGGCACTATGTTTCTTGCCCATGCGTGCAAGCAAACAAAAAAATAAGTGCTTATTGCAACTAAGCAATACAGAGAGATACAATAAGTTAGAAAAGGACCCCATGAATGACATACAGAGCGAGATACAGGATTTGTTAGATATGTCGGTCGAAATGGGGTGGATCACAGAAGAGGTCAAGCAAATGATGACCCAGAACAAAAATGAGGATACTGGCATTTTATGTAATCCCCAGAATGCACAAAGATCCCTTAAATCCACTGGGTAGGCCCATTGTTTCAGGGATAGAATCTATCCTGGAACCTATCTCCAAATATGTGGATTGCCACATTAGAGATGAGGTCCATAAGATGGACACATATATCAAGGACTCAACACACATTATAGAGATACTGTAAGTCATAATGTTTCAGGCACAAGATATGGATGAAAATTGTATTAGCAACGTTGGATGTAAAATATTTGTATACCAGTATAAGCCACATAGAGGGTCTGGATTTGCTGACAGAAGCTCTTAGAGAGAGAATTGATTAATACCCACTCAAGGAATATCTGATACAATTAGCTGAGATAGTTTTTACTAGGAATTATTTCCAGTTTCAGAAGGAATTTTTTCTTCAGGTTCAAGTGTAACCCCCCTGTCACCTGGGGTTACTAGAATCCCACTTAGAACTAGTGGCAGGCAGGGAAAGGCAGCATGTGAGACACCAGTTAAATGGGTTTTGCACTGTCTCACTCTGTCCTCAGTCTCAGATGAGCTGGAGGGATGACATCACCATAGAATTCTCACAGCAGCATAAGCCACAGTGAATGTTGGCTGCAGGGGTTAGGTTAGAATGTTGGGAATTTCAAAGTCAGTCTAGAGGGAGACTCAAGAGAAGGAGTAGGTGTGCTACAGTTGGCAGCCCCTCAGAGATTAGCTCTGTCATAGAGCTACACCAGAAAGAGGGTAGTGTATTTTCACCCTAGAGAAGGACACAGAAGAGACTAGCAGAAGTGGTAGAGACCGCTCCCCGTGTTGTTCCAGTGCCCCATCACCGGAGGGATGGGGGGAAGAAACCAGCATTTCAGGGGCAACCACCTGGCCCTGCTTGGAAAAGAGAAAAAGCTGCCTGACAGAAGAATTGGTATGGAGGTACCAGAGAACATGTGTTTTTTGAGAAGAAGCCCTGGGGCACCTGCATACCACAGTGAGTCTGCTCTGAAACAGAGCCCACGTGCTTTCACCAAGACAGAGTTGTGTAAAAGTAACTGCCTACTGTGGGGTCAGGAGATGACTAGCCAAGTACAGTGCTTTTAACTTTGTGTATGGCTTGGAAGTCTCTGAGACAGTGGGGGTCTAAGGAATGGCTATAGCCACTAACAGAACTGTTTGAGTCAGGACACCACCTCAATTCAGAGTAGAATGTTAAATGTGATTTACATTTTGAGATAGCATCTACAACCAGAGAGTTCGAAGAAGGGTGTTGATCCAAATGAATGGCCAGGTATGGATTTGGGAACAAGAGGTGGAAGACCCCCCCATCTGGAGTAACCAGGTTTACCTCCACGGATTCACTTTGGGCACCTATAGCTTTCTCCCAGGCACTTGGCCAGTATTTGCAGAAAGTACCCAGACGTGGGATAATGGATGATATTTTCCCTTCAGAGCTAGAGAATGTTCATGGGTGGTTGAGGGAGCCACCACCAAACTCCACGCCATATGGAACAGTGTCCTAGTGCTGGCCGGGGTGCCATGCCAGGGAATCCAAGAGTAAGAATACCAGTTCGGGCATGTGAGCCCAGATGTGTTCAGAACCTGAGGGTTGTTGTGTAATGAAGAAAATGTGTTCTGACCTCTGTAAATCTGCATTTCAAGTGAGTGAAGCCCTGTGTGCGTCCATCTTGCTTTGTTATTCTTGTGTTAAAGTGAATAAAAGCCACACTTTAGAATCCCACTCTTGGTTTGGACATTTTCAGTTATTGCTTCCTGTGTCTGGAATTACTGGGGTGAGCCTGACCAGAAGTACAGACCTAGCCCTGATGCTGAGCAAATGTTTTCTCCCTGTACCTAGGCTAGCCCAAGTAGTGCTTACAAAATAGAGGCACCGCTACAGGGCTTACAAAATAGAGGCACCGGGTCTAGAGTTTACACAAGGAACAGCCATGTGTAGCACCATAGCATCATCATATGCTAACCTAATCATATGGGATTTTGAGAGGAGATTTTTGTTGTCTCCAGAGGAGAATGTGTTCCATGAGCACATTCTTCTCTGGAGATGCTTTATTGATGATGCAGTTATGCTATGGAAGGGTAATAGAGAGAATCTGAACAGCTTGGTACAGTACCTTAACTCCAGAAACCTAAACATAGGTTTTGTGATGTCATGTGATGAACAGAAGATGGCTTTTCTAGACTTTGATAAGAATAATGGAAACATACAAACAACATTACATAGAAAAGAAACTGTTAGAACTTCACTACTGTTAAACAGTAGTTACCATAATCCTAAACTAAAACAAAGTATCCCTAAATCACAGCTCATGAAAGCTAGAAGAAATCACAGTGAAATTACAGAATTTAAAAAAGTGTCTGAAGAAATGATAGAGAGATTTGTGGGTTATGAAGAAAGTGCAGTGAGACAAACAGAGGTAGAGACAGAGAACACACCCAGAAGGAATTATCTAGTCCCATCAGATGGAAGATAGAAAGGAATACATAACAGGACTGTATTATCCATGAGATATAGCCATCTACATAACCAAATAAAAAGTATTAATAATAAACACTGGCACATTATTCAAGCAGGAGATGGTTATAGCAAGGCGCTGTAGGGAGGTTGGAATAGGGAGGAACCGCAGGATTCGATCAGGCCGGGGTGCCCCATGCACTGCGGTTGGTGGTAGGATCGAGGTAGTGAGGTGCAGAAGGCAACCTGGGATTAGATGGGTCCTAGGTAGAGGCCAGCCATGTTTAGTTCCCATCACCATGGTTCCCACCAGACTGAGTGGGCAGGCAACCAGAGGGGCTGCACTGTCCACCAGTCCCCTGAGGACGGTGCTTTGCAATGCCAGATTAATCAGAAACAAGACTGCAATTATAGCAGACTTGGTTTCTTTGGCCGATCTGGCTTGCATCATGGAGACCTGGATCAGTGATGATGCTGGCCTGGTTCTAGAGGCCGTATCCCAACCGGGTATACCATAGTGCACTGCCCCAGAGTGGAACGCAGGGACGGGGGGTAGCCATCTGTTTTAGATCTGAGCTGGGCTTCACCCCGCACCCAGTGAGAGCACCACATTCATTTGAATGTGTGGCCATCCATGGGGGTCCGTGTGCAGATTGCTTGATTCTCCTGATTTACTGCTCTTCTGGGGTGGCGGGAGATTTCCTGCAGGAGGGGGCTGATTTTGTCATCGGGGAAACATTGAAGGCCCCCAGATGTTTAGTGCCAGGGGACTTCAATGTTTGGGCTGAATATAAATTTTCTCGGCTTGGTTACAACTTCCTCCAGATGATGTAATCTCTGGGCCTTGCCCAAGGAGTTTCCTCTGTGACCCATCAGGGTGGCCACATGTTGGATCTGGTGTTCTCACTGGTGCTTGAGATAAATAGTCTCAGGATTGATCGGGTTGTTTGGTCCAATCATTGCACAGTGAAGTTCTTGTTTGGGCCCCTCTTGATAGCCCTCCCCCTGCAGAGATAGTCAGCTATCACTCTTTGAGGGGGTTTACCTCTGAGGGTGTTTTGGCAGTGGCTGACCTATCTAGTGTGGACAGTGCATGTGCTGGGGGTGTGTGCACAGCAGTGGATTCCTATAATAAGGTGCTGCCTGGTGCACCCGACTCCCTCACACCAGTCCGTGTATGACCAAGGTCTTCTCACTTGAGGTCCCCTTGGTATGATGGGGAGCTCAAGATGATGAAGACTTTGGGTCAGAGATTAGAGCCCTGCTGGCGGAAGTCTTGCCTGGAGGCAGACAAACTGGCCCCATTGTGTGAACTACAGTGCATACCAGGGAGCAATCAACCATAAGAATGCAGAATTTCTGTCCAGGGAGATTGCCGCTGGGTGGAACCTACCAACTGTGCTCTTTTGGCTGTGGACAGTCTTCTCCATCCTTCCTGTCTACAGCTGAAGGTAGCCTTTTCGAACGCATTGTGCGGGGAGTTTGTTCAGTTCTTCTCAGACAGGGTGTCTGCCATCAGGCAGGGGGTTCCGCCAGTGGGCCAGAGTTTGGCCGACAGTAGTCACCATGGGTGATCAGAGAGCACTCCGCCTGGTTGGGGTGAGTTTAGACTGGTGGAGATGGCTGAGGTCATTGAGATTGCATCCAAGCTTCGGCACACCTTTTGTGAACTGGAACTGGTGCCAACTAGTTTCTTAATGAGATGTTCTGACTCCGGTACTTGCCTTGATTGTCCGGTGCTCCTTGTTGGAGGGTGTCTTCCCTGATGTCTTGAAGGAGGCACTGGTGAGACCCCTTCTGAAAAAAAACATTGTTGGACCCTGATGTCAAGGCAAATTACCATCCTATCTCCAATCTTCCATATTTGGGTAAGATTTTGGAGAAGGTGGTGGAGTTTCAGCTTGAGAAGCATCTCGTGGCCCATGATCGTACGAGCCACTCCAGTCTGGGTTTTGTGTGAGGCATAGCACAGAAACTGTGCTAGTTCAGGTGCATAATGACCTCCTTATGGCTAGAGATCAAGGAGAGGGGACAATTCTTGTTTACCTTGATATCTCTTCAGCATTTGACATTGTGGACCATCGAGTATTACTTGACCACCTAAGGAAATTCTGCTGGCACTGTCATCTGCTGGTTTAAGTCTTTTCTATCTAACAAGAGGCAGAGGGTAGTGATGGGGAATTTCACCTCCTCCCCTGGCCGCCTATCATGTGGAGTTCCCCAGGGTTTGGTCTTGTTGCTGATGTTGTTTGCCATGTATATGCTGCCCCTGGGAGAGCTCATTAGGAAGTACGGTCTGGATTTTCATTGGTATGCTGATGATACCCAGCTGTATCTTTCCTTTGCCCCTGGAACATCTAGTGCAGTGGAAGTGCTTAACAGCTGCCTCGCTGAGATCAATGACTGGATGGCCTCCAGCTGGTTGTGACTGAACTCCGATAAGATGGAGGTACTGGTGGTGGAGTTGAACAGAGGGCATGATAGATTGGCCTCTGGTGCAGAGACAGAGCTTTGTCTTGGCTCTGTACCATTGAAGACCTCCTCTGGGGTGTATGGTGTGGGCGTTATTCTTGACAGCAGATTGACACTTGAGTTTCAGGAGGTGTCCGTTGTCCATACCAGTTATTATCATCTGAGGAATATCACCAGGATAAAGCGCCTAGTTCTGCTGCTGGACCTCCCCCATTTTGGTGCATGCCTTCATGACATCCAGGCTTGACTACTGTAATGCACTCTGTCTCGGGGTCTCTGGGGTAACCTGTGATGACTGCAGCTGGTGCAGAATGTGGTAATGAGGCTGTTGACAGGACAGCTTAAGTATTGTCACTTCACTCCGGTGCTGCATCAACTGCACTGGCTGTCTGTTAGGTGGAGGGTCCTCTTAAAGATGGGTTTGCTCACCTTTAAGGCCCTACACGGCCTGGGCCCTGGTTACCTGAAGGACCTTCTTACAACTGTTGTCTCAGACCACTCCCTCTGCTCCTCCTGTAGGGGCCTCCTCGCGATTCCCAGGACGAGGTTAAAAAACTGCTGGTGACAGAGCATTTAGTGTTGCCGCCCTCATCCTGTGGAATTCGCTTTCTTCAGATTTCAGGGAGGCCCCTTCTGTGGAGGTATTTAAAGCCCACCTCAAGGCCTTCTTGTATAATCAGGCCATCCTGGACTGTGTTTTATAACCCCTACCTGTTTTTTAGAATTTCATACTTAAGTTAGCCTTTGGCTATTTTGAGTTTAGTTGCTGCTGTTGAGGGTAGTATTTATACTAAATCTTGTTTTAATTGCTGGAATATTGTATATTAATGTTTAATAGTATGTTGTTTTGTATTTTTTATGATTTGTTGTATGAAGTTTTAATATATTCGGTGCCCAGAGCCTCTGGGATGGGCATCTCTTAAATAAAATTTGCCTTGCCTTGCCTTATAACCAGAGGTTTAATAACCTCCCTTTAATAGCGTCAAAAAGGAACCTCACTTACAGGAGAGATTAGTACACACGAGACATCATAGGAAGGAAACTGTACAGAATAAGAATAAATGACTTTTACACATATTTATATTATTTTAGACATATTTATGGAGCAAAGCATTTGTTAATGAAGTTTTTAGTATCAGATTGTATAGATTATTTCTTTTTTAGATTGTTGTCCTCTGTCACTGTTTTTAGTTATTTTGTAAAGTGCTTTGGCAACTTGAAAGGCGCTATATCAAATAAAGATTTATTATTATTATTATTATTTACTGGGACCACTGAAAAATGGATCTTATCCTTGTGGAAGGTGTTACCAGTGTGGAAATACAAGTAAAAAACAGAATTTGAGCACCCATGGACAAACAAATCTTTCATCATTAAACAACATATCACGTGTATGACAGATCATGTGATCTACTTATTGGAATGTCCCTGCAACATGTTATATGTTGGAAAAACTTTGAGAGAGCTCAAAACATGGATCAGTGAGCATGAGACTGACATTAGGACACATGATGCCCATTCACCGGTTGCGAGACATTTTAACCAAGCAGGACACTCAGCAACATCCCTTCGGTTTTGGGGACTGGAACAAGCGGCTGAACAGCAGGACAAACATGGGGTGATCATTTATTGCAAAGAGAGGTGTTCTGGATTTTTTCTTTGGACACTACAAACAGATGTTTTGGACTTAATGAAGAATGTAATTGGAAAGTATATCCTGTTGAGTCCAGACCACATGTGTACTTTTGTATTTTTTGTATATTGTCTAGCTTTAGATATACTGTTATGAAATAAGTACAGAAGTCCTAACTTCTTCTAAAAGGCAAAATATGGTTATAAGTTTGCTATCCTCCATGTGGAATCCTTATCAAGTGGACTATCCTTTATTTTCCTTAAAAATTAAACAAAGTGAAAAGATTTCACAGATTTAATCATTAAATTAAGTTAAATCTAAGTTGCATAAAATAGCAACCAGTAAAGTACTTATTTATAGAATCACCACAGGCAGGGATTGATCTGCTGACTTGATGAAGAGGTTGATACTAAACGAACTACAGTCCAGGATCTTTCCTCAGTGTCAGAGAGCAGTTTGTTAGCTCTTGTGACAGGTAGCATAAGTGCAGCAGCATCAGTTAAGGTATTTAAACCATGCGGATGAAGGAGCAGACAGATCCCATCACCTGCATTGATGAAATGGTAAAGCACTGCCTCTATCTCCTGTTGAAATGTTTATGTACTGGATTTTGAAATACTGAGCATACTTTATAAGAGAAAGCATTGATGGTTTACATGTGATGATTATGTTTATAGAGGTTAACACAGGAACCTAAAGGTCATTTTGAACAGAATGAAGTAATAAAAATAACTAGAGGACAGCACCCTGCTGGTAAATGTTATTTTGAAAAGTTGTAGAGCACTTTGTCATTTTTCCCTTTCTGGGGGGCAATCTGTAATGAATTATAGGAAGTTTTGTTTGTTTATTTAAAAGGAACTGCAACTGTTTGAAAGACAGTGGAGAAAACAAAATAGAGTAACTTGGAAGTTTGAAAGAGTGTTGTTTGTTTCACTACTGAGTAAGTGTTTCTGATTTAAAAACTAGTGATACATTCATCAAAATATCAAATGTGAACCAATTTTTATAGCGTTTTGTTGTTGTTTTAATAAAGGGAAGGATATCGCAGAAGAAATGAAATATTAGAAACAGAATTGTTGAAACTAACACAACAGAATAAGAAGATGTAAATGTACCCATGAGACTTTAATTATTTATATATTTTTTTTCAAGAGTACAACATAAAGAAACAAGCATTTGTCAATGCTGAATGTTGCTTGCTTCTATGTGCTGTTTAGGTATTTGGAAGTCATTGGAGTGTAAATATTGAAAATTTGCGAACTTACGAGCGTGCGTAGGAACTGCGCAACACACGCTCGTAAAACAGTCATTTTTAGGATTTTTTCACCAAATTTTCAACATAGCCATTGTAAGACCTCTGGTCATGAACAGTGTCACTGTGATTTTGTTAATGTGTCCCATACATTGAGTTTGCACACCGACTGCGTAATTGTGTGCTACATGGGCAGAGAAACACGTTTTGGGCAGGATGTGAAAAATGACAGCTGTACTGCTCATAAGGAGGTGTGGTAAAATGGCAATGTTGAAAATCTGGAGTGGAAATATTGAAAATTCGCAAACCTACGAGCGTGCGTGGGAACTGTGCAACACACACTCGTAAAACAGTCATTTTTAGGAATTCTTTCACCAAATTTTCAACATTGCCATTTTAAGATCTCTGCTCATGAACAGTGACACTGTGATTTTCTTAATGTGTCCCATACACTGAGTTCGCATAACGACTGCGCCATTGTGTGCTACATGGGTGAAAACACGTTTTGGGTGAGATGTGAAAAATGACAGCTGTACTACTCATAAGAAGGTGTGGAAAAATGGCAATGTTGAAAATCTGGAGTGGAAATATTGAAAATTCGCAAACCTACGAGCGTGCGTAGGAACTGCATAGCCTTGCCTAATAAACAGTCATTTTAGGAATTTTTTCACCAAATTTTCAACATAGCCATTTTAAGACCTCTGCTCATGAACACTGTCACTGTGATTTTCTTAATTTGTCCTGTACATTGATTTCGGTGATCATCGACCGCGCCATTGTGCGCTACATGGGCGGAAACACATTTTGGGTGAGATGTGAAAAATGACAGCTGTACTACTCATAAGAAGGTGTGGTAAAATGGCAATGTTGTAAATCTGGAGTGAAAATATTGAAATTTGTGAACTTACGAGCCTGCGTAGGAACTGCATAGCACTGCGCTATAAAACAGTCATTTTGGAATTTTGGCACCAAATTTTCAACATGGGGTTTAGGCCCCTTCTCATGAATGATGTCACTGTCATGGTGGTATTCAGACCCAAGGGTGATTTCACAGTCACTGCGTGAAATCACCCTTCGACCCGAACTAACGCCATGACAGTGACATCATTCTGAGAAGGTCCCAAAACCCATGTTGAAAATTTGCAAAATTCCCAAAATGGCTGAGATAAACAAAGTAGAAACCCCTTATCTAGCCCATTATACAGCTTACGGCATTTCCTCAGTTCGCGGTCGGCTTTGAAAAGAGTGCAGGCGTGTTCCCGGTCCACGAAGATCGTTGCGCCCGAGTCTGGAGGTAAGTATGGGGTGGGGTGGTGTGAGGAGGCTGGAGTGCGCAGTGGGTGGAGTGCGGGTTGTGGGAGGGGTCCGGGAGAGCAACACGCGGACCGCTTTTTGTCGACAGGTAAAAAAAAAAAAAAGACGCCTGTGGGACGGTTCGCCATGCTGGGTGGGCTCCCAGCATGGCACAAGGACGCTGAGGGGTGTTCAGCTGACGGGGATTGGGCACCCTGTCGCAAAGGATTGGATTGCCACGCTGGGGTGGGCTCCCAGCGTGGCACCAACCACTGGGGGAGATGGCTCAGCCGACGGGATTGGGCACCCCATCGGCTATACAGTGCGTGTGGGCGTGCTGCGCCTGCGGGTGGGGAGCTGCGTGTGAGCAGCTTCTTATCGCTGCTCACTCAAGCGTAGCTCCCCCTTTCAACTGTATGCCACTGCATTTTGGAGCGTGTCATAGACAGCTCCAAAATGCATTGGCTTACAGGGGCCGCGCCTGCCAGCACACTGCCTGAATTGGAGGAGGAGGTGACACACCTCCGAAATCTCCGATGATGGCACTATGTTTCTTGCACATGCATGCAAGCAACATAATAACACTAAATTTAGATTGAACTATAGCAAAAACTGTAGAAGCAGTACAGCTTTCCATTCTTGACATCAGTGATTTTTTTGGAAAGGGACTTTAAGAACTGTAAATAGCATGAAGTACTGCTAATAAGTATAGTATATTATGGGTGTTACAAAGTGGTTTTAAAATATGTGGTTTGTTTATAACATGTACTTAAATACTTTTTTATATTGTTTTACTAGATCTGAGAGAACAGTGTGGCCTGATGAAGTGGCTTAGGCCATGAAACATAGCCAAATGAGGTGTATGAAAAAAATAGAAGAATGACTGAAGTTTTTATGTGTGGAGTTCATCTTTACCTATTTATTTTTATGTTGCTTGTGCGTTTGCACAAGAAACATGTTGTGGCAGCTTGCTGCAGAAGCAGGTTATGGAGGTGTGGCACTGTAGTGGCCAATGCCCCCACTGCCTTTTGAGGCTTGGCCCACTTTCCCCAATGGGGTAGCATGCTGCTGCTGACACTAGTTTAGCCAGCGTGCCATCACCTTGTAATCAGGGGCCACCTCGTCATTGCAGTGTCAGCCATTTCACTGCAATGAGGGAGCGACCCATCATTGCAGGGCAGTACTTTGCATGCCCACAACCCAGTTTGCTGGTGGGGAGCCCAGTTCCTGATGGCATAATGTCCCTACACCCAAATTTCTGCTGTATGCCGAGGGGGTGTCCAATCTCCCTCGGCATCATGCCCCCCTTCTTTCCTTACTGATGGAGCACCCAATCCCCGTCAGTTTCAGTCCCCCTTCCCAGTTGAATTTGCCAATGGGGGAAGCCACTCTTCATCAGCATAATGTCTCCCCCTCCCAATTTGTTGTCTGCCAAGGGGTGCCCAATCCCCTCAGCTCTCCCCCAACTGGCACATGCCGACGAGGTACCCAATCCCCCATTGGCTACAGCCCCCAAAACATCAGGTGGCACACTGGGGCCCACCCAGTGTGCCAAAGTCCCTGGGGAACAAATAAACAAGCAAAAAAACAGTCCCACGATGTCCCCCCCCCAACACCTGTAAAATAAGAAAACGGTCCCTTGTAGAGTTCGATGGCCCCTCCTCCAACCCGCGCCCACCCTCTGTGCACCCTGCCTCCTCACACCCCCCCTCACACCATACTTACCTCCGGAGCTCAGCGTGATGATCTTCGGTGGACCGGGGACACATCTGCTCTCTTCAAAGCCGACCGCGAACTGTAGAAATGCCAGTAAGCTGTATAATGGCATAAATAGGGTTTTTTCAACTTTGGTGCATATCTCAGCCATTTTGGGGAATACTGGCACCAAATTTTCAACATGGGGTTCTTGGGACCCCTCCTCATGAATTCAATCACTGTGATTGCATTATTTGGTCCCGAAAGGTAATTTTGCGGTCACTGTGTGGAATCACCTTTTGAGACCGATTAACAAAACAACAGTGCCACTGTTCATGAGGTAGGCTCTCAAAAGTCCTATGTTGCAAATTTGGTGAAAAAAATAAAAAATAACTTTTATGGGCTTGTGTTGCGCAGTTTCCATGCATGCTTGTAACTTCGCGAATTTGCAATATTTTCACATCAGATTTTCAACACTGGCATTTTTTTCACACCTCCTTATGACCAGTACAGCTGTTATTTTTCACATCCTGGCCAAAATGTGTTTTCGCACTTCTGGCGCAGGATAACTCGGTCGCTGTGGGAAATCAGTGTTCAGAACAGATTAAAAAATGACAGTGACACTGTTCATGAGCAGAGGTCCTTAAATACCTATGTTGAAAATTTGGTGACGAAAGTCCATAAAATGACTGTGTTACAAGCGTGCATTGCACTGTTTCCACGCACCCTTGTAACTTCGCAAATTTGTAATATTTTCACTCCAGATTTTCAGCACTGGCATTTTTTACACTTCCTTATGAACAGTACAGCTGTCATTTTTCACATCCTAGCCAAAATATGTTTTTGCACTTCTGGTGCAGAATAGCACGGTCACTGTGAGAAATCAGTGTTTGGGGACAGATTAGGATTGAGAGAGTGAGAGAGGGGGAGAGAACGAGCTCAACTGAGTTCTGTCGGGACTGCTGCAGATTTCTTTGTGGGCAGAAAAAGGTGCCAACACAGGCAGGAGCCCAGCACAAAAGGGCAGCTTGCGGCACTGGGAGAAACAGAACGAGTGAGTGAGAGAGGGGGAATGAGCGAGCTCAATGGACCTCTGTTGGGACTGCTGTGGATTTTTTTGTGGGCAGATAAAGGCACCAACACAGGCAGGAGTCCAGTATAAAAGGGCAGCCTGCAGTGCCAGGAGAAACCGAATGAGCGAGTGAAGGAGAGGGAGTGAGCAAGCTCAATGGAGCTCTGTCGGGACTGCTGTGGATTTCTTTGTGGGCAGAAAAAGGCGTCAATGCAGACAGGGGCCCAGTACAAAAGGGCAGCCTGCAGCACCAGGAGAAACAGAACGAGCGAGTGAGAGAGGGGGAGTAAGTGAGCTCAATGGAGCTCTGCTGGAACTTTAGAGTTGCCCACCCTCCTGCCCAGGGTCCTCTGTGGGCCTATGTTACAGGAGGGTCTCTGGAGTGGAGACAAAGTAATGATTGGATACTTTTAGGATTGCTGTAATAATACAGATTTAGTTGTTCTGTTTATTTCTCTAACTGAGCTGAGTAATACTTGGAGTGCAATAGGATTTCTAACTGGGCTAAGTGAAACTATATGAGCATTGAGAACAAAAAGTATGGTAGCTGAGGGGTGAGAAACGGACAAGGAGGCTTTAGGATTGCTACAGTAATACAGTATCTAATGGATGAGATTTGAGTCTGAATTAACCCGGTCGGCAAGGGAGCAGTAGGTGGCCTAGTGTGGGGGGGGGGGACAGGAATTTGAGTAAATAGGGGCCTAACAGTTGTAGTAGGGTACAGAACCTGGGAGGAAGAGCCCATAACATAAGATGGGGGCCAAAATGGGGCAGGTGCCACATGTCAATAGGGCGGGCATCTTTGGAAGGGTGGTGGGCTGTACAGGGTGTGGGTCCGCCATGATCCTGGACTGGGCTTGGAGGATGAGGGCAGGGGGTGTATGGTCTGTAGATGACTGGCTAGTTTGAGGGAGGAACTGTGTAGGTTAGAGAGGAGTCTAAGTGACAGGGCAGATGAGTATGGTAGGCATCCTGGTGGGTTAAGGAATGGCAAAGGGGGACGCAAGAAGAACAATTAGGGAGTGAAACTGACCCCAGTATCACAGGCACTAACAGAAAAGACAGGAGAAGGGAGGGGGTGCCCGAGGCGAGAGGGGGGCTCCTGATACTGGAGGAAGAGACCATGAGGAGTACCAGGGGAGAGAACAGATGGCTGAGGGAAGGGAATGGGAGCTCTAAATCAACAACAGCGGGGATAGGAGAGGGACTGGAAATCAGCAGGGGGGGGGAGGAGGAGAGTTCGACATGGGAAGCCCAGTAGGAAGTAGTCAGGCTCGGAAGGGGTTCAAGGGGAATGGGAGGAATAAAGGCAGAGAGAAAGGGGTGAGGGCGGAAGTAGGGGTGAATGCAGAAGTCACATAGGGCGCAGCTGGTGGGGGTACGTGGGGCAGGAAGAATGAATACTGGGGTGGTGGAGGGGCATTAGAACTGAAAGGGGGTAAGAGATGGGGGTCTCGTCCTGGGGGATTCTATATTGAAATGGGTGAGATGGGGTGGAAAGGGGGAAAAGGCACAGCTGTATTTGGGTTGAAGCTGTCCCTAGGTTCACTGCAGGATTGGCAAGGCAGGCACTGCTCAAGCGTGCAGTGAGGGGGAGGAAGAAACCTCATTTACTGTTGCATGTGTGTACAAACGACTTGATAGGGGACAATGTGGAAGTAGTGAGGGGGAGGTTCGAGTAGTTGGGCAGGCAGTGTAAGGGGGTGGGGAAGTTGGTGGCATTCTTGGAGGAACTGCCAGTACCATGTGCAAGCATGTGGAGGAAGGGTAGGCTTGAGGAGTTCAACGAATGGCTGAGGGATTGGTGCCACACCAAACATTATGGGTTAGTTACTAACTGGGGTAGGGTCTGGGGGAAATAGTGACTTGTACTTGGGGGACAGGGTACACAGGAGCAGGAAGTGGAGGGGAGTATTAAAGGCAGCATTACTGCTGGCACTGATGGTTGAGGCGCTGGACACCACACCTCGTGCCATGCTGGCGACCCGGGTTCGGACGTGAGCCCAGGCTGCCAGGGGTCGGCAGGGGAGGGATAGGATTGAGTGTCTGAAGGACTTCTCTCCTATCCCAGGGTGGGTTCCAGGGACCCACTGCTCCGTAGCAGCCCCTAGTGATGACTGGGGGCGCTACTAGTGCGGTGTAGTTAAGGGAGCAGTGTGTGGCGGACATTGGCACGCTGTGCCTAAGCGTCATTGCTCGTCTGCACTCTGCAAAGGGGAGAAAAGTGGAAAATGGGTTCTGGTCAGGCAGCATGAGCTTCCAACCCCCGCTGATGGTTCTTAGGCATGGTACTTTCACTTCCAAATACCTAAACAGCACATATAAGCAAGCAACATTCGGCATTGACAAATGCTTATATATTATTGAGCCAGTCATGCCTGCTAATACTTGCAATGGCTTTCCTCTTCTTCTGGAGATGGCTCTTCCCTGTATGTTCCAGTCTGGCTTTCTTTGGAGCAAGATTTAATTGCTTCCTCCAGAGTCTCTCTCTGGGCGGCTCTGCTACATGTAGACCCCAGGGATTTGCCAAGAGCTTTGCGTACCTCAGTGATTGCTGTTTCAATCAAGGTTCATACTGTTATGTGCCTTCTTGAATTATGCACATAAAAAAGATGTTTCCCAGCTGATTTTCCATAACCCATATTTTAAAATAGGTGGTAAATCTCTCCCCCCTTCTTGGTTACCTTAGCTCACAGAGGTTAGAATTTGTGACTTGCTCAAAGATGGGGAAGGTCTTCCCACTGTGGACACTATGCAGAAATATTGGTTGGATACTCCCTCTGTTTTCAAAGTTTATCAGCTGTGCCATTTGGTGTTGTGAAGCTTCAAGGCAACCCTTCCTCACACTAGTGCCAGTGCATTCCCAGATAAGCTCATTGACATGGCTTGTCTGTCCCACTCAGTATCTAAATGATATGCTTGTCTCTATACTAAGGCCTACCTGCAAGTAGATGGTACCTCTGAGTATTGGGCTTCTCATTTTCCAAAATTCCTTTTCAGGTGGTCTGAGAGCCACAGCCATGGTTCTCTGATGAACCCAACTTGCCAGACTGCCATCCGCAGTTCAGGTCTGAAGCCACCAACCCCTCACAGAAGCTCAGGTACGGACTTGCCCTCAGAGACTGATTACCTCCAGGAAGGAAGCCCTAGCTGCCTGATTTTTTCAGCCCACCCACCCCTTGGTCCTGATTAAATACACTTTAATCCTGCTTCGGCTTTCTAGCTCACTCCTATAGGCTACTGCCAGCCATGCCAGCCCACCCGTTCCTGACCTCTATTAAACTCCCAAGGGTACTGCTCAGTTCTCATCTACTCTGTTCTTATTACCCATCAGTAGACTTATCCCTCCAGGGCTCCCAGCTCATCTGCCATGGGACACGTGGCCACCATATGGACGGAGCTTCTTTAGCCACCACCCGAGACCACAAGCACGGACTCTTCCAGCAAAGAGGTATGGCAAAGCTGCATTTTTTTCATGCCCATCCCTCCCTCTATGCTCATTATTATATAGACAGCCTCCCCCCACCCCCTCTCATTCTTTGGTCTACTCCTTTCCATCTATCTAAAATGCCTCTCACATCGACGCTCTCCATAGGCTAACAGCACTGCACATTACCATCTCATACAGCGGTTAAGACTACATTGGTGCAGCCTACTTTGGGAGCATCCTACCTCCTTTTAAAGCACCAGCTACCGAGGGGATCGCACATCTTCAGTGATCATGCAGGATTGGTGCCATCTGCTATCTTGCTCAGCCCTGTGAGGTCCCCAAATACCTGCACACACTGACTTGTCTTGTCTGTCTGGTGATTCTCTAGGAGTCTGTAATCCGGCTATGCCATCTATAGATAAAAACATTTTGTAGTAGTCATAGCTTACTATTTTTCACTATAAGGCATCAACATGATGGCTGATACCTGGCTCCCTCTCTTTATCTTCCTATGGCTGGTGCCTTATGTAGTGTATCACCCGGGCCAAAATAACTCACAGGGGGAGTTGGACCCTCTGTCACAATGCTATTTGTACAGCAACTCATCTCATAGCTTTTGTTGCACCCCTTCGCTCCCATACTTGCATCAGTCTGAGGTAGCTTCTGAGGGTGGAACCTGCACCCCCCCACCCATACAGGATATGCCCCCCTATATCCCTAGTAATAATGCCACTAGGTGCCACGTGGCAAGGGTTTTAGTAGCTGCATCCTTAGGACAGCATGGCCCAGCACTCTCGTTCTGTCGTTCTAAGCAGTTGTGGAAGAATTGGAGCTTTCAAATTATCTTTGGCCGTCCTAAAGAAAATTGTGTTTCTCCTCCTATTGTGCTCAGGCAATGTTGAACTTAAACCTGGTCCTACAGAAGCCTTGTCATCTCTCTCCAACCTTACAAAGCTTAGAAGAATGAGCTTTATGCATGTTAATGTTTGCAGTCTCTTAAAAAAGCTTACATCGATCTTGACCTGGGTCATTCATACTGAACCAGATGTGCTGGTAGTCTCGGAATCCTGGCTCAGATATTCTACCCCTGACAGGGAGGTTAACATCCCTAACTATTGGCTGTTCAGAGCAGACAGTCAGACTAGGGGTGGTGGGGTAGCCATTTATGTCAAGGACAAATATACGGTCACTACGATTGACTCCTCCTCTATCGCAAATGGCTTCGAATGCCTGTCCCTTAAGGTTGAAACATCCCGCTCAATGGCTATCAGGGTTATAGGGTGTTACAGGTCTCCATCTGCTGGGTCCCAGCTCCTATCTCACTTATTGACTATTACGGGACATGAGATCCTTGAAACTATTATTCTAGGGGATCTCAATTACGACTGGTTATCCAAGGCTTCCTTACCCCTCAAATCCTTCTGTGACTCTCTTGGGCTCACACAACTCATTGAAGAACCTACGTGTCCTAACAAGAAAAACCCCAGGAATAGCACCCTATTGGATATCTTTCTTACAAGCAAGCCACAGTCCTTTTCCTAAGCCGGAATATTTTTCTTGGATGTCAGCGATCACTGCTTCATTGCCAGTGTAAGATCTGACTCCAATCCCCCCTCCACATCTAAGTTCTCCACCAGAAAGTCCAGACACAACTTTGACCCATTTGCCTACATCGATGAGCTAAAATCGTCTGTACACTGGCAAAACTTTTACCTAGCCAAATCGGTCAGTATGACATTTTTCATGAAATAGTGTCTTGTGCCATAAATAATCAAGCTCCCTTGATAAAAGTCCACGTAAAGACCAGAACTTGCCGTTGGTTCTCTGCTGAACACAAGGCTGCATTGCTAGCGAGAGAGAAACTCTGGAAAAAAGCCCACAAATCAAAAACTGCCGAGTATTGGTGCCACTTGAGGAAGGCTAGGAACTCCTGCACCAGATTGGTTAGTGAGGCTAAGGCCAACTTCTACCGTTCTGAGCTTGACTCTGCCTCAAGGTGCCCAGCTAAAGTTTGGTCCATAATCAAAGAGCTGTCTGGTCATACAGCTGGAAATGTACTTCCCTTGAAAATCATCTCTGACAATGTTACTATCAACGATAACTAGGAGATTCTCCAGGCCTTCAACAACCACTTTGCTATGGCAGGCCCATCATTTGACAATTCACCAGCATCCGTGTTATGTTCTCAGGTTAGTGCACAGATTCCTGAACCTAGCGCCACTAATGCGGCCTTCTCATTCCTTCCTGCTTCTTTGAAAGAGGTCAAAGACCTTCTTCTACAGTTGGACACCAAGAAAAGCACTGGTGCTGACTCTCTCGACCCCTACTTCTTAAAGATTGCGTACCATCCACATCCTAGCTGTACCAATCACACACCTATTTAATTTGTCCTTGTCCCAGGGGACTCTTCCACACCTATGGAAAATTGCCCACGTCATTTCTCTGTTTAAATCAGGGGATCCCTGCGACCTAAATAATTGTAGGCTGATATCTCTCCTACCAATATTGTCTAAACTGCTGGAAAAAATTGTGAATGCTCAGTTGAGAAC
Organism: Neoceratodus forsteri; assembly: GCA_016271365.2. Classification (NCBI taxonomy): domain Eukaryota; kingdom Metazoa; phylum Chordata; order Ceratodontiformes; family Ceratodontidae; genus Neoceratodus; species Neoceratodus forsteri. The sequence continues at coordinate 157,444,479 of CM028138.1, forward strand.
CTACCTAGATAACAAGAATCTTCTAAACCATATGCAGTCTGGTTTCAGAGCCAAGCACAGTACCATTACGGCTCTGGCCAAAGTGACCAATGACTGGCAACGACAGCTGGAAAACAAAAAATTTGCATGTGCTGTGTTCCTGAACCTTAGCAAGGCCTTCTACACTGTCGACCACTGCTTGCTTCTTTCCACTCTAAAAGTAATAGGTCTGGATCCGACCTCTCTGTGCTGGTTCAATAATTACTTCACAGATAGGCTTCAGCAGGTCAAGGCCGAAGGGGAGCTCTCTCCACTCAAACCACTAAAAAGAGGCATTCCACAGGGATCCATCCTGGGGCCTCTATTGTGTGCCATTTATATAAACAATATTGATGTTGACATCAAGGAGGCCAATATTCACCTTTTCGCTGAAATACAGTGTTGTACCTAAGCCGCCCAACTCCGGAAGCCACCTGTGGAGAGATACAAACAGAATTCAACTTGTTGCAGAATCAGCTCCTGAATACAAAACTCTTACTCAATGCCAAAAAAACAAAATCTATGCTGTTCTCTCCGACTACTCATTCGGCGAACCCTGCTATCTCTGGCTCCTTACCTCCCATAAACACTTTACTAGGAGAGAGGTTGGAATTTGTTATGAAATTCAAGTACCTAGGGGTCTGGCTAGACCACAGACTCTCCTTCGTGTAGCATGTCAAGGATCTGCTGAAAAAGTTGAGGCAGAGGCTTGGTCTCTTCTTTAGAATAAACTGCCTCCTGACCAAAATGCCAAGATGCAGTTAGTTCAATCCATGTTTCTTTCCCTATTTGATTATGCTGATTTCATTTATAGTCAGTGTAATGCCTTCTGTCTTACTAAACTGGACACCTTGTACCACAGAGCCTTGAGATTCATAACTGACCTACCTATTACCACCCACCACTGCTCCTTATATGCAGCTGTGGAGTGGACCTCTCTTCAGTACAGAAGGAATAGAAATGCAGCTCTCTGGACTTACAGAGCTATTACCAACAAATTACCCCAATACACTGCCAACTGTTTGCCGTTATACGTGGTAGGCAGCTATGCACTGAGAAGCTATTCTCTGTTTCTATTGAAGGTACCTAGGGCCAATACACGCTTTGGGAGAGCGGCCATAGGCTTTGTGTTGCCCTCACTCTGGAACAAACTGCAGAAATCTATGAAACTGAGTCTCCCTGTCAGTCTTACCACCTTCAAGACCTTGTATGCCAAGGCTGTTAAGGAGCTATGCAGCTGTTTCCAGCATGCTTAGTGTGCTAGGGTGCCTACTGCTTACCTGCCACTACATCTCCACCTATACCCCCCTTTTTTTCTGCTAATCCACTACCTTTCTTAACCTCAGACTCCTAACATATATGTCCCCAGCCCATCTACCGTAGCGCCCCCTCCTAGAACAGCTGCAGTCCTGTACCCCTCCCCTCCATATCTGCCCCTTAAGTTTGTATGTGTCCTGACCAATGATATGTTGTGCTGTTTGAAAATGTTTTAATATGCTGGCTGTTTCAGAATGTTTTAATTCCCCTTCTCATACCATTCTCCCTAACCTTGTTAACCCTTTACCTGAAGTACTTGTTATTGCTCTGTGTATTTTTTTTCTACTTCTGTATAATTATGTCTATTTATTATCTGTACATAAGTGTTATTCTTGACCTTGTGTAATGCATGTCTACTTTGTAAATGACCCTGCTCAATGGTGTTTGCCTGGATAAATAAAGACTTGATTGATTGATTGATTGAATTCCCTTTTGACTGGCACAGGTTGTAGAAGGACAACTATACCTGTGTCACTCAGGATCGGCTATGTGTTATGAAGTTCCAGATTTTAAATAATTTATACCATATGCCAGTTAAGCTGTTCAAAATGGGTAGGGCACCATCTTCTGCTTGTGTAAGATGTGGAAAAGGAGAGGGCACTCTCTATCATATTTTTGGGGAATGCTCCAAGGTGGCTCTCTTGTGGGCACTTATTAGCAAAAGGGTAGATCCCTTATTAGGAATTAGTGACTATTTTTCCCCAGAGACCTGTATTGTGGGGGATTATTCCAAGGTGGGGTTGAGAGGAAAGGAGATACTTCCTGGCCTTAATCACCTTATCCATAAAAAAAGTTGGTTTTACGTCACTGGCACGACCAGGTATGTTTATCCTGTATTGAGTGGTTGCAGGAGCTTCTTGCTTATCATAGGATTGAGCACCTGATTGCAGGACTCCACAACCATCTCTCAACTTTTAATAAAACCTGGGATAAACTACACACACTTTACACCTTGCAGGCTAATCCTAATCTCCCCTAGTGAGTACATCACCCCCTTTTCACGTATTCTCTTTTTCTTTCCTTTTTTTTACCCCTAGAGTAGTTATGAAGATGTTTTTTGTTGGGTTCATGTTCAGCGAAGGGGTTAGTGCCACTCTGCTGGTGTGAGGGAGGGAGGGTTGGGTGGGAGTGGGGTGGGTTGAAGGGAGTGCTTGACTGTTGTTTGTACTGTTTTGTTATTGTTATTGTTGTCATTCTGTTATTCTGGAAATTTAATAAAGCATATTAAATAAAAAAAAAATTCTCAAAACTTCTGCCACTGTGAAGGAGAAAGAGCATCAGTAATGCCATTATCTACTCCTGGGACATGCATGGCTTTGAAGTGGATATTAAGTATCAAACATTTCAGTACAAAGATCCTCATGAGGTTGCCCAGGGGGCCTTTAACCCCTAACTGACCATTTATGGCATAAACCACCCCAGTGTTATCAGACCTAAACATGATTGTCTTGTCTCTTTGATGTTCACCCCACACCATCAGGGTCACCACGACTGGAAAAAACTCCAGTACTTTGATCTGCTTCAGCATGCCCAACAGTTCCCAAGATACTGGACACTGGCCTATGCACAACATTCTTCAAAAATACGCCCAAAAGCACAAACCCCCCTGACACGTCTGTAAAGAGTTCTAACTCCTGACTGGACAGAGGGGCCAGACAAAGGGCTACTCCATTGAAACACCATAAGAATGTCTGGAAAACACAAAGGTCATCCCTCATGGCTTCTGTCACTTGTATTCTGTGGTACAGCTTGGAAGACCCCGCACCTACCTGGTGAGCTGTCTCATGAATGTCCTAACCTTGGGTATGGCTCTGCAAGTGAAGTGTAGGTGCCCTACCAGTTGCTGCAGTTCTTGCAAAGTAATTTTACACACCTTGGCTACCTTGCCAGGGAGGACCTGAAGAGCTGTTAGCTTATCCTGTGGTAAATGAAAGACCTGGGCAACTGTATCGATTTCAATGCCCAAAAATGATAGCCTTGTGCATGGGCCATCTGTCTGGTCCTGTGGCGGGGGACACCCAGCTCAGGGCATACTTCCTGGAAAGCCCCCATAACCTGTGTACAGTGCTGGGTACCAGCCTGGCTCACAAACGGAAAATCATCCATGTCGTGCACCATGTCTGTTCACTGCACTTTTTGTGATGTGGTCCAGTGCAGGAACATGCTGAACTGTTAAAATAGTGCCCACCGCTGCACAGCCCATAGGCATGCAATATTCAACATAATATTTCCCTTCATATTTCATGCCCAACAGTTCTCTATCATCTGGGTATATGGGCACTAGCCGAAACATGGACTCTGTGTCTGCCTTCCCCAAGAGGGTGCCCCACCCCATCCTCTGAACCACTTCCACCACCCTGTCAAACGATGTGTACGACACTGTCATATGCACTGTGTCGATGTAGTGGTTAACCAAATGCCCCTCTGGATGTGACAGGTAATTTATTATCCAGAATTCCCCTGGAACTTTCTTGGGTACCAACCTGATGTGAGGATACCCTGAGCTGAGGACTTGGGGATGATGAAAAGGGGCCACTGACCCTGCCTGCCTCCACTTATTTATTTAATTTTCTATGCATGATCTCCAGTCACTCCCTGGTTGATTTTAGGTTATCTGCTTCATATGCTTTCTGTGGTCTTTCGTATAGGATGGAAAACCCTATCCTGTACCCATCATTCAGAGACCGAGTGGTTGCCCTATCCCGGTAGCTAGCCAGCCACCTTTCAAGGCGCTCCACCCTTATGGGTGTTAGGAGCCTTGGTATGTCCCTATTGAAAGGGGAGAAAACTCCCTGTCCCTTTTTGGCACTGCTGGAAGGGATGCAGTTTACATGCATTCATGCTTATATCTACATGGTTCTATTCTACATATTCTCTGATTGCAGTTAAAACAATGCCCATCTCCTGCCTTTCTATTGCTGTTACTCTGATTCCTCTTTTTTGGTGAGGTGGGACAACAGGCAGGAAAGTCGCTGTCCATGTGCTGGACCCCTCCCCATATCTATTGTCCACAGTAAAGGCAGATCCAGCATGGCCCATAACTTCCCAGCGTCATTTTGTTTCCTCCTTTTAAACTTCTCTTCATACTCTAGCTACCCCTACCCCTCATCCCCAGTTTATTAGTGTGCATTGTCATGATGTTTCTGAAATATACCCACAGCCTCTCTGCTTTTGACAGACTGCCCTGTGTCAATATCCTGCATATATTGCAAAACCTGCTACCCAATTTTCCCAAGTGCGTTGAATTGTCACCGTGCACTTCTTCTCTACCACATCATTGTGCTCCCTCTTCTTCTCTTTCTCTTCTTCCAGCTCCTTTGGCCAGCTAAGTAGTGAGAATACATCCATGTACTCTCCATTTATGATTTGTTATCTGAATTTTTCTGGTAAATGTGAACCTATCGGTTCACCCAGGGACACAAAACCCACATGCTCCTGTTGCCCTGCCTCTTGTGGCTGGGGTGTAGCTACCGTCTCATTCCCACCACTCTGTAGCCCCCCCCCCACAGCACTGGGGCTATTTGTCACTTTGTTTTCAATAATATATCTATATGGCCAGCCTGCAGTGTAAAAACAGGTGGCCGTGGGATCCAACCGCCAGTTCCCTGATTGTGAAGGCAGTGGTCTTAACCGGTACACTATCCTGGCTTCTACCTAGGAGCTCTTATTTTCTCAAGTACTGCAACGTTGTTCAACTCACCAACTACATTGCAGGGAGTGGCTGCAGCTTCAGCCTCTCTTCCTTACTGCTGGCCCTCCCACTGTCCACATGGCCCCGGCTTCCTTGTGTTGGTGACAGTCCCCGACCAGAGTGGATCATCCTTTTGCTTTGACTGATAAGTCCTTAAATCGGACACTGTTTTCTTAATGTTCACTGTGTTTTGCAGCTGCTAGGACTGGATTAGGACATTATACTTGGAAATGGCTGGACCTTCCCATTTAGCTGCCACATAGTGGTCAGTGTTTTCTGCTTAATGGGGCCCACCCAGCTTGCCTGGCCAGCAGGGGATTGTCATGCAGGATTTCATGGGAGCCTTCTAAATACTTTCTTTAGGAGTCTCCTCAAAATTTCTTGACACCTGGTCATCGGGAGGGGTAGAAGCCAGACAAAAGGGTTTCTGGTGAACAGTATGAGGGTCTCAGGCATTTTGGTATTCCCATTCAACTCAATTTTGCTGGACAGGGCTCTGCTGCACCCTTCTTGGGGTGTGCTGCTGAAAATGGCAACACTTTTTTTTTTTTTTATTTTAATGCTTTGCTAGGGTTTCACCCTTGCAAAGCCACAGTATGCTAGTGGAAGTTTTTGGATTCAAACCAGGTCTACTGGTTGACCAGAGCTAATTTTCAGCTCATTACTCTGCCAGGTGGCCAATGGCATTCTGATTGCCAGCCAAGATGCCCAGCTTGCGCTCCTGCTCATGCCCTGGCCACACACCTAGGAAGCACTAAGGCAAAAGTTGCCTTGTTATGCAGGACACGATCAAGCAGGAACCCGGTGCAGGTAGCAGTGGTCGATCGTCAGTGATGCCGCCTGGGTGGCCCACATTGGGCTGTGCTGCCTTTCCAACCTTCAACACAAAGAAGGGGGAAAAAAACAACAATAATAACTGACTGTAGCAACAACCCAAACCAGGGATTCCCCAGTATGCATGCACTGAATTTTGGCTTAAACTATTTCCTTGCAAGTCACACTGGTACAAATAACCTAGTATGGCTCCTCAGGTTCCAGGCTTCCCCAGAGCTGGCTCAACCCTCCCTCTCCAGCCCTCTATGAGCTACAGTCTTACCTCCATCTGCCTCTTTGATGCCGCCTGTAACCTGTACATCCCTTCACTTCTTCTTCTGACCTGAGGTAGAGGAGTAAGAGGGTGATCCTCTCAGGTGCAGTCCGTTTTATGGGCTATGCTCCCCTGGACCCACCAGCCTCCCCCTGGGAGCTATTACCTGCTTACACCTCCTCCTCTATTGGGCAGCTACCTCCCCAGCCTACCTGCCTACCCAGGTGTCACTCCATTCTGTACCAACAGACAAAGCCCCACTTTCTGTGATGCCTTGCAGGGTCTCTCAATACAGGGACTTCAGAAGACATAAAACAAAACTGACTGACAGTAGTGTTGCTGGCTTGTGCATGTCGCATCATCAGCTCTCCTGATACTTTGCATGATCGGCATTATGACCTTTGTAATGGAGTGAAACAATTTTTCACACTAGGGCAGAACAACTTCATTTAAATTTAAATTCGAATGATGCGGGGGTGTAAGAGAGGGATTCATTATTCATGCCTAGAAACTAAACAGGTATGCAAAAATAGGTTGAAGGGACTTTCCTTGTAAGAGTTGAGACAACTCTTCCCATGATCCCAGGAAAGAACCTCCACTACTCTGTACCCAATCATCCCTGAATTTGTTTACCAGGTCCATCAATCATGAAGGGCACATGGGGTAGTTCTAATTCCAAGTATGGTTTACAATTGTGCAAATCTCATGATCTATCCTGCTTAACTTGTACAAGGCATTCTTGTAGGATGCTGTGGGATAACTCATATTTCAGTCTCTTCTATGTCCCTCAGGACATCCCAGCTATAAAACTGTTCACCTGGAATATATTTCAGGCACACAGCAGCTGATGGCTCCTCTTCTTCCTACTCCCTATTCCTCTCTGAGGGGGAGTCGCATTGTTCTGAATCGCTGGCAGCTTAACCCATGTCAACATAATGGTCTCCCCTGCAGCAGGAGCAACAGATATCCACACAAATCAGGCTTTCAGGCATGATCTCTCCAGCACAAATTCTCCAAGGGCCCCCATTTTGTCATTCAACTCTAGACTGATCAGGATGGTACTGTCAGTGTGGGCTGGTGAAGATGCTTTCTCCCCCTCTCATGTGCGTGGAACCTCATAGTCCAGTGAGCCTTGTACTGAAACCCCTTCCTCTCAGTGGATATATCTGAGAGCATTACCACTGATACCAACATTTTCAGTGTGGCATCTGCCAGACCAATCATCTCTTAAATGGGAACAATGGAGCATAACCTGGAAAGGCTGAAGAGTATCTGTGCTCACAAGGCTACCAGTCACCATTGTAAGTAACTGCCCCCTCCAACCATGTCATCATACTGATATCCTTTCATGGCAGAGCACTTCTTCTCTATTTATTCAATGCTTTCTACACAAGTCCCCTCAACGCTTCATTCCTAGAGGTGCAGCTTTCTGAATCACATATGGCATTCAGCACTTAAGGAACTGCAAAAGTAAGCTTGCATCCAACACAGGCAGTCTACAAATGAAGCACATGCTTTTCTTGATCACACATTCTCTAGTGTAGGTTAAGTGCAACCACCAGGTGCAGCATAAGCAGACTCCTCCATACTGTACTTTAAAAACATTTGGCTGAAATGAGTTGAAAAGCTTCAAAAGGCTTTGTGAGTTAAACACTTCCACTATTTTCGGTTTTAACTGTTGCACTTCATGCTAGAATGCTGGAACATGCATCCATGCCCACAACCACAGCCAGTCAGGAGCCCAGACAGTCTTCTGACCATGCTTATAATAGCACCATCATTATGGTCATCACATGCATTACATTCTCAAACTAATGCTGTACAAGCAGCCTACACTTAGAGGCCCCTGCTGACTTTATAAGTGTGCAAATACTTTAACTGTTCCATATAATATTGTCTTTTGAGGTACATGGTCTCCAAATTGTAAATCCCTTTAGGCACTTTTACATTCCCCCTGGTAAAGTCCCTGTTAATCTTATCCTTTAGGGATCCCTGATTGTGTGCCATTTGATAGGGGTTCACCCATGCTGCAGCGACATACATTTTGCTGATGTTGATTATGGTGCAGGAAAAATGCAGCCAGGCACTACAGCATTTCAGGCATTTCATCTCCAGGGGGTGACAGCGCCACAAAGCAGCCTCCCAGGAAATGGTCACTTTTGCAGGGGCCTTTGTCCCCTGCACCCCTCAATATAGGGGCTTCACCCCTGCAAACCACCAAACTAAATATAACTTCCTCGGGGGCGGGCATTCCCCCGGAAGGGGTAGAAACTATGTGGGCACAAAAGGGCAACATGAATTAAGAGTGATTTGAAATCAAGATCTCCCCTTTCACTGTTGCCCTTGTTGCAGTACTGTAATTGCCATGGCCAAAATGAGTCGGCAACTTGATGGACTATGTTTGTAAGGCCAGGGTCCTCAGGTAGTTTATAGGTAAATGGTGTCTTTAAGATGTTTCTTGGCTAATCAAGAGTATCATCTGAAGATATCTTTGTGTTCAAGAACTGAGAAGTGATGCTGAGCAGTTCTGAAATGCAAAGATGTCTTTGAGAGGACACTCTTGATTAGCTAAGAGACATCGCAAAGACACTCCTTTTCGCTTTATCAAGCCTTTCTTTTTTCATGTCACACTCCATTTTGTCTACCTTTCAAGCTGCCTTGCAGAGCAGTGAAAGAGATCAGTGAAACCGGTTAGGCTGGCAGAGCAAAGTGTAAATTGGGTTGGGGGGTAACCTCATAGCAGGATTAAAGGGACACTAAATATTGCTTCTGGGCACACACTCTGCAGTCAGGTGGTGTTCTGTTGTGAATCGTAATGCCAAAGTTTAAAAAAGATAGTGTCTTACATTAGAAATCATAATTTTGACTCTCTCACATTCTTCCTCCACCATTGTTGTGGTGCTTTAACCTTGTGCGACTGGAGGTGATGTGATCAGCAGGCTGCCCTGATCTTTGGAGATGAGGTAGTCATTCATTTCCGTAACATTGGGTCACATCTTCATTAATGTTGGCTCATTTATGTGCTGCATGGGAAAGTTTTGTGCCTTACCAGTTTAAATTCAACATCTGGCAGTAAGTAAAAGTCCTGTACCAGTCATTGTGGTTCTGTGTTGATTGTCTGTACGATTACTGATGTGCCTTTGTTACAGACAGTGCAGCACAATTCCTCTGGGTACTGCACAGTTTCAGACTTCTGTTCATCCCACAACCACAGTGCGTACCACATGAATAAAGTATGATGGAGAACTCTGCAGTTAACTGGAGTCTCAAAACCTTTCCTTGTTCTCTGTAATTAGGTTAGGATGCAGCATAACAATATAATGTATTCATCAGCACAGCAGTATGCTGATATATAACTCACTAACAGCAGACATGTGCAAGGTTGAGCTTGGGTAGTTGGGTCACAGCTATATTCAGAATATTCCTTTAATGTGATAACAGCAATAACCTACTCAATCCACATATTTCCCCAGACAAACCATCTCAAGTGCGGTGCTTTGTATGTTGGTGACTGTAAAATCTTTTCAATTTGGCTGTTTTTTTTTGTTTACTTTGTGTGTTTGTGTGGGGGTGCTGGCTGATTACTGTTGAAGCTGTTGATGTGGTGGTGGATGTGTACCATTTCCACCTCCCTGTCTTCTACAGTCCCTTTATTTCTACAGTTCATCATACTACATTTGTCATGGACATACCCATTACCACATGGTGCACTATGTGGATTGGGTGGGCTTTTTGTGAGTATATTTCGGTGTCATTTATGTAATTCATTGTCATGCTATATGATATCACTATGTTTCTTGTGCAATGTGCATCACCACTCTGTCTGTGTTAGCATACTTTTTCTTTAAGATGCGCAAGTTCAGTGCTGGTCACATCCAGTACTATGACATTCCATTGTTCTGCACCTTGTCATCACTGGCTCCTTCTGTTACACTTGTATGATTGCTAGCACTGTACCTTTCATGATTGTGGACTCAGGCAGTGACCACAGTTTGCAGTGTCCTACCCTTCATACTTTGCCTGTTACCAAGAGGTAATCCTGCATGGGCATAATGGTATTATGAAATAACCTGTTGCTGGTTATGAACCCATTAGGGTGGATTCATGTTGTATGTCCTAAATTGTCAGCTGTGACAACCCTGCACATGTCCAGTGGTGGCGGTCGGTCTCTATACTGCAAGCAATGGTGTAGTTTGGTGGGTGGTCCCTGTTTTTAATTTTGTCATCTGTCAGCATTTGAGACAGAGCTGTGTAGAATATGAAAATTCTGAATTTGTGGAATGTCGATAAAATGTCATGAAATTCCACTATATTTCATGGAATTTCTTGGAATTTTGCAGAATTTTAAAAATGTATTAATTTGCTCATATCCTATCTCCCAACCCCTTGTTGTCAACCCAACTCTTCGCATGGGGGGGGGGGAGCCATACTCTTACAACCTCCTTCTGGTCTTTTGTTGCGATAGACAAGGTAGCAGACCTGGTAGTTGATAGGAAGCTTTTGACATTTCAAGAAGCCAGACTTCAGTTTCAGTTGCCCTCCTCTGCTTGTTTCAAATACCTTCAGCTTTCCCATATGCTAGTGTCCTACTTTGGAGCAGGGCCCTGGGGAGATTCATGTCAGAAGTGTGCCCTTCTCACGGCTTCTTCAGCTCCTAATTCCCATGTCATTTTATTCTGCCATCATCAGTTCTTAGATTTTCTCACTCAGGCAGAAGGCCCTGTTTTTAATTACTGGGATCAGGCACTACCTTCTTCCAGTTCCTCATGTAATTGGACATGCATCTGGCAGCATTTGTACAGATTCATCAAGTGGGATAGATATAGTCTCCTTCAGTTTCAGGTTCTGCAAAATCTTTATTTTACTCCAGATAAACTACACAAAATGGGGAAACTGCCCTCAAATGTTTGTTCCAGATGTTCCAAAGCACCTGGTACCTTGTTACATGTCCTTTGGTCATGTGAGAAGGCTGCCCTCTTTTGGTCCACGATTCAGGCCCATGTGGACTCTCTTCTTGGTCTCACTGAAGCCTTCCTTCCGGAGGTGTGTCTACTGGGCGATTATAGAGAGAACTTGGTTGGCAATCAACGATACCATGCGTCCCTTATTTCCCCTTGTGCAAAAAAGGTGATATTGAGACAATGGCTTGATCAAACTATCCCCTCCATTACAGAGTGGCTTAGGGAACTACTGTTTGCTTTACAAGTGGAATGGACCATTGCTAACCTGGCTCATAAAACATCCACATATAGCAAGATCTAGGAATCCCTATACACACTGCTAACGTTATAAGTTTCCCCTTACCTCTTTTATTTATTTATTTATTTTATTTTTCTTTGTGACATTGATGCTCTTTGATTGGTTTACTGGACAACTGGGCACCTCATGCTTCCATTTTCCATGTCGCCAAACATTCTTCGTTCTCCTGGTACCCTGTTCTGTGTACATAAATATCTTTATTGATGGTCTCCCAGTGGCAGGGTGGGGTGGGGTGGCAGGGAAGGGTGGGTCTGTGTACCTGCAGGGATCATTATCTTCATCAGGGATATGTAGTTTAGTGGTGGTGTTATTACTGTATATTCTTGGGACTTTGCTAGTTTACTTACTATGTAGCCCTGCATTTTGACAATGTTAAGCTTCTACTGGGGGTGAGGGAATGGACAGAGGGACTCCTGTCTTGTAATCGTTCCCTTTGTTGTTGTAGTTTTGATGGTGTTTTTTCTTGAAAGTTGATAAAGTATATTAAATCTGAAAAAAAGATGCTGATATCCTAGAAACATAGAAACACAGAAACATAGACTTTGACGGCAGATAAGGACCGCTAGGCCCATCTAGTCTGCCCATTTCCCTACCTACAGGATAGGCCGCAGATCCTAGTTAACCAACAGCCTATATCTTCCTGCCCCCCACAAGAATTGCCTTATGTCTGTCCCATGCATTCTTGAATTCTCCCACAGTTTTAGACCCCACAACTTCCTCAGGAAGGCTGTTCCATGCATCCACTACCCTCTCTGTGAAATAATACTTCCTCACATTGCCCCTGAACCGCCTTCCTTCTATCTTTAAATTGTGTCCCCTTGTTCTTGCAAGTCTCTTTTCTGAAAGATGCTACCCTCTTGGACTTTGTTGATTCCCTTGAGGTACTTGAAAGTTTCTATCATGTCCCCCCTCTCCCTTCTTTCCTCAGGGTATACATATTAAGCTCCTTTAGTCTCTCCTCATACGGCTTCTCTTGCAGACCCTGCACCATTTTAGTTGCCCTCCTCTGGACTGCCTCTATCCTGTCTATGTCCTTGTGGAGATGGGGTCTCCAGAACTGGACACAGTATTCCAGATGGGGTCTCACCAACTGTCTGTACAGAGGATAACAACTTCCTGTTTTCTGCTGCTGATGCCTCTCCTATACATCCCAGTATACCCCGGCCCTTCCTACTGCCTTCTCACATTGCTTGCTAACCTTAAGGTCATCTGATATGATTACCCCAGGTCCCTTTCCTGTTTTGTTGTTGTTACTACCTCCCCACCCATTGTGTATTCTTCCCTGGGTTCTTGTTTCCCAGGTGCATTATTTTGCACTTTTTGCATTGAATCCTAGCTGCCATACGTCTGACCATTCCTCCAACCTTGCCAAGTCCTTTTCATCCTTTCCACGCCTCCTTGTGTATCAACCCTGTTGCAGATCTTTGTGTCATCTGCAAAAGGCATACTTTTCCTCCAGTCCCTCTGCAATGTCACTGATGAAGACATTAAAAAGGACTGGACCCAATACTGAACCTCGGTACCCCACTAGTAACCGCCTCTTTCTTCAGAGTGGACTCCATTTACAATTACCTTCTGTGTCCTGTTGTCCAGCCAATTTTTTACCCAGGCTACCACCCTGGGACCCACTCCCAGGCTGGTTAATTTGACTAATAATCTTTTGTGTGGGACTGTGTCAAATGCCTTGCTAAAGTCTAGGTAGGCCATGTCCACAGCCGCCTCCCTGGTCTACTACTTTGGTCACCCAGTCAAAGAAATCTATTAGATTCGTCTGACATGACCTTCCCACTGTGAACCCATGCTGCCTTGGATCCTGTGCTCCACTGACCTCTAGGTACTCAACTATTCTTTCCTTCAGAAGTGACTCCATCACTTTCCCTACCACAGAGGTCAGACTGACAGGTCTGTAGTTTCCTGCCTCTGTCTTGGTCCCACTTTTGTGAAGGGAATCACATCTGCCTTCCTCCAGTCCTCGGGTACCACACCATCCTCCCATGATTTATTAAAAGAGTAGCCAGTGGTTTCACTAGTTCCTTCCTTAATTTTTTAGAATTCTTGGGTGAATTCCATCAGGACCCATTGCTTTGTCCACCTTCAGTTTTAGGAGTTCTTGCAGAACCCTTTCTTCTGTGAAAGGACTGGGATCGACCCCCCTATCAAGAGTGCTTCTGTTAATTGGATTAGGCACTTCCCCTTCCTCTTTTGTGAATACTGAGCAGAAATATTCATTCAGTATTCCTGCTTTTTCACTGTCCCCCTCTGCCCACCCACCGTTCATTCTATTCAGCCTCACTATCCCTCTCTTTGTCTTTCTACGCTCGCTGATGTACCTATAAAAGGTTTTATCCCCCTTCTTAACTGAGTTGGCTATCTTTTCCTCAGTTTGGGCCTTTGCTATTCTGACTTCCCTCCCTGCTTCTTTCTGCCTTAACTGGTACAGCTCTCTGTCCTGCTCCTTCTGTGTTTCCTTATACTTCCGGAATGCTATCTTTTTCTTCCTGACTTTCACAGCCACCTCTTTGAGAACCATAGTGGCTTTTCTTTCATTTTGATTTGTTTATTTGCTTCACACAAAGGCTTGTTGCCTCTGTGATGGCAGTTTTGATAATTCCCCATTGTTGCTCCACACCTCCTTCTAGCCTGTTTGCTAGTGCTTTTCTGAGGCACTCTCCATCTTGCCAAAGTCAGCCCTCCTAAAGTCCAGTACCCTCACTTTTGTGTAAGCTTGACTCTGTAGCTGAGTTTAACGTGAACCACACTGTTTGATGGTCACTTGTCCCCAGATGGCAACCCACTTCTAGATCTGAGATCCTCTCACTGCCCCGTTTGAGAGTACGAGGTCTAAGATTGCTCCCTCACGAGTGGGTTCCAAAACTAGCTGTCTAATGCCTGCCACCTGTAGGGCATCAAGAATGGCCTGCTCTTGGATGTGGCTGCAGCAAATGTGCTCCAGTTAACATCTGGCATATTCAGGTCTCCCATCAACAGTATCTCCCCTTTCTCTGCCATTCTAAGAATGCCTTCCATCATATCCTTGTCCATTCCTTCCCCTGACATGGGGTCTGTACAACCCATGTGTGGATTGTGGTGCCTTTACAGTCTCCAAGGTGACCCACAGTGCCTCCTCTCCTCTCTGTTTACTCTTTGTTCAGTTGCTTTTATCCCTTCCTTTACATAGAGAGCTACTCCTCCCCTCTTCTCCCTGCCTGTCTCTCCTGTAGGTTATGTACCCTGGTATGTTAACATCCCAGTCATGGTTCTCTGTGTACCATGTTTCTGTGACTGCTACGATATCCAGGCATCCTTTTCCATTAAGGCCACCAGCTCAGGGAGCTTGTTGCCCAGACTACGGGCATTGGTACTCATTACCTCCATTTCCTGATGGCCTTACCCCTTTTGCCCCATCCCTGTCCTTCTTGCCTTTGTCACTTTCTCCATTTACCACTGCCCTCTCCCTATCGACACCTCCATGTTGGTGTTGCCACACTTACTACCGTGATTGTTTGGGGGCTAGGATTTTCCTGCTCCTTTCAGTGCCTCCCCTGGCTAGTTTAAAAGCTTGCCAATGAAGCATTTAGACCTATCACCTAGGATCCTGGTTCCTCCCGGACAGATGCAGCCCATCATGCCAGTATAGGCTTGCATCACTCCAGGTGGACCCCCAGTCCCCAATGAAGCCAAATCCTGAGCTCCACACCAGTTTTTCAACCACTGATTGAATCCCATGGCACGGAACACCCTAGCCTCTCCTATGCTACAGATGGGTAGCACCTCCGAAGCTTACTGCATGTTACTTGACTAAAGCCCTCCCCAATTCCACAAACTCTTCCTGCACTTCTCTAATCCCTTTCTTAGCTGGGTCATTTGTCCCTAGGTGGACAATGACATCCAGCTCCTCCTGTGCAGCTGCTCCGGCAATCCTGAGGATTCGCTCCCTGTCCCTCAAGCCATGGAGCAAGGCAGGAGCCTACCTCCCTCTCCCCTTCCTTGCCCAGTTCTACCTTCCTAACAATGGAGTCCCCCACCAGGAGTTGTTTCCTTCCCCTACAGGGTCCCCTGCCACCCTCCTGTGGGTCTCCTTTGTGGAGGTTCCCAGCATCCTCCTTGGTCTCCACTGTAGTGCCTCCATAGAGGAACCACACTTTGCCAGAATGGCATTGGAATTGTGGAGAGGTACAACTGGAGAGATGTGCCTCTGTTCCACCACCCTCACCCTCCCTGAGCCCACTGTGGTCCAACCTCCTCTTTCTTGGCAACCTCTGAGGCAATGGCAGTGGCACTGGTGGTCCCTGGATGGAAGAGGAGGTCCCACAAATCCTGGCCAACTCAGCCTGGAGATGAGCAACCTCCTCCCTCAGCCCAGAGAGGTGCCTGCAGATGGGACAACACTGCATCCTCCAGAACATCTCCTGAAGACTGCTGCTCCACAGCCACTGCACTGCACCACTCAATCATGTCTTATTTCTGGCCCCTTAACTGTTTGCAATCCTTACTCTTCCTCTGTTTTTTTTTTTCTCTCTCTCTTACTTTCTGCCTGTGTTCCCTTTAAGCTCTCTGATTGTCCTGTTCTGAGACAAGAATATCTATATTTCTCAGTAGACCACTTACTTGTTCAGAGGCAGACCTCCAGCAGCTAGAAGAACTGGAGAGCTACTCATGCCCTTCTAGGATGGTGGGTCCTTGGTGGTTCTGTGATCACTCACTTCCTGCCCCTAAACAGGAAGTTCCTGTTGTCAGTCAAATCCTGTGCCTATAAAAATAGAACTAGCTTTGGGTGGAGGGAGGAAGGAGGGCAATATAGTCCCAGCAGAGAAGTTCAGTCACACAGCAGTCCTTTCTCCTGGTGTCTTCTGCCAAGCTATTAGCAGAATCTTTCTAAGGCAGTCTTTAAATGTAGCTTCCTTCTAGCTAAGCCACTCCCCCTACTTACCAGATCTTTCTACAAGTAATTTAAACCTCACAGCAGTTAAGTCCTTTCAGTCACCTGAGATTTACACCTAGATGACTTTTCAGTTACCCATTCAGTTCAGTTAACCCAAACACACTTTTTTTGTTTTGTTTTGTATGTTAGTTTTTTTACCCTAAATTAAAGGTCCAAATACAAAAGTTCTTCTACTTTAGTCCCAGCAGAGAAGTTCAGTCACACAGCAGTCCTTTCTCCTGGTGTCTTCTGCCAAGCTATTAGCAGAATCTTTCTAAGGCAGTCTTTAAATGTAGCTTCCTTCTAGCTAGCCTTACCCCTACTTACCAGATCTTTCTACAAGTAATTTAAACCTCACAGCAGTTAAGTCCTTTCAGTCACCTGAGATTTACACCTAGATGACTTTCAGTTACCCATTCAGTTCAGTTAACCCAAACACACACTTTGGTTTTGTTTTTGTTTTGTATGTTAGTTTTTACCTAAATTAAAGGTCCAAATACAAAGTTCTTCTACTTTAGTCCCAGCAGAGAAGTTCAGTCACACAGCAATCCTTTCTCCTGGTGTTTTCTGCCAAGCTATTAGCAGAATCTTTCTAAGGCAGTCTTTAAATGTAGCTTCCTTCTAGCTGCCACCCCTACTTACCAGATCTTTCTACAAGTAATTTAAACCTCACAGCAGTTAAGTCCTTTCAGTCACCTGAGATTTACACCTAGATGACTTTTCAGTTACCCATTCAGTTCAGTTAACCCAAACACATACTTTTTTTTTTTTTGTTTTGTATGTTAGTTTTTTTACCCTAAATTAAAGGTCCAAATACAAAAGTTCTTCTACTTTAGTCCCAGCAGAGAAGTTCAGTCACACAGCAGTCCTTTCTCCTGGTGTTTTCTGCCAAGCTATTAGCAGAATCTTTCTAAGGCAGTTTTTTAAATGTAGCTTCCTTCTAGCTACGCCACTCAACCCTAGATGACTTTTCAGTTACCCATTCAGTTCAGCAGTCCTTTCTCCTAGTGTTTTCTGCCAAGCTATTACTAGCTGTCATTTGTACTAGCAATCTAAAATGTGGCATGCTTACTCAATGAGAGACAGAGTTACAATAACATGAAATTAAGATGGATGGTCTCAGAATTATAGATGCTTAAAATCTGTCATTTTATTTTTTTGTGGAAATTTTCATGGAAAGTTTTATCTGCATGTACTTCAGCCATCTATTGGGCCAGAGATCTTATATTTTGCATAATTATGTAATGACAGGAGTTCTAACAATGTGCCAACTTTTACGACATTTTGATGCATCTTTCCAAAATTATATGTGCTCAAAGTCTGTAATTTTATTTTTTGCAGGAAATTTCATGATCATTTTTATCTACATATAACTCGGGCACCTTTGGAGCTAGACATGTGTAAATTAGCATGAATATCCATTTTGTAATTGTTATAGAACTAAATATGGAGAGAATTGGATTTGAGATGTTTAAGTTACGGGGGTTCAAACTGTTACTATGTAAATATTTGCAAAATTTTGTGAAAACTCTCAACGATGTGGATGTTTGTAACTGCTCTGCTCTTGCAGGCACATACTTAACATTTGACATGCATATCCAATGTCAGTGTATCCTGGTATCTAACACAACTGGGTAAATGATTTAGCAGTTTTAAATTTACAGTGGAAAAAAAAAAACAACAACACATGATTGGTAACATTTTTTCAAATATTTAGGTAGCATATAGATGAAGCACCCTGAATTCTTTTTGTGGAATTTAACATTCACAATACATGTATCACTACTTCATTTGATAAGCTGGGCTGAGCTTTTTGCAGTCCTGCTGGTCTTCTCTGGGTGACCATTTTGTCCACTTCTCTCTTGGCATAGCCCGATTGACTCACTAGAACTACTGATCTCACTGATACCCTCTTTGTTCTTTACAGTGACAAATCCCTTAAAACAAGAGTAACTTACTCCTTTTATTATCAAATGATCCTGTTGGAATAGCCAGAAGTCTTCCTTCCTGGTGCCCCAGCCATTGTCTTCCCAGCTACATCTTTTTGAGTACCTCTGAGTCCCAGACTTGCATGTATATCAGGCTCCATGGATCATCAATTTATTGGGTGTGATTCTTACATATCCTGCATTCAGACTGGAATTGTTGACACGCTCTGCTGCCTTGCTCCAACTGGGGGTGTCTATCATTGGTGTGCTACCCAGCTCAGATGTCCATGTCTTCATGAAACTATGTATCTGACTCCTGAAGCTGGTGACCTTCTGCACTACCTACCTCTCATACCCAATCCTTTAATTAGAATCCCCCAGATAAGGCTGAATGAAATTAGCAAATTCCAGTTTCATGGAATTTTCATGAAATTACACAATTTTCAAAAAGACTCATGGAATTTGAATTTAAGTACAGATGTTATTTTGCAATTTCTGGCAGCAAAGCAATTAATAAAACTGACACACACCATCTCCTTGTAAGGTCTAAAAACCTGCCAAATATAATGGCATTGCATTCTCCCATTTAAAGTTTCAGGGATTTATACATTTTCAGTTTACATTCTTGCAAAATAAAATTTTGTAAAAGTTTGACTACTTTTACTTCAGTTCCATTTAAAGCTGTAAATATGAACTTTGTCAGAAATGTCCATGCAGTATAGTAGTTTAAATATTTCAAATCTGGTTAAATTTGTATATGTTGTTTTAAATGTAGAGGGAAATAAATGAAATTAACATTTTGCTAGCATATTTGGCAGGCTATAACACAATCCCACTTGAAGTTAGAAATATGAAACTATGTACACATACACATGTAGTGATACTTTGTACACCCGTAACATCTTATAACATTTCAATGAATGCTATCAAAATTACACTAAAATAACAGAAATCTATATTTTGGCAAAATGTTTGGCTACATATAACTCAGCCCACCTTGAAATTTGAAACTTAAAATGTAGAAAATATACCCATGCTGTAGGTTTCTCTAAATCCTGAAAATGTAGAGAAATTTGGATAAGAAATTTTAAAATGAGCGCAAAATAACTGAAAATTAAATTTTGATTAAATATTTTGCCACCCATAACTCCACCCCCTTTTGATTTACAATTCTGACATCTGGTACAATTCTGACGTCTGGTATATCTAATTACCTGGCTACATACCAAACAAGGTGTCATTTTTACACGTACATTTAAAATCGGAGCAGAATAACTGACATTTAAAATTTGGCAGAATTCTGCAGAATTTTTGTGTAAATCCCACAAAATTCCACAGAATTGGAATTGCAATTTTGTGGGCAATCCATGGGCAGAATTTTAGATTTCACACATCTCTAGTTCGAGACTGTGTTGGGAGCCGTTCTTGTCAGTCAATCATTTCCATGTGTAATTACACATGCATGAGGACCTCCGTTCCTGTCTATCAGACATCAGTTGCTTTGATGATGGCTGAGGGGCCCATGATGCCCTGTCATCAACTGTCAGCAATTTGATTTATCAACGTGTACCCTGTAGGTACTCCTTTAGTATTCACCACAGGGCAGTGTGCTAGAATCATCCTGGTGGCATTCCCTGACCTTTCACCGCTAAGAAATATGGCATTGAGTCTATGATGGCAGTCATTCAGTTAATGGAGTTGGTGAGGAGGAAACAGGGACCCTGCTGGCTGCTTGCCATCCTTGAAGGCTTGGTAGCACTGCATGCTGACACTGTGGAGACATTCTCAAGTGTCATCAATGGGTAGTCCAGCACAAGGAGCCTACTAGCAGTCTCTCAGCTGTGACTAGTGAAGTTGGCTTGGTGACTTTGTCGGTAGTATCTCATCTGTCAGTAATGGGGACTTCAGGGTGAGGACCCTGGTGGCAGTCAATGACGTAACTGTTTGAGATCAATGGGTGTGAAGACTAATTGCAGTTTTTTAAACTCTCAGAAGTAGGTAGTCCACAATAGTGATCCTGCTGGTACTCCATAACCTGACACCCTTGGGCCTACTTCTCAACTGTCCTTAATTTTCAGTGAAATCCCTGATTTAGCCTCAGAAATTTCCACTGTCCCTTCTAAATTTGGGAGTTCCATTGTAGAAGAGTAGGGGTGAAAAATATGACACAATGCCAGAAAACAGCGTTACAGTATAGTTCTCCTTCAGAAAATGTCTTCTACACCATGCCAAACAGTGTGGCAAGATTGTTGAGCTAATATAGAAATTTTTATGAAATGTGTCTCTGATTTTGGCCACTTGTCTCTGATTCTTTTAAGCATTGTCCCTGATTTACAAGGCAGGAGGTTCAGAGGTATGTCCGTGGGGGATGACTGCAATGAGACTCTGGTATCATTTAGTTCTCTGTGTCGCCAGGTACCATTTGAGAAGAGTACATGGGCCACCCTGCTGATACTCCATTCCCCTCTTTTAGGTGTGGAACACAGCATGTAAGCCATTATGTCATTCCATCACCTGCCACCAATAGGGATGACATCACAAGTGCCTGGTTGTCAATTCCTTACACTTACAGGTTGAGTTGAATGGCAATGGAATACTGGAGGCACTGCCTTATCTGACAGCAACATATAGGCTGCTACTTGGACCCTGTTAGAACCACATCACTTGTTAATTGGCAGTCAGGCATGTGGAGCAATGTGGCTATTCCTCTAAAGTCACTGCTGGTGAGTGTGATTTCCATCTTACTCTTTTCATTGCATATCTTATTTAACACCATTATTTGCTTGTTACACCTTCAATCTAACTCTGTCTACTGTTTTCCTAGAGCTAACCAGTGCCTTGGGTAATCACCTTGTCAGGGCAGTACTGCTTTCCACTAAAAATTTCCCATCCTGTGTTGTGGGTGTACATGTGAGTATTTATTTTCCTACCATTTTCCACGTGCAAAAGTACTGTATGTGTCATGCATGTTTTCCCTCATAACATTTTCTCCCATTGTGTGCTGTTGCTGCTGCATTTTTCTGTACTTTTTTCCATTTCTGGTAGTGAATGGCTGTGTGTGAGTGGCAGTGTGTGTGTGTGTGTGTGTGTGTGTGTGTGTGTGGTGGGAGGGGATGCAAATGTGGTTGTAGGTGACATGGTGTGTGTGTGTGTGTGTGTGTGTGTGTGTGTGTGTGTGTGTGTACCTCTGTGTGTATCTGTGTCAGTGTACACATCTTTGTGTGTTCTGATTATCTTCAGGTACTTGCATGACAGTCAATGGCCATGTGAAATAGTGGTTATCAGTTTTGCATGTGCTGTTACAAATGTGTGTTCTTCACTGTTTGTGACCAATCTGCATTTCACATACATTGTCATGATCGTGACATTGCCACAGTATACATGTAAGTAGTAAGAATGTGTGCAGTCTTGCATGTGACTCGGCACATGCTTATAGTGTATATTATTCTCTGCTGCTATGCAGGTATGTATGCAAGTGTCATTAACTACTTCTGGTAGTATGTGAAACACACTGTGCCATTCACATCAGTCTAATCACATACCTGTGCCTTTCTCTGTTCAGGTCAAAAATCAAGCAGCAATGTCTGGAGCATCAGATTCCAGTGAGGATGAGTCGCCAACCTACAGTGGGGCACATGGTTTACAACCCTACATGTTAGAATCAAAGTATGGAGCAGGTGAATCACCTGAGGATATGGAGAACGGCACCATGGAGTCAGACTTGGACAGCAGTGATGTGGACAGCAGTACTGGTGGTGGAAGATCCTGCAGTATGGAATAGTGTTCATGCCATGTTTGTGAAGTGATGCCAAAAGAAAGGGAAAGCATCTCTGGTCATGAGATAAATGCAGTCCATGGTAAGTATCAGAGCAATATTCATGTGCTGTCATTTATTGCATAACTCTTTATCACTTCTGTATTGTAGTGACTATGATGTGTTACTTTTTTTAGATGCACAATGTGTAATCCAAAAGGCGAAACTTTCATAACGTTTGTCTGGATGAGGAAGTACTGTGGTGTGTCCTGGTTCAGCTCCATGAAGTGAGGCACGATGTATTCCAGCAACCCATCCCTAACAGGTAATTAGCTTTAATTTTTTTCCCTGTTTCTTCTAACAAGTAAGGTGACTGTGAGTTATGGAACTGGTGGTAACTCCTCTTTACAGTGCTGTATGCCACCTTTTACCACACAGCTAGACAGATATGTTGGATTCACACAGATACAGGTGTTCCATATAGGCCAGTGGAAACCTGACAGGATCTGCATCCATCCCTGACAGGAAAACATGATGTGATCAACAGATGCCACTCAGTATTGGTGGAGCAAACATTGCACACATGTCAGAGTATGCTGAGGCTCAACAATGATAGGTACTATAGATCCTACAACATACCCCTGTGCAGGCAACTCTGACATGTTTGATCACTGTGCATGAAATACTACCAAATGGTGTTTGGGAGTAAACAGTTATGCATGTATTTCCATGTCTGAAATATGCTTCTTGTGCTGCATTAGTGATGTCAGTACTACAGCTCTACAACTTGGAATGCCACCACACAGCTGCTTTCCTTTAGCAAATTGAGCTAGAAGACGTATTTTTCCTTTGTTGCGCTTACTGGAAAAGCTGCAGTACACTGAACCAGTGATTCGATCATGCCACCAACCTCAACTGCTTCACCTCCAGCTCCAAGTTCACTGAAAAGAAACAGTATGCCTGAAATGTATAAAAGATAATGGATGGCTATCCATACGCAGACAAGGCCTTATCTTCATCTGTAACTTTCTATTGCTGTCAAGGTTCCACTTTGCCATACAAACCTCTTGATACAGACACAGGCTTGTTGTGTATTGCTGTCCATAATTTACCATCTACATACAGTAGTTTATGGGAGGCACTGTTCTGTATGGAATCCATACACCTAAAAAGTTGTTCTGCTGCAGTAGTGCTATCACTACTACAGCAAAACGACTTTTCATTCTGCTGCATCAGCTATGTGACACTGCATGCATCCCCAGCTGTGCATCTCATAGTTCATAAGTGGGATAAAAGTGTTGCGCATGTAAGATGCAGAGGAAGCGTGAGAACAGAGAATCAGTATAAATAGTAAGCTAACATTTTCTTTTAAGTGTTTTAGATTATGTGAGCCTCATACGGTATATAGAAAAGTCTATGGGGACAGTGCACTACAAGGCTGTGCTTCCACCTTGGGGAACTACCCTGATGACAGGGACCTCTCAAGCTTTGGTGTTGAGATACCTATGTCATCACAGTAATCCCCTCAATGGAAGCACAGCCTTGTTGTGCACTGTTCTCCATACACTGTCCTATATGTTCTTAACATCACCACCATGCTACGGCCATCCATGTGTAACTTGCCACACTTCATGTGTGCAACACTAAATTTACATAAACTATGTAATTTATTTACAGACATTCAACCTGACAGCTATGAGGACTGGTGAACAGCGACATGCCAAGGAAGTGTCCCACTAACAACGCCACTGTAAACTAAAAATGTGACAATGTGTAAAGATGGATGGCTGTAATCATAACACCCTGTCCTCAATTTTCTCTTTTCCCCCCTTTATTCCTTAGAAATTCAAGGTGGGCTGCTTACACACAACTCATGCACTGCATTCACCGGAGGGTGGGTAAAAAATGCAATGTGTCATACCATCCTGTGTGTTATGGGCAATCCGCCACAAGTTCTCAGAAGAGTCTGGCAGTTATGTTGGCTACTATGATGTGGATGAACTCAGATTTGAGTATCAGTATATCAGTGCTATGCATGTCTCAATACTGTGCTTTTCAAGGCAGAACTCCAGGACACACATTTACAGTCAAAGAAGCAAGCAATAATACCCAACAGGGTGGGTGGTATTGGGCTATACCCACCGACTCAGGGGTGTCATGAGGCCTGATGCCACAGGTGGAGGGCCGTATAGCCCAATACCACCCATTCTGAAGGTATTATTGTGCTTAGAAAATGGGCCTCAGCTTAAATTTTTATAAACTACTTAAAAAACAAAATCTGGTCAGATTCACTACGGCTGCATAATGAAGTTAGTGAAATTGTGTGGAATTGTTTAGGAGACATGGAGAAACAATACAATGATTTGTAAATAGTAAGATTTGTTTTAGTTTCTGTTCTAAGGAAGGCATACACATTATTAAGAAAATATATGGAGGTGTACATTTTAATGGAAGGAATATTAAGCAATATAAGTTTACAGAAGAACCTCAGAGCTAATGCCACTGAGGTATGTGTTATCCTGGAGGATATTGTCCATACAGCCACATTTTATTTTTTTGCAGTTTATCTTTTTGTTCATATTTGTCAAACAAAAGAACTTCCATACATACAATGTTTGAACACAGAGCAGATACAGCAAACATAATTAAAATGACAGAATAGCTTCATATAACAATACATTAGCATATAAAGTATAGTGGTATGATAATAGAATCAATCTAAGGAAAAAGGTTATGCTTATGAAATAACAGTTCCACTGAATTCAAAGAATACGAGAAGAAAGAAAGAAGGGGTACAGGTCATAATTAACAGCATTATATGATGCAAATGGATATTATTCTTGCTGTGTAATGTGAGCTAAAGAACATGGGGAATAAAGCAGTCCAACAAAGAAAAGGGGTTAACATCAACATTGTTAAATTGCAACAAAGGGAGAAGATCTAATAAAAAAAGAGACATTGCCATAATAATTGTCATAAAGTAATGACAATTTAAAGCATATCTTATACAGCTATACAGTAATTGACGTAAAGTACTAATTGAATTCAGAAACTTAAAGTAGTCCTGCCAACACCTTCCGTAAACACAAAGTTGGTCCATAGTAGCATGAGTAAGCCATTCAAAGGAAGCATATTGAGAAAGATTTTTAAGGATGTCCATGATGTTAGGTAAAGCAGAAGTTTTCCAATGCATTATGATAAGTCGTTTTACTTGAAGGAATAATAAGTTCAACCATCTGTGTTAAGCTTTAGATAATATTCGATCAGAGGAAATGTAAATGCCTAATAAAAAATATTTAGGATCAAATATGAAAGTGTGACCTACCACCTTGGTGGCAAATTGGTAAACATACTGCCAAAGTTTATGTATGGGGTCGCATTTCCATAGAATATGAAGCAAATCACCATGAGGGGAATTACATCGCCAACAATGGTTGTTGTTTAAGAAACCCATATGATATAGCCCAGACAGAGTCCTATACCACAAATGAAGAATTTGGGTTTGAATAAGTGAGCTACATACATCCTTAAAAGTTTTGTGACAACAGGACCAGCTATCATCCCATTGCCAATCCATTATATCATAATTTAAAAGCATACTCCATTTGGCTTTTGTTGCATGGGATTGATTAGGTAAACTATCTCTAATATTGTTATAAATTCTGCTGATCAATTTAGATGATTTATTGATCCATTGAGAAATATGATAAGCAAGAAAGGGTTGTTTTAGATGAACGTTGTAAGAGGGGAGTGCATGCAGAGCATAGTTGTAAGGATTTCCAAAAGTTGTGTTTGGGTAGCCCCAGTCATCATGAAGATCAGAAAATAAACTTAGGTTTAATGTATTTTTTCTAGGATGTCTCCCAGAAAAAATATACCTTTATTTTTCCATGTGTGACAAAAAATTGCATGATTCTCAAGAGAAATATTATAGTTACCCCATATAGGGGTATAAAAAAGGGGTGCTGGGTTGGATTTTAGCCATTTGTAGGTCTTGCACCAATAAAGGACGGATGGGGCAATAACGGGATGAGTTTTTAATTTAAGGTGCAAGGTGTTATAAATGAACGAAGCGGGTATGTCTCCTATGACTAACAAGGCTTCCATTTCAACCCATAATGGAGTTATTGATGTTGGTTTGCAAAACCATCTAATGGTTTGGGCTGCAGGAAAGGCCCATATATAAGCGAAGAACCAAGGAAGTCCAAAGCCTCCTCTAGATCGGTGTGAGCAAAGTTTATTATGGCTGAACCTTGGTACTTTCCCTTCCCATATAAAATTACCAGTTAGTTTGTCAATTTTAACTAGGAAGGTGGAGGAACGAAATAAGGGTATATTAGCAAAGAGGCAAAGTATCTTAGAGGTAATAGACATTTTGATAGCAGTTATTTTGGGAATGAGAGATTAAGTCATTTCACCTGTCTAGAATGGTTTTGATATTATTTAATAAAGCATTAAGATTAACTTCCCATATTTTCCCTACATTTGGAGTAATCTTCATACTAAGGTATGTGTGGCCTTGTGAAGCCCAGTGAAAACCTAATGGCGTATTCATAGAAGGCCTACAAAAAGCGTTTAAAGGGAGTGTTTTTGA
Source organism: Neoceratodus forsteri (assembly GCA_016271365.2). NCBI lineage: Eukaryota > Metazoa > Chordata > Ceratodontiformes > Ceratodontidae > Neoceratodus > Neoceratodus forsteri. Next base: position 157,471,048 of record CM028138.1, read on the forward strand.
TTTATTATAATTTAATGCTAACCATGAAAGCTCAATAGATTTGTGAAATATATTAACTAAAGGTTGTCCAGCCTCTTCGAGGTTCTCTAATAAAATTAGGAGGTTGTTAGCATAAGACAATGAAGTGTAACGTGAGTTACCAATGGGGATCCCTCTAATATCATTAGATTGACGAAGATAGGCAGTTAGGGGTTCCATAGCTAAAATAAAGAGGGTGGTAAAGGGCAACCTTGTCTAGTCCCTCTTGCTAATTGAAAGGGTAAAGAAAAAGTAGAGTTAGTTAAAACCCTAGATAAAGGGAAGGTGTATAACAATTTAATCCAGGAGCAGAAACCTTCAGTAATACCAAAGTGTGATAAAACCTGATATAAATAGGTTCAGTTCAGAGAATCAAAAGCTTTTTCAAAATCAATAGCAATTGTGACTGTAGAGGAATTTAGGGTTTTAGCTTTATGCATTAAGTTGAATAAAGAATGATGATGATCTGCCCCCGTTCTGTTTTTAACAAAACCAACTTGAGATCTAGGAACTAAGTTTGAGACAAGGGGTTCCAAATGTAGAGTTAAAAGTTTAGCAAAAATGTTACCATGAAATTGGTTTATAACTAGCAGGGTGGGAGGGATCTTTGTCCTTCTTAGGTAATACAGTAATAACAGCCTCTGTCATTGTGGGGGGAGTTTCCCTAGCAGAGCAGATTCCTGAAATACCTTATAGAGCAAGGGGCAAAGCAAGTTCAAAAGTGATTTATAAAAATCAACGGGGAAGCCGTCACCCCCCCGGTGATTTACCAGATTTTAAAAAAGCTAATGCATTTTGGATTTCTTGTAGGGTAAAAGGTTTATCCAAAAGTTCTGTATCTTGATTGGACAAGTGGAAAAGTTGTATTTTATCCAAGAATAGTTGTATATGAGTACTGGAGCTAGATTTAGGGTGAGCGTATAATTCTTTATAGAAGGACATCATGATATAATTGATAGAGGGACTATCAGTGTGAATTTGGCCTAGGTGATCTTTAAGGCCAGCAGCATGCCTTTCCATTTGCTGAGCTTTTAACTGATATGCTAATAATTTGCTAGTTCTGTCACCTTGTTCCTAGAATCTATGTTTAAATTTAAACATGGCTAGTTCAGATTTACGGGAGATTAGCTCATTACATTTTATTTGAAGTTGTATTTCTAAATGAAGAGGGGAATTAGGGTTAAGTTTGGTACTATTAAAATATTGACTTTCTTTAATTTTTAATTGTTTTTCCATGTCAGCAAGTTGTTGTTCTCTTAACTTTTTGTGCTGTGCTGCATAACTTATAATCTTTCTGCAAATAGTGGCTTTTAGGGCTTCCCAAGTTGTATACATAGAGATATCCGAGGGATTATTATAAGACTGAAAGTCTTGTTTTTGTAATTTAACCCAGGGTAAAAATTCTGGGTCCTTAAATAATAACGGGTCCAGACACCATGAGGGAGATTTATTGGGGGGAGGGCAGATCAGCTGTAATTTAACTGGAGAATGATCTGATATCATTATAGGCAGAATGGAAGTCTCAATTACTTTTTCAGTGATAGAGGGTGATGCGTAGTAACAGTCAATCCTGCTGTAGGACTTACAGTATGTAGCGAGGGATAAAATGTGAAGTCACGATCTCTAGGGTGAAGACATCTCCAAAGGTCTGATAAACCAAAGTCTTTCATAAGTAAAGAAAGGGCATTAATATTTCTAGGATGAGCATCTAAAGACATATTGTTTCTATCCAGGTGGGCATCTAATGCAAGATTAAAATCACCACCCATCAAAACAGGTGAATTATTAAGATTATTGGAGATAATTTGTTGAGCTAAGTTGTGGAAGAAATCAGGAGTATCAGAGTTGGGAGTATAAACATTAACCAGAGTAGTAGGGCCAGAGAGAGAGAGAGAGTATTGAGTGCAGCTCTCACCCACCTACCTTCAATATCACTAATAGTTTTTATAAGAGACCATTTAAGATTTTTATGGATGAATATTGAAACCCCTCTTTTTTTTTTTTTGAGGAGAATGATGAAGCATATATACAGTATGACCGACCCAATCTCATTTGAGCCTGTTGATGTCCTCTACTAATAACCTAGTTTCTTGTAAAAATGCAATCTTTGCTTTATGCTTTTTTAAGATAATTAAGTACTTGTTTGTGCTTACAAGGTGCATTGAGTCCCTTAAAATTCCAAGTATATAATAGTAGATCAGCCATGATAGCAATATATGAGGGATGGGGAAGAGAACAGGAAAGAAGGACTCAATTTAGTAATCAGAGAGAGAATAAACAAGTAGGCCAAAGTGGAGAACATCACAGGCTCAGCATGGACTGATGGCCTAAAAATAAATAACATTTGAATGAGTAAGGGTGGCAGGACCAAAAAATGGTAACAATTAGAGAAATTAGATAATGGCAGCAATGATGTCTCTTTAACTTACAATCTATAAAACAAAACAGTAAATACATTAACAGTTTTCTATCCTATTACTAATTCTATTAATAATAGCACACACTATTGGATGTGTAGAGAGATATGAGTCAGTACAGAAGAAACAGACACTCTCACAACACATCAGCGTGAGCAGATAAAAAAAGATCAGGTTATCCTATAGTATACAAACAGCAGTTTGATTCTATATATGGCTCTAAATTCTAAATATATAAAATAGTATAAGACAGTAATTGGTAAATTGCAAGAAGAGAGAAAAGGGATTCAAACTTCAGAGAAAAAAACAGTATCAAAACTTCACCTGTAAGTAGGCAAATAAAAAGGAAAGGAAGATTAAGGATGCAATAATTCCAGGTTTAATAATTACCTGAAAAAAAGGAAAAGCTTGCCAACTATTTGTTAGTCAAACTATAACGTGGTTACAGGATACACACAGTACAGTTGTTCTGTCTATATGTGTTATGTCTGTATCTGGGGATAAAGGAGCCTTGCTTTAAAACAGAGATGAAATGTTTACAAGTAGGCTGGAATGGAGCGTATGACTACAAGAAAAGTTTGAATTATGACAGTTTGGATCATTCAATAAAAAAGGAAAGAGTCCATGGTAAAATAATATATACAAAAAAATATTTCTTGTTTGGTGCTACAGATTAGTCTACAACTCCAAAAACAAATCGAGGTCTCAGGTATAATTACATTATGGCCAATTACTGGATTGTGCCTAAATGCCCCTCAATCTCCCTCTTCACCTTACGCGGCTTGGCCTTTGCCCAAATGACTGGCTTATAAATTGCCCTAAACAACCCATGCACTAACCCACTCATGGCACTTCTGCTATTCCCCTTCTTATTACCCCGACAATGTCTTCCTTAAGTCAACCCTCTCACCTTTCCCTGTGTATACTACCCAGACCTGTCACCTCTCCCTGGCCCCAAGAACAGGCTTCCAGTTCTGTCAGCCAACTTGGTGCATTATACTTCAAACTAATCTCTAGATAGGTAGGCACTTAAGTAAGTATGAATAGTTCTAGATGTGTAATCAAGTATGTTATGTCACTCTCTTTGTGGCACATGTATGTAGTGTCTCCTCATGTAGTAGGTTTGTAAAGTCACCCTTAACTATGTAACAATTGTTCAAATTGCTCGACTCCAATGTTCAACCTATTGATTGTTTTATGTATACCTTCCTCCCTTGTAATCCCCCCCCCAGGTCGCACTGTGAGACGAGCATCTTGTTGCTCAGTGTGCCTCTCCTGGTGAAACATTTTCAATAAATAAATAAATAATATGTATAAAGTAAATAGACTTCGAGGCGAATGGTGTCACATTAAAATATGCATAAAACTGGGACAGTGCAAGCATCATTGTTTGAAAATTGCCTAGTTAAAGGCATGTCATGAGGTAACTGGGTCTATGAAAATAGGTCCTGCAAGCCTCAGTGATGAGAGATGTTGCATCATATTTAAAACTTCCCTCTGATTTTTATAGGCTTTGAACAGTGACCACAGTTGTGTGATTACAGTTAGATTATAAGTAACCATCGTGGGTAATGTGCACCAGGTATTTTGAAAATACCCTGCATCATATAGAGGTTAATTATATAAGGCTCTCATACAGATAATGAAGACTTTATTATGTATTAATATAGAGGGAAGATATGGGAGAGGCTATAGAAAGTCAAATGAAATCTTTCAATCGAGTGTAAAAAGCAAGAGAAATTTATAAATCACTGGGCAATTTGTAAAGGGTTGTCCTGTAGGGAACAGTATCTCACAGCCCTTAGGTGAGACCGTCTGAGGCACCAAATAAACATAGTCTGGGATAATAAGGACAGTTGCAGGATAAAAGAGAAAAAGAACATTAAAAAAATACTGATACAGTACCAGTACTGATCCCCAGTATAAGTAAAGAAAAATGAGGGGATGTAAATCACAAAGTGGGGAGAGAAAAAAAAAAGGTGATCCAAAACCGTGTTGTATGAATAGCGACGTACTGCGTTAAGAGTTCAATACATGCAGGGAGCGATAGTAATAAACAGTATACAGATTTTAATCTGCCAGTAGTAGGTAATGTGTGTATCCGAGCTACTACCAGATCTCAAAGGCTAACATATAATAAGTATTACTGCGTATAACGTTATGGGGTAAAATAGAATCAAGAGATTTTAGAAATGTGAGCTAAAGAAGAAGGCATAGGGGGTTTGTTCTTGGATTTACTCTTGTGTTTCTTTTTCCGGGGCTCCAGGGATTTCAGAGGTGAGCTGGCAATGAACTCAGCTGAGAAAGAGTCCGCAGACACAGTGCCAGGTTCCAGGTTAGTATTAATGGATTGAGGTACAGGATCATCTTGAAGGTAGTCCTCATCAGGTGAATGGCAGACATCAATCAAACAATCAATCAAACAATCACTTTATTTAACCAGGCATAAACACCATTTAGCAAGCTCATTTTCAAGGTGGTCCTGGGCATTAATACAATACAGTACACTTCATAAGATTACAATTACAGTGGACAGCGGTGCAAAAAAAAAATCTGCCAGTAGTAGGTAATGTGTGTATCTCAAAAGCTAACATCACATAGAGGAGCAAATTTGTTGTTGAGCAGGATAGAGGAATTAAAATGGGACACCTACATAAAGGAAGTTGGTTGGCTGTGGGTTTCTATCATTGCATAATAAGTGGGTTTTATCGAGCGAGGCCCTGAAGCAGCTTTATCCTGAATTCAGGCAGAGTGTCTGGGAGGCGCTGCAGCAGGAGAAACATCAGCAAGCCCAGTAGAGTCAGATGCTTCTTCCACATCCAGTGAATCAGCATAGACGTTGGTCAAGGTGAGGGTATTTGTGTTAAGAGGCTGAGTTACAATAGTATTGAAAGACAGGGAGGAATTCAGTTGTAGGCAGTTTAAATATATGGAGAGTGCTTCTGGGGAGTTGAAATCTTTAATCGAGTTGCTAATAAACAACCTCATAACAGCAGGGTATCCGAGTGCGAATTTAATACCTATTTGGTGGAGAGTTTGTTTCACTGGAGTAAAAGCACGTCTCTTTAGGGACATGTCCTTAGAAAAATCTCTATAGATAGAAATATGATGTTCTTGCCACATAAGAGGTCCAATTTCTCTTGCTTTTTTGAGTATTAATTCAGTGTGAGCAAAGTTGAGAAACCTCACAAGAATAGGTCTGGGATTTTGATCAGAGCCTGGTCTTGGGCCTAGGGTATGATGCAATCTTTCTATGATTAGTCCACAATCAGGAGGTAGTTGTAGAATACCGGGTAGTACATGCAAAAGAAATGCATTTGTATCTTTAAGTTCTGCTCCCTCAGGAAATAAAAAAAAATGCAAGTTATTTCTGCGATTATGATTTTCTATGTCATCTAACTTAGTTTGCAGTTGCTTGATAGCCCAGCCTTGTTCCCTGATGGTGGCCTGTAGTACATGTACTAAGCTTTAAATTTTCTTAAGTTTGGATTCAGTAGTTGAAAGTTGGGAGTCAATAGTATTTAAAGTAACTGTGTTTTGTTAAGTCACAATTTTTAGATCTTGCATATCAGAAACAGGCTTTTGAAACATTTCTTCAACACTTGAAAAGGAAAAATGTTACAGTATAGATGTGGCCATGATTGCAGGCCTCCAGGGAGCAGAGTGATACAGTACTAGTAATAAAGGTTATTTATCTTGATTAAAATTTGAAAATGACTCACAGGATGGTTGCAGTAGTACTTAATTACTGAAGATCTTTAAGTTGGCTCAAAATAGAGACCTGGAAGACATCAGATGAAGGTGGATAGTAGGTAGTCCTCTAGGAGAAAAGAAATCATGCATCCATCTTGTTCAGAGCCAGGCCACGCCCCTCCACAGCCAAATGTTAAAGAAAACACAATTGCACATACCCCAATAATGTAAAGCATCATGGGAAACATATACAGCTCCCCATGATGGTACAGAAGGTGGCAGTACATGAAAAAGTAATGGCTGGCATATGTTCAGCCTTGGGAATATTTACACAGTTGTTTTTTTAGAGAAACAGGGTTTTTGTCCATGAGGTAATGTAAGTTAGATTTAAGCAAAGTGTTGATGTCAGGCAGTTAGGAGTAATGATGGACTGTTAGCAGAGAAAATGTAATAGTAACTTTCAGAGGGGGTCGCTGTTGATAAGGTTAAGGTAGTTATGCTTATGATAATGGGAATATTAGGAAACTATGAGGTCTGTGCAGGAGTGGAGTACAAATATGCAGAGTTTCATAAGTATGTGCTCAGAGTGCAGGCAAATGTGATATGCAGGATATGCAGGTTTGTTTTACAAATAGGTAAAAATAGTGATACATACAATTGATAGAAAGATAGATAATTACATAGACAGATAGATAGAGAGACAGGCAGAATAGGAATGGCAGTGAAGTACTGAAGTGACGCCAACTCCACCCCTGCCCTGCAGAGATGGACAGGCATTGGGGTGTGCCTTTGGGTCGTCACCCATAATGCTCACACCATTTCACTTCATCCTACCCTGCAGACACAGACAAATGTCAAAGTGTGCCTTGGGGTGTTTGAGCTTTATACTCTCCCCATTCCATAAGGAAATACACTGAAATGGGTGCAGTATAGAATGGTGTGCACTTTGGGGCTGAAGAGTCCAAGGCTCACCTCGATGCCTGTCACTGGTTGCAAGGTAGGGGTGGGGGTGGAATGGCATGAGCTTTACTGTTGACAGTCCCAAGTCACACCATTGATGCCTGTCAGTCCCTACAAGGCAGGGTGTTATGGTCAGAAACCCTAGTGCCCTGGGCATTTCTTGGTATTTTCACTCCAAGTTTTCAACATGGGCTTTTTGAGACCCCACCGCATGAACAGTAATATTATCAGTTCATTATTTGAAAGGTGATTTTGCACAGCAACTGTGCCATTTGGAGCCACAGGTGCAAAAACACATTTTGAACAGGATGTAAAAAATGACAGGTGTACTGTTCATGGGGAGGTGTAAAAAAAAAAAGGGTAATGTTGAAAATCTGGATTGAAAATTAAAAAAAAATGGTGAAGTCATGAGCTTGTGTAAAATCTACGCAACACTCACCCACAGTGCAATTATTTGGGGAATTTGTCACACCAGATTTTCAACATAGGCATTTTGGGACCTTCACTCATGAACAGTGGCACTGTGATTTTCTTAATCTGACCCGAACATTGATTCCACACAGCGACTGCTCCCATTGTGCACCAGATGTGAAAAACCACATTTTGTGCAGGATGTGAAAAATCACAGCTGTACTGTTCTTAAGGAGGTGTGCAAAAATGGCAATGTTGAAAATCTGGAGTAAAAATATTAAATAAACTGCACAATGCATGCTCAAAACATAGTCATTTTGTGGAATTTTGTCACCAAACTTTCAACACAGGCATTTTGGGACCTCCACTCATGAACAGTGTCACTGTGATTTTCTTAATCTGTCCCAAACATTGATTTCCCACAGCGACCATGCCACTGTGTGCCACATGTGCGAAAACACATTTTGGGCAGGATGTGAAAAATGACAACTGTACTATTCATAAGGAGATGTGAAAGAATGGCAATGTTGAAAATCTGGAATGAAAATATTAAAACTTCTTGAAGTTATGAGGGAGGGTGGAAACTGCGCAATGCACACTCATAATACAGTAATGTTTTTGGATTTTTTCACCAAATTTGCAACATAGGTTTTTTGGGAGCCCTCCTCATGAACAGTGACACTGTTGTTTTGTTAATTGGTCCTAAAATGTGATTCCACGCAGTAACTGCAAAATCATCTTTTGGGACTGAATAATGACATGACAGTGACTGAATTCATGAGGTAGGGTCCCAAAAACCCCATGCTGAAAATGTGATGCCAAATGTCACAAAACTGATGGAGATATCCACCAAATTGAAAAAAACTCATTTACTGTATGCCATTATACAGCTTACTGGCATTTCTTCAGTTCGCAGTCAGCTTTGAAGAGTGCAGACATGTTCTTGTTCCACCAAAGATCATTGCTCCAGGCTCAGGAGTATGGGGTGAGGGTGGGTGGGGAAGTGTGATGCACAGAGGGTGGGTGCAGGTTGGGGAGGGGGCGCTGCAGACAATGAGGGACTATTTTCTTGTTTACAGGTTAAACAAAATAAACAAAACTGTTATGGAAAAGTTTTCTTTGTTACAGGGACATCTGGCACCCTGGGGGTGTGCTCCCAGCATGCCACCTAGGTGTTTTGTGGAGGGGAGACTGGAGCTAATGGGGATTGGACACCCCATCGGCAAAGAAGAAAGGGTCTTTGTTTGGGGGGGCATGATGCAGAGGGGGATTGGGCTTCCCCTTGGCAGACAAATTATTGGACAGAGGGACCATTAGGCTGATGGGGATTGGGCTCCCCCATCAACAAATTAACTGGGGAGGGGGCATGCCAACAGGGGGATTGGGCATCCCTGACATCATCTTTCTGGGGACTAGAGGCAGACGTCTACTGTGTCAGCCACTACCATATTTACTGAAATGTTACACCAGACAAGGTGCATCCTGCAATGAGGGGGTGCTCCCTCATTGCAGCAGTGAAATTCTTTCAGGTTAGTGGCAGGCTTTTGCACTGCTGTCATAGACAGCATGCTCATTTATTGTTGCCACAGAGACAAGCCCCACAATGCAGTGGGAGCATTGGCCACAACATGACAGCACATTTTATTTATTTATTTAGCTTTTGTTAACCAGGTAAGTACATTAGACAAACACATGCCTATTTTCAGGTATGACCCGGGAGAGTACAGGAAATTAAAGAACATACAGAGTACAATTTGAAACAAGTAGGGCAGATACACAGATGTCAGGAGAAGCATAACATACATAGTAAGATATCTCTGGTCACGATAGTAATCATAGTCAATATGCTAAGGTACAGCGTCACTGACACAACATCACCAGCAATATATATACAAAATTTACACATTTGCAAGATACATGGAATGAATACATTCAAGTATACTACTGAATATCCACAAACTGCTACTCCAGCAAGCTGTCACATGTTTCTTGTGCATGCGTGCAAGCAAACATAAAAAGCATGCCTAAAATACAACACGGCATGATCAGTCTCTGCAGTCCTGTAACTGCCAGAGGTTGGCAGCTCTACTGAGAACTTTTTTTCTGGTCTGCTGCCAAGTGTGTAAAATTAAAAACACTGCAGAAACATGTGTGTGTGTGTGTGTGTGCGTGTGTGTGTGTGTGTGTGTGCACGTGTGTGTGTGTGTGTGTGTGTGTGTGTGTGTGTGTGTGTGTGAGGGAAGGAAACACTGTGCAGGCAGCTGAGCCTTTCCAGTGCATACAGTTTTGACCGTAATGTTTAATTTCACTGTTGCAGTACTGTATATGCTAGCATAATAAACGCAAGGGAAAAAAAACAGCAGTACAGTAAGCAACCCAATACTCTGTCATTAAAATTATAATTTCTCCATGTCCATGTTTTATGCTTATATTGTCTGTTGCCTGCTTTCAATGCTTAGCAGCCATTGTGGCCATTGGCACAGGGAGGTAACTGATCTGTGCAAAAGGTCATACACCTTAGGTTGTATCTTGACTTTAAACCTCAAGGCTGTTTTTTTTGGTTTTTTTTGTCACAGGGTAGCTCCCCTTCCCCTCCCCCACACACACACTGTGAGTGCAGGTCTGTTTACTCATTAGTGTTCAGATATGCTTGACTCACACGGAAGTTTAATAATAATGTTCGTAGTTTGTTTGTAGATTTAATTTCTGTGACCTGCACAGTGTTCAGATATGCTTTACTCCCACAACAGAGTAAAAATAATGTGCATAGTATTTTTTTCTGGGATTCCAGAAGATCTAGAAATGATTTACATTGGTCACAAGACTTTTGTGTTTAGTGAACTTTCCATAAGTAAGTGATCTGATTACACTGCATGCCCCACTGGGCCAGGAAAGATCATTGTGGAGATCATTCTCCTGGCACAGTTGGGCATGTAATGTTTGCTGTAACCATTGCATGGAGAAAGTGTGTGTGTGTGTGTGTGTGTGTCTGTTTTTATTTGTATATTTATTTATTTTATTTGTTTATTGTTGACCGGGTAAGTGCACTAGACAAATCCTACCTATTTTCAGGCACGACCTGGGGGAGGGGGATACAGATGAATGCCAACTGACCTTGAACCAGATTAAGCTGTTGGTGGTATTTTTCAGTGAATGAGGGAAATTTGGCCAGGACACTGGGGAAATTCCCCTACTCTGATGGTAGGGGAACCCTTGGTCATCTGTGCAAGATGGCCAGTGTTGCTGCTTCCTCGGAGGAGATGGATGTCGCTGGTGCAGGAGAGTTTGCCTCCTCTCCTGTTCCTATTTTACTAGAGGCTACGGATGACGTGCTTGTTGCTGAGGGGTATAATTCTGCTACTTCTGGACCTGACCTGCTCACTATGGATTTGGTTCCTCATTCTGTTTCTGGGCTTTCCCCTGGGGATTCATCGGGAAACAGCCCTATGCTGCTGATGAGCAACAACACTGCGTCTTTGCTGCCGCAGAGATCGCAGTTGTTTTTACAAGTTCAACAGTTGGACCGCGACTTACAAACCCTTGTGTCTGCTATGCCTGTGTCTACTTTTTCTGCTGGTGTACCTGTGATAGAACCGGCTGCTTCTCCTACTGTGCTGGATGTTGTTCCTTTTCCTACTATCCCCTCAGCTTTAGTTCTGGCTGGCAGTTCTTCCGGTGGCTGTACCGTGTGCCTACAGCCCGTGGACCCGCAGGTTTCCAAACCTCCTTTCCAGTCCCCTACTTCGCCTTGAATACTGCCTGTTCTGCTGCAACTGCCTGCGTGGTTTCCAAGAGTTCACATCGACCAGGTAGGACTCCGGTTTGTGCTACTCCTTCTTTACTTCCGGCTTCGCTCAAGGTTTTGTCTGGCCACCTGCATGAACCACCGGGCAGTCCTTCTTGGTCTCCTCAGTGGGTGCTTCGGGAGGCTGGCTGGGAACAAGCTTCGAATGGCTCTTGGTCCCCGAACTCTCAGGACCCTGTTTTTGTGAAGATGCTGGACTCTGTTGCTTGTGCTGTGGCCATGACTCTACGGATATGAGCTCCAACGTTCGTATGCTTTCTTCACCTGCTGCTAATGACATTCCTGTTGTTACCTCTCATGTGTCTGTTCCTGGGGGGTCTTCTACTTTTACTGCCACTAATACTGTTGTTGCTACTCAGGGTTTACAGGATTTGGATTTAGGGGTTGGGGCCTCGACTTTTGGGGTCAGGGTGGTGGCAATCTGTGGGTCCCCTTCTTGAGGCTGTTCCTTCTCGGGCTACCACTCAGCAGCATTCCTCTTTTAAACTTTCTGATCTTTTCCAGAATAGGAAGGAACCTGCCCCCCGTAGGAATGCTGTCCGTTTCTTGTATAAAGGGATTTACAGGAATCCCCAGATAGACTTTATATTGCTCGTATATTATTGAAAAACTCCATGAAATTTTTTTCCTCAGAGATTTTTGGTCTCATTAATATTGGTAACTCTAATTTTGACGTCAGTTTTAAAACCAGGTCTAGCTTGGATAGGTCTTGGGCCCGTTATAATACCCTTAAGAATTCCCCCCTTTGGGTCCCGTTTTTGGTAATTCCTCAAAACCTGCTGTTAGAGTGATTACTGTTATGTTTAAAAATGAAGGTGTTAATATAGAGGACATTTTATTCTGGCTTCGAAAATGCTGTGAGGTGCTGGATACCCCAACCCCTATTTTAGATACTGAACAAATACGAGATGAGGGTTGGAGGATTCGGGTGAAACTGTTTGTCACGAACTCTGGTAATATGCATTTATTTAGTTCTTTCTATCTCGGTAGGGATAGGGGTGATATTTTTTATGTTGGCCAGCCCACGACCTGTTTTAAGTGTGGCTCCTGGAAGCATATTAGTTCAGCATGTGATACTCTTCGCTGTAGTCATTGTTTTAAATTTGGGCATAGCTCTTCCAAATGTCTGAATCTTTTTCGTTGTAACCTGTGTGAAAATACTGGCCATGCTTATGGTTCCTGTCCTTGGGCTTCTCATAATAGAGAAGATTGTCCTTCTCACGAAGACATTATTTCTAAAGCACAACATCAGACATCAGTCCACTCTGCTACTTCACTAGAACAGACTACTGAGGCAGTCGCTGAGGGTTCTGTCAGTGTTACGCAGGATATTGGGGTAGTTGCACCTATAGTGGACCAGCCTGCGGACATTCAGGTTGACCCTGTAGCTCCGGCTGACTCTAACCCTGTGGTACTCTCTGCTATGCCACCTCCTCCTTCCCTGACCCCCCCCAGGAAGATTTGGGTTTTACAACGGTGTCTAAAAAACAACCTCGGTTAGGGAGACGTGTGAAACCATCCTTTGTTGAAGATCCAGACACTGAAGGTACCTCCGTGGATTGGGCACAGGGTAATACGTTTGAGGTGTTACATTCCGATCCCACTGATAGGGAAACGGATGATGAGGGCACTGACACTTCCTCCTTATTGTCTAATACGGATAATGAAGATAGAGGGGGAACAGATTCTATACCTAAACGGACAAGGCAATGTAGGAAGGCTAGGCTCAAATAGGTTTATTTTCTGTTTTGTACTTTTCTCTACTTCTTTATGGATATTCTCTCTATAGCTACTATTAATGTTAATAGTATTAAAGGGGGTAGAAAAATGACCAGTACGCTCTTGTCTCTTCAGGCCACTACTTGTGATATTGTATGCCTACTGGATACCAGATTGAAGTCCCATGCTGAATTACAAGCTGCTTCGAGGGCCTGGCCTCTGGGTGCTTCCTTTTGGTCTATAGGTACTGATACCTGTGATGGGATTGGCATTCTTTTTACTACTTCTGCTATTCAGGTAACTAGGTTAGTTGAGGTATTTCCTGGGAGGGCTTCGTTACTTGATTTTTCTTTTGTAGGGGAGAGGTTTTGTTTAAGTGCTGTTTATGCCCCCCAAACTAAAGCCTCTCGGGTCGATTTGTTTGAGGCTGTACATCAATATTTACATACTTCCAGGTTGGTATTTTGGGTTGGTGATTTCAGTTGTGGTCTCCAGCATTCAGATAGGGGTTTAAAGACTTCTAAGCTTTTTTGTGATACTATTGCTCTTAATAGTATTGTGCAAACTGCTGGTCTACAAGATACTTGTCGTAGTAGACATTCTACAGGGGGTTACACTTTTTTTAAGGGTGCACTTAAGACCCGTATTGATTTTATTTTTGCCGCTAATGTGTTAAGAGTCTTTGATTCGTGTACTAGGGTGGTGGAATTTTCGGATCATGTTTTGTTACAGTCTAAAATTTCTTGGAAAGACACTCCTAGATGTCATAAAAATGGATGGCATTTGAATAATGCCTTATTACATAATGTTAAGATACAGAAGGCTTGGCGTCATGATTGGAACGTCAGATTGTCAGTTAATGACTGTTATGAAGATATTTCAGACTGGTGAGAGGATTCCAAAAAAGGCTGGAAAGTTTTGTTTCAATCCACAGCTCCATCCAGGAGTAAGCGGGATTACTTACAGTATCTGGAACTACGTCATCATTTACAAAATTTGATATCTTTATCAGTTACTACTGGACAGGATTATGGTACTCAGATTCACCATGTGAAGCAGACAATGATGTCTCTTCAATATACTCATGCAAAATCATTGGTGCAAGAGGCTAGATTTGGTACTCAGCTTAGGAAATCTTCTTTAGATCCCTATACTAGTTGCCAGGATCGGGTCAAATGTAGGTTTCTTTCAGAACTGCTTTCTTCTATGGGTCACAGTGTTTCTACCCCTGAGGGAATTCTATCCATAGTGGAGGACAGATTTCGATCTATGTTTCAACCTCCGGGTAACGAGTGATGATCTGTCAGGTCTTCTGACAGATTTACAGTTGCCACAGGTACCTACCCAGTGTGTTCCTCAGTTGACAGCTCCTGTTACTGAATCTGAAGTTTGGAAAGCTGTTTCTCACATGAATTCAGATGCTGCTCCTGGTTTGGATGGGTTGGGGTGGGATTTTATCAGTTTTTACTTGATGACCTGGCCCCTGCTTTGGGTCTCTTTTTAATCATATGTTGCATTATGCTTGTTTTTCTGCCTCTATGCAGGAGGCTGTTTTGGTATTACTGCATAAAAAAGGTGCTCATGCTGACCTGGGGAATTGGAGACCATTGAGTCTTCTTAATGCTGATAGGAAGATTGTGGCCCAGGATCTTATTGAATAGATTAAATACAGTTTCTGATGGTTTAATTAGTCCTGCTCAGACATGTGCAGTCCCTGGTAGACAAATTAGGGATAGCTTGATTGTACTTCGAGAGCTGTTTCAGCAGGCAGATTCTTTACATCTCTCTCGGTGGGTGGTGAGTATGGATCAAGAAAAGGCCTTTGATATGATTTCACATGACTTTCTATTTGCTGATCTGTCAGCATTTGGTACCCCTGTTGTATTTGTTTTTTGGCTTAAGGCTTTTTATATGGATGTCACTTTGTGTCCTAATGTGAATGGGTGGTATGGTAATAAAGTCCTGGTCAGGAGAGGGGTAAGACAGGGTTGCCCTCTTAGTCCCCTTTTATATGTATTTTGTATAGATGTTCTTCTTTGACTTATTCAGTTTGCTCCAGATATTCAGGGTATAGGAGTTCCTGGCTCTGGTTTTTTGGTTAAGGCTTTAACATTTGCTGATGATATGGTACTTACATTAGGGATTGACATGACAGATGTGGCCCTTTCTTCAGTAATGCAAAGATATGCAGCAGTCTCAGGTTCCAAGATTCATTGGAACAAGAGTTTGGGTATTCCCCTGGGCAGTACTCCACTTCCCACTTCTGGATCTATTGGGGGCTTTAGTATTATGGATGGCGTAATGCCGATCCTTGGGGTACATTTTGGAGGTCGGGACATGGCTACTAGGATTTGGATGTTATGCTTCAGGAAGGCGGAATGTCTGGTTCAGGGTTGGCGGAATAAATTGATTTGTAAGAAGAAACAGGTCCTTTTGATTAAATCTTTGCGTCTGCCTATCTTTTTATATATTAGCTATGTTTTTCCACCACCACAAGGTTTATTTACCAGATTGTTAAGTTTTTTTTTTTTCATGCCTTTTGGGGCTCTAGGTTGAACCCGATAAAGCGGGATATTGTTTATAAGCCTATTTCCGAAGGGGGCATTGGTATGGTTCATCTACATTTAAAAAGCAGAGCAATTTGGTTCTTTCTCTTTTCACACTTTGAATACAACATTTTTCTGTATTGTAAAGACACTGTTTTAGGATAAGAAGTTCAGACAATACAGATATTCATAAATGACAAAGTACGGTGATACTTTAGTACATCATTATTGAAAGGGATACATTTAGCTGGTTACAGTGAACTCCAGACTTAGTTTGATATCACATTGTGATGCAGGCAGGTGCAGTACAGGAAGAATCCTTCATCCTGTTAAGCCAGCTGAAGTTTAAAAGCAAAAACAGTATTACCAAAATGTTTCAGGATTCACAAGATCTACTTTCTGCTGTTGCCTTAAGGTATCTTCTTCTCGAGACTTCACTACCAGTGAACGGTTTTGTTATTTTAGCCTCTGTTTTCCTTTTTTTAGCTGGTGGTGGTTTAAGGTGGGTTCTCTTGAGGTCTCAGCATTTTTTGAAGACTTTGAGCACTGACAAGCTAAAAATTCACTTTGAACTCTGTCATTTTATCTTCAGAATTTCTCCATTTTTGTCTGGTACTGGGCTTCGTGAATCTCCCATGGCTTGCTGCTTGGTTCATGTTTTGAGTTTTTGAGGTGACCTGTGTGAGGTATATGGCTGAGGAATATTTTTGGGTGATGGGACATCCTGGACAGGCATTCATTTTATGTGGGCATTGCTGTCTAATAGATGCCCACATAAATGTGTGCATTTGCCAATCAGATTATAGAATTCATTTTCCCAGTTTTCTAAATTGTTTTAATGACAACTTAAAACTTACTACATGACATTCAGTAAAATCAGGTTTTCATTTACAACTGAATTTAACAGGTGATTATTTCAGTCATGTATGTTTTGGTGTTAATACTGCAATTTCTCTAATAATCAATGGGAAGGGACATATACATATACAGCTTGAGCGGCTGTGAAAATAACTGGATAACACAAAGAGATTCATTAGTGACAACAGTGACAGTGACCTGTCCAAAAAAGGTTTTACTGTTGCCACAATGGATATGTGAAGGGTTGCTGTCATCACAGCTGACTACTGAACCAGAGTGAAGATTTTACAGTTCTGATGTCATCACTGTGCTTAGTACACCGGTTCAGCCAGCTGGTAAAGGCAGAGAAAAACAGCAACCTTTTCAAACAAAGTACATATTTTAAAAGCTGTAACTTGTAAAGTACTGTTGTATTTCTTAAATATACAATAGCATGACTCAAAATATGCACTTTATCATCACTCGTGAGTGGCAGGACTTTCATAACTCACTCGTGGCTCTGCCACTCTTCATTAATGATCCTGTACACTCCCACTTGATGATACATCACATATTTTGAGTCAGCTGATTGAATATCCCCTATGTCTGAGGAAATATTAATTAGCTGTTATATTCTGGGGGGATAAATATAATCTTCATTAATTCTGTGCAAACCTGCACTAACATGACAACAGCAAAATTGTTTATCTCAGGTTGACAGTGAGATAGTCACTACAGAAACTATAAACATAACCACGTTCCTCAGTGGACATTGACAATTTTATAAGGCTCTGGGCAGAGCCTATATCCCTTCTGTCATTGATCAGACTATAGCTCTAAAACGTTTTTTCCTGCAACTACCTTTTTAGACATTTGGATATATCCTTCACAGCTGCAAAGTAGTGCACTCCCCCTCTGATTTTTGCTATTTGCTGCTCTATGTTAAAGGCATCTGAAGGGAGGGGGGATGCTACTGTATTGTGCCTCAGAACTTCTCGGGATAGTAACAAAAAAAACTTCTTAAACTGTTGTTTCTATCATCTGTCCAGCTCAGTCTAATAGATGTATTCTATTTTGTTCAGCAGCCTAGGGGTTAACTCATTATATGATGTCTGTAGTCTACAGTGTCAGATTACAGACAGTGAACGTGTGCAGCCTGTGAGCTATTTCATTCCTATGGGCAAACATATGAACTGGGGGGCTGTAGCCCCATCACTTTTTTTGGCCTGAAGGATAACAAACAAACAAAAAAGTAAGCACAAACTAGCATGACAGAGTTAATTAAGTCCAGCTGCCCAGGCTCATACAGAACAGAAGATGTGCTTTGTGCTTGTTTGTGGTTTCTGGAGCCAGAAGTGTCAAGTGCTTTCAAGTGTGTATGTGTGTGTGTGTGTGTGTGTGTGTGTGTGTGTGTGTGTGAGCATGTGAGAGGAGAGAGAGAGAGAGAGAGAGAGAGAGACAGATAGTGTGTTTGTGTGTTTGTGTTTGTGTGTGTATACAATCCTGCTTTGGGATGGGCCATGTGACACAGACTGCTCATCTCTTAGCTAGCATTTATGATCTAAGGCTCTGTTTGAGCATTCCCTCCCATGCAGCAGCAGGTCAGTGTAAAACTAAGCTACAAGGAAAAAAAAAACAACAAATTTACAGAAACACTGGAGAGACTAAGTAACTTAATCAGAGCCACACAGTATGGAAATGGAGGCTGTGGGAATTAAACCCATGTCTGAATGCTGGTTGTACAAAGCCCATTTATAGCTCATTACTCTAATCTCTAAGCTATACTGCCAACCCCATAAATAGTGAACAATTTAGACTGGGTCGTTAATAGCTCAAAGGAATCAACAAGCATGCATTTTTGTAGAAGTTGATGTTATTTTTTAAAATACCAGTTCTCATTTTGTTACTGCTTAATCTTAACTGGCCTTTTGGCAAATTCAGTAAGTGTTTCTGATTCACACATTGCTGGCATTGACCATTTTAGAACAATATGATCTTCTTTAGAACTTACATTGTTGGTACAATGCATCTGTGTTCTAATTTAGAATTCTTAGGTTCATGGGGACATAAACAACATCATACAATTCTTATATGGCACTTTGCAGCAGTGTGTAACCCATATATATCCAATTGGTTAACTAAAAGGCCAGCAAAAATGGGACAGAAACAGAAGGGGACCCAGTTTATGAAAAAAAGCTTCTACAGGAAACATTACTCACAGGTTCAGTGCAGTGCTCCTTTAACTAAGCCTGTAGAGAATGTCAGGTATTTTAACTAAATGGTAAGGAACTCTGTTTACAGGGATTTGGACCCATCTACAGATAAATTCTCCCCATAGACTTGCATTAGTTATACAGGAAAACAGAGGAATTTGGCTTCCACTGGAAATAATGTATGACTAAACTGCACTATATGACACCAACAAGAAAATAAGTTTGGTCATTTGGTAACTTTTTGCAACCCTATCAGCTCTGGCTAGAGTTTGTTTGAATGGGCATTACAAGTAGTCCATGGTGGCTGCATAGGACAAAGAATAGGCTGTAACTGGCAAACACATACACTGGATAAGTATGGACAAAAAGAGAGCTTAAAAGATGGTGATTAGCCTTTGTCAAAAACAATGGAGTCGAGGATCAATGATTGCCACGTGTACACCCTTGGTGGCATGATGGAACGAGTGGATATGACTGAGTACTTTAAATTCATTGCATGAGTTTATAACATACAGTTGTCCACACTGATCAGAATATAAAAGTTCTTTAGAAGAAGACATTGCATGCAGCGACAAGACACTACATTTATGAGAGATGTCATGAAGTACAGTACATCCTCAAAAGAATGGCTGTATCATACTCACAACAGCCTCCCAGTGGAGGCAATTGGTACAAAAACATGAGAAATATTCCCAAAGAAGTGATATAGGTAGAATGGAGCAAGTTCGTTATGGAATGTGGTGTAGGTAAAATATACATACTTCATGCATACTCAGCTGTCTAACATGTAACTATAAAATGCACATAACACATGTGCCAAAAGTCACTTGTCTGTCTTTACTTATGTATGTTTACATGTTTGTGTCACACCTAAGTATTCAAAACATCCATATTCCATTTAATCGATAATGGCATGAATGTCAGTAGTGCACTGCTACAAAGTCTTCCCATAGAGATGCTGCTTGAAAACCTTGTACACCTTTCCCATTTCATCACTTTTGGAATTGTGAGATATGGCTCTGTATTACTTCAGCCTTTCCGGGTCTTGGGAACTCAGCTGTGTTTTTTGTCAGTTGTCTGTGTTTCACTGGGGTTGGCTCAGGTTTGCTTCTCTTCTGGGCCATGACATTCTGGGCCATATTTGCCAGGTACTCGTATGTTTTAATTTTGATGACTGGCTTTGCAACCCATGCTTTCTTAATTTTTGCATAAACAATTTGGTACTTCTCCTTGCCACTCTGGTTCACTGCAAAACCCCTGCTGACATTGCTGTTGTGGTCCATTATGGCCAATCGATGTCGTGCCAACATTCCCTCATACGCATAGTGACGCCTCTTGGGGCAGTACTTCAGTACAAGAGAATGGTACACCTCCATGTCTCCAGTGTGGCAGAATATCATTGCTTTGGATAGGTTATTTAAGAATTTATTATTGAAAATTACCTTTTTTAAGACATTGTGAGCAGGTGTACCTTCATTCCATGACGCCTTTGTATGATGAGCCTCTTTAGACATTTTTGGGATGCTGCACTTCTTGACTTTGGGTCTGCTGGACCAGCAAAGTTTATTTGCAACATGGTAGATAACAGAACTGAACATTAGCCGCAGCATTTTGGCATCACCATTAAAGTTTCCACGTGACCACTAGAAGTGGTGGAACACTGACTGGATCCATGGCTCCTGGGCTGAGTGGATGCAGAGCAATCATTTGGTATACAGTTTGAATAATTATGCTCATAACCAGGTGTAGATTCCTTTTTGACTCCCCCTGCCCCCATTTTCTGGAGCTTTGGCTGGACATGTGAAGTTCCCTTGGAATGTCCCCCCTTAATCTTGGATGGTAAATACTGGGACAAGACTGGGAGTTGACAAATGGACGACCAATCCACAAAGTTAGTTTTCCCTTTACTTGTCTTTCCAGTTTGGAGTGTGCAACACATTGAAAGAAGTCTCATTCCTTTGCAGGATATGAACTCACACATATTTACACTACGGTTATAAAACACTCCATCTCAGCACTGGCAAACCCTGTGAACTGGGGTCCTAACTCTCCCTTCTTCAACAAGAACCCTGAATGTCCTTCATGGTGAAGCAAGGCTTCCTCCTCAAAGTTCTGGTACTAACACCTGAGGGTCACTTGGGGACCAGTGCCAGAAGAGGGTGTCTGATGGCATGAGTTCCAACTTTACCCAACCTCAGTACTTGGCCTCCCTTTGTCTCAAAATTACACTTGTAAGAACTCTTTTAAATGGATCACTGAGCTACTGGGTTTGACATCTGCAAAGAACCAGTACTCCTGTCTATTTGTGAGGTTCTGTGCTACCACCAGGCCTGTGGGTTGAGAGCAATGCATCCCACTGGTGCCCTTCACATAAGCACACCTACTCCACTATTTATGTCTTTTCTCTTTTTTTCCTTCTTACAAGAGCACTATAAAAGTACTTCCACTCTAATATGTCTAGCACAGTTGTGTTGCTGCGAGTGAGTAGAAAAATTAAGGACAAGAGCAGGTAACTCATCTTAGGCACCAGCAGGTGTCAGCAGGAGGAAGCAGCTAAATGGGACTCTGCAGGTCAACTAAAGTAAGGCACCTGTTCACTATTGCATAACATTCAGTACTGGGAAGGATGGAAGGTCAAAGGTAGGTCAAAACTAGGAATAACAGCAACACCCTATCTAGAGTAGTAGTATAAAGAGATTTAAACAAGGAACAGAGGAACACAAATAGAAACAAACAAACAAAAGGGAAAACAAGAAATGCTCTATCAGGGCAAGGGTTCAAAAATATTTCTAGACAACGCAGTGAGAACAGAAGTTGGGCATGCTGGGAGTTGTGCAGTGCAGAGACAATGGGGTGGCAGTTTTTAGAGAGAACTTCTGGAGACTGCAGTGCTACCCCATCTGCACACACCTCCACTGGTGGAGAGAGAGGAGGTTGCTAGGCTCCAGGCCTAGTTGGCTAGGATCTGGGTGACATCTTCCCCCAACCAGGGGCCACAAAGTCTGCCACCATTACCTAAGAAGATGTTAGGAAGGAGGAACGGCTGGACTGTGATGGGTCCTCAGCTGGTGTCTGTGCAATTCCTATGCTGCTGTGGCTAAGCAGGACTGCAGGAAGATGCACCTGTGGTAGAGGCCAGGGAGGATGTGGGAGTACTCCATAATGAAGCCCACAAAGAGGTTGGAAGAGGACACCAGAAATGAGGATGAAGCAATTTCAGGTGAGGGATTTGACTGTGAGGGGATAGATTTGAGAATATGAAAGGGAGGTGAGGGGAGGGTAGAGGGAGTTTAGGTGCCTACATGGCACCATGGTCTGGAGGGATGGGAAGTGGATCCCAAGGATCACTATGGCAGCAGGACAAGAGGGAAAGCTTGATGTCACTGTCAACCTGAGGACTAATTACTTGGATAGGGATGGGGTGAGGACAGTGCGGGGGGGGGTTAGGGAGCTGGGGAGGTGTCTTAGACTGGTATCACACTCAGTGGCTTTCGCTGAGGTACTGCCTGTCTACAATTTGGAGAGAAGAGGGATCTCCACACCTGAAGCTTCAACTCATGGCTGAAGGAATGGTGCAGAAGGGAGAGGTTCACAACATTGGGGACTGGGGACCCAGCTGGGAGGATAAAGGCCTTTGCAGGGTTGATGGCCTTCATCCATCCTGGAGGGGAACCACAGTCTAGGGTGGATGGTGTTAAATGTTACTTTGATGAACATTTAAACTAGCTGAGGAGGGTGGTGGAAGAGATCGGGGAGGCAGAAACTCCCCCCCCCACAGGCTGAAGTAGAGAGCAGGGAGACCCCAAAAGGAGCATAATACCTGGGATGCAAATTAATGCAGGAAGCAAGGTGGAAGAAATGAAGTGGGATGGGAGTGGGTGCATTAAAAAAAGAACGGGGAAGAGGGAAATAAAAAACCAAAAAAGTGGGTAACAAACGGAGTGGTAACATAATCTGGAAAGCCATGTGTGTGAATGCTAGAAGTCTAAGAAACAAGATTCCAGATGTAAAGGTCACAATGACAGAGGCCGACCTGGATATTGTAGCCATTACCAAGTCATGGTGCACTGAAAACCATAACTGCGACATGGCCATACCAAGCTATACTCTGCTCAGGAAGGACAGAGTGGGAAGGAAAGGAGGGAGTGTGGTACTTCATGTGATGGAGGGCATCAAAGTAACCGAGATTCAGGGAATACAGGGGAAAAGAGGTACTGTGGGTCACCCTAGAGATGGGGAATGGAGACTCTGTTTGCAGCGGTATGATCTACAGACCTCCAGTGCAGAGTGCGGAGTTCGATAACCTACTAATGAAAACCATCAGCAGATGGCATAAAGGGGGAGCTGCTGTTGCTGGGGGACTTCAATCTGCCAGATGCAGCTTCAGCTAGAAGCAGGAAAATCTTGGACTCCCTTCAGGGGGCATTCCTCAAGCAACCAGTCAGTGAATCCACTCGTGATGTGGTAATTCTGGACCTGGTACTCACCAACAAGGACAGTGTTTGCAGATGTTAAGGCAGTTGGGGGGATCACCTGAAGACCAGCGATCAATGTACCATGTGGTTCTATAGAAGGACGGCTGCAGAACTTGAACCACACAAAGATGAGGGTCCTGGACTTCAGGAAGGCAGATTTTAAAAGGATAGGTGAATACCTCTAGGATGACCTGACGGGGGTATGAATTTGGTGGAGTGGAGGAATGGAAGAGAACTAAAAAGGGAAAAAGAGACCACTATGGTTCTTGGAAGAGGTGGCAGAAAAGGTAAAAGGCAAGAGGGTAGCATTCATAAGGTAAGAGGAGATGCAAAGGGAGCAGGATCGGGAGTTGTATCAGTGGAAATGGAGGGAAGCAGGGAGATCAGTAAGGAATGCAAAGTCACAAACCAAAGATAGAATAGCCAAGGCAGTAACAAAAAGGGGAAAATTTTTTTTTTTAGGTATTTAAGCGAAAAAGGAAGACCAGGGGTGGGATTTTAAGGTTAAGAAGGGAAGGGTGGGACTGTGTGGGGGGCGGGCAGACATCCTGAACAAATTGCTTTGTTCAATGTTCACAAAGGAAGGAGACTGGGAGGAACCACAAAAATGTAACAGGAGCATTGGAGTGAGGGAGGTGGACACTAGTCCATTTTCAGAGGAGACAGTCCTGAAGGGACTTGCAAATCAGAAAGTGGACAAAGCAATGAGGCTGCACAGAGCCCACCCAAGGGTATTGAGGGAACACAGGGAGGTACTGGCTGTACCTCTGATGGCCCTATTTAACTGTTCTTTGGAAAAACGATTGTTCCTGGAGGACTGGTGGAGGACAGACGTAGTCCTACTTCACAAAAAGTGGTAGAAGGGAAGAGGCTGGCAGTATAGCCTAGAGGTTAGAGTAACAAGCTATGTGAGAGGTTGGTACATCCAGCAGACCTGGGTTTGATTCTTACAACCTCCATTTGAATACTGTGTTACTCTGAGCAAATCACTTAACCACCCCAGTACTCCCAGGTCATCCCTGGAAACAGGCACTTGTGCCTAGTGGGCCTTACCCAATTATCAAAGAAAAGAAGCCTGACTTTGGTGGTCAGAATGTTAAAGGAATCACTGCTGAAAGAAAGGATTGTGGAATATTTTGAATCTAGTGGGTTACAAGACAAGAGGTGGCATTGATTCTTGGGGGGGGTGGATCATGCTAAACAAATTTGATAGAGTTCTTTGACTATGTGACCGAGGAACTGGATCAGGTTGGAGCAGTGGACATAGCCTACCAAGATTTCAATAAGGCATTCAACACCATTCCACATAAGGGACTAGTAAACTAACTGGGTAGCTTATGAGTGGATCTAAAGGAAGTAAACTGGGTAAGAAATTGGTTAAATGATAGGCAGCAAAGGGTGGTGGTCAACGGAGTTCACTCAGAAGAAGGGAGGGAGACCAGCGGGATGCCTCAGGGATCAGTGCTGGGACCTGACCTCTTTAATGTCTTTAAATTGACAATGCAGAAGAGCTGGAAGGGAAGGTGCATCTTTGCAGATAATACCAAACTCTGCAATAGGGTAGACACTCCAGGGGAGGTGGAAAGGACGAGCAGATACCTGAGAAAACTCAAGGAGTGTTCACGGGAATGGCAAGTGGGTTTCTATGTGAAAAAGTGCATAATAATGCACTGGGGGCACAAACCCCGGGGCAGAGTACAAAATGCGGGTGGTGGTATTGACAACGACCAAGCAGGGAAACAGATCTGGGGATGATCATATCTGATCACCTAAAGGTGACCAGGCAGTGAAACAAGGCAGTTGGCAGGGCAAGTGGGATGCTTGGGTGCATAGGGAGGGCTATCTACAGAAGAAAGAGGGAGGTGATGTTGCCTCTGTATTGATTGCTGGTAAGACCCCATCTAGAGTACTGTGTCCAGTTTTGGAGACCACATCCCGGAAAGAATGTAGAGTGGAAGTGGTCCAGAAGAGGGCAAACTAAAATGGTGCAAGGTCTACATCAGAAGCCCTATAAGGAGCGATTAAAGGACCTAAATATGTACACCTTGGAAGAGAGGAGAGAGAAAAGGGATATGATAAAGACCTTACAATACCTCATGGGGTAAACTAGGTACAAGAGGGAAGTATTTTTCAGAAGAAAGGACAAGGGGGCATGTTAGGAAGCTGAAGGGGGTAGACTCTGGAGATATGTGAGGAAGTACAGTACTTCTGCACAGAAAGATTGGTGAATTCCTGGAAGTCTTCCTGCGGAGGTGGTGACGGTGAAAACAGTGGTAGGATTCAAGAATGCATGCTATAGGCATAATGGAATCTTAGGGAAAGGAAAGGGGTGGGTGAAAGGCCTAGAGATCAAATAAGATCTACAGTGATACTATAGGCAGTGAAAAATGGGCAGACTAGGTGGACCAAGCTGTCCTAGTCCTTATCTGCCAGTGCCAGCACATTCTGTGTTATAGCCTACTCAGTCCAAACCCTTAAAGCCTCCATCACGAGTAGTAGGAAACATGGGCGCCATACTGTATTTGTCTTCAATATATGTGGTACCCCAGATGGGGCACCTCTCTCTCTCTCTCTCTCTCTCTCTCTCTCTCTCTCTCTCTCTCTCTCTTTCTCTCTCACCATATCCTGACAAAAGGAGACAGAAAGAGAGAGAGAGTTTGGAACAGATTAGTTTATCTCTCAGCAGTAGTACCCAGGAAGAATAATACGGTCCAGGGAGAGTTCCAGGGAGATAGGGAACTTAGGCAGACTGGATGGGCCTTGGGTCTTTTTCTGCCATCATTGTCTTTGTTTCTATGTCTAAAGTTCACTAGAAAGCCTTGATTGATGGTGCTGAGCTGTTCTGTGGCTGCAGCTCTAAACAGTCATATGTATAATGGACTACAGCATGGCTTCCAGGGTGTAATCTCCCTTAGTCAGTAATTACACTTCAATAACATGTTAACTTAATTACTGTAGCTGTGTTCAAAGCCCTCTCCTTGCAAAAGAGCAAATTAAATCTGTGTTTTCTTAGTTGCCTAATGTGGATAATAACCATAGCAGAAATTGTTCTTTAACTTACATCTGCATAGGGATAATAATTGCAAAGGTCTACTACTGGCAAAACTCTTTGTTACAAAAACACTGACATGAATAATGTTTTTCCTATCTTCTTTATATTTTTATTATATTTATTATTCAGTATAACAAACAAGGTAGACAGAAACACCACCTTTTTTGTTGAGTTTCATTATCACTGCATGACAGTCATATTCTTTCCCTAATGGAAGGCGCTTGTACAGCAACTAATACTGTATAAACGTTTGTAGGGTGAGGGTGCTGAGATCTCTTCCCCATACTCCAAATTGGAGAGTATGCTTAACTTTGGGACCATGTTCAGCTTATAGTGTGAGGCGTCTGGTCTGCTTTTTTGAGAGCTGCCAGGCAGCAATACAGCGAATCTGCATACCTTTTCTGTTTCATCAAGCTCAATGTTTATAACCACATGCTGACAGATACTGTGACTCACCTGCAAATGGACAGTTCTATCCTTAACAGCTTAAAATGAAAGTCTGTGCAACCTTTTTTTCTGTTTGCTTGTGTAGATTGTAGACATGCCAAAACGTTTTCCTCTCTTGCAGCCCCCAATTTCATCCAAATTTAAATTTAAGTAAAGTTGCTTCACTCCTTTCTGCCCTGGTGTGAAAACCTGTTTCATACCATTGTAAAGGTCATGACCCCACTCATAAAAGGAAACATGGGAGCTAATTTTGCATATTTACACATCAAAGGGACTGGGAGTAATCAAAGATCTCCTAGTACATAAAAATCAGTCGGTTGAATAACAAAACTCAAAAGCACCAGCATGCTTCCATTTGCATTTTTCCAACTCAGATACATTTTAAACAACAGAAAACATTAGGGAACTTACCTTGAAAAGTTGATGGCCAGCACAAGACAAGATTGTCTTATAGGGCACACCTCTTAATTCACCTGGAAAGACTGAGACAGACAACGAGCTTTGGAGGAAAATGGCCACAGCCATGTAGTCATTAGATATTATTCAACAGATACGGCCAAAGTCAGAGTTACTGGCAGCTGTCCCCCCACTCCAGCTGGGGCCACCTAACCAGTCAGAGAACCATGTGAGATCACCAGCTCTGGGCATGAGGGATGGTTCTTGATCAGGTATGGAAGTGTCTTTCCCTGCCAGAGGACTCCACAATGCTGCAAGCGGATATCCAAGGATACTGCCCTTCTGATTGCCCCCCCTTGAAGGGAGAAAACTCCAGCCATCCGGTCCACACCTCCTGTCAGCGTCAGGATGATCTGGCTGCACAAGACTCATAAGTCCCTGTTACCCACTCTGTACAGACCTTCCAAGACTACCGAACCACGACAGGGTGAGCATTGCTGCAATGCTCAACCCTCCCCCCACAAGCAAATCACGCTATCGCTTTCTCCACTGCCCTTTGCATGTCCTCTAAAAACCTATTTAGCCTTGTTTCTGATAAGTGCACTCAATCTCAGCATGTCTCA
This sequence comes from Neoceratodus forsteri, assembly GCA_016271365.2. NCBI lineage: Eukaryota > Metazoa > Chordata > Ceratodontiformes > Ceratodontidae > Neoceratodus > Neoceratodus forsteri. The sequence goes on from CM028138.1 coordinate 157,498,660, forward strand.
TTATGACCCCCCAATAATGTCCATAAATGATCACAGGGTTGCATTGTGGAGTCTGTGCATCTTCTCTATCACCCTGTGGTTGCGAGCATTCTGTCATTGTTGCCGTTGAATGATATCTGACCAAAAGATGTGCACTTGCGACCAGATTTCCTTCAAAAAGGCCAAGCCTGTCTTTATGCTGTGCGTCAGGTCCAGTGACTTCATGGTCCCCAAGTCATTCCCTCCCAGGTGAATCACTAATACACTGGGAGGATCCTGCCGCCCAGCTTTGGCTTGTAACCTCGGTAGCAACTCACACCATGTCTCCCCCCATCCAATGCACCGCTGCCTGCTGAGGGTCCAGAAATAGGTTCTTGCCACCGTGGTACTGCCTTGCCAGGACAGTGGCCCAGTGAACAAAGGAGTGGCCGAATACCCAAAATTGTACCCTCTGGGAGTTGTCACTTGTCAAGACATAACAAGACATTACAGCATATGTGGTCTAATGTAACTTTCAAATGCCTGTGACCACTAGTCTAGGGCCTGAATCTGCCCATCTGTTAACCCTTCTGCCCTGGCATGTGATGCAGTCCCAGTCTTAAAGGACTGGGTGTTATATTCTTATACATCATGCCCCAACTGCCTCAAAGTCCTTTGAAGACATGCCTGAATTGATACACCATTGCGCGTTCCATCATCGTGTCTAAAAAATGCTGCCTCCCATTTGTCAACTTGGTTGCATAACCCTGGACCCATGCCTGAGTATCCCATTGCACCCTGGGGACACTCTCAGGCTGCTCCAACATACTCATGCACTATGGTCAGTTTTGCTTTTCTGCAGTTGGACAAACGGTCACTACCACCAGCATCTCCCAATGCCAGTGGCAGCCCCACTGCCTTGCTTGCTGTAAGAGCTCTGACACCTGTAATGCCCTGTAAAAAGCCATCAAGTTGGCTGTTCTTAACAGACAAGACTCTGACAGTGACAAGCAGACCTTTGGAAGCTCATCCCATACTTGCTTGACTAGGACTGGGCTGATGGGCCACCAGCCATCTGTTCTCTTGGGAACTGGCTGTGCTTACCCCTGTTGCATCTATAAGAGGGGGAAAGCCCTTCATGGTATCTGCTTATCCCATGGACTTCTGGTATCATGCTATGCCCATCATATGTTGTCCCTTTGTGTAGCTGGCATAACCCCCTCCCATTTTTTGTAGAGGACATATGCGCATAGCTGGTCTACTGGGATGGGCCATGTCGTTTTCAACCCCTGTACCTTTTGCATACCAAGGAAGCTGTCTAACCTCCTCTGATATGATATCTGCATATTTTGTGCTTTGGAATTCCTGAGAAAATTCCAGGCTTCTGTATTACCAATTCCCAAAGGTACGGTGGGACTTCCCTGGGATGCTTTTCCACTCCTGGCATCAATTCTTGAAACTTCTGACACTGTAATATATTGTGATAATATAATAGTTGTTAACAGAAAAGGACCCTTTAGTCCATCCAGTCTGCCTTAAAAAATGTTTTACCTTTTGTACTGCTGCAGATCTTCTTCGATATGTGGCCTTTCTCCCCTGCCCTGGCTCTAATGCTTGAATTCTGCTACCATTTTGGTACCTACCACCTCTACTGGTAGTCTGTTCCAGGAGTCCACCACCCTTTCCATGAAGAAGTACTTTCTCACATTACCTCTGAGTCTCCCCCTTCCAATCTCCAATTATATCCCCTTCACTTTGAGCATCTTTTGCTATGTAGTATGCTACTGTCCTGTACCTTATTCATGCCCTTGAGGTATTTGAATGTCTCTATCACGTCTCCCCTTTCCCTTCTGTCCTCAAGAAATTACATATTCAATTCTCTGAGTCTTTCCTCATAGCTTTTCTGATGCTTGCCATGCACCTTCTTGGTTGCCCTCCTCTGTACCACCTCCACCCGATCAATGTCTTTCTTGCGATGAGGTCCCTAGAACTGGACACAATATTTTAGGTTGAGGCTCACCATTGACTTATACAGTGGCAATACCACTTCCTTCCTCCTGCTTGTTACGACTCTTCCTAAGCACCCCAGCATTCTACTAGCTTGTCCTACTGCCTTTTCACAATACCTTGCCACCTTGAGGTCAGATATGATGACCCCAGGTCTCTTAGCTGCTTTGTGATTGTCACCTCCTCTCCCCCTAGATGGTACATTGCCCTTGGGTTCTTATGAAGTACGTGCATAATCTTGCATGTTTTTGCACTGAAGTCCAGCTGCCATACCCTTGACTATTCTTCCCGTTTCTTCAGTTAATTTCTCATTTTATCTACACTGCCTTTTGTGTCCATTCTGTTGCAGATTTTTGTGTCGTTTGCAAACAGGCATACTTTCCTTTTCCGTCCTTCAGCGATGTCACTAATGAAGACATTGAAGAGTACTGGCCCCAGAACTGACCCATGCAGCACCCCGCTGGTCACACTCCCCTCCTCTGAGTGTACCCCATTTATCATTACCATCTGGCTCCTGTCACTTAGCCAATTTTGTACCCATTTTACTGCCTTTGTCCCCACAGTGAGTCTGACCAGCTTGTTCACCATCCTTCTGTGTGGGATGGTGTCAAAGGCCTTACTGAAACCTAGGGAGGCTATATATACCACCCCTTCCTGATCCACTTCCCTCATCACCCAGTCAAAGAAAATTATAAGGTTTGTCTGGCAGTATCTCCCCCATGTGAACCCATGCTATCTTGGATCTGGCAACCCATTTGCTTCAAGGTACTCCATGATCCTCTCTTTTAGTAATATTTCCATAATTTTTCCCACTACTGATATCAGGCTTACTGGTCTATAGTTCTCCGCTTCCTCCTTACTCCCACTCTTGTGTAGCAGATCCACATCCACCCTCCTCCAGTCCCTCGCCCCCCCCCCCCCGTTTACAGTGATTTGTTGAATAGGTCTGTCAGAGGAACGAGAAAGAGCATCAGCAATACCACTATCAACTCCTGGGATATGCATGAGTTTGAAGTGGATATTAAGCATCAAACATTTCAGTACAAAGATCCTCATGAGGTTGCCCAGGGGGCCTTTACCTCCTAACTGACCATTTATGGCATAAACTACCCCACTGTTGTCAGACCTTAATGTGATCATCGTCCCTTAGATGTTCACCCCACACCACCAGTGCTACCACGACTGGAATACATTTCAATATCGTGATCTGCTTCAGCATGCCCTATAGCCCCAGGATGCTGGCCACTGGCTGATGCATCACTTTCCTTGAAAATATGCCCCAAAGCCCAAACCCTCCAATGCATCCATAAAGAGTTCTAACTCCTGACAGGACACTGGGGCTGGACAAAGGGCTACTTGTAGAAACACCATAAGAATGCCTGCAAACACCCAGGCCATCCCTCATGGCTTCCATCACTCTTATTCTGTGGTATGGCTTGGAACACTTTGCAGCTACCCTGGCTAGCTGTCTCATGAATGTCCTGCCCATGAGTATGACCTTGCAAGTGAAGTTCAGGTGCCCTACCAGTTGCTGCAGTTATTGCAAGATAATCTTACAAGCCTTGGCTACCTTTTAGGGAGGATCTGAAGAGCTGTAAGCTTATCCTGTGGTAAATGAAAGACCTGGGCAACTGTATCAATTTCAATGCCCCAAAACAATAGCCTCGTGCATGGGCCCTCTGTTTTGTCCTGTGCCAGGGGGACACACAGCGCAGCGCATACTTCCTGGAAAGCCCCCATAAGCTGTGTACAGTGCTTGGTACCAGCCTGTCCCATGAGCAGAAAATCGTCCAGGTAGTGCACCATGTCTGTTCGCTGCACTTTTTGTGATGTGGCCTAATGTAGGAATGTGCCAAACTGTTCAGGCATTGCATGCCACTGCAAAACCCATAGGGATGCAATAGTCAACCTCATATTCCCCTTCATATTTTATGTGTGACAGTTCTCTATCATCTGGGTGTATGGACAATAGCCAAAATGCAGACTGTGTGTCTGCCTTCCCCAAGAGGGTGCCCCTCCCCATCCTCTAAACCACTTCCACTGCCCTGTGAAACGATGCGTATGACTGTCGTATGCACTGGGTCGAAGTAGTGGTTAACTGAGTCCCCCTTTGGAAATGACAGATGATTTATCATTCAGAATTCCCCTGGTACTTTCTTGGGTACCAGTCTGATGGGGGATACCCTGAGCTGAGGACTTTGGAGTGATGAAAAGGGGCCACTGATCCTGCCTGCCTCCACTTTAATTTTCTACTCACGACCTCCAGTTGCTCCCTGGCTGATTTTAGGTTATCTGTTGCATACGCTTTCTGTGATCCTTCATACAGGATTCAAATCTATATCCTGAACCCATCAGTCAGAGACAGAGCAGTCACCCTATCTGGGTAGCTGGCCAGCCAACATTCAAGGTGCTCCACCCTTATGGGTGTTGAGAGCCTTGGTATGTCCCTTCCAAAAGGGGTGAAAACTCCTTGTCACTTTTCAACACTGATGGAAGGGTTGCTGTTACCCTGATACCCCTTTTTTGGTGAGGTGGGATGACAGACAGGAAAGCCACTGTCCATGTGCTGCACTCCCCCATCCCACCTTTATCGATTGTCCAGAGTAGGGGCAGATTCAGCATGGCCCATGACTTCTCAGCTTCATTCTGTTTCCCCCTCTTAAACATCTCATCATACTAGCTACCCCCTTCCCCCCAGTTTGTTCATGTGTATTGTCATGATATGACTAAAACATACCCACAGCCTCTCTGCTTTTGACAGGTTGCCCTGTGCCAGTATTCCTGCATATATTACAAAACCTGCAACCCAGTTTTCCCAAGTGCACCGAATTATCACCTTGCACTTTTTCTCTGCCCCATTATCATGCTCCTGCTTCATTTTTTCTCTTCTTCCAGCTTCTATGTCCATGTACTGTTGGAGGCAGGATAGCATGGTGGTTAAGGGCACTGAGGTGCAAACCTGGAGACCTGGGTTTGAATCCAACCAGCCCCCACTTGCATGCTGTGTCACCCTGAGCAAGTCACTTAACTTCCTTGTGCTCCAAGGTCACACCTGGAAACAAGCTCCGGCTTAGTGTGCTTTTCCTGGTTAAACAATTTCCCCTTTCCCTTACTCTCCATTTAAAATTTGTTGTCTGGCTTTTTCCGGTAAATGTGAACCTACCGGTTTGCCCAAAGACACAAAACCCACATTCACCTGTTGCCCTACCTCTTGCAGCTGAGATGTAGCTACCGCTTCATTCCCCCCACTCTGTATCCCCTCGGGCACTGGGACTAGTTGTCTCATGAGTGTAAAAGGTTTGACAAGCTCAATCCCTGCATTTACAATGCATCTCAGTAAAATTTGTGGGGAGGCACCTGGTGTGTGACTAAACATAAGCATATAGTTAAAGTACCAGTGCCCCTTCCCCCCTCTGATACTTTAAAGGCCGCAGTTTTTAAAAATAACTCCAGTATTCTAACTTGTTAAAAATTAATTGAGGGGTCCTTAGTCTCATCATCCAGCTGAATTATGATCAAGCCTGACCACCACAAGAAGGTGGCTGCCTCCATCATTCAGGAAAAAGCATCACGTTTTATGTTGCCATTCTAAGCTGAGGCCCACCTGCTTTCTCTCTGTCTTGTGGGGAAATCACTCTCCGACTTTATTACTTATGTAATGTGCTCTGGCCAGTAAGAGGCTCACAGGTGTTTACTGGGCAACTAACCAGTTAGAAGAAGGCCACAATTATTCTGCATTCAAATCAGTGTAAAGGGTTTGGCAGACTCAACCCCTGCATTTACAATGCATCTTAGTAAAATCTGTGGGGGAGGCACCTGATGTGTGACCAAACATAAGCATATAGTTAAGGTACCAGTGCTTCCCCCCACTCTGATGCTTTAAAGTCTGCAAGTTGTTTCAAATAACTCCAATATTCTTACTGGTACCTTAACTATATGCTAGTTATCTCATGCCCAACCGGGATTGCTGCTGTGCAGTTAATAAGGCTAACAGGTGATCAAGCTTCTGTTCTATCGCCGACTGGCATGTGAAACTGGGTAAGGTCTGATGCAATGCTCTCCCTTCAACCTCTGGCCACCCTGATGATGCCATATTGTGTGAGGTAGTGGTATGGACACCGCTGGGAACTGCACACCTGGCACAGCCCTCATCTGCTGTTGATTTTGCAACAGCTTTGCAGATAGCATTGGCATCGGCACTTATGCCAGGACCAGCTGAATGGACACTGGAACATCAGGAACCCCTAAGCTCCATGGTGCTGGGCTTGGAATCTCTGGTGCCAGATTCCCCGGGTAAGCCAGACCCAGCTTTACATCCCCTCTGGCCTCTTAGATGAGTGCCTGCTTGGCCCTTAAGAACCTGAGGGTCTCCCCCACTTCATAGGCTGCTTCTGGTTTGCCAGTGGGGGTACATTCCCTGCCTGTCTTTTCAAGGTCCTTAACTCTTTTAACTCTTCTGCAGATAGCTTATCTAGATCAGGCATACCTGGTTGCGGGTCTGATGCTGGAAACCCCTGCTTATTCCTTGTGTTCTGAACCTTATTGGATGGTGGCGGGAGTGCTGGGTCCTCCTTGTTGTAGGTGCCTTTCTGTCTGGCATCTGCTCCAGATCCTCTGGCTCATCTGGTAGGGATGTCAGATCAACAGGCTGCAGCTGGGTGGCTGGCTTCAGAGGCTTGGTCCCACATGCTGCTGGTTTGCCTGACCGCCTCTGAGGAAAAGGTTCCTGCTGGACTGTTTTGGATTTGGTTGAGACTGCGGCTCTGACAGCCCTGGTATCGCCTCCTCACCTTGCTCCTGGAATAGTGCATCCCACCAAGCCTTGCCCTTATAACAGCCCTTGCCCAAACAACAGTGTCCAGCTGCTTTTCAAACTCCATGACTCCATCTAGTCACCTTCTGGGTGACATGCAGCTGAAAAGCACAAAACCAGGCACCACCACTAAACCCTTTCTTTTGCTTAAGCCTCTGCTGCCACCACAACCAAGTGTCTACTGATTGTAAGTGTCCAGTAATATCATCTTCTCACCCCATTTTCATCATACTTTATGTAAAGCTCTCTTACCTGTGAACCTTATGTTGACCTACTAATCTATATCCAACCTCCCTTCTGCCCCCAATTGTTCCAAAGTTTTGTTTGGCATAAGCCATTACAATTTAAAAAGAAATGCAATGAGTACTAAAACATACAGACAGTTTCATAAAACATTACATTGCACCAAGAAGCCTGTCTACTTAGAGTCAAAAATCCAGGCTCCATTCACACAAGAGTCCATCATTTAATATAAATGTCAAGGGCTCCAATAATATTCAGGAGTCCTTTGGTTGTAGAATGGACAACATGCAACAAAACAACACCTTTAAAAGGGAATAATTCCCCACTATAGGTCTCACATTTTCATGAGTCACTAAAGCAGCATTTATAGGAAATTCAAGCCATTATATCTACCAGGCAAAACCAGTCACCATGGTGATCAGCAAGTAGAAGTTCTGGAGAAAGCACCAACTCCTTTCAAGCTCAGCAACTTTATTATACTAAATTGGCTGGGACATCAGATGATTTTCAAAAATCAAAGAGCCCACAAGACTCCTAGGGCTATTCAACAGCATTCTCCCTAAAAAGAGAGTGTCCTGAAGCTGTCTACTCCCCGAGTATCTTGATAATAACCTTAAAAACTTCTCCAACATTCATCTCCTCTTTATCAATCTCCCGGGTTTGCACGTTTCAATTACATGTTTTTTTTAATTAGTATTTTATGGAGCTAGATTTCAAGAATTCAAAAATACTAGCCCATTCAATAGGTCAAGTGGGTCCTGTGGGGTCACATATTCAAAATCACTTATATCATCCATAGCAGGAGTTCAAGCTCCAAGAAAAAGGCACAAGGTAATTCCAGATCAGTCTCCAGCAGTCACTGAAATAGTGTCACCAACAATAGGGGGAAAAAAACTGTACGTCGTAGGGGTTTACCCTGTAACCTGCCTCCAGCCATCGCTGAAATAGCATCTCTTGTATATTTACCAGATAAGACCACCGTGCCTGGATTGCATATAAGCTTTAGCTCCTTTTTCCTTCCACTGGTGATCCAGGAGTCCAGTAAACCAGTTAATTCTTATATTCAGCTGGAATCAGCCATGAATCCTCCTTCATAGAATACAGCTTCCCATCTTTTAGCTGCAGTCACACTGTTAAAATAAAGAAAAAAAGAGTGCTCCTCTAAGCACAGTAAATTCAGTTTTATTAAGGAACAAGCCCTAGAACCCCTGGCCCGCTGGCAACAATATCATACTTGTAATAGGCTTAAATAAGCCTATCAGCACTTAAAATGCCACCAAAGTTTTAGGATCCTCCCTTTTGTATTGCTTGCATGCATGTGCAAGAAACACATTGCATCAGGTTTTCTTCACAAGTGGGTTGTGGAGGCACTGCAGTGTTGTGCCGAATGGCAGCAGCCCATTCAGGGGCTAGTCTCTGCCTCAGCCAATAGAGGGGCATGCTGTCAATCACCGGCAGTTAATCAGCAGGCCACTAGATCAAAGTAACTGAGTCGCTGCAATCAGGGAGTGCCTCATCACTATGCAATCAACTGTTTGTACGGCAGGGCCTCCCTGACTGCAGCAGCTGATTACACAGCTCCATTGTGCTGTGTTCCGATGGTGATGGCTTCTCTGTCGGCCTCTCACAGTCCCCACAAAGCTGATGGAAAGTTGCCGCCAGCCATTCAGTGTGCCTGCCTGGTGAAACATTTCAATAAATAGAAAGCTGACCGGGGGTGCCCAATACCCCTTGGCTCTTGCCACCCCCCCTGCACTTATGTGCTGATGGAGTGCCCAATCCCCCCTGTCAGCATGCCCCCTTCCTGGTCATTTTGCCAATGGTGGAGCCCACTCCCTGTCAGCATAGTGCTCCCCAATTTCTTGTATGCGAGTGGGTGCCCAATCCCTCGGCTCTTCCCTCCAGCACTCGGTATGTGCTGGACGGTGGTGCCCAATCCTGTGTGTGCTACAGCCTAAACACTCAGGTGGCATGCTGAAGCCCACCCCAGCATGCCAAAATTAAATGCCCCCCTGCAAAAGGGAAAACCTTCCGTGAGTTTTTTTTTCAACCCTGTAAAACAGAAAACAGTCCCTTGTTGAGTCCTGGGCCCCTTCCCCAACCTGCACCCACCTTCTGTGCACCCTGCCTCCCCACAACCCCCCCAGTCCCATATGTACCTCCGGAGCCGGGTGCGATGATCTACGGTGGACCAGGAACACGTCTGCACTCTTCAAAGCCGACCGCGAACTGAAGAAATGCCGGTAAGCTGTATAATGGAATAAATGTTTGTTTGTTTTTTAACACAGGTGCATATCTCGGCCATTTTGGGGACTTTTTCACCAAATTTTCAACATGGGGTTCTTGGGACCCCACTTCATGAACTCAGTCACTGTCATTTTGTTATTCAGTCCCGAAAGGTGATTTTGTGGTCATTGCATGGAACGACCTTTCGGGACCGATTAATGAAATGGCAGTGTCACAGTTCATGATGTAGGCCCCACAAAAAAACCTTATGTTAAAAATTTGGTGAAAAAATTCCCCAAAATGACTGTTTTACGAGCGTTGCACAGTCCCTACGCACGCTCGTAAATTCGAGCATTTTTAATATTTTCACTCCAGATTTTCAACATTACCATTTTGCCATGCCTTCTTATGAACAGTACAGCTGTCATTTTTCACATCTCACCTGAAATGCATTTTTGCACATGTAGCACACAATGGCATGGTCAGTGTGCGAAATCAATATTCAGGACAGATTAAGAATATCACAGTGACACTGTTCATGAGGTAGGCCCCTAAAAACCCTGTCTTGAAAATTTGGTGAAAAGTCCCAAAATCACTGTTTTATGAGCGTGTGTTGTACAGTCCCTCATGCCTTTCGTAAGTCAACATTTTAATATTTTCTCCAGATTTTCTGCATTGCCATTTTACCACACCTCCTTATGAACAGTATAACTGTCATTTTTCACATCTCACCTGAAATGTGTTTTCACACATGTAGAGCACAGTGGCGTGGTCAGTGTCCGAAATCAATGTTCGGGGCAGATTAAGAAAATCACATTGACACTGTTCATGAGCAGAGGTCTTAAAATTGAAAATTTGGTGACAAAAGTCCATAAAATGACTGTGTTACAAGCGTGCATTGTGTAATTTCTATGCACCCTCGTAAGTTTACAAATTTGTAATCATTTCAGTCCCAATTTTTGAACATTGGCATTTTTCCACACCTCCATATGAACAGTACAGCTGTCATTTTTCACACCCTGGCCGAAATGTGTTTTCGCACTTACAGTGCAGAATAACATGGTCGCTGTGGGAAATCAGTGTTCAGGATAGATTAAGAAAATCACAGTGACACTGTTCGTGTTTGGAGATCTAAAAATGCCTGTGTTGAAAATCTGCTGTAAAAAATCCCCAAACTAATTACATTAAGGGTGTGTGTTGCGCAGTTTCTATGCACACTAGTGACTTCACCAGTTTTTTTTATATTTTCATTCCAGATTTTCAGCATTGCCATTTTTTACACCTCCTCACGAACAGTACAGCTGTCATTTTTCACATCCTGTTTGAAATGTGTTTTCACACTTGTGGTGCCAAATGCCGCAGTCTCTGTGCAAAATCACCTTTCAGCTAATGAACCAATAGTGTCACTGTTCATGTGGTGGGATCATAAAATGCCCATGTTGAAAATGTGGAGCGAAAATACCAAGAAATGCCCAGAGTGTTAGGGTTTTTGACCATAACATCCTACCCTGTAGGGACTGACAGGTGTCAGGGGTGTGACTTGGGACTGTCAACAGTAATGCTCATGCCATTCCACCCCCACCCTGCAGCCAGTGGCAGGCATCGAGGTGTGCCTTGGACCCTTTGGCCCCAGAGTTCACCCCATTCTCCTATACTGCACCCATTCAGTGTATTTCCTTATGGAATGAGGTGAGTGTAAAGCCTGAGTACTTCAAAGCACACCTCGACACTTGTGTCTGCAGGGTAGGGTGAGGTGAAATGTCGTGACCATTATGGGCGACGGTCCAAAGGCACACCCCAATCCTGTCCACCTCTGCAGGGTGGGGGTGGAGTTGGCATCAGTTCAATACTTCACTGCCATTCCTATACTGCATCTGTCTAATTTCTGCACTTCCACTGCTAATGACAACAAGCAACACTTGGCATTGACAAATACTTGTTATTGTTCCCTTTCTTCCATCAGTTATCTTGTTTGATTTCTATTTAAATGTTACAGCTTTTCAATATAGCAGTGTAACTTCCGGCCCAAAAGTACACAGCTCTCTCCTATCTCTGATCACACCATTCCAGGTCCCAAGGGAGAGATGCCACCCGGGGGTGGGGCAAACCCTGGACAAACACGCGTTCTCAATCTGGGAGCACCTCAGTTAATATTCATTATAAAAACCTCCATTACTTTCTATGCAGGCACTCTTCCTTTGGACTTAGTGCTCAAAAATGATAGTACATTTTCAAAAGGGAGAGAATTTTACTTCTTTTTATTCTCTGTCCCCGATTCAGGAAATATCTTTTGGGATGCCAGACGCCATACACCAACGGTCAACTGACACCTACATTCAAGAGCAAACTGCTCCTGTGACCTTTCAGACCACAAAACCAGGATTTGTCCTGAGACTAGAAATTAAAATAATCTAGGTTTCATTCATGAGAACCTAAATGAAACAAATCAGAACAAGAAACAAACAGTGGAACGGCACGGAGCAACATCACAGCCATCTTTTTGCACCGCCCTCATCCTCAAGCAATCCTGGGATGCATAGGCCAGGGAATCACCACCTGCCCCCCAATTGATGCTCCTGGCCCCTGGGCCACTTACAGCCCCAGTCTGCCATCACCATTTTCCACTCTGTTGTCTTCCCTTTTGTTTTTTTCTTTTAACCTGGCTATCTGTGTGCTCAGTGCTAAAACTGCGAACTGTCCCATTTACAAGCACCTAATGGCTCTATGCAATGAACTTGGCTCACTTTTTTTTTTTTTTTGTATAGAAAGACCCAGGACTGGAGCATTTCAATATATGCCCCCTTTTTTAGTTGGGGAATAACTACAGTTTTCCCTATTTAAAATTTTTTGAGATGCCTGTACAAGGGGGTTAATTACCTTGCTGTGATTCCCCAGGTAACAAGTGGCGGTATGGATATTTGAACCTGGGTTGCCAGGTTCACAGCTCTGGGCTGTAACTACTAAGTTAAACCACCTACTTTGTTTTTTTAATAATATATCTATATGGTCAGCCTGCAGTGTAAAAGCAGGTGGCCCTGGGATCCGAACCCCACTCCCTGATTGTGAGGGTAACGGTGCTAACTACTACACTATCTTGACTGCTACCTAGGAGCTCTCATTTTCTTAAGTACTACAATGTTGTTCAATTTGCCAGCCTCATTGCAGGGAGTGGCTGCAGCTTCAGCTTCTCTTCCACACTACCGTCCCTCCAGCTGTCCACATGGTGCCAGCTTCCTTGTGCTGGTGGCATTCCCTGACCAGAGTGGAATGCCTTTTGCTTTGACTGGTAAATCCTTAATTTGACACTGTTTTCTTAATGCCCACCATGTTTTGCAGCTGCCAGGACTGGATTAGGACATTTTACTTGGAAATGGCTTGACCTTCCCGTTTAGCTGCCACATGGCTGTCAACGTTTTCTGCCTAATGGTGCTCATCCAGCTCACCCAGTCAGCAGCGGATCATCATGCTGGAGTTCACGAGAGCCCTCTCAATACTTTCTTTAGGACTCTCGTTAATTACTCTTGACATCTGATAGGCAGGAGGAGTGCAAGACAGACAAAAGGGGCTCCGGCAAACAGTATGAGCGGCTCAGGCATCATGGCATTCCCATTCAACTCAACTTTGCCGAACAGGGCTCTGCTGCACTCCTCTGGGGTGTGCTGCTGAAAATGGCAACACATTTCTTTTTACTGTTTTTATTTTAATGCTTTGCTAGAGTTTCACCCTTGCAAAGCCACAGTATGCTAGTGAAGGTTTTAGGATTCAAACCAGGTCTGCTGATTGACCAGAGCTCATTCCCAGCTCATTACTCTGCCACACGGTAGATGGCATTCCAGTTGCCAGCCAAGCCACCCAGTCCTACACTCCTGCACCACGTCCTGCACGTGCCATGGCTACACAACTTGGAGGCACCACTAGGGCCAGAGCCAGAGCCACTTTATTATACAGGATATGATTGAGCAGGAACCTGAGGCACATAGCGGCGGCCCATCACTAGTGGTGCTGCCTGTGTGTCCCACATATGGCTGTGCTACCTTTCCAACCTTCAGCTCAAATAAGGGGTAAAAACCAGCAATAACTGACTCTAACCACAGCCCAAACCAGGGATTCCCCAGTGTGCACACACTGAATCCTGGCTTAAACTCTTTTCTTGCAAGTCACACTGACAGAAATAACCTATAATGGCTCCCCAGGTTCCAGGCTTCCCAAGAGTTGGCTCACCCCTCTCCTGCCCTCTCTCAGCTACAGCCTTACCTACACCTGCCCTTGGTGCTGCTTGGAACCTGTAGATGCCTTCACTTCTTCTTCCAACTTGAGGTAGAGGAGGAAGAGGGTGATCCTCTCTGGTGCAGTCCCTTTTATGGGCTATGCTCCTTCCCCTGGCCCAAACCCATACTCCCTCTGGGAACTCCTATCTGCTTACTTCTCCTCCCCTAGTGGATGGCTACCTCCTCAGCCTACCTGCCCACCCATGTGTCACTCCATTCCGTGCCCACAGACAAACCCCCACTTGCTCCAATGTCTTGCAGGCTCTCTTAAGACAGGGACTTCAGAAGACATATAGCAGAACTAACGGACAGTAGCACTTCTGTTGGCATATGCATGTCGCATCATCAGCTCTCATGATACTTTGCATGACTTGCATCATGATTCTTGCAATGGAGTGAAGCAAGTTTTCACACCAGGGCAGAACAACTTCATTTAAATTAGGATGGGGAGAGAAATGTAAGAGAGGGAATCTTTACTGATGTCTACAAACTACACAGGTATACAGAAAATAGGTTGTGGGAACATTCCCTGTAAGAACTGAGACAATTTTTCCCATGATTCTGGGAAAGAACCTCCACTACTCTGTACCCAGTCCCCTCTGATTTTGTCTACCAGGTCCATCAACCATAAAGGCACATGGGGTAGTTCTCATTCCAAGTGTGGTTTACCATTGTACAACTTTCATGATCTATCCTGCTTAACTTGTACAAGGCATTCACGTATGATGCCCTGGAATAACCCATATTTCAGACTATTCTATGTCCCTCAGGACATCCCAGCTATAAAACTGTTCACCTGGAATAGATTTCAGGCACACAGCAGTAACTGACTCCTCTCCTTCCTACTCCCTACTCCCTATTTCTCTCTGAGGGAGAGTCACATTGTTCAGAATTGGTGGCAGCTTCACCCATGTCAACATAATGGTCTAAAATGTCAGGCCCATCCTGCTGCCCTGCAGCAGGAGTACCAGATATCTACACAACTCAGGCTTTCAGGCATGCTCTGTTCAGCACAAATTCTCCAAGGTCCCCCATTTTGTCATTCAACTCTGGACTGATCAGGACTGTCAGTGTCGGCTGGTGAAGATGCTCTCTCCCCCTCTCATGCTTGTGGAGCCTCTTGGTCCAGTGAGCCTTGTACTGAAACCCTCCCTCTCAGTGGGTGAATCTGAGAGCATTACCACTGATACCAGCATTTTCATTGTGGCATCTGTCAGACAAATCATCTCTTAAATAGGGAATAAAGTATGGGGAAGTGTATAATATGAGAATTTAATGCACACCCGAGGTATAGAATGCTACATAAACACCCTCTGAGTTTATTAAAGCATCCCACACCAAAGGTGTACATTAAATTCGAGTTTCACATACTTCCCCATACAGCCTGGCTTTTGTGACTTTGTGTGACACACACACACACACACACACAGTCTCCCTTCCCCTCCCTCCTTCTTGAGAATGAGCATTTTTATGTATTTTATTTATTTAGTTATTTCTTTTTTTTAAATCACTGTTTGAATTGCGATTGTGGTTAGCACTGCATGCAGTCAGCCATGGTCCCATTCCTGGTCACACCGAGGTATTGCCCAAAGCAGATGAAAAGCAGGATCACCAGACAGAGATTATTTTTTTTAAGCTTAAATGCAGGATTAACTAGATAGATAGTAACAATTTTAACTCTGTGAAGGAGAGATGAGTGTTGTGGCAGCTCCTTGCTAACGGACTGACAGAGCCAAAGAAGCCACCATATTAGTGAAAATATTCAGCCTGCCTACACAGAGAGCAAGAGCCAATTAGGTAGTGTTCTCTGTTTTGACAGTCAGAGCACATCAGGTCACCACCTTTGGATGAGGTACAAACCGGATGCCAAACCACACCCAAAACTCTGCCTCTGGACCCACCCCTTTTTTATGACTGATGAGTATATCACTCCTCCTCCAAAGCCATTTGTAATGTCAGAATAGACATTAATAGTGATAGGAAATTGTTTTTATTACTGTTATTTTGTTTATTTATTTATTGTTATTTTTTGGCAACCAAGTTAACTCCCATAAGCTACATGGCCCATTTTACAGGAGTGACCCAGGAGCACAGGAAGGTTAAGTGACTTGTTCAGGGTCACATAGCATGCAAGTGGAAGGTGGGAATCAAACTCAGGTCTGCTGGATGTGCCGAGCTCATTCACAGCTTATTGCTCAAACCTCTGTTAAACCCTCTCGCATTTTTCTTTCCATGTCAGTTAGTACTGATATGCTTTGACCAATTTTTGATAACTTAATTATTGATGCTTGTAGTACCCTCAATGCTGCATTGTATTCCCTTTACCTCAGCAGCTACTGCTGTTTCTTTTCATATTTTTCTAAGGCATTCCAAAATTTCAGACACACCATTCCATGCTGTTTATCTGAATGGCCTGTAAAAGTGTAGCTAATATCATGGAATGTTCATAGAAACATAGACTTTGATGACAGATAAGGACCGCTTGGCCCACCTAGTCTGCCCATTTCCCTACCTACAGGATAAACTGCAGATCCTAGTTAACCAACAGCCTATTTCTTCCTACCCCCCACAAGAATTGCCTTATGTCTGTCCCATGCATTCTTGAATTCTTCCACAGTTTTAGACCTCACAACCTCCTCAGGAAGGTTGTTCCATATGTCCACCACACTCTCTGTGAAAAAATACTTCCTCATATTGCCCCTGAGCAGTTCCCCCTCTATCTTCAAATTGTGTCCCCTTGTTCTTGCACATCTCTTTTTCTGAAAGATGCTACCCTCTTGGACTTTGTTGATTCCACTGAGATACTTAAAAGTTTCTATCGTGTCCCCCCTCTCCCTCCTTTCCTCAAGGGTATACATATTAAGCTCCTTTAGTCTGTCCTCATATGACTTCTCTTGCAGACCCTGTACCATTTTAGTTGCCCTCCTCTGGACTGCCTCCATCCTGTCTATGTCCTTGTGGAGATGGGGTCTCCAGAACTGGACACAGTATTCCAGGTGGGGTCTCACCAACTGTCTGTACAGAGGGATAATGACTTCCTGTTTTCTGCTGGTGATGCCTCTCCCTGTACATCCCAGTATCTCCCCAGTCCTCCCTACTGCCTTCTCACATTGCTTGCTAACCTTAAGGTCATCTCATATGATTACCCCCCCCCCGGTCCCTTTCCATTTTTGTCGTTGTTACTAACCCCCCCCCCATTGTGTAATCTTTCCGTGGGTTGTTGTTTCCCAGGTGCATTATTTTGCACTTCTTTGCATTGAATCCAAGCTGCCATACTTCTGACCATTCCTCCAACCTTGCCAAGTCCCTTCTCATCTTGTCCATGCCTCCTTATGTATCAACCCTGTTGCAGATCTTTGTGTCATCTGCAAAGAGGCATACTTGTCCTTCCAGTCCCTCTGCAATGTCACTTATAAAAACATTAAAAAGGACTGGACCCTGTACTGAACCCTGCGGTACCCCACTGGTAACCCCTCTTTCTTCAGAGTGGACTCCATTTACAATTACCTTCTGTGTCTTGTTGTCCAGCCAATGTTTTACCCAGGCTACCACCCTGGGACCCACTCCCAGGCTGTTTAATTTGATTATTAATCTTTTGTGTGGGACTGTGTCAAATGCCTTGCTAAAGTCTAGGTAGGCCGTGTCCACAGCCCCTCCCTGGTCTACTACTTTGGTCACCCAGTCAAAGAAATCAATTAGATTAGTCTGACATGACCTTCCCGCTGTGAACCCATGCTGCCTTGGATCCTATGCCCCACTGGCCTCTAGGTACGCAACAATTCTTCCTTCAAAAGTGATTCCATCACTTTCCCTACCACAGAGGTCAAACTGACAGGTCTGTAGTTTCCTGCCTCTGTCTTGCTCCCATTTTTGTGAAGGGGAATCACATCCGCCTTCCTCCAGTCCTCAGGTACCACAACACCCTCCCATGATTTGCTAAAAAGGGTAGTCAGTGGTGTCACTAGTTCTCCCCTTAATTCTTTTAGAATTCTGGGATGAATTCCATCAAGCCCTATTGCTTTGTCCACCTTCAGTTTTAGGAGTTCTTTCAGAACCTTTTGTTCTGTGAAAGGACAAGGATCGACCCCCCCCCATCCAGAGTGCTTCTGTTAATTGGATTAGGCACCTCCCCCTCCTCCTCTTTTGTGAATACTGAGCAGAAGTATTCATTCAGTATCCCTGCTTTTTCACTGTCCCTCTCTGCCCACCCACCGTCCTTTCTATTCAGCCTCACTATCCCTCCCTTTGTCTTTCTATATTCCCTAATGTATCTATAAAAGGTTTTATCCCCCTTCTTAACCGAGTTGGCTATCTTTTCCTCAGTTTGGGCCTTTGCTATTCTGACTTCCTTCCCTGCTTCCTTCTGCCTTAACTGGTACAGTTCTCTGTCCTGCTCCTTCTGTGTTTCCTTATACTTCCTAAATGCTATCTTTTTCTCCCTAACCTTCCCCACCACCTCTTTTGAGGACCATAGTGGCTTTTTCTTTCATTTTGATTTTGTTTATTTGCTTCACACAAAGGCTTGTTGCCTCTGCTATGGTCATAACTCTCAAACTTCTGCCTCATAAATCAGGGACAAGGCTCAAAAAAATCAGGGACAATGGACCAAAATCAGGGACACATCTTCAAAATAAGTGATATCCACTCAGGAAGCTTGTAGAATAAGGGGCTTTGTGTAAAATGCATTTTCTAAGGAAGGACAAGTCTGTAACTTTAATGTCTGACATTATTTTGTGTTTACAACCCCCACCGTTTGGTCACAGAAACACAATTTTTAGGCGGGATAGAGTAAGATTTTGAGGCAAAATCAGGGATGTCCCTGAAAATCAGCGACAGTTGTGAAGTATGGCTATGGCAGTTTTGATGTTTCCCCATTATTGCTCCACCCCTCCTTCTAGCCTGTTTGCTAGTACTTTTCTAAGGCACTCTCCCATCTTGCCAAAGTCAGCCCTCCTGAAGTCCAGTACCCTCACTTTTGTATGGCTTGACTCTGTAGCTGAGTTTATCGTGAACCACACTATTTGGTGGTCACTTGTTCCCAGATGGCTACCCACTTCTAGATCTGAGATCCTCTCGCTGTCCCTATTTGAGAGTACGAGGTCTAAGATTGCTCCCTCATGAGTGGGTTCCAAAACTAGCTGTCTGACGCATGCCACCTATGTAGGGCATCGAGAATGGCCCTGCTCTTTGCTGTGGCTGCAGCAAAGGGTGCTCCAGTTAACATCTGGCATATTCAGGTCCCCCATCAACAGTATCTCCCCTTTCTCTGCCATTCTAAGGATGCCTTCTATCATATTCTTGTCCATTCCCTCTCCCTGACATGGGGTCTGTATACAACCCCTGTACAGACTGTGGTGCCATTTCCAATCTCTAAGGTGACCCACAGTGATTCCTCCCCTCCCTGTTTACTCTTTTGTTCCATTGTTTTTAACCCTTCCCTTACATAGAGAGCTACTCCTCCCCCTCTTCTCCCCATCTCTCCTGTGGGTTGTGTACCCTGGTATGTTAACATCCCAGTCATGGTTCTCTGTGTACCATGATTCTGTGACTGCTATGATATTCAGGCATCCCTCTTTTATCAAGGCCACAAGTTGAGGGAGCTTGTTGCCCAGACTACAGGTATTTGTACTCATTACGCTCCATTTCTTGATGGCCTTACCCCTTTTTGCCCCATCCCTGTCCTTATTACCTTTGTCATTTTCTCCATTTACCCCTGCCCTTCTCCTTATCGACATCTCTATCTTGGTGTTTGCCTCACTTACTACCCTGATTTGGGGGGGGTGGTAGGATTTCCCTGCTCCTTTCCATTGCCTCCCCCCTTGGCTAATTTAAATGCTTGCCAATGAAGCATTTAAACCTATCACGTAGGATCCTGGTTCCCCTCCTGGACAGATGCAGACCATCATGCCAGTATAGGCCTGCATCACTCCAGATGGACCCTCAGTCCCCAATGAAGACAAATCCCTGAGCTCTGCACCAGTTTTTCAACCACTGATTGAATCCCATGGTGTGGAGCACCCTAGCCTCATCCATGCCACAGACAGGCAGCACCTCTGAGAAGGTTACTGTGTGTGCTACTTGTCTAAGGTCCATCCCTAACTCCACAAACTCTTCCTGCACTGCTCTGATCTCTTTCTCAACCAGGTAATTTGTCCTTAGGTGGACAATGACATCCAGCTCCCTCCCCTGTGCAGCTGCTCCAGCGATCCTGAGCATTCGTTCCCTGTCCCTCCAAGCCATGGCACCAGGTAGGCACCTTACCTCCCTCCCTCTCCCCTTCCTCCACCAGTTCTACCACCCTAACAATGGAGTCCCCCACTAGGAGTTGTTTCAGGTAGTACAAAAAATAAGAGCAGTAGCTATTGAGGACTCATGAGAGAAGTAATCAATGTGGTGATAAAGGCATTAAAAATTAGATAATTAATTTAACATGAATGGGTCTAACACATATCAGAATATAGAACAAACAAAAAGAAACACATGAGAGCATATAAAGGTGTAAAAGCCGTTTCCTGTCATAGCAGTAAAAGACCATACTTAAAATTCACAGCGGAAAAGATTAGGTTAATTTACTGTTAATGGTCTTAATGGCCATACTTTACACCTTCCAGGCAGACTGGTTTTACAAACAAAGGCAGGTCTGTATGACATCAAAACTTGTTTGTGACCTGGACATGTAATGCAGCCTAAGAGTGGGTGATTTCATACATCAGTTTTAAAAATATATGAGCCCAAAAACCAGACTACATTTAATCAAAACCAGATGACCCAATAATGATCCTAAAAACCGAATTATCCAGTCTAAACCAGATAGTTGGCAACCCTAAGAGCGTGTGAATGCCATAATAACCCGTGAGTTTTTAGAGAAAATATCAACTGGCTGAGCACATAGAAAAAAATTGCTCACCAGTTATTATATGGGAACAATGGAGCATGACCTGGAAAGGCTGAAAGATATCAGTGCTCACAAGGCTTCCAGTCACCATTGTAAGTAACTGCCTCCTCCAACCATGTCAGAGCACTTCTTCTCTATTTTTCCAAAGCTCTCTACATGTCCCCTCAACACTTCATTCCTAGAGGTGCAGCTTTCTGAATCGCATATGGCATTCAGCACTTAAGGAACTGCAAAAGTGGGCTTGCATCCAACACAGGCAGTCTACAAATGAAGCACATGCTTTTCTTGATCACACATTCTCTAGTGTAGGTTAAGTGCAACCACCAGGTGCAACATAAGCATACTCCTCAATACTGTACTTTAAAAGAAATTTGGCTGAAATGAGTTGAAAAGCTTCAAAAGGCTTTGTGAGTAAAACACGCCAACTCTTTCCAGTTTTGACTTGAGGTCTAGTGCAGTCAAATATTGCACTCTGTCATGGAATGCTGGAACGTACATCCATGCCCAGAACCACAGCCAGTCAGGAGCCCAGACAGTCTTCTGACCATGCTTATAATAGCACCATCCTTGTGGCCATCACATGCATTACATTCTCAAACTAATGCTGTCCATAGATACATAGATACATAGAAAGTGTCGGCAGATAAGGGCCTATGGCCCACCAGTCTGCCCATTTGAGCTTGTAAGTTCAGTTTGTTTTCCTAGAAGTCTGTTTCCCCTTACCCCTGACCTCTAGAATTCCTTTATGTCTATCCCATGCATTCTTAAATCACATGATTGTTTCAGCCCCCACCACTTCCTCTGGCAGGGTGTTCCACTTGTCCACCACCCGTTCTGTGAAGAAATTCTTTCTCATGTTTCCTCTGAATCGTCCTCCCTCCAACTTCATCCCATGCCCTCTAGTCCTGGAACATCTTTTTCACTTAAAAATAGTGTATTCCTGCACCCTGTTCCTCCCTGTAAGATACTTGTATGTCTCTATCATATCCCCTCTCTCCCTCCTCTCCTCCAGGGAGTACATGTTCAGTTCCTTCAACCTGTCTTCACAGGACTTGTTATGCAATCCATGCACCATCTTTGTTGCCCTCCTCTGAAACTTCTCTACCCTGTCTATGTCCTTACGTAGGTATGGTCTCCAGAACTGTACACTGTACTCAGGTGGGGCCTCACTAGTGTCTTGTATAGCGGAATTATGACCTCCCTTTTCCTGCTGGTGATGCCCCTGCCATACATCCCAGCATCCTATTTGCTTTACCTGATGTCTTGTCACACTGTTTCCCTACCTTGAGGTCATCAGAGATGACAACCCCAAGATCCCTTTCCTGCTTGGTGCATGCTATATCCTCACCCCCCAACTGATATATTGTGCCAGGGTTTTGTGCCCCATATGCATTATCTTGCACTTCTTTGCATTGAATTTCAACTGCCAAACCCCTGACCATTCTTCAAGTTTCTGCAGGTCCCTTCTCATTCTGTCTACACCCTCTGGTGTGTCTACTCTGTTACAGAGCTTTGTGTCATCAGCGAACAGTGAAATTCTGCCTTCTAGATCCTGCGCAATGTCACTGATGAAGATGTTGAATAGGACCAGTCCCAGCACTGATCCCTGTGGTACCCCACTGGTCACTCTTCCCTCTGTGGAGTGACAGCCATTTACCACCACCCTGTGTGTCCTGCCACCCAGCCAGTTACCTACCCACCACACTACTGTCCTGCCCACACCCATATTCCCAGTTTGTGTAATAGTCTTCTATGTGGCACAGTGTCAAAGGCCTTGCTGAAGTCCAGATAGGCCATGTCCACTGCCCTCCCTGATCCACCTCCCTAGTCACCCAGTCAAAAATTCAATGAGGTTGGTCTGACATGACCTCCCCGGTGAAACCATGCTGCCTTGGGTCCTGTAGTCCATTGACAACCAGATGTTCCACCAATCTCTCCTTCAGTAGTGCTTCCATGATCTTTCCCACTACCGAGGTGAGGCTGACTGGTCTGTAGTTCCCTGCTTCCTCTTTGTTCCCACTTTTGTATAAGGGGACTACATCTGCTGTCCTCCAGTCTTTGGGTACCTCCTCTGTTTCCAGTGATTGGCTAAACAGGATAGCCAGAGGTTCAGCCACCACCTCTCTTAGTTCCTTAAGGACTCTGGGGTGCACCCCATCTGGTCCCATTGCTTTATCAACTCTTATTACTTCCAGTTCCTTCAGGACCCTTTCTCGTGTAAAGGGACTTGTGTCCATTTCTGCACCATTCTCACCCCTTGTACTCCCTTCAGACCCATTACCCCCTCTTCCTCAGTAAAGACTGAGCAGAAATACCTGTTCAATATGTCAGCTTTACTGTTGTCATCCTCCACGCGGCTCCCATCCTTCCCCTTCAGTCTCACTATCCCTCCCTTTGTCTTTTTTTTTTCACTGATGTACCTGTAAAAGGTTTTGTCCCCTTTACCCACTGATTTTGCAATGTGTTCTTCTGTCTGAGCTTTGGCTTTCCTTACTGACCTCCCTGCCTCCCTTTGTTTCTCCTGGTACTTCTCCCTATCCCCTTCTGCCTGTGTCTTTTTGTATTGCCTGAATGCAATCTTTTTGGCTTTCACTTTCTTTGCTACCTCTTTGGAAAACCATAATGGTCTCCTCTTCCTTTTCCTCTTGCTAACCTGCTTAATGCATAATTCTGTTGTTCTTATAATCCCATTTTAAATACTGCCCACTGTTCCTCAACCCCTGATTCCTGTCCCATTCCCTAATGCCTCTTTCAAGTATCTCCCCATTTTCCCAAAGTCTGCCCCCTAAAATCCAGGATACGTGTTTTGTGTGGTCTGGTTCTGCTCTTTCTGTGATTTCAAACCACAATGACTGGTGGTCACTGTTACCCAGGTGCTCCCCCACTGTTACCCCCATCACACTGACCCTGTTTGTGAGCACAAGATCCAGTATTGCCTTCTGCCGAGTTGGTTCCATGACCAGTTGCTTGAGGAAGGCACCCTGAAGGGAGTCCAGGATAAATCTGCTCTTAGTTGATGCTGCTGCTGGGATGCTCCAGTCCACATCTGGAATATTGAAGTCTCCAACCAGTACTACCTCACCCTTGTCTGCCATCCTTTGGATGGCTAGCATCAGCTCCCTATCTGTTTCTTCCTCCTGGGCTGGTGGTCTATAGACCACACCTGTGCGGATGGCTGCCCCATTTTCCTTTCCAGCTTAACCCACAGTATCTCTCCCCCATTTTGTTCCTCCTGGATCTCTGTGGCCCTTATGTCATTTTTCACATACAGTGCCACTCCTCCTCCCTTCCTGCCTGCTCTGTCTCTTCTGAATATGTTGTAGCCAGGTATGGCCATCTCCCAGTCATGGTTATCATTACACCAGGTTTCAGTGATGGCCACAATGTCCAGGTCTGACTGTACCATGACAGCCTCCAGATCTTCCATCTTGTTACTAAGGCTCCTGGCATTTGCACACATGGCTTTCCATGATTTGGCCTCCCTAGACTGCTTCACTGTTCTACTCCAGCCCTTCCTTGGTTGTCATTTATCCCTGGTTCTCCTTGCTGTCTGCCCTTCTGCTGAATTTTGCCCTTTTCTGCTTATCCACCTTTTGGACACTAATCTCCATCTTTTGCACGCTGCTTTGCAGAGATAGCCACTCCTCTGGTTCACTGGTTCCACTGCTGCTGTGGGGTGAGCAGTGGTACCCTCCTTGCTGGCCTGCACACCCCACTTTGCTAGTTTAAATGCTTGTCAATGTAGCATTTAAACTTATCATTGAGTGCTTGGATTTCCTCCAGGATGGATGCAGGCCGTCAGGCTTGAACAAACCTCCATCCCTCCAGGTAGGTCCCCAGTCACCAATGAATCCAAACCCTTCCTCACAGCACCAGTTCTTCAACCATGAGTTAAAGTTCCTGGTGCATGCACTCCTGTGCTCTCCCTTGCCTCTCACAGGTAGTACTTCTGAGAAAGTGACAGAAGTAGCTACTTGCTTGAGACCCCTCCCCAGTTTCCTAAACTCTTCCTGAACTTCCTTTGGCTCCCATTTGCCGAGTCATTAGTACCTAGGTGGATAATGACATCCAGCTCACCCTCCCATCTTGCCTTCCCAGTGATCCCAGTATCTTCCTTCCATCCCTCCATGCCATGGCACCTGGTAGGCACCTCATCTCCTGTCCTCCCTCCTGTGTTCCTAGCTGATCCTCTTGATGGAGTCCCCACCAGGATTCGCTTCCTCCTCCTCTGGGGTCCACTGCTTTCCCCACTGAGGTCACCTCCTTGGCTAACCTCCACATCCTTTCCTTCCACTTCTCTGGGTATCTCTGTTTGGTTGTCCTCATTTGCCAGTGTGGCATATGAGTTCTTGAGAGGAATAGGATCTGGGATGTACCTCTGCCTGACTGCTCTAACCCTCCCTGAGCCCACTGTCATCCAAGTGCTCCTCGTTCTCTGCATCCTTTGAGGCAGCTGCATTGGACTGGGTGGTCCCTGGATAGGGGTGATGGTACTCCTGACCCAGTTTACTTCCACTCTGAGTCTGGCTACCTCATCCCGCAGTCCAGAGAGATGCATGCAGATAGGCAGCACCTCAGTGTCCAGAAGGTCTGCTGAATATGGCTGCCCACAGCCACTGCATTGCACCACTCCCACATTATACTGTAATTCCACTACTTGTCTGCTACTGAAGCTCTCCTAGTTCTCTTTTATTAATTTACAGTACTAAAAATCCTGTCACTGATCCTCAGATAATTTTTTTTAAGGAAAAAGAAACCAATAAATAAATAAATGAGTCAAAACACTTGTGCTGAGGGTGGGCTTCTTCCCCCTTATGCCTCTCCTACTTCACACCTCCTACTATACCCTGTGTTTAGCTCCTGTCAATCAGATTTATCAGGGCATATAATTAAGAGTTGGGGAAGGGGGCGAAAATTTGCAGCAATTAAAGACAGCACAGAATTACACCACCACTATGTTTTAAATTTTCAACAGCCCAAAAACAATTATAAGTAAAGACAACAAAGAAAGAAAGTATAGTGTCACTACAAGCCCACAATCTAAGTTTAAAAGATAAATACAAATTACCAGTTACTCTAAAGCACTGAATTGAATATGTTTCCTTCCTTCCCCTTCTGGCTTCTTCTGAGAAAATAAACCTCTGCTTGCTACTTTAACTCAAGTAGCTTACAAGTAGCTTACACTTAGAGGCCCCTGCTGACTTTTGGACACAGAGGCCCCCATCCCCACCCCCTGTTCTTGCCACCTTTTGGAAGAAAAATGCCATACACCAATTCTTGGGACAAAGGACCACAGCACAACTTTACTTACATTATTGTTTTGAAATCTTGAATTTATCAGGATTTTAAGTTTTACATATACATTATTTCATACATTTATTTTTCATATATATTTTACACATGTAAGAAACCACAATACCCAGTGAACAATACACCCAAACAATAATATATACCATTCATCCATTTCAGGCCCCAGGGGGTCTTGGATCCTGGCCCAGGATGCCAACCCCTTCCCATGCCCTAGGGGTGTCTTGGCCTCCTGGAGGACCCCTTTCACCTCAGCTGCACGCGCAGAGGCAGATGAGCTTCCTCCAGTTCCCTAACCCTGCCTGCCCCTGACAGGGTAGAGACCCACCCCGCCTGTCCCTGTCTCTCCAACCTTCTGCCACACAGCTTCAGGCCAGAAGGGAACAGGGGTACCACACTCACCAGGCCTCACCAAGGTGCCCCCAACCCACCACTAGGAGGGGCACGGTGAATCTTTGCTTGTGTCACCCCACCACCACCAGCTCTCCTCTAGGCACAACTGCATTACCCTTTATAAACTGTGGTTTCCAACACTGTCTGAATGGTCTCATTAAAAAGGTCCACCCCTACATCCGATAAATGTACCCAATCTGTGTCGTACAGTTCAGTACAAGATGTTTCAATTTCTTTGTGGGCAATTGTTAGGCCACCTGTCCAGATGACAAACTTTCCCACTTCATTTTTCAGTTTTACCCTGGCCCGGTCAATGACCATGGTCACACGGGCATGGCATCAAACCAGGTGTGGCAGCATAGCTGACCATACCAGCTGGCACCCAGGCAGCAGTGTCGGCAGAGTGGCCCAATCCCACTTTATACACAGGATCAGTTCCAGTGTGGCCTGCTACCCCATGTTATTCCCCCCAGCATGAACCACTAAAATGTCAGACACCTCGAACTTCTTTTTGTTGTGCTGGATGCAGGGCATCAGTTGTTCCCATCTCATGCCCCACATCCCAAACCATCAGATAGTGGCATCCTCTTTGGGTATCTTCAAATTTGTTCTGTATATCCTCTCCCACGCCCACTTCTGGGCCCAGAACACATAAGACGATCTCACTATCCACACCTATTTCTGAGGTCTCTGTCCTACAGGCACAAGGGGAGGGAAGAAAACATAGGTTAGCATTGTGTCTGTATTGGTCTGACATAGCCCTTGTACCATCTGGACTGCCATCTCCCAGTTTTCTTAATCTGGCTGTCCCCTAGGTCCAAGCTGGCAGCTGTGCTAGCAGTACCTATTCTGAAAGAGTGGGTGCCAAACTTATCTGGATCCAGCTCACAAACTTCCAGCCATGTTTTAAAAACCCAGCTGAACTGGTATCTTGACAGCAGCACCTCACTGCTGTAAATCAGTAGCTGTCCATCCCCTAGTGGCTGTACCTCTAGGAATTCCATCACCCAGGGACCATCCAGGCCACCGCCACTACCTCAGAGGTTGCCAAGAAAAAGGAGTGGTTGGACCACAGAGGGCTCAGGGAGGGTGAGGGTGGTGGAACAGAGGCGCATCCCTCCAGTTGTGCCTCTCCACAATTAATTTGCCACTCTGGTGAGGCATGGTTCCTCTATGGAGGCACCTACAGTGGAGAGCAAGAAGGATGCTGGGAATCTCCACAATGGATACCCACAAGAAGGTGGCCCAAGACCCCACAGGGGAAGGAAACAACTCCTGGTGGGGGACTCAATTGTTAGGGCATAGAACTGGGGGAGGGAGGGGAAAGGGAGGTAAGGTGCCTGCCTGGTGCCAAGGCTTGGAGGGACAGGAAATGAATCCTCAGGATCATGGAAGCAGCGGCAAGGGGGAGGGAGCTGGATGTCATTATTCACCCAGGGACGAATGACCTGGCTGAGAATGGGATCAGAGCAGTGCAACAGGAGTTTGTGGAGTTGGGGAAGGGCCTTAGACACGTAGCACACATGGTAACTTTCTCGGAAGTGCTACCTGTCTATGGCATGGATGAGGCTAGGGCACTCCGCACCATGGGATTCAATGACTGGTTGAAAAGCTGGTGCAGAGCTCAGGGATTTGGCTTCACTGGAGACTGGGGCTCCACCTGGAGGGATGCAGGCCTATACAGGTGCAATGGTCTGCATCTATCCTGGGGGGACCCAGGATCCTAGGTGATAGGTTTAAATGCTTCAGTGGCAAGTATTTAAACTAGCCAAGGGGGGAGGCACTGAAGAGGAGAAGGGAAATCCTAGCCCCACAAAAAATCAGGGTAATTAGTGAGGTAAACACCAAAATAGAGCAGTCGATAGGGAGAAGGGCAGGGTAAATGGAGAAAAGACAAAGGCAGTAGGGGCAGGGATGGGGCAAAAGATATAAAGCCATAAAACAAGCATTTGTCAATGCCGAACATTCGCTTGCAGGTATTTGCAGTGGTGTGTGGCACCTATTCATTCGAGACAAGTGAAGAATTCTATGCTTGCTTTTCCTATCTCACTCTCAGTCACACTCACACTGTTACTAATACTTGCAGCTGCAGCAGCAGACCCACCAATTGGCATTGTGCACAGTTAAAAGAAAACCATAGTACATACCTGGTTCAGTCTCAATTTCTAGGCCCTTACTCTTGTACCCAGATGTCAAGTGATTGACCGTCTGAGACTCCCACTCTGGGACACTCCTAACTCCAGCATGGTGGTGAATACTATCTAGGACTAGGAAGGCTCCCCGATTATAAACCTAAGCAAGCCAGAGACATGAAACAGCCATCAGTATATATAATCGTATATGGTCAGGATAAGACCCAGCCTGTGTCCGGGGGGGGTCCTATCCTGACTATCTAAGATTATATTACTATGCTGACCCCACCTCACAAGTCGCACTCTGTACAGCAGCAGCTGCCAACAAGTCACATTACCAGATGTACAGGATAAGGTCCAGGAAAGGGCTTGGCTTCGCACACACACACACACACACACACACACACTGTCAGATTCAGCTTAGCTTCAGTCATCATGAGCAGTCAGCAGCAAGCAGCAAAACAAACAGCCCACCTCAAGGCTCCGAGCAGACAGTCACTGTGGAAGATTTGTGGAAGGCTGGAAGGCAGGTCTGGGAATTTAATACCTACCCAATGCAGAGTAGACTCACTCAAGGGAAACTCCGTCTCAGCAGGCATATAAGCAGCAAGCCTCTGAAGATTTCTTTGGATTGGCAGCTGTGGCATTGGCAGAATGGTAGTTGACAACAAACTTGGCTGGCGGCAGGCACAAGAAAAAAAAAATATGTACCAGTAATGACACTACTAGACTAGTGACCATGATATACAGCATTTTTGTGAGGAAATTCTTATGCCTGCCTGCCATGTTATTGCTAGCCGCCACCACCAAAACCAGGACTTGCTGGCTGCATGATGCAACCGCCAATTCGCCAATGTTTTAAAATGAATCCCTGCATTCCATTGCCTCACCTCAGTGTAAGACACGTTCCTTCCCTCCACAGCTCCACTCCAAGAGTTGCACATTTCCAATCCCTGGCTGATCCTGCCTGCTGTGATGACTCAGAGTGTCGTCAGGTCTGTTGTCAACTGCTGTTGCCCTGCCCAGACTAGTGACTGCCCTCCTCCAGCTGCTCAGAGCCTCTGAAACCATCAGTGGCCACATAGCTCAGCTCTGAGCCTCAGCCCTGCCAAAATCAGTTTAGCTAGTGTGTGTGCGCTGCCTGACCCGATTCCCCACTTCCATCCTGTGTCCAAGTTGGAGCTTGGGGTTGGCGCTCGGAGACTAGGGCTAGGGCGGTAGCCACTGCTAGGCTTCACTAGTCTCGTTCAAGATCTGACCATCCAAGTCTGTCTCCACACACAGTCAGAGGGGCCCATCCTGTTCAAATCACGGCGTGTGGGGCTGCAGCGGCAACTGTACTTCAGCACAGCCAGCCAGAGCCTAACACGAACGTGCTGCTCCCTCCCTTGCAGCTTACAGCTTAGCACCAGCTCAGTCCTCAGTCTGCCAACCTGCCCTGGCCACCCAGCTAGTGCTGTGGAGTGGAGGAGCCCCGGCCCTCTCCTGTCTGAACCCGTACAGCGGCTGCTGCTGCACTGTCCCCCAACTGACCCACCTGGTCACCCGCTGCCAACCTCACCTCATTCGCTCTGGCTCCAGCTCCACTTATTGACCTTGCAGCAGTGCTAATCTTGTCTCCGAATGGAACAAACCTCTCTCTGACTGCAAAAACTAAGTGGCACGGCAGAACCCCAACCGACGAACTGGAACAAGAAGAAATTATACCGATACAGTGCAGTGCTTTAAACAACCTGCCGGCACCAGCAATGCCCCCCATGCTGACGTTGGCAGACTTGGCAGCCAATCAGGTCCTTCACTGCCTCCTGTGGACCTGGTTGAGAGCTATGCAGCGGCTTGCAGCCCACCCCACCACATGTCAGGCGCACTCACTCAGCAGCAGTGCCCCCCCCGACCCCGCTAAACAAAGGCAGCGGCACCGGCAGCTTGGGCTTTTCAAAAGCCCATGAAAAAGTATATAATTATGTACGCAGGCAGGACTCAGGAAGCAGAGCTGCTTGCTACCCCCCATATTTTGGAGCATACGTCTTGGCTTACATGGTGTATCGGTAGCTACGCCCCTGGTGGTGATAGTCTAAAGTGTCTGCAGAAGGTAAGAAGTGGAGGAAAGAACAAGGGCTTGATGAGAACTGGAATTATTTTTTTTTTGTTCTGAATGTGAGGGCTTGTTTAATTTAACTGTCTACATGTGAGTCTCCTCAGCAATGCTCCAGGTAGTTCGATGGCAGCTCCGGTGGATCCGATGTTGATACCTCGTATCTGGAGCAGCTGAGTGAGAACTGCAGGGCTTAATCTAGGCTGAAATACAAGAGCGTTTGAAATGTCTGCCACTGCAAGTTCAGTAGGTGAGACGGGGAATGAGGGAACGGGGAGGACAGCAGCAGAGGGAGGAAGCGGGAGGGATCGTGATGTCAATATGCTACGTACACATAGGTTACCAGTGGTGGTTTTCTTTGAACTGAAGACCACTGCAGCCCAACTGCTGTCATAGACAGCTCGTCCATCCATTGGTGGGTTACGGTCATGCCTGCTTCATGGAGCAGTGTACTGGACAGGAGGGTCACACACCTCCAGAAAGTCGTACTATCCCAAAACGTTCCTTGCGCATGCGTGCAAGCGAACGTAAAAATAAATACAAAATACTATGACATATAAAACTCAATGTATAAAAGATACATGTATACAGTTTCGTCTATGTAAGAGACCAACAGTAAAGCATGCACTCTACTGCTCTGCCATCCCCACTAGCACCAGGATCAAAGCAGACCCTCCAACTGTACCATTTCTCCCAGTACAATACCGCATTTTTAACACTGGTACTGGATCCTGCCTACTCCGTACCATGTAGCGAATTCGGCCACCTCCTAAAACTTTTAAAGAATTAATTTTCCCCATTCCGTGGTGCTCAGACAGAGTGTCAGTTCTGTGAATGCCAGCACACGAGGGGAGCATTCCATCCCCATGGTAACTACATCTGCGAGGATGTAACACCACCAGCAGATGGCTCCTTAATGCTGTGTGACCCCTGGAAGCAGCTGAGTGATGCTGTAAAATAGCGCGCTTAGCTTCCCCACCCCATTGACACTTGACTTGACTTGGCGGGAGTCGGGACTCTGACTATACTAGTGCACTAAAGTGGCGGGAGACAGAAACTCTGACCCAATCTGTCCAGCACAAGCTGCGAGTCTGACAGGACAGCTGCATGATCATCCTCAATCCTGGCTTTGTTCTGTGGAGTCTCATGGGCACAGTCACAGTGGTGTGCTGGCACAATGGAGAGAGACTACAGAGATGCTTGGACATGGTTTATCCCCTGGCCCAACAGAGAAGGCTTCTTTAATTCCCATGCCAAGAAAGTAAACTAGGGCAACACTTTGTGGGGGAGTCTGGGAGCTGTGGTGCCAGGGGGGGTTGGCAACAGAGGAGAATCGTGTCTGTAGACCCCCAGGTTTACTAGGAATGCCAGAGGGGAATGCTGAAATGATGGCCAGCCCTGAAGGAGAGTTTAGTGTGAGTGATATGTGTGACACTCAGTGGGGAAAAGAATGACACAACACTGTTCATTTTGGCTAGGTGAGAGTCATGGGACTGGCTGGCAGTATAGCCAACTAGAGTTTAGAGTAACAAGCTGTGAATGTTTGTGTTACATCCAGCAGACCTGGGTTTGATTCCTACGCTCCACTTACATACTGTGTGACTCTGAACAAGTCCTTAACCACCGCAAAGCTGCTGGGTCACCCTGAAAATAGGCACTTGTGATTAGTGGGCCTCCGTCTTACCGAATAAAGAAAAATAGTGGGAGTGTGTGCCCCCCCGCCACTGCAACACACATGTACCTATTTTCATCTGTAAAATGTTGGAGGGTCTGATCAAAGACAAATCTTTCTCGCAGCCCAAGCAAATGGTTATTGTTAAAATTGACAAAACTAGAGTTACTTACAGAAACAACTGCCAGCAGGCTGCGCACCTCGCAGAACAAAACAATCCCATTGACTGAACTCCCACTAACTCCGACAAAACTGCAGCCCGGCACTGCAGCAGTGAATATACGGCGACGACAGGCACAACCAATGACATAACTCACCGCCCACACCAGTAGCAGTCACCGCCACCTACGTGTACTAATTTTAATATAACCAATCGGCGAGATCAGTAATTGGGCATTGCACTTGTCAATCATGTTGCATCCCCAGCAAACATCACCGGGTCTCCCGCCTGTGCTGTTTGGTGTTCTCACGTCACTATTGACAGTTGGAAAGTTTCAATAGTCAGGTTCTAAAATAATGCTGTAGTAGGCCGCACTGCTTGTGTATTTAGCGAGGGATTGGGTTGGCCCACTTCATAGTTATGATCCAATCCGTCACCTTTATTACAATCCCCAATGGTCTGTTCCACCACATCCTGTCTGGCACCTGCTTTTGTTGCCACCGGAATTGATCTGGGATCCGTGTGTCACAAGCTTGCTGGGTAGCTGCCAGCCAGTACTGCAGAGGGGCGGGGCTGTGAATTAGGTTACTTGGGATGAGCTTTAGCTTGCTGTTTGCAGGAATGCTGGCGTGGTGTTGAATTGGGAAATCCACACTAAAAGGTATAAAGTGGAAGAACTGGTCGCGGGACAGTGCTGTATACCGTTGGGTACGCTCCCCTTGTTTTGCTGGGTGGGGCATGATTCAGACCCTCAACATTTCACAGATCAAAATAGGTACACTTCTGTGTTGCAGTGAGTGCTGAGGGGTTCCCTCCACCCAGCGTACACAACCCATAAGTCCCTCCTGTCCTCAAATTACTATGTTATGTGTTACTATGTCACCATTATCTGCACAGACCTCTGATACAGCATCTAGACCAAGGGACTGCAGCTCAAGCTGTGATCCCTTGTTAATCCCGCACCAGTAACTATAGGGATTCCTGCGGGAGAGATTGATACTGTCAGGCAGTTTAACTGTAATCTCCCATAGCCAGTACTCCTGCACCATTGACTGTCTACAGCTAGGGATTCCTGCAGGGGAAGTTGATACTGTCAAGCAGCTTAGCTGTGTAATCTCGAAAAGGTATCCCAGTACAGCCAGCACCTCAAAAATCATTTTCAAAAACATGTATTAGTAACTGTTTATAGGGGAGAGGATAATGACCAGCATAGGCTTACACTTAAACATCAGACAAATGTATACTGGAAGTCCACCACTCACCCTTGTGGAAGACTTTTAAGAGTGATTATAAACTAAAGAGGTGGCTTATAATATTTATAGGCAAAAGGTGGAGCATTATGGTAATGTGGAGAACCCAAACGAGTAAAATGAAATGTTAAAGTTTGAAAGAGGTTAGCAATTTATGAATATCTAATATAAGTAATTATTTAGGAATGTTTTATGAAAAAGGACAGAGGGTAATAATAACCTTGTTGGTTTAATTTTCTAGTTAAAAAGTGGTGGGAGTCAAACCTGATAACACTCATAAAGCCAAAGAAGAAAACTTAAAACAAGGTTATGGCAAGTTGTAAGTTTGGGGACTGAATGTGTCATTCTTTCTTGTACATAAATTATAAATATAGATAAATATAAATAAAAACATTTTTTTAGTATCAGAAAAGAAAAAAAAAATGTACTGAAAAAATGTTTTGTATGTTTTTGACTGTAGAAACCAGTTCCTGATGAAGGGTAAAATACCTGAAACGTAGAAAAATACTGGATATAATAAACTAAAATGTTGAAAACATGAATATATTGGTTGATTTTGAAGGGTGAGTGGGGTGGACTTCCAGTATACATTTTTCTGTGTAATCTTCCCTACAGGCGGTACTCCTGCACCATTGCCTACAGCCTTAGCAAACCTCCTGGCACCCCCTTCCCTGAAGTATCAACTACCTGTCCCAGCCAGCGGGGCATCACCCCCATGACAATGATTTTTGTCACACCCAGTCCCGGTCCCATCAGTCACCTGCTGTAGAGAGAGAGATGGATCCGTCACTGGAAGATGTGCCAGCCTGCGGTCTAGGATCCGATGTCAGGAGATGTGCGGGGTCAACTCCACTCCTACTGCTAAGATGTTCAGACTATTGTCTTGCGGCGGCGTGCCAGTGAGAAAGTGGTGACGCTAGACCCGACCAATTTAAATATTAATTCCAACCTACCAGACAATCAAGAGCTCCACTCGCTCCGCCACAGCTCGGGCTGGGAGTTACTCTATAAACAGAGTCTGACACTGTCCCACCATCAGGGGAAAGAGCAAGCCTGACGCGCAGCAAGCACTCTCAGCTGCAGTGCTTCTGGGGGTTGTCCAGTGTTGAGGAGCCCTCTGCCAGCGGCGCCACAGTAAGGGCAGCACAGTGGTGATTACCATGGGGACACCAGGATTCTCCTCTCCTCGGACTGTGCCGGCTGAGCGCTCCCGGCAAAAAGGTAAAGATATTTCGGGGGGGGGAATAAATTGTTAACTAAACTTGATTTAATGCAGCTACTCAGTTTAGCAAGCACGCCATGTTTTTTTTTTTTTTCTGGGGCGGGGTTTCGGGAGGTTGGATACCCCCTGTCAGGCTAGGTGGAGTGGGGGAGGGATGTGTGCTGCTTTAGTGGTGTACCGTATCTGCAGGGGTGTAGCCAGGAAATTTGGATCTGCACACCAGGTGGATTCACTGCTACCCCTCCCCCATTGTTCAGGCCAGCTACCCCTTCTCCCCCACTGTCCATGCCCTCTCACCTGACACAAGTGTAATTTTCTCTGTGTTGTATACCAGCACACCAGTAGCCATACTATCACCAACAGTTGTCAGACTAACAGACTGGCTTTTAGTTACAATATTGCATTGTAACAAGTCTCAGTACCACATCAAGGTATCCAGTCCCAGAGGTCTATTAACATACCATTAACCATGCCACCACACCACTAGCCTAGACCTTTAAGTAGCTTGGATACAGCACATCTCTTTAAAACAGTGAGGGAAATGAGCAGCCTTTGGAAAAGAATATTGGCTGTACCTTATTTAGACAAGCATTTGT
This sequence comes from Neoceratodus forsteri, assembly GCA_016271365.2. Lineage (NCBI taxonomy): Eukaryota > Metazoa > Chordata > Ceratodontiformes > Ceratodontidae > Neoceratodus > Neoceratodus forsteri. Next base: position 157,533,897 of record CM028138.1, read on the forward strand.
CAATGCCGGAGGTTCGCTTACAGGTATTTGCAGTGGTGTTAAACGTGTGGTGTTTACCCTAATGCCCTGTGCGATTGCTGGTATTTGCACTACAAATTTTCAGCATGACCTTTTGTTACCCCACCTCATAAAAGCATTTGAGACCTCTGCTTGTGAACAGTACCACAGTTATTTTGTTAATCTGTCCTGAACGTTGATTTCCCACAGCGACCACACCATTCTGCTCCACATGTGCAAAAACACAGTTCGGGCAGGATGTGAAAAATGACAGCTGTAACATTCATAGGGAGGTGTGAAGGGATGGTAATGTTGAACATCTGGAGTGAAAATACAACAATTTCTCGAACTTACTAGCGTACATGGAAACTGCGCAATGAACGCTCATGACACAGTCATTTTGTGGACTTTTGTCACCAAATTTTCAACATAGGCATTTTGGGACCTCTGCTCATGAACAGTGTCATTGTGATTTTCATAATCTGTCCTGAGCATTGATTTCTCACTGTGACCACACCATTGTGCGCTGGATGTGCAAAAACACATTTCAGCCAGGATGTGAAAAATATCAGCTGTACTGTTCATAAGGAGGTGTGAAAAAATGCCAGTGTTGAAAATCTGGAGTGAAAATATTTCAAATTCTCAAAGTTATGAGTGTGCGTGGAAACTGCGCAACGCACGCTCATAACAGTCATTTTTTGAAATTTTTTCACCAAATTTGCAACATAGGCTTTTGGGAGCTCACCTCATTAACAGTGACACTGTTGTTTAGTTAATCAATCCCAAAAGGTGATTTTGTGCAGTGACCATGAAATCACCTTTGGGGACCGAATAACTCACATGACAGTAACTGAATTCATGAGGTGAGATCCCAAGAACCCCCTGTTGAAAATGTGGTGCCAAAATTTGTAAAAATGCCTGAGATAGCCACCTAAGTTGAAAAAAAAAAAAACATTTATGCCATTATACAGCTTACCGTCATTTCTTCAGTTTGCGTTTGGCTTTCAAGAGTGCAGACGTGTTCCCACTCCACTGAAGATCATTGCGCCAGGTTCCGGAGGTAAGTATGGGGTGAGGGAGGTGGAGTATGCAGAGGGTGGGTGTGGGTTCAGGAGGGGCACAAGACACAGCGAGGATGGTTTTCTGTTTCACAGGTTTTAAAAAAAAAGATGTTGTGAGGACAGTTTTCCCATTTACAGGGACAATAGGCATGCTGGGGTGGGCTCCCAGCATGCCACCTAGTGTTGTTGGGGGCCTGGAGACAATGGGGACTGGGCACTCCGTCTGCACATACAATGTGTTTGGTGGGGGCAATAACAAGGGAGCAGGGTAGACGGCAGCAGAGGGAGGAAGTGGGAGGGATTTTATTAGCAGCCAGAGGGAAAAGGGTGACGTCAATATGTTAAATACACACACGTTATGACCACTGATTGCAGTGGTGCTTTTCTTTTAACTGAAGACCACTGCAGCCAAACTGCTGTCATAGACAGCTCATACATCCATTGGTGCAGTAGGGTTGCACACGTTACACTGAGCACTGCATTGGACAGGAGGGTCACACACCTTCAAAAAGCCGTACTGTCCCAAAATGTTCCTTGCACATGCATGCAAACGAATGCAAAAATAAAGAAGCATTTGTCAATGCCGAATGTTGCTTGCTTCTATGTGCTGTTTAGGTATTTGGAAGTCATTGGAGTGCAAATATTGAAAATTCACGAACTTATGAGCGTGCGTAGGAACTGCGCAACGCACGCTCGTAAAACAGTCATTTTTAGGAATTTTTTCACCAAATTTTCAACATAGCCATTTTAAGATCTCTGCTCATGAACAGTGTCACTGTGATTTTCTTAATGTGTCCCATACATTGAGTTCACACACGACTGCGCCATTGTATAGCTACAGAGCGAAACACGTTTGGGCAAGATGTGAAAATGACAGCTGCACTGCTCATAGGAGGTGTGGTAAAATGGCAATGTTGAAAATCTGGAGAAAATATTGAAAATTTGCAAACTTATGCTGCATAGAACTGCGCAACGACACCGTAAAACAGTCATTTTAGGAATTTTTCAAATTTTCAACACAGCCATTTTAAGATGTCTGCTCATGAACAGTGTCACTGTGATTTTCTTAATGTGTCCCATACATTGAGTTCACACCGACTGCGCCATTGTGTGCTACATGGGTGGAAACACATTTTGGGCAAGATGTGAAAAATGACAGCTGCACTGCTCATAAGGAGGTGTGATAAAATGGCAATGTTGAAAATCTGGAGGAAAATATTGAAAATTTGCAAACTTATGAGCTGCAGTATAGGAACTGCAGCACACTATGTAAAACAGTCATTTTAGGAATTATTTCACCAAATTTTCAACACAGCCATTTTAAGACCTCTGCTCATGAACAGTGTCACTGTGATTTTCTTAATGTGTCCCATACATTGAGTTCACACACCGACTGCGCCATTGTGCGCTACATGGGTGGAAACATGTTTTGGGTGAGATGTGAAAAATGACAGCTGTACTACTTATAAGAAGGTGTGGTAAAATGGCAATGTTGAAAATCTGGGTGAAAATATTGAAAATTCGCGAACCACGAGCCTGCGAGGAACTGCACGCAACGCATCAAAGAAACGTCATTTTAGGGAATTTCTTCCACCAAATTTTCAAAATAGGCTTTTTGAGAGCCCACCTTATGAACACTGGCAGTGTCATTTCATTAATCAGGCCCAAAAGGTGATTTCACGCAGTGACTGCGAAATCACCCTTCGGGCCCGAATAACGCCATGACAGTGAAATCATTCAGGAGAAGGGGTCCCAAAAACCCCATGTTGAAAATTTGGTGCAAAAATTCCCAAAAATGCCTGAGATATGCAACAAAGTTGAAAAAACCCCATTTAGCCCATTATACAGCTTACCGGCATTTCCTCAGTTTGCTGTTGGCTTTGAAGAGTGCAGACGTGTTCCCGGTCCAGCGAAGATCGTCGAGCCAAGCTCCAGAGGTAAGTATGGGGTGATGGGGGTGTGTGGGGAGGCAGGGTGCGCAGTGGGTGGGTGTGGGTTGTGGAAGGGGGGCTGGGAGAAGCGCCGTGGGACCGTTTTTAATTTACAGGTTTAAAAAAAAAAAGATGATGCGGGACATTTGCCACACTGGGGTGGGCTCCCAGAGTGACAGCAGGAAAGCTGTTTGAGAGTGCGATGGAGCTGGCGGGGGACTGGGCACCCCATTCGGCCAAAGCTGGGTTTGCCACGCTGGGGTGGGCTCCAGCGTGCACCAAAGCTTGGGGGCGGAGGTGCTACATAGCACACAGCGGTGGTTTTCTTGAAGTGAAGACCACCGCTGTCATACAGCACCCGCACCCATTGGTGCAGGACCGCCACTCCTGCTCAACGGAGCAGTGGATTGCACAGGGCAATCACACCTCCAAACTGTCCTATTCTCCCAAGATGTTCCTTGCGCATGCGCGCAAGCGAACGTAAAAATGGATGAGTACCAATGCCCGTAGTCTAGGTAAAAAGGTCCCCGAAATGGTGGCCTTGATGGAAGAGGGATGCCTGGATATTGTGACAGTCACAGAAACATGGTACACGGAGAACCATGACTGGGATGTCAACATACCAGGGTACAAATCTACAGGAGGGACAGGGAGGGGGGGAAGAAGAGGAGGAGGAGTAGCTCTCTATGTAAGGGAAGGGATAAAAGCAACAGAATTAAAGGGTAAACAGGGAGGAGAGGAGGCACTGTGGGTCACCCTGGAAACTGGAAATGGCTCCACAATCCGCACAGGGGTTTGTATACAGCCTCCGTCTCAGGGTGAGGAAATGAACAAGTAAATGATAGAAGGCATCCTTGGGATGGCAGAGAAAGAGGAGATATTGCTGATGGGGGACCTGGATATGTCAGATGTTGACTGGAGCACCTTTGTTGCAGCCACATCCAAGAGCAGGGCCATTCTCGATGCCCTACATGGGGCATGCCTCAGACAGCTAGTTTTGGAACCCACTCGGGAGAGACTAGTCTTAGACCTGGTACTCTCAAATGGGTATGGAGACAGGATCTCTGATCTTGAAGTAGGCAGCCATCTGGGAACAAGCGACCACCAAACAGTGTGGTTCACGATAAACTTAGCTGTAGAGTCAAGCCACACAAAAGTGAAGGTACTGGACTTCAGGAAGGCTGATTTTGTCAAAATGGGAGAGTGCCTCAGAAAAGTACTAGCAAACAGGCAAGAAGGTGGGGTGGAGCAGCAATGGGCAAACATCAAAACTGCCATCACAGAGGCAACAAGTCTTTGTGTGAAGCAAATAAACAAATCAAAATCAAAGAAAAAAACACTATGGTTCTCAAAAGAAGTGGGGGAAGGTAAGAGAAAAAAAGATGGCATTCAGCAAGTATAAGGAAACACAGAAGGAGCGGGACAGAGAACTGTACCAGTTAAAGCAGAAGGAAGCGGGTAAGGCAGTCAGAATAGCAAAGGCCCAAACTGAGGAAAAGATAGCCAACTCAGTTAGGAAGGGGATAAAACCTTTTATAGGTACATTAGGGAGCAAAGAAAGACTAAGGCAGGGATACTGAGGTTGAACAAAGAGGAAGGTGGTTGGGCAGAGAGCGACAGTGAAAAAGCAGGGATACTGAACGAATACTTCTGCTCAGTATTCACAATGGAAAAGCAGGGGGAAATACCTAATCTGGTCAATAGAAGCACTCTGGATAGGGGGGTTGATATTAGTCTTTTCACAGAAGAAATGGTTCTGAAAGAACTCTTAAAACTGAAGGTGGATAAAGCAATGGGGCCTGATGGGATTCACCCCTGAATTTTAAAAGAACTAAGGGAAGAACTAGTAACACCACTGACTAGCCTTTTTAATAAATCATGGGAGGATGGGGTGGTACCTGAGGACTGGAGGAGGGCGGATGTGATTCCCCTTCACAAAAGTGGGAGCAAGACAGAGGCAGGGAACTAGAGACCTGTCAGTTTGACCTCAGTGGTAGGGAAAATGATGGAATCACTTCTGAAGGAAAGAATTGTTGAGTACCTAGAGGCCAGTGGGGCACAGAACCCAAGGCAGCATGGATTCACAGTGGGGAGGTCGTGTCAGACAAATCTAATTGATTTCTTTGACTGGGTGACCAAAGCAGTAGACCAGGGAGGGGCTGTGGACATGGTCTACCTAGACTTTAACAAGTCATTTGACATAGTCCCTCACAAAAGATTAATAAACAAATTAGCCAGCCTGGGAGTGGGTCCTAGGGTGTTAGCCTGGGTAAAACACTGGTTGGACAACAGGACACAGCGGGATATAGTAAATGGAGTCCAGAGTGAAGAAAGGAGGGTTACTGGTGGGGTACCACAGGGTTCAGTACTGGGGCTGGTCCTTTTTAATGTATTTATAAGTGACATTGCAGAGGGACTGGAAGGGAAAGAATGTCTCTTTGCAGATGACACAAAGATCTACAACAGGGTTGATACACAAGGTGGGGTGGAAAGGATGAAAAGGGACTTGGCAAGGTTGGAGGAATGGTCAAATGTACAGTATGGCAGCTGAGATTCAATGCAAAAAAGTGCAAAGTAATGCACCTGGGAAACAAAAACCCAGGGGAAGAGTACACAATGGGGGGTGAGATACTGACAACAACAAAAATGGAAAGGGACCTGGGGGTAGTCATATCAGATGACCTAAATGTGGCCCAGCAATGTGAGAAGGCAGTAAGGAGGGCTGGGGGATACTGGGATGCATAGGGAGAGGCATCACCAGTAGAAAACTGGAAGTTGTTGGTCCTCTATACAGACAGTTGGTAAGACCACATCTGGAGTACTGTGTACAGTTCTGGAGACCCCATCTCCGCAAAGGCATAGACAGGGTGGAGGCTGTCCAGAGGAGGACAACCAAAATGGTGCAGGGTCTGCATCAGAAGACATATGAAGAAAGACTAAAGGAACTAAAGATGTATAGCCTCGAGGAAAGGAGGGAGAGGGGGGACATGATAGAAACTTTCAAATGCCTCAAGGGAATCAATAAAGTCTAGGAGGGTAGCATCTTTCAGAAAAAGAGATGTGCAAAAACAAGGGGGCACAATTTAAAGATAGAGCGAGATGGCTCAGAGGTAATGTGAGGAAGTATTTCTTCACAGAGAGGGTTGTGGATACATGGAACAGCCTTCCTGAGGAGGTCGTAGAGTCAAAATCAGTGGGGGAATTCAAGAATGCATGGGACAGACATAAGGCAATTCTAGTGGGGGGGTAGGAGGAAGTAGGCTGTTGGTTAACTAGGATCTGCAGCTTATCCACTAGGTGGGCCATGTGGTCCTTATCTGCTATCAAATTGTATGTTTCTATGTTACTACCCACACTAGGAGATATCGGCATATGCCCTCAACTGAAGGGTGACCTGGGTTCCCCTACCCCTCTGGTCTGTCTCTGACCTTTGGAGACAGATGATTAGCCTAACCTCCAGGAGCTCTACAGCCTGTCTCTTTAGGTCACCCAGCCAGTCAGTCTTGCTGGCCACCGTCAACTCGCTGAGTTTGAAGGTCCCCAAAAAAGCCAGAGAGAAAGTGGCCCAAAAAAGTAGACACTCATGTTTATTGCTTGTATGGCTATCCAAGCTGTGCACCAGCACCCTTAACCCTTGATGGAAAATGGACAGCCTAGCATCACCAGCCAAACGGGTCTGTCTCACCCAAGGCTCCATGAACCTTCTCTTGGCAAATTGCTGCGTTATGTTGCCACGCCCCAGTGGCTTGCCAAAAAAAGCAATCCCCGCCAGCATGGACCCTGCTGATGCTCTTGACACTCTGTCCCCCACTAGGTCCCATAGGAAACCCAGAAGGATACCTGCCGCCCCAGGCCATGGGTCTGTTATTCCATAAGCCCCACAGAAATCCAGAAATCGAGAATCACCCCTGCTATGTGCACCCCAAGTCCCAGGTGCCACTGACTTAGATATTACCTGCCAAATCCTGCCCAGCTGTCCCCCAACCAGGAGGGGAGGGCCAGGAGATCTTCCTTGGCCTCAGGAGCTAGCATCCTGAACCTGTGTCATTGGAAACGAGAAAGTGTGTCAGCAATTGTGTTATCCACCCGGGCACATGTTTTGCCTTTAGTGTGATATTTAACCTCAAACATTGCAGGATAAACCTCCACAACAAACAGCATACTTGTTCTGAAGAAGGAGCTAGTTGTGGCTCTGAAATGTAAATGAATGCTGTGATGGCATTTAGGTCTTGGCATTTTGCATGTCCGTGGGTAATTTAAAACTGTTTGAACCGCTATTGGACTTTAGCAAATGATGTATGTCTGAGAATCATTCGCAACTGCTGCTGCTGCTGAAAAATTGTGCAATACTGTGGTAATATCGTGGAAATATTGAGAATTAAATTGCCTGTGGAAAGTCATTAAGGAATGCTGGCCTGCATTTTGGAATTTTGTGATCCCTATGTGTGTATGAACAGCATACTTTGTCACAGTTTACAGACTGCATGTTGATCACCTGTACTACCTCCATGTTGTCAGACCAAAAGATCACCCACTTATTTTGCAGCCTCTCACCCCAGACATCAATGGCGACCATGATGGGAAACCATTCCAAGAAGGTCAGGTTCTTAGTTAGCCTTGTGTCATGCCATGACTGTCGCCAGGCTGCAGTGTACCATTCGCCTTGGCAATATACCCTGAACTCAGAGCCTTGGTGTTCTTACCGAGAAGAAATTATGCCTCCTGTTTGTTTTTGCTTTACACACCATTAGTTGTTGATTGTGAAGTCTAGGTACTATTTTTCTTTGTGTTTTAACAATACCACATTTGTCCATCAGAGAGGGTGATTTGAGAATTTTATATAAGAACAGAAGATCACCTCTGGAGCGCCTAAACTCCAGTGAATGTAGGCCTGGTTTTTGAAGCCTCTCTGGATATGGTAGTGATGCTAAATGGGGCACCATTTTTGTTGCCCTTCTCTGAACTCTTTCAACCACTTGAATGTCCCTGACCATGTATGGACTCCACACTGGTACCCATAATCTGTATATGGTCTGATGTACGCTTTAAACAGTGGGATAATACATTCCTCTGTCTTAGATATAAATGTACGGTTAATGTGTCTAAGTAGTGAATTAGCGGTTTTAGCTACATGATTACAGTGATTGGAGGAGGATAATTTGTCATCTTTCAGGATGCCCAAGTCTCTTTTACATATTGAAGATTTAATGATAATATTGTATAGTGTATAAGTTTGTTTGGGATTATTGTAACCTAAGTGGAGAACAGAACATTTGTCTGTATTAAATGTCATTTTGTTTTTCTGTGCCCAATGCTCTAATACTGAGAGGTCATTTACTAATAAGTCCATATTATAGTCGGAATCCACACCACCGCCTAAGTTTTTATTGTCTGCAAATTTTGAAAGTATGTTCCTGGAGCTAATCTGCATGTCTGAGATGAAAATATTGAATAGCACTGGGCCCAGAACTGATCCCTGTGGCACACCACTGGTCACACCCATATTACTGGAATAGGCACCATTGATCCTAACATGCTGGGTCCTGTTGGTTAACCAGCAACTGATCCATTTTATTATGTTACAAGAAAAATCTAGGTCTGATAACTGAGCTAGGAGAATATTGTGAGTAACCTTATCAAATGCTTTGCTATAATCCAGGAGGATGACATTCATGGGAATCTCTTGTCTAGTTCTTGGTTGACAGTATTGTAAAGGCTATTAAATTGGTAGTGCAAGAAAAGCCTTGCTTGAACCCATGTTGTGAGTGGTCGATAATGCCTCGAGTTTGCATTTCTGCCTCTATTATGCCTTTAATAATTTTTTCCATTACTTTACATGGAATGGAAGTAAGGCTAATGGGGCGGTAATTACTCACTATGGAATGGTTACCCTTTTTAAGTATAGGCACAACTGTAGCAGTTATCCAATCAGATGGAACAGATCTTTCCGCTAATGATTTATTAAAAATAATGGAAAGGGGTGTGGCAATATTTTCAGCTGTTTAAACCAAAAATCTAGGATTAATTAAGTCTGTTCCACAGCTGGTATTTGGTTCTAAATTTTTTAACAAGGAAACTACTTCAGAAATAGTTATGGTGTGGTTATTTTCAGTAGAACTTGATATGATAGTATTTGTATCAATTATGACTGTATGATTTGAGAATACTAATGCAAAATAGGTGTTAAATGTGTTGGCTGTCTCTTTATCAGATGTAATGGTGTTTGTGCCATTGGTCAATGGCCCAATTTGTCTGTTACTGCCTTTTTTACTATTGAGATAAGAAAATAGGGATTTGTGATTATCTTTGGAATGGGCTATGCGGAACTCGAGGTTGCATTTTGCCTTCCTGATAGTCCTTTTTAGTTCTTTAACAGCAGTTCTGTATTGTCCCAGTATGAGTTCTTTTGTGTCTGTTGTGTATTTTTTTAAAAGAGTAAATAGTTTTTTCTTCTCTTTGATTTTCCTATGAATATCATTTTTTAACCACAAAGGAATTTTACCTTTACTGTTATATTTTATCCGGGCTGGAATATAAGCTTTTTCTAGGTCTATTATCTTGTTTTAACAAATACCCAAGAGTCTTCCAGGGTTAAGGAGACAAAATTGTTTCCCATGGGTATTTTTTTAGGCTGTTGTTTATTGCCTCAGAGTTGGCTTTGTGGTAGTTATACACCTGAGCATTATTAACTATTATGCTAGATTCATACTGTAGATAAAATACAATGGTATGGTGGTCACTATTTCCTAGTGGGTCTGATATTGAAAGATTTAAGACTTTGTCCTCAATATTGGTAATCACAAGGTGTAATATATTACATCCTCTAGTGGGTTCTTGAACAATTTTCTCAAGCCATAATTCATTTATTGTTGAAATAAAAGTTTTTCGACAGCTGTTGTGCTGTTAGTAGTAAACCAATTTATGGACGGCATGTTAAAGTCTCCCAGGATCAGGATATCGCCTTTATTTTGTCATGTGGCAGATGTCCTGTATTAATGTGTTTGTATATTCTGAATCAGAGGATGGTGGGTGATAACATGTGCCCAAAATTAGTTGTGGGTGTCCCTGAAACTGAATGGTTACCCATATACTTTCCGTTGGTGAAGTATGTGAGTATTCATGTGAATGAATTGTGTCTTCAATATAAAGACATACACCACCTCCTTTTTTGTGAAATCTATCTTTTTGGTATAATTTAAAGCCTGGTATGTCTTTCATCCAGGTTGAATCTGGGTCCCACCATGTCTCTGTTACTGAAATGATGTCAATATCTAGTAAGTGAATTTTGGTTGCAAGCTCGGAGATGTTTAACAAGTTTAAGGACCTTGCATTAAGAGATAATATTTTGCAAACCTTAGATGTTGGAGGCTTATTTGCTAGAGTCTTGGGTGTCGCCCCAAACTCCCCCCTTGATGTCAGTTTAAACAGCTGCTAATGAGTGAGAGAATTCTCCTGCCTAAGATGGAACTACCTCTCCTGCTCAAGTGGAGCCCATCCCAGCAGAAGAGAGAAGGGTTGTCTACAAAATGTTTCCAATGTGTAAGGCATTTTATTTCCTGTGACAAACACTATTTCCTCACCCACTCATTGTAGGATTTAATTCTGTTAGAAACATATTCAGTAGCTCTTGGTACTGGCAAAACATCCGAAAAACATATTTCACAACCTATTACGGTCAGGATGATGTTAAGGCAGATGGTATCTAACTTCATTTGGTTTATATGGCATCTGTTGATTGATATCATTTGTACCAGCGTGTATTATTACCAGGGGGTTTACACCAGAATGTTTCAGTATGTTTGGAGCTATCAAAGTTATATTGGATATACCTGCTCCCCTGAAGCTGGAGCAGGTACGTTTACTTTTATCTGGATTACACACCGTCCTGTTAATGTGCTTAATAATGGAATCCCCTAATACAAATACCTGCCTTGGAGAATTCACCTTGCTAGCTGTTGTTCCAAGGTTAGTTGTAATTGATTCTAGGGGGACTGGGCTTTTGTTAGATTTCACCTGCACTCTGAGCACTTACTTATGAAACTGTGCATATTTGTACTCCACTCCTGCATAGACCTCATACTTTCCTAATACCACGTTATCTCTGCTAATGGTCTATCATTACACCTGACTTCCTGACATCAACACATTGCTTAAATATAACTTACATCGCCTCATAGACAAAACCCCTGTTTCTCTATAAAAAAACTGAGTAAATAATCCCAAGGCTGAACATATGCCAGCCATTACTTTTTCACGTACTACCACCTTCTGTACCATCATGAGTATTTGCATATGTTTCCCATGATGCTTTGCATTACTGGGGTATGTGCAATTGTATTTTCTTTAACATTTGGCTGTCTGGCCAATATCATCCAGGGGAACCCACACTTCAGTAGCATTTGCTCTGAGTTTCTTTTGTAAACCTATATTGCTTCCATCCTATTCCTGCCATTAAAATGTACACCTCCATATATTTTCTTAATAAAGTGTCTGCCTTCCTTAGAACAGAAACTAAAACAAATCTTACTACTTACAAATCATTGTGTTGTTTCTCCATACCTCCTTAACAATGCCACACAATTTCACTAACTTCATTATGCAGCCGTGGTGGATCTGATCAGAATTTGTTATGGGTAGTGATTGCATAGCTCCTCTTTCTCTAAAGTCATTTGTAATGTCAGAGAACCTTCAATGGAACAGTACCAAAGACAATTTTTTAAACATAGAGTGGAAAATACTGTAGAGCTGCTTATTTTCACTGTAATTATATTTTGACTATTATAGCAGGAACCCCATCTCCTAAAAAAAAATGACTGTGAAAATTCTTCACTGTATTTAATTAGGTAAATGCTGTAACCACGATGCTGCTGGATAACTGTTTAATGCTTCCTTAAACACCTTCTCATACCTTTTAATGTAGTGCCATCATCTTCTGTTTGTTTTTGTGTTTTGTTTTATTGTGAAGAAACTGCCCACAAAACTTCTAAACTTCAGATTTCAACCTTATGCTGCTTGCAACCCAAGACCAATGTTGGGTAAGTTACTTTTTCTAATACATTCTATTCCTTTTGAAAACTTGTTCCAGGGAGCTCTGTGCAGTCACTAGCAAGGATGGAGAAGTACTAGTTGGTAAGCTGCCCTCTTCTGTTTTGGATCCTCTGGTTGTTTATGGTTCAACATTTTATTCATTCCATTATCATAATGGCACACCTTCACGACATATGCCACCAGTGTGTATTTAGATGGCAAGAGGCACTGTGTTTAGCATTTCAACAAAAATAGCTAGGAAAAGCAGACAGTGTCCTTTTTAGAAGCTGCCTGTCAACCTCTAAATGGTGATCACTGGCAATCCCATTAATTATATTCCAAGAGCTGAGAGCTCAAAAGGGGAGATGTTTTTAAAAGAATTACAGCTACTAGTATGCAAAAAAATTACAATGTTAACTGTTGCTCCTGCAAACATTTTATCTTGTCATACAATCACCAGGCTCCCCACTGGTATTGGATCCACAGATGGCTGCTCTCAGAACAAGGGTGCTACTGCCCACAAACTGATCCAGATATGAGTAAAGGGCACACACAAAATAACCCTGCAGTCACAACTGAAGCATATAACTTCCAGCATAAAAGATTGCTTTAAAGGAAAAGCAGTACATATGTAGGCAATGAAGGAACAACATTTCCCACCCAAACCCTTCTGGTGCTTCGCTCTTTACTCATATTTACCCTCACCAGCAGGTACTTTCAACTGCAGACACTTTGCACTGCTGCATTTGAGATAATAGGGAATCCAGCAATTGAGCTCACATGACAATAATTGTGCGCATTTCACCTGCAACTCAATTAAGCATAGAATAAAACCAATGTTAAACTAAACAGTTAACATACTAACATACTATTTGCCAGCAGATTAGGCCTTATGGTCTATCAAGTCTGCTCGAACCTAGATCCTTAGTTGGGTGCAGAGACCCTCCCATCCCTTGTGCTCCAGAAACCCCTATCATCCATCCCCACCCCCCCCGGGACAGGCCATCATTTGATACATCCACTTTCTGTGTCTGTCCCACCCTCTCTTAAAGCCCTCCACTGTGGATCTCTGAACCAGCTCACCAGGCAGAGCATTCCAAGGGTCCACCACCCTCTCAGTGAAAACCTCCTCCTCTTTTCCCCCTCACCCTTCCACCTTCCAACTTCAAACCATGCCCTCTGGTGATGCCTCCCTGCTTTAGTCTAAAGATCCCTCCATGTTTACCCTATTTATTCCCTTTGAGGTACTTAAGACCTCAATCATGTCCCTCTGTCTCCTCTCCTCCAATGAAAACAGGCAGAGTTCCTCAAGTCTGTCCTCGTAAGTCAAATCCCCTAGCCCTTGTATCATCTGTTGCCCTCCTCTGTACCCTCTCCAGGAGCTGTATGTCCCTCTTCAAGTGTGGTCTCCAGTACTGTACACAGTACTCAAGGTGTGGTCTAACCAGTCCATTGTACAGCGGCAGAATCACTTCCTTGCTCCTTGAGGTGATCCTCTTGCGATGCATCCCAACATCCTGTTTGCCTTGCTAGCTGCTCTCCTGCACTGCTCAGAGTTATTCATACATGTATCCACCATGACCCCTAGGTCTTTTCCCTGTTGAGGCTTCCAGCACCTCCCTCCCAGGTGTACCTGTGTTTAGGGTTTCCCGACCAAGATGCAACACCTTGCACTTGGTGATATTGAAATTAATTTCCATGTGTGAGCCCAGCTTTCCAGGGTGTCCAGGTCCCCTTGCAGGGCCAACCTCCCTCTTCTCCCTCAACTACTGCTCCCATCTTGGAGTCATCCTGAAGAGACTCATTTTACACCTATACCATCCCTGATGTCTGATATGTATGCATTAAACAGGATTGGACCCAGGACTGAGCCCTGTGGTACCCCTACCAACCTCTGTAGGGTTCGAGAGCTCCCCACAGACCACTACTCTCTGAGTGCGTCCAGCTATCCAGTTTTCAATCCATCTGACCATCAAAGGGCCTACTCCTAACCCCATCAGTTTTTCCACCAGACCATTGTGGGGGACAGAGTCAAACGCCTTGCTGAAGTCCAAGAATAATACATCCACAGGCTTACCCTGTCCAGTTCTGATGTTACCCATTCATAGAACTCCACAAGGTTGGTTTGACATGATCTACCTGGCACAAACCCATGCTGCCGACTATCCAGACCTCCCACCTCCCAAGTAAACCCCCAATCATTCCTTTAGTATACTCTCCATTAATTTTCCCACCACCGAGGTTAAACTGATGGGTCTATAGTTTCCTGGTACTTCCTTCGACCCCTTATGGATTGGTACCACATGTGCCTCTCGCCAATCCCTAGGTACCCTCCCTGTCTCAAGTGACCTGTTGAAAAGCTCCGCCAGGGGTGCAGCCAGTATGTCCGCCAATTCCCATAGTACTCTCGGATGAATGCCATCCGGCCCAGGAGATTTGTCTTTCTTTAGGGCCTTGAGGGCAAACCACACCCTTTTGGTGGGGATGGCATCATCTGTCCCTTCCACCTTACTGGTCTTTTTATCCTTATCCAGATGTGACACCCCTGGGATACCTTTCCCTCCCTTTTGCTCCATTTCTGTTGCTCCCTGATCCTCTCCCCTGCCGCTTCTATCCCTTTGTGCCTTGCTTTGTAGATATCCATCCCCTCCCTAGTGAACACAGAGGCAAAGTACTGTAAATACCTCTGCCTGGTCCCTCGCCTTCCACCCACCCTTCTTCTGATCTCAATCTGCTGAGATGGCCCTTAGTTTTCTCCGCTCCCCAATGTGCCGGAAGAACCCTTTTTCCCTCCATGTATCCCTGTGCCAGCCGTTGCTCTTTACTGGACTTTGCTCCCCACCATACGGGTGACTTTTCTAGATACAAGCTGGTACATTTCCTTATCCCTATCCCTCTTGTTGTTTTATATTTTTGTAAGCCGCCTTCTTTTCTCTGACTGCTACCTGGACCTCACTGGACCACCAGCATGGTTTATGTGACCTTGCTCCCTTACGTTTCAACTTAGCGCAGATCCTGACTGCCCTCATGAAGTCCCATTTTATGACCTCCCATCTCCTTTCCACACTTGTCGTTGAGGTAATCCCTTCAAGTGATCCTTGAGAATATTTCCCATGCCCATAAAGTCTGCCCCCTGAAGTCCACTGCCAGTGTCCTAGATCTCACCCCACTCCCCAATGCTTATTTGAAACCAGACAGTATTGTGGTCACTCCCAGTCAGGGGTCCTGTACAACCATGTCCCTTACCAGATCCTCATCTGCCAGAACCACATCCAGGACATGCCCTCCTTGTGGGCTCCATCACATGCTGTGTTAAGAACACATCCTGGAAGCCATCCAGCAGCCTCTGCTCCTTGGCCACCTTAGAGGACATGGTTCCCCAGTTTGTACCTGGCATATTAAGGTCCCCATCAACACCACTCCTTCCCTTTTGGACCACACTGGGCAATGATGTGGTCAGCAAACCATCCTCTAGAACATCACTCATCCCGGGGGCCTATATGCTACTCCCAGCTTGACCTTATCTCCTGCTGGGGATCGTAGGTGACCCATAAGGCCTCCACGTTTCCCTCTGCCTCTTCTACCATAGCAATTTCTATGTCATCTCTAATGAACATAGCCACTCCCACCCCTCTGCCCTCCTTTCTATCCTTCCTAAGCATAGTGTGCCCCGTACATTTAGGTCCCAGTCATGGTTTTTGTTGTACGTTTCCGTGACTGCCGCCACATCCACCCCCGAACAGCATGGCCTGGAACTCTGGCAACTTGTTTCCCAAGCTCCTGGCATTTACTAACACTAACCCCACCCTTATCCCTGATCCTTTTGGTCGAACCCCACCCAGATTCCTTATACTTCATCCTCCCCTGCTCCTCCTGAAACCTCCACCTCCAGTCTGTTTCCCCCTCCCCTTGGGCTTGAAGGCTACTCCCTCATCTGGAGGAGGGCTTGGTCAGCCCTCCCTTATCCCTTCCCCCACAAGTTTAAACCCCACCTTTCTTGTATGTAGTCAGCCATCCCCTGTTTAAGGACTTCCTTCCCAATGGGGCAAGATGAAACCTGTCCTTGCATATAGTCCCTTATCCTCCCAAACTCCATTCCAGTTCCCTAACACCCCAACCCATTCTCTTCACCCCACTTCCTGAGCCATTTATTAACCTCTGTGAGCTTCATTTTTCTCCACTGAGGCCTTTGGTACTGGTAATATCTCCGAAAAGGAAATGTTGCATCCATTATCCCACAGACTCTGGCAAGTTCTTGGAACCTTGCTTGATTTCCTAATGCTATTTCCCTCTAGATCATTAGTTCCCAAATGCACCAGGAAATCCGGTTTCCTCCACAATCTAACCATTTCATACACCATGAACTTTGCTCTGTGCACTGTCAGCCCAGAGATACTCACTACCTTCACCTGGCTATGGCATCCATCCCCTGTCCCTCCCAATGGATACCCTTAATCATCGAGTCTCCCAGTAACAGAACCTTAACACCGCCATCATCCTTATGGTTACCTCCACTATGCCCTCTCAGCCCCCTCCCCACTTTATTCATGATCGCAATTTCATGGGAGTCTTCCTGCCTTATTAGAGACCCCCTTGTCACCCTCCCCTTTCTGCCTCCCTTGCTATTTTGCCCACTTAACTCAAACCCCTTCTGAATAGGTGTCCCCTTTAACCCTCTCTTATCTGAACCATTTAGCCTGGCCCTGATGGTTTCCCTTCCCCTCACCCCATCCCCCTTGTAATAGTACCCCTGTCTCCAGAGGCTCTCTGTGGGTCCCTTTAGCTAGGGCCCCATCCTTGGTACTGACCTTCCTGCTGAAGGGGCCCTCTCCCACCTCCTTGTCTCCCAGTTTCTCTCCAATCATGCTCTCCTCCTCATGTCTGGAATATGTTGCATCTCCCCATTTGCTTAATATATGTTTCCCTTCTCCTCTGGGACTATGGCTATCCTTTCCATAGCTGTTCTGTGATGCCCTATGGGTATCTGACTCCCTCCCCGGCCTCTGTATAAGTTTACTCATTTCCACCAACCCCTTCCTCCCTCTAGGATGCTTAGTATCTCAAATTTATTGTGACACTCTATGTCAGCCTCCATCAAGTAACCCGAGTTTCCCCTGACTGCATCTCTAAACTGACCCTCTTCTTCCCTCTCTTGCCTGTTCACCTTAGAGCTCCTTCCCACAGTCTGCTGTTTTAGGCTTCCGCACACAGCCCTCCTGACTCTTCCCTCCAGTCTCCTTGAATTCAGAATTTTCACCTGTACGCTTTCCCTTAGCATCAACTTCCTATCTAAGGGTCCTCTGTCCCTAATATCCCCCTTCTGCTTGCTGTAGCATAATGTCCTGTAATTTCAGAGCGTTGCCCCAGCCTCCCCTCAGCCCCACCCTTCTGCTGCCCATATCCACACCCCTTATCCTTGGACACCCCCCAGCTCCCACAGCTTACTCCTTAACCAATATACCTCACTCCTGATACAAGATAGCTGTCTACAGAGTGGGCAGCCTCCCTCTCTCCAGGCCCAATTTAGAGTTATTGCCATCCCACAGCCTGTGCAGCCTACAACCCTTCCGAAGATGCCTGCCATGGTGGAATATGGCCACCCTGATTATACCCCTCTGTTTATAATAGCACACCCCCTTTTCTCAGTCCCTTTCCCCTGGAGTACAGTTTCTCTCTATACTGACTGTAGTTATTTACAAACCCAATTTCAATCCCACCAACAAAGTTCCTAAGTCTCACAAACACATACAGTCCAGTATGTGTTCAGTCCCACTAACAGTGTGTGTAAGCAGACACCAGGTACCGTATGATGTCACAGGCCCACCAACTCCTGTTGCTTCAAATTTCAGTCCCAAACAGAAATACTCAGCCCTTCAATCCCAACCCCCAGTGGCTTTTCAGTATTTAAGAAAGCCTACAAAACAGGGTGGGTGGGAGGGAGGGCTCTTACCAAACACCAGGCAAACAACACATTTAAATTACCTTCTAATTTTCCCTGCCAAACATCTATCCCCAAACCTACGATATCACAGCCCAAGTATCAGTTCAAATTCAAGGTAATAATTTTTAACACATAGAACTAATTTCACTTACAACTATTCAAATATTTCAGTTTAAAACAAAATATAACTCCTGGCCTCTTTTCTACCAACCTGTTGCTTAAGCTCCCAAGTGAACAATGAAAGCCACAGTAATTCCTGTTTAAAGACAAGTTAATTGCAGCTAATGTCCCTCCTCCAAACACCAGGCAAACAACACATTTAAATTACCTTCTAATTTTCCCTGCCAAACATCTATCCCCAAACCTACAATATCACAGCCCAAGTATCAGTTCAAATTAAGGTAATAATTTTTAACACATAGAACTAATTTCACTTACAACTATTCAAATATTTCAGTTTAAAACAAAATATAACTCCTGGCTCTTTTCTACCAACCTGTTGCTTAAGCTCCCAAGTGAACAATGAAAGCCACAGTAATTCCTGTTTAAAGACAAGTTAATTGCAGCTAATGTCCCTCCTCCAAACACCAGGCAAACAACACATTTAAATTACCTTCTAATTTTCCCTGCCAAACATCTATCCCCAAACCTACAATATCACAGCCCAAGTATCAGTTCAAATTCAAGGTAATAATTTTTAACACATAGAACTAATTTCACTTACAACTATTCAAATATTTCAGTTTAAAACAAAATATAACTCCTGGCCTCTTTTCTACCAACCTGTTGCTTAAGCTCCCAAGTGAACAATGAACAGTTCTGCAGTATTTTTTTTTTTTACTACTAACGCCCTTAACAGTCATACTTTAAACCTTCCAGATTTACTGACCTTCCAAGCAAAGGTCTGTATGACATCAGAATGTATCTGCAACCTGAACATGCAGACAAAATAGTAAATGATCTGATATATATGAACATAAGAAATTGCCGGTAGAAAAAGGCCCACATGTCTATCAAGTCTGCCCAATTGTTCAGCTCTTAGTTCCAAATCACTACCGCTGCCCCCACCACCACCCAACTCTCTCTCTCTCTTTCTCCTCTTTACCTGTCCATCCCCCTTTTGTGTTTTTGTCTATACTGACCCTGCCCATGACTCTACCCCATCCCTGCTTAAAGCTATCCACTGTCATTTGAGAGATTAACTCCTCTGGCAGTGCGTTCCAACCTGACATCACTCTTTCTGTGAAGTAGTGCCTCTTCATCTCCATCCTAAACCTTCCCCCTTCCAGCTTCAGACTGTGCCCCCAGTGACCCTTCCCCACTTTAAGTGGAACAGTCCTCCCTCTCCAAGTTTGTTTATGCCCTTCAAGTACTTAAAGGTCTCTATCATGTCCCCTCTTACCCTTCTGTCTTCCAGTGAGTACATGTTGAGCTCTTTCAACCTTTCCTTGTATGGCAACTCCCCTAGTCCCATAATCATTTTTGTAGCCCTACACTGCAACCCTTCCAGCAATTTCACATCCTTTTTGAGGTATGGGCTCCAGTAGTGTACACAGTATTCCAAGTGTGGCCTCAGCAGTGATCTATACAATGGCAGGATGACTCCCCACTTTCGAGAGGTGATCCCTCTGGTAATGCACCCCAGCATCCTATTTGCCCTTGCTGCAGCTCTCCTACACTGTGCAGATACCCTCATGTCCCCTGTGACTATTACCCCCAGGTCCCTTTCCTCCTCTGAAGCCATTACCTGCACTTCCCCCAGCCAGAAGCTGTTCATAGGATTTCTGGCTCACCTTGCACTTCTTAGCATTGTGCCCCAACTGCCACTCCCTAGACCAGTGTTTGAGTTTAGTTAGATCCTCTCTGAGTGCCTGCCTCTCTTCCTTATTGTCCACTTTTGCACAAATCTTAGTGTCATCCGCGAACAGGCAGATCTTACTCTTGACTCCCTCTGCAATGTCGTCAGTGAAGACATTGAACAAAACGGGGCCAAGCACTGACCCCTTCAGTACTCCACTCATTACTGGCTGTGGCTTGGATGTCTCCCCCCCCGTACAACTACCCTCTGTTGTCTGCCCTGCAGCCAGCTCTCAACCCACCCCACCAGTTTTTCCTCTGCTCCCATGTCCCTCAGCTTGCTCATTAACCTCCTGTGTGGCACACAGTCAAAAGCCTTACTGAAGTCCAGATACAGGATATCCACAGCGTGGCCTTTGTCAACCGCTCTAGTGACCCAGTCAAAGAAGTCAATCAGGTTAGTTTGGCAAAATCTTCCTGTGATAAACCCATACTGTCTCTCATCTTGCAGGCCATTGCTATCAAGAAAGGTTATCAACCTCTCCTTCAGAA
The DNA here is from genome assembly GCA_016271365.2 of Neoceratodus forsteri. Classification (NCBI taxonomy): domain Eukaryota; kingdom Metazoa; phylum Chordata; order Ceratodontiformes; family Ceratodontidae; genus Neoceratodus; species Neoceratodus forsteri. Next base: position 157,554,203 of record CM028138.1, read on the forward strand.
TGGTTTCCATCAAGTTCCCCACTATGGAAGTCAAGTTCACTGGTCTGTAGTTATCCGGGTGGTCCTTGGGTCCACTCTTGTGAAGGGGCATCTCATGAGCCATCCTTCAGTCCCTGGGTACGTTCCCCATCTCCAAGGAGGTGTCAAACAGGTCTGTCAGTGGGCCTGCCAACAACTCTGCCAGTTCCTTCAGGACCCTTGGGTGTACACCATCTGGTCCTGGTGCCTTGCCCACCTGCATGCCTTTAAGGCCCTTCAGAACTCGATCCTCTTGGATGACCTTGTCTGTTACCTCTGCCCCACTTCACCTTTGCCCCCTTTTCCCTGAGGGTATTGGGCCGTCCCTTTCTTTTGTGAACATCGAGCAGAAATACTCATTGAGTGCCTCTGCCTGATCTTCCCCTTATTCTGCCCATCCTCCCTCTTTCTTGATTCTAATGATGTTATCCCTACAACTCCTCTTCTCTGTTATGTATTTTAAGAACCCCTTATCCCCCTCTCTGATCCCTTGAGCCAAATTCAGCTCCTTTGCTGCCTTGGCTGCCCTGACTGACCTGGTCACCTCCCTAGATGCCTTTGAGAACACTCCTCTATCCTCCTCACGCTCAGATTTTTTTAACTTAATGAAGGCCAATCTTTTTTTCCTTCACCTTCCCCTCCACCTCCTTGCTGAGCCAGCTAGGTTTTTTTGACCTGGACTGCTTACTCTGAGATTTGGCACACATGTTTGTGGCCTCATTTAGCCCCTTCCTAATGATTACCCACCTCTGTTCAGCATCCATCCCTGGGTTAATTTAAGCTAAATACCCCTCTTGGATGCTGCCCATTCTGGCAAAATCTGCCTTCCTGAAATCCAACACTCTTGTCTTGGTCTTAGCAGGCTCCCTCCCTGTGTTTAGGAGGAACCACACTGAGCAGGGGTCACTTCCTGCTAAAGGGTCCTGTACTACCACATCCTGGAATTGGTCCCCATTTGTTAGCACCAAGTCCAGTATGTTCCCCTTCCCAGTAGAATACATCACCCCTTGTACTAGGTAACTGTCTTGGATAGCTTCCAGCAGCAGCTGTTCCCTGGCATGTACTGTAGTTACTGTCTGCCAGTCAACCCCAGCTAGATTGAAGTCTCCCACTATAACTGTATTCCCTTTGCCACTGACCTTCCCGATTTGCTCTGCCAGCTCCCTATCCATCTCCTTGTTCTGTGAGGGTGGCCTGTTCACCACCCCCATCCTAAGTTTCTTCCCTTTAGGGCTTTGAAGCAATACCCATATGGCTTTTCGCCTCTCCTTGTCCCCTTCCTCCCTGGTACACAGTATCCCCTATCTGACATAAATTGCCACCCCCTCCCCCCTTCCCCACTCCCAGTTCCTGCGGAACACCTTCTGTCCCGGTACCGTGAGAGCCCAGTCATAGTATTGGGTGGCCCAGCTCTCTGAGATGGCAGCAATATCTACCTCTCACTCCACCATCATTGCCTGGAACTCTGCCACCTTGTTTGCTAAGCTCCTTGCATTCAAGGATACTGCAGTCCATTTTATGTCCTGCCCATCCTCTTTCCGTCTCTCCCCCTTCCACTTTTGTCTTGGTAACTTCTTCTCATTCTCCTCTTCCGTCACTGGGGGTGAGGTATTCTGGTCTCCCCTAGAAGGTGCCTCCTTCTTGCTATCCGACTCAGCCCCTCCCCCCTTCTCAGCTTAAATCTGTGTTGTTTTTAATGTACTTCTCCAGCCCCTGTGTGCCAGCCTTGTACTATCGATGTTGAGATGCAGCCTATCTTTGGCATACAGTCTCTTATTGTTCCATGTCTCGCCCCACCCCCCTACTACCCTGTACCCCATTTCTGCTCACCAATCCTTCAGCCACCCATTAAACTCCTGCATCCTTAGCTTTCTCACTGTGCTTGCCCTAGGCCCCAGGAGTATCTCAGAGAATGTCACTGAGCTTCCCACCCATTTGCAGATACACCCTACTTCCCTGAAGGTCTCCTGCACTTTTTCCACTTTACAGCCCTCTAGGTCATTTGTTCCTTGGTGTCCAATGATATAAGGCTTTCCTCCCATTTTCTCCACACATCTCTGAATACAATACAATCTGTTTTGACAGTACAGAACCACTCAAAATTGCTAAAAAGCCAGACGACCTCTAAGCAACACCTGGCAACCAGAATGGAACCCTGAAAACTAGATTATCGAGTACAAAATTGGAGAAGTGGCAACTCTAGTCATTACTGTACTCATCCTTCTTACATTAGCATGCCATTATTTCTGTGAGAGCATAAAAAGGACCAGCCAGCACCACACACAGGTCACGGACTCATACTGCAGACAGCTGGATTTAAGTTCAGCATGGAGGAATCCCCGTGGTGCTTGACCACCACACCATCCTCCTGTTCAGTGAAGAGGCTGATGCCTAGCGACTGGAAGTTTGTGCCACCTACTGTAGGATGTGTGGATGAAGATAATTATGAATCCATGTTTATATGATATGAATCCATAATGATGAATCCATGTTTATATGATATGAATCCATAATGATGAATCCATGTTGCTGTTCATACAGGCACTGTGATGTTGCATGCAGCATATTCATTCAGGCACTGTGATGCTGTATGCAGCAAAGTATAGTACGTGCACCTACTTTTGACAATCTTTTATTAGATGAAAATGGCTGCAAAAGGAACTGGTCACAAGTGCCATCCACAGTTTACAGAAGAAGAGCTGGTTGTTTTTGCAACTTAAATTAGTGGCAAAGGAGAATATACTAGACCAGAATAAGATTCCTCAGGATGTTCAGGACAGTACCTGGTGAGAATTGACTGAGGTGGTCGATATTGCAGGAGGCTTGTCCTGTAGTGTAGTAGCATGTAAAATGAGTATAAGTGGAATGAGAGTCAGGATAAAGGAGCAGTTCACCAAAATCCAAGCAAGCCATTTAGGCACTGGTGGTGGCCAATTGACCACTCCAACCTTAATGCTAGCAGAGGAGCTGCTGGCAACCACTATGCTGTTGGAAGCCATTCAGGCTGAACCAGCTGGTGGTTTTGAGACTGACAGCAGGCCATCTCAGGCATGTGAGCGTCAGTACCCACTGTAGCACAGATATTTGAGACTGACAAGCCTAGATGCTATACTGCTGCATATCCCACTGGTGTAGATTGTTGATGACTAATGTAGTTTTTGTTTTTTGGGGTTTACAATGCACTCTGAGTGACATATGGGAGGTGCCCACCACATAGTACATACATCATTGCATATTTGATATATGTCTGTCCATTCTCAGAATTTTGCCTTCACAGGCAAATTATGTCATGTCACACCAGTATGTAGACCCATTGTCCTCACTCCACAGATCTACATGCAACCACAAAGGAGGAGGGTCCAGGCCAAGCATTCCAGGCAGTGAGGGTTATAAGGGTGATGATGCACCATCAGACACAGCAGGCTGCAGTTGGGGAGGGAAGCTACCACCTCACCATCCTCCTGTTCAGTGAAGAGGATGATGCTTAGCAGACTGGACATTTGTGCCATCTACATAGGAGGCAGATGAAGATTATTATGATGATGATACAAATAATGGGTCACTCATCCTTGGCCCTTATTGAACAGGTGCATGGTGCAACACAATCTACATGTTTGCTTCATGCTGTGCAGAAAAAAACAGGCCACACTCCTGGCCCCAGTTGCTGTGTAAACAGACAGCACAGCAAAGGAAAAAACACCTGTTGTGGTTGCCAGCCCAAGACCACTAGCTTTGCACAAGCCCTGGACAGTACCAGCTGAGGTAGATCCTGACCCATTTGTACTTCCAGATCCCTCACTCCACCAATTCCAGCAGTGCAGCATACTGCAGAGAGCAGATGCCTTCTGCAGGGTGCTGCCACTGCCCAGAATGCATTTACCCTGTAGGTTTGCAGGGTTCACATGCAACTGAAAGTGCAGGACAAGTATGCTGCTGATTGGTATACAAGCCTGCACACTGCAATGACCACCAGGCTGTCATACATCACACAGGTAGTCTCAGTGCACACAGCTGTATTGTCTGAGAACACAGTTGGTGTGCAGAAGCTGTAAAGGGGCCTTCTTGTACTTGTCCATGTCCCAAAATGATCAGTTGGTGCAATTCTGCACACCATGGGGGTGACAACCACATGGTTTGCACATCACTAATATTGTGGGGTTCCACTAACCAGGGCACCACATACAATAGTGCATGGTGTGCTGTCCTCTTCATTGGCCAATACATTACATCCTCAGGCATGAAAGTGTGGTGTGCAGACCCATTTCAGGCACCAGTAGCCACCTGCCCATACCTCACCCTGGCACCTCAGAGACTATGTCATCCATGGATGAGTGATGGTTGTGCTGGGGCTTTAGGTAACAAATGGTACACCACTTATGTGTTGCTGCCTACTGATGCAGTGATATTGTCCCACATTTCTGTCCATGTAACAGTATGCTGACTGTTATGGCTACGTAGGTGGAGCCTGCAGCCGTTTTGCGACAGCTCAGAAAAATGAGCTATCGGAACAGGCCTTGGAATGCTTCCAGTGGAGTTTTGGAATGATCCTTCTGAAACTGCACACCGGTCGGTAGCGCTCCACCACGGCCACTCACACTGCTGCTGCATCAGCTGCAAATGGCAATTTCACAACAACTTCCATTGGACTTTTGGAAGTAGCCTTCTGAAAACCCAATGGAGCTTAAATCCCTCAGCCACCATGGTCGGAATATGGAATAATGGCCACACCATTTCGCCCATTACTTCCACATTCTGATGCGTGAACTGCGCACGCGCATGCGTTATGCGCATGTGCAGTTCTGTCAGTGTCGCCATGTTGGGAATGGCACAATGCCATTCCCTGCACTACAACCCCCCAATTTAGAATGTGTCATGGGAATGGGAGGGGGCCACGTTATGCCTGACATTGGGGTACCCAATCCCCATGTCGGCATTCTGTGTACCCCCTTCCCCATTCATGTGGCACACTGGGAGCCAACCCCAATGTGCCAAAATGTGTTAGTCCACCCCTTCCCCATTCATGTGGTACACTGGGAGCCCATCTCAGTGTGCTGAAATGTGTTCCTTTTCTGTAATTTCTGAAAATTAGAAAACAGTCCCTCATAGAGTTCCTTTTTCCCTCCCACGTGTACAACATCAGGGTGCCCAATCCTCATGTCAGCATGCTGTGCAACCCCCTTCCTCATTCCTGTGGCACACTGGGAGCCCACTCCAGTGTGCTGAAATGTGTTTTTTTTTCTCCTGTAATTTAGAAAATGGTCCCTCGTTGCATTTTGTTTCCTTCCTGTAAAACTGAAAACGGTGCCTCATCATTGCTGCAGTCCCCTCCTCCCTCCTCATCCTCCCACTGAGCACCTACCTCCCCACACCTCCCCCTTCCTTACCCCATACTTACCTCTGGAGGTCAGCGCTGTCATCTTCTCTGGACCAGGATACGTCTGCACCCTTCAAAGCCCAACCACAAACTGAAGCATTAAAGGTAAACATACTATACAGCCATTCAATGGGATTTTCAACTTACGCTGATATATCAGCCATTTTTTGGAATTTTTAGCCCAAATTTTCAACATGGAGTTCTTGGGACCCCACCTCATGAAAACTGTCACTGTTATTTTGTTACTTGGTCCTGAAAAGTGATTTCATGGTCACTGCGTGGAATCACCTTTTGGGACCGATTTATGAAATGACACTGCCACTGTTCATGAGGTGGGGTCCCAAAAAGCGCATGTTGCAAATTTGGTGACAAAATTCCAACAAATGACTTCGTTATGAGCATGCCTTGCACAGTTTCTACGCACGTGCCTAACGCTGCCACGTTTTAATATTTCCATTCCACATGTGTACTACTGCCATTTTTGCACACCTCCTTCAAACCAGTACAGCTGTCATTTTACACAATCTGTTCAAAACGTGCTTTCACACCTGTGTCGCAGAATAGTGCATTTGCTCTGTGCACTCACCTTTTGAGACCATTGAACAAAACGACACTGACACAGTTCATGAGGAGGGTTCCAGAAAAGGCCATGTTGAACATTTGGTGAAAAAATTATGAAAAATTATTGCGTTATGACTGCATTATACACTTTCTATGCACGCTCCTAATGTTGTAAATTTTTAATATTTTCCCTTCACATTTTTAACACTGACATTTCTCTACACCTCCTTCACAACAGTACAGCTGTCATTTTCCACAACCTGCCCAAAATGTGTTTTTACACCTGTGACACAGAACAGCGCATTTGGTCTGTGCAATCACCTTTTGGGACAATTGAATAAAATGACACTGACACTGTTCATGAGGAGGGGTCCAAAAAAGACCATGTTGAAAATTTGGTATTGAGTATGGCATTCACACACATTTAGCGGCAGTTGTTCCCTCACACCAGTGGTGCTCCTATAAGCTCGCTGCAGCCGTATCGGCTCTGGCTAGAATATGTTTTAGTTTGCCCCCCCCTTCTGTCTCATACAGCTGTGTAATTGCTATTTCTGGTGCCCTCCCTTTCTGTCCCACACAGTGGTATACTGGGTGTTTTTGTTGCCCCCAATCTGTCCTACTCAGTGATTATTTTTGTTGCTTTTTATTTTTTTTTTATTTATTTCAGTTTAGGAATAAATCCTTTGAGTCAAGGACTCATTTTCAAAGGTTCCGAGTCAGTTAAACAAACAGATACAGCCAACATAACACATAGCACAGCAGTGGATTACAAAATAAGGTTACAGAGGGTTGCACATACTTTTAAGTTTAACTAATACATAGGAGTCTAGGTTTCACTAGTACACAGGAGTCTAACATTGCAAGTAACAACACTAAGTGCGGGCATAGTAGTGTTAGAAACAGGAAAGAGGGGGAGAGGCCAGGGATTGAGTCTTCACTGGGTGGTACAGGGGGCAAGTAGAGGTGGGGCATGGACGGTTGCCAGAGTGGTAGGCTGAGCTCACCAGTGGTGGCCAGGGGTGAGAATGGGGCGGTGGGAAACAGCCCAAGGCAGGCATTGTCAGATGTTCATGTATGTAGTTCATGGAGTGGGCAATATGGGGGGGGGTTGACAGTTTATTGTAGTGTAGACTATGCAAGGTAGGTATTTTGTGGGTAGGGGGATTTGTTGAAGAGAGCCTCTCTTTCTGTTCTGTACTTTATCACCTTTATATTCACAGCGTAAATAGTTGATTTCAGCACTCATTTTTTGCCTGCTAAGGTGAACTAAACCAGCCTCTTTTTAGTAAGCACAGAATATTTTATTGTCAATAGTGCACACAGTTTCAGTCTTTTTTACCACCATTCAAATTTCATTTCAGTTGTATATGAACCATATCTCATTATTTATGTAGACCAAAAAGGCACCATACCTGATATTCGGTCCTTAATGGGTCAGTAGTACTTCTTGTATTTTATTCATGGATCAATTACCTAATCCTCATAGTCAGTGTTTTGCTTCCTCCAGACAAAAGTAAACATAGCCAACCACTGCTTCCAGGATTTGTTCCTTTGAGTCTGCACTGTGATGCTTTTTCTGTGCACCAGTTCTGGGTGTACACTAGCTCACTGCTGCTGCTTCTTTGTTTCCTTTGTTGTCAACAGCTGGTCAGCTTGTGTGAAAGTCATCTCAAACCATACAGTGGTATGTTGGCTGTTTTTGTTGTTCCCTTCTCTCCCACAAAGCAGTATGCTGGTTGTTTTTGTTGCCCCACATTTCTGTCTCTTACAGCGGTATGCATATTTTATGTCTGGTCACAATTGTAAAAGAAGGGCCTTCTTTCAATTTGCCTAACCAGTAAAATATTGCCTGATTGATGCTGGTTGTTATTATTACCCCCTTTCTGTCCGACACCGTGGTAAGCTGACTATTTGTGTTGCTCCTTCTGTCCCACAAAGTGTTATGCTGGCTGTTTTTGTTGTCCTCCATTTCCTTTCAGCACAGCAACATGCTGGTTGTTTTTATTACTTCTGTCTTTCTGTCCCACGCAGTGTTATGCTGGTTGTTTTTGTTGCTCCCCCATTCTGTTGCACACAGAGGTATACTGGTTGTTTTTGTTGCCCCTTTCCTGTCCAATACAGAGGTATGCTGGTTGTTTTTGTTGCCCCTTTCCTGTCCAACATAGTGGTATGCTGTTTTTTTTTCTGTTGCCCCCTTGTGTTCAGCAAAGTGTTATGCTGGTTGTTTGTGTTGCCTTCGATTTCCATCCCACACAGCAGTATGCTGGTAGATTTTGTTGCCCCCCTTTTCTGCCCCACTCACAGTGGTATGCTGGTTGTTTTTGTTGCCCCCCCACTTTCTGTGCCACACAGTGGTATATTGGTTATTTTACTTTTTTTTTTTTGCCCTCCCTTTCTCTCCCACACAGTGGTGTGCAGGTTGTTGTTGTTGCTAGCTAATGTATTTGATTATATTTTATTTGTTTAGTAGAAGCAGATGATTTTAGTGCCTGCATCTTTGTTTTTGTGGCTCCAGAAAGTAGCCCAGTGGGGAGGTACTCGAAAAAATGTATCATCTGCCAGCAGACCAGAAGAGTGGTAAAGGTCCTCCTGGTGTGTTTAGACTGTGCTGGAAGTGGCTCTATTCTCCTGTCTAGGCCTACTATTACTTATCAGTTGGCCTGGAGCCTGGTGACCACCCCTGCTTGGGCCAGTGTTGCATTTTTGGGCCTCAACAATTGGGAGCAGATGGAGGGGGTAACTAGTGAGATCCAATGTGGAGGGAAGGGTGATAAACATCTACCCAGCCTTTCTCCTCCAGTGGTGCCTGATCCTTCCCATGGCAGACGAAGAGGCTGTGGGGGTTGCAGGTAGGATTGAGCCTTCTGTGTCCTCTGTGTTCCACACCCCATGCCAAAAGGTACCATAAGAAAACCCCGAAGATCACCCCCCCCCGTGGCTCAGGAGGCTCCCCCTGTTCAATTGCCTGATGTGATCATGGAGGAAATTATTTCAGAGGGAGACTCCAGTGACGATGACCAAGAATATTCTGTAGCTTCTCCTCCAGGAGTGCCATACAAAGCTTACACTTTTGATGACCAGCTGTGGGAAAGAGACATTCTGAAGTCATATCACTTCCCTAGCCAGAAGTTTCTTGACAACATCCCATGACTGCAGCAAATGTGTGCTAAAAAGAGATTAGATATGGACTTTTTGAGACCCTCTGACCCCCACTACCTGCACTACAAATTGGGGAGTTGGCTACTCAAAAGCAAGGCATTTAGGACCAGTGTTCACACCATTCCAGACTGGTCACAGGCCGAACATTGGGTCCATTGCTGCATCCATAAAGAATTCCCTGGTGAGAACTATCCTTATTTAACTGAGTGCCATTGGAAAATCATTGAGGAAAAGAGGTAGGACTGGGTATTCCAAGCTGACTTAGCTTCTATTCTAATTCTTTAGATTGTGGTGCTTGGGTTGTGAAGTGCCCCCTCCTACTAAATTTACCATCTGGATACCCCTAGATGGAGAGGGGGGCTTACATAAATTAATTCCTTTCTGGGGGGGGGGGGTGAGGGTATGGACTGACTCTTGCTTTTATTGATGTATACCATATACAGTAGCACCCTCATTCAGAATCCCATTTAGAGTTTGTGTATGAGCAAGGGTGAGCATCTAACATTGGTTTAATTCTGTAGCACACCCCCATTATTAGGAATTTAGAGCTGTGATTCATAATTTTCATTTAGGTACTTTCAGATTTTGTGTTGTTAATTTTAATACCTTCAATGGTAAACTAAATATTTTATAATTAGGGTGTGTGGCCTAGCTGGGGAGCAAGATGGCCACTTTCTAAATCTGTTCTGATGTTCATTAAACTCTAGTCTCAATAATTCTACCTTTCCAGCAGTAGTAGCAGCTTGATAGTGATACCTCCTGACTTTCTGATAGCACAGGCAGTGAAATCCAATAAGAAGCAGACTCAGCTGTTTTGTAAAGCAACCTCAGATGCAGTGACCTACCAATGACTGAGGCGTGCCAACACCAGAACAGGCCTGACAATGGTGCAGACTGTCTCTGCACCAAGTGACCTGCAGCAGCTGGTGCAGACACAGAAATCCCTCTCTGCTATTCTGTTTGAAATGAAAATGAACATGATGGGAGTTTTGAGAATTTTTCTGCTCCTTTCTCCCACATACAGCACATGGTCAATGAACTTGGGAGACTGTTGACGGCCACACTAAATGCCTGGATGAAAAGGAGGGGAGACTTATGGAGCAGATAGAATGGCTCACAGAAATGGCAGCCAAAATGCCTAAAGTGCAAAAAGATGGTTGAGGAACTTGAAGAGGTGGTGGACAACTACGAGAACAGAGAGCACAGGAACAATGTCCATGTGGAGGGAAGGAAGGGCCAGGACTTGCTTCAGTTACTATGCTCTTCACTATCTTAGGTGTTTTGACTGGCTCCTGAAATGGAATTAGAGGTGCAGAGAACCCACTGATCCCCAGGGCACACACTGGAGGTACATGAAAGCCTCTGGCAGACAGAAACATAGAAACAGAATTTGATGGCAGATAAGGACCATTTGGTCCATCCAGTCTGCTCATTTCTCCCTATTTACACTTTTACTGCTGACTGTGCCCGATTTACAGCTCTTTCTCCCTCCCCCTTCCTTTCCACTATGATTCCCTTGTGCTTATCCCATGCATTCTTGAACCACACCACCATTTTCATCCCATCACCTCCATTAGAAGACTGTTCCAAGAATGCACCACTCTTTCTGTTAAAATGTACTTCTTCACATTTCTCCTTAATATACCTCCCTCCAGCTTCAGAGCTTGTCTCCTTGTTCTTGAGCACCTTTTCATCTGAAAAGTACTTCCATCCTGTACCTTATTTACCCAGTGAGGTATTAAAAGGTCTCTATCATATTCTCCCTTCTCCCTCCTCTCTTTCAGGGTGTACATATTGAGGTCCTTTAGTCTCTCCTTATAGGGCTTTTAATGCAGACCCTGCACCATTTTAGTTGCCCTCCTCTGGACTGTCTCCGCTCTGTCAATGTCCTCCCACTCTTCCTCACTCTTTCTGAGATATCAGTATAGACAATTAGTGCTCCAAATGGCAGGACAGAAGTGACAAATCAAGGTGCCAACTCGCTGGTTCATATGTTCCAAGGCTACAGCCAATGCCTGCAGTTGAAAATGAAAAGGCAAGAGTTCAATGATGTGAAACAGAGGCTCCATAATGAGAATTGGCAGTTTGTTCACTTGTGTTCCTCATGCCTTGCGTCCAAGCACAAGAGCAGCCACCAGGGACCTTTACATCTCCTGCAACATTACAATTCTTCCTTTACTCAAGAGAGCAGCAACTGAAGGCTGGTCAGACTCTCACAGAACCAATACAAGTGCTTGAACTGGTACTGAGCATCCTTACTACAGCTACAAGTAAGTCTGGGGGTTTGCAAGGGTGGGGTTGGGGGAGCAAGTGGAGCACTTCAAGGATTGAGGGTTTCTAATTGCTTTTCCTGGCTCTGAGGCCGGCAGTTGGAAACTAATGTGAGGTCAGGGATAGGCAGTTATGGCCGGGCACTTGAAGCCTGCTTTTGAGTGCATGTAGCACAGGGGACTTGGACTGTACAGTGAACTCCTCACACCTAGATGGTCTAATAGTTTACGTTGCAGACAGCCTAGCTCTGAGCTGCATGTGAGCCCACTTGGCAAAGAAGGAAATAACTAGACATCACCCTTCCAGGAGACATCCTCACCTCATGTAGAACTAGCAGGAAACCCCTAAGTCACAAAATTATTTTGTTATGTCTCTAAGTTGACTCTCTAAAACCACTGCTTGTGACATCTCAGCATTTAGTTGCAGTCTAGTTAAGATCCTGAAGCCTGATTCTCAAAATTTGGGCCATTTAAAAGGATGCTCTACTATTCCACATGGACATGTGGATTACCTTGATTCTTGTCTTGTCTAGCAGTATCACATAAATGCTGTGTTTAACATGTATTTCTGTCTGTGCACATTTTTTCATATGTTACTGGTAAGAATTGTTGTCATTTATTAGTGATCACTGTTACAAGTGCTGGATGAGCCGACTGACTCTACTACAGAACTGGATGGGCAGTTATGGGCCCAGAGGGGCCCGGGGAGGGGAAGGTGTTGAGTCTGTTGCTCCAGTTGGGAAGGGGACAAATGGCACAGAATTTGGCTGTTTCATGTGTTTGGACTATGGGGATTGTTCACAAGCAGGGTGGGAGAGGGTATCAGTTATGTTAGGTTGGGTGAAAAGTTGTAAAACTGGTTTGAGGGTCAGCTTCACTAGATGGTTGGTGGGGGGCAGGAGGATGTTGTGGGGGGGCTACAACAGGTCATTTGGTCCGCAGGCATACTGTATTTGTAAATGGCTAGCCTCAACATTCTGAAATGCAATTTTAATGTTTTAAAAACAGTGGTGAAGAGGAACAAAGTATGGCCAACAGTAAAAAGATTAAAGAGGATATTATTTCACTCCAAGAGACTCATATGAGAAAGGAGGATGCAGCTTAAATGGTCTATTGCTGTTGGGGCAGGGAACACTGGTACCATCTTGTTTCAACTCCAAGGCTGAGGGCATGGCAGTTTGGTTTAGACAGGGATGGAGGGGGGTGCAGATCCTCACGGAAGTGAACGTTCTCCGGGCAGGTTTACTACAGTGACAGTGGAGGTGGACAAGGACACATATACTCTGGTGGCTCTTATGAGCCAAATTATGACTGCCCTAAATGCTGATTATAATGTGGTAGCCAATGTGCTGGTGGGGAGGTTGAAGACAGTCCTGCCTACAATCATTCACAAAGACCAGATGGGTTTTTGTCCAGGTGAGGCATGCCAGAAACAATATTCAGTGGTCCCTCAACATAATCTGGTCTTGATCTAGAGGAGGGCTGCTCAGCCAGGTCTACTGGAACTGGATGCCAAAAAGGCCTTTGACTGAGTTGAGTGGCCCTTCATGTTTGTCACACTTAGAAAGTTTGGGTTGGGACCACGGCTTTGTAACTGGTTAGCTACCCTATACAGATCATATTAGACCCATATACAGTACTTAGAAATTACAAATGGGACTCTGTTTGATCCTTTCTCCCACACCAAGCAGGGGTGCCCCCTCTTCCCTCTACTTTATGTTATGACAATTAAACCCCTGGTGGCAGCAGTCCATGGAAATAAGACATCTAGGGTTTAGAGCTTGGTGGTTCCCACCACCTCATGTCACTGTTCACAGGTGATGTCCTCTTGTACCTGTTCTACCTTGAGAAAGCACTAGGAGAGCTAACAAAATTGTTTGAAATTTAAGGCCCAATGTCAGACCACAGAATTGACAGAGCCAAGTGTGAGTGGCTCCCTCTGGGGAAGGGCTCTGGACTCCCCCCCCCCCAGAGATAGCAGGATTCTCATTGCATCCCTCCTCCCAGTTAAAACATGTGAATGCCATACTCCCACAAAAGCTGTCCTAGCTGTGGTCTCTCAGTTATAAACCTATTTTAGCTAGTTTAAACGGTACCTAAACAAGCAATTTTATAAAACTGCAAACTCCAAAATCTGGCTTCATAGTGAGGTAAAGTAAAGGCTGCTGTTTACATTTATGCTAAAACTGCATTTATGTAAATAACATAAATGCAGTTTCATAGCTTTTGAAAAATTTAAACATCAGCCATTCAGTTTCAGAAAACAGCCTTGCCTGCTCCCTAAGATGTCTGCCAAGTGTGTTAAGTGATGACATCATTGGAGCCAAAGGCAGAGACCCACGTGACTCTCTATAGTGCTAATTAGTTCTTTCCCCCTTTGTTTTGAATTGTTTCACCAGAATGATCAACACCATGTGTTAACATGTGGATTATTTTGATCATTACACATGTTTGTTTATGATTTTGTTCATTATGTTTACTTTAATGTACTGAAAATGTTTTGTAATCCATCTGACTTTCTCTTTGGCAAACCGCAGTACAGTACAACACTTCACATACCTGATTATCTAGTGGTTATTTGATGCTCTGAAATTTGTAGTGAAGTACCAGTCTAGTCCAATTCCAAAGATCATGCTTTCTTGGTAATCCACAAATAAGCTTCTCTTGTAGTCTTTTTCCACATGAACCTCCTGCACCTAGCCTGCATTCTGTTGAACACCTCACCATCCATACTCTGTCCTTAGTAGTGCCTTGGGCCGCATATGAACTTGTGGTCTCATGAAGAGAATTATCACACCTCAGATTGTAAGCTTGTACCTCATAGAGTTGTGCACACCTACACTGATATGCTTCATCAACCGGCACTGTTAAAAAATGCCCCCCAAATCACTCTCCAATCCACTTTCTCAATGTTTGACTTCTGCTCCCACAGTAAACATTCAGTGGTTCACCACCATTATGCAGAATAAAGGCAGTATGTACAGTTCCTGTTGTGTTTTTTTCCCCACCTCATTAACCAACAATTAATTCTTCCTGGAGGGCCAAGCAATAAGCATCAGGACACACCAGTAAAACTGCTGTTCATACCGTCACAAGGGCTGCACTTACTATGGATAACAATAGTATTAGCAGGAAAGGCATACTAATGCCTTGAGTGAATCTATCCTACTTCCAGTATCAGACTACTCCTTTACCTGTGATCTGAAGAACCCCGCAGGACAGTTCCTGGCAATTCTTCTGTAGCACTTTTCTGTGCCCTACCCCACAATGTGAGTTGGCTGGCTATCATCCTTCGAATCTTGAATGAGCTATACACAGCTCCCTCGATACTGTTCTAACAAACGTCAACATCCTTCCCCCCACCCAATGGTAATCTCCCTACACTGAATTCAAGTAACAGTTTGGGTTCAGCCCTGCCACTCTGAGTATTTGCTGTCACTGGCTGCTCTCATCCAAAGTCAGGTAGTGATCACGGTGTTGGCAGCCCCACATCTCAGATCTCAAAATGATCTGCTCAACTTCCCCTTCCTATCTTCCCCTAACCTGAATATACTGTAGCTGTACCCTGCTGAAATGGCCTCTTCAGTCCCTGTATGGCATTTATTCTTCTCACCTGCTCCCCATACCAAAACCTGGTGCACTCACTACCCTTCTGCATTGTGAATGCGGTTAGTACAGTCTCCCGTGTTATTTTTACATATTAATAATAAATTTGATTTTCTGGTAAGCCGGGCTGATAGCAGCAGGGCACAAGGGGAAACATATGCTTTTCTACCTATATAAGATCAAAGGCACCTACGATTAGGCACAATTAAATGATGTGCATAATGATGCACACACCCGTCATTTAATAGTGCCTAATCAAAGGTAGCCTAGCTCTTTTAAGGATAGGAAAGTCTATCTATCTCCTTGTGCCCTGCTGCTATTAGCCTGACTTAAAGGAAAGATCTGTTTACTTTTGATATGTCCAAAACCTGGGGACTGTACTACCTGCATTCATGATGCAGAAAGGTGTTGAGCTCACCAGTTTTTGATGTGGGGAGAAGGAGTGAAGAATGAATAACAGAGGGGGACTGAGAAGGCCACTCCTGCGAGGTACTGCTATATTCATGGAAGGGAGAAGACAGAAGGGGAGAAATATGAGCAGATCACTATAAGATATAAGATGTGGAGCTGCCAGCACCATGATCACTACCTGACCCCATTGTCCTGACCAACATTCTCCTTCCCATCAAACCAGTTCATGCAATTGTCCAAGGCTGTATGTGGGTATTAATGTGTGAAATGGCTGTCACTACATGTTCAGTCACTTCACTACTAGTATAGCTTTGCTTGTAAAGCATGTTGGGATACAATGTGTATGAAAAGCATTATAAAAATGCTGATGATTCTTATTATTATTTCCCATGGAAAAAGAAGACAAGACAAGACAACCATATTTTTGATTTCCTAGGAAGTATAAACTCTGGTATTGGACTACACAAGAACTTTGCTACAAACAAGTGATGGGTCAAGGGGGTGGTGAAGGGTGTGGCTGCACCTTCCCTCCTCATTGTTACTTACTTGCTTGCTGCTGCATTTCACATTGTTGAAAAAATCTGATTTATTGATTGTACAAATGTTTATATTCTAAGCTATGGATTACATTTGTAGGTTCTGTCAAAAACTTACTAAAAAAGAATAATAGCAGACATTATAAAGGTCTAATAAAAATGTTACAAAGTGCATATCAAGTATGCACACCACCCTAGCACCCCTCATTGTAATATCCTGGATCCACCATAACCACTAGACCACCATGTTATTTAAGATTTGTACTGCACTATGGTTTGCCGAAGAGAAAGTTGGTTGGATTAAAACACAATTTCAGCATGTTAAAGTAAACAAAATGAACAGAACCATAGCCTAACATGGGTATTGCTCAAATAATGCACATGATTTTGACCATTTTGGTGAAAGAATTCAAAACAAAGGGAAAAATGAACTGGTTAGCACTATAGAGAGCCAAATAGCACTCTGACTCTGGTTCCAATGATATCATCGCTTACCACATTTGGTGGCCATTTTAGAAAGCATGTAAGGCAGTTTTTTTGAACTTGGAAGGCTGATTTTACATTTTTCAAATGCTTTGGAACCACACTTAGGTAAATTATATAAATGTAGTTTTAGCATTAATGTATACACCAGCCTTTCCTTTAGTCCCCCATGAAGTCAGATTTTTGAATAGTTTGTTGTCAAAATGTTGCTTAGGTATCCTTTAATGCTGACTTTGACTGATGGAAGGGCCTTCCCCTCAATCTGATGGGCAGGGTCAGCACCATCAAGATGTGTGTTCTCCTAACATTTTTCTACATGTTCCAGGTCCTTCTATGCTGGGTTCCCCTCAAAATCTTACCCAAATTGAAGGAATTCTCATTTCATTCCTGTGGAGAAGAGGTAGAGTTAAAATCCACCAGGAGATATTGCAGAAATCTTCCAGGGAAGGTAGGTTGAGTCTACCAAACTTTAGGCCCTACCACCTGGCTTTGCAGCTGGATTTTTTTTTGGTTGCAACCAAATTTATTTAATTAACTTCAGCAACAATACAAACCCAGATCAAACAACATTCACAACAATTTTGTCATTAAGTAGATAGGACCAGGAACCAGAACAGTTAATCTTCCAGACTGGTGACAATAATGAACCTTGGGAGGACATAATTAGGTAACAATCCATAAGCAAAAAGAGATAGCCATATGACTATGTCCAATAGGCATGTGTAATAAGTAGGTGGAAGTAGGATAAAGGCATTGG
Source organism: Neoceratodus forsteri (assembly GCA_016271365.2). Lineage (NCBI taxonomy): Eukaryota > Metazoa > Chordata > Ceratodontiformes > Ceratodontidae > Neoceratodus > Neoceratodus forsteri. The sequence continues at coordinate 157,571,378 of CM028138.1, forward strand.
TCTAGAAGGAAAACATGTAAAGTATTACATAGAGCAGGACCCCAGAGGCTTGTGGGGGGATCCCAATAATGTATAACTACCCTTAAGGAAACCATTCGAAGGGTGTATAACTTCTCCCATTTCTTTTGATAATTTTTCAAGGAATGTCTGGGGCTGGTCAATGATTTTTCTGCCCTTAAGGTGGAATGAATTTCATCATGCCACTTCCTGTTGGGAGGAATGGTTTGGCCCATCTAATGGCGCAAGATAGCCAACTTGGCAATAGCTGTAGAAAGAGCCGTATGGTGTCCCTGGGCATCGAGTAAGTTATCAGTACCTGTTCCCAGCAAATGTAATTTGGAATGAAAGCACTTTCAAGTCCCAATAATGGGTCCAACTGAGCTTTTATTTCCTGCAAATAAAGGCTGGGACATACCACAACCCCATAATGTATGCTTTAGAGACCCTATATGGTCATTACATGTTGTACATCTAGGACTGGGAAAAATGTTCAGCTTGTGGAGCTTCTGTGGGGTAAAGTATATGCTACTGGTGAATTTATATTGCATAAGGTGTAATTTGTCTACTTTAACATATCTGTGACCATATTGCCATAAGGTACTGTAGGGATGTTGAGGTATGCTATAAGGGTAGGGAATTCCTTCATCCAAGAGGAGCATTAAGGTTTTAGTTTTTCCCCTATGAGATTCTGGAAGGTTTTAAAGAAGATGGAAATTGTGTGATCACCAGTGACCAAGCCTACAAGAGGCTGATATTTTGTGCCATCAGAGAAATTCCAAGACTGGGGCAAATACAGTTTGTACCATGTGGGTTAGTTGCAAAAATGGAAAGATGCTAGCATTGGTTAAACCACTGGTGCATTTAATAAGGCCAAATGTCACTAATTAGCCATTCTGAAATAGGCAAGCAACTTGACTAAGGGTTGTTTGAAACAAAAAGAAGGCAGGAATAGGTTTGTAGCCCAATTTAAAATTGTGATTGAGTCAGAGAGGTTGGATTAAGTCTGTGTGAAGTATGCATCCAAGGAGTTTACAAAGTTGTAGGTTGATTTTGACAGACCTTCCTATTGGGGTGTATTTAAGCTTTGATGGTAGTTTTGTCCAGGCCAGGTGGACAAGGCTTTGTGGTCTATGCCAGTGGCCTGCAAAGATACATTTCTATATCTTTCCATTGCAGGTAATAAGTAGTGAGGGATATACCAATGTTTTGAATGCCCCAAGTAAGGGATTTGCTCGTTTGAGATGTTAGATAATACCAGCAGAGATTCTGGAGTTGTAGTCCACTGTGGACTTTGTCAGGGTTAGTGTGAAGTATGTTATACATGGGGTTTTACCCTTCCATAGGAATTCCGAAAGAATCTTCTGTAACCTAGTAAATGTTGTTCTTTGGTAATGGAAGGCTCGTCATGCTAATGGGATAAAGTATCCAATGGAGGATGTTCATCCTTTTAACAGAGATCCTACCCCATACAGAGAGTGGTAATGCCATCCAATATTGGAGATCTGCTTGGAGTGTCTGAAGTAATGGTGAGTAGTTCCAGGTTGGAAGTGGGTTAATGTCTGTTGTTAACTGGATACTCAGATAGGTGAGGCAATTAGGGGATCAGATTCTGACACCATCAGTTAGGAGATCCCATTTAAGGGCTTTAGAGTTAAGACACCTAATTACAATTCAAGACAACTTGAGCTTGTACCCTGAAATCTTACTGAATTCAGTTTGGGCCTGAAGGGAGCTGGCTTTTCTACAGGATGTGGGAGTGGAGAGGGATGGGGTCCCAACCTTATAGAAGGCCTGGGCCTTTTCTGCAAATTCTGTCTCAATAGGTGTCACTGCCTTTGAGCTCAGGGTAGCCAAGAGAATCATAAACCCATTCTTTAGAACCCCTGTGTGGGTCTGATTGACTGCACAGAAGATTATTGCCCATGGTCTGCTTTTATTCCCACATGCAGGGATCTGTCAAGGTCTGTGGAGAGAACTGGGGACCCTTTCAGGGCAAATCAGGGATGCATATACATGGTGGAAATCTAAGGGTCTGAACGATTTTGCCTTGAGACTGCATGATTTTTTTCCTATACCTGAAGATTAGATCCTGTATGTCTGTGTGTCCTCATGGGTAGCCTTGACCAAGTCCCCTGGGGTTTCCTCTTAAAAAATACCTACACCCACTATTGGTGAGGTAGCTGACCACTACAAAAGGTCTATAGTACTTTGGTGGGGAGTGGAAGGGACATGATAGAAAATACAAAACCATGGTGGGTGGAAAACCTTGGTTTCCCCTCTCTTTTGGAAGAAAACTGATGAATAGCTGTGAGGAAAGCCCTTACTAACTTGAACAAGCATTTGTCAATGCCGAGTGTTGTCGAGCTGGCATTGGCAGTGGCATTGGTGGAGCTAGAGTTGCATAGCACTGTAATTTTGTTAATGTGTCCCAAAAGGTGATTTTGCACAGCGAGCACGCCATTGTGCACCACAGCTGCAGAAACGTGTTTTGGGCAGGCTGTGAAAAATGGCAACTGGATTGTTGATAAAGAGGTGTGCGCAAATGCCAGTGGTGAAAATGTGGCATGAAAGTATTGCAGATTGACGAAGTTACAAGGGTGAGTGGAAACTGTGCAATGCACACTTGCAACACAGTCATTTTAGGGACTTTCGCCACCAAATTTTCAACATAAGCATTTTAGGATCTCTGCTCATAAATAGTGTCACCATCATTTCCTCAAACTGTCCCAAAAACTGATTTCACACAGCGACCGTGCAATTCTGTGCCAGACGTACGAAAACACATTTCAGCCAGCTGTACTCTCCATAAGGAGGTATGGAAAAATGCCAATGATGAACAGCTGGAGTGAAACTATTACAAATTCACAAAGTCACGCACGTGCCTGCAAACTGCACAATGCATGCTCGTAAAACACTCATTTTATTGACTTTTGTCCCCAAATTCTCAACATAGGCATTTTAGGACATCTGCTAATGAACAGCGTCACTGTCACTGTCATTTTCCTAATGTGTTTCGAACACGGACTTTCCACACTATTCTGCGCCGGAACTGTGAAAACAGATTTTAGTCAGGATGTGAAAAATGACAACTGTACTGTTCATTAGGAGGTGCAGAACAATGGCGCTGTTGAACATCTGGAGTGAAAATACTATAAGTTTGCAAACTTACTAGCGTGCGTACAAACTGCGCAATGTATGCTCTTAACACAGTCATTTTATGGAATATTGTCACCAAATTTTCAACACAGGCATTTTAGCACCTATACTCATGAACAGTGTCACTGTCATTTTTGTAATGTGTTCCGAACACTGATTTCGCACAGCAACCGCGCTATTCTGCACCAGAAGTGTGAAAACATATTTTGGCCATGATGTGAAACATGACAGCTATACAGTTCACAAGGAGAGGTGGTAAAATGCCAATATTGAGAATCTGGCATGAAAATATTGTGAATTCACTAACTTATGAGCGTGTGTAGCAACTGCGCAACACACGCTCGTGAAACAGTCATTTTTTGGATTTTTCCCACCAAATTTGCAACATAGGCTTTTTGAGAGCCCCCCTCATGAACAGTGGTGCTGTCATTTCATTACTCAGTTCCAAAAGGTGATTCCACGCAGTGACTGCGAAATCACCTTTCCGGATCGAATAACGCAGTGATGGTGCAAGAATTCATGAGGAAGGGTCCCAAAAACCCCATGCTGAAAATTTGGGGCCAAAATTCCAAAAAATGCCTGAGATATGCATCAAAGTTGAAAAAACCCTATTTATTGCATTATACAGCTTACCGGCATTTCCTCAGTTTGCGGTTGGCTTTGAGGAATGTAGACGTGTTCCTGGTCCACCGAAGATCATCACGCCAGACTCCGGAGGTAAGTATGGAGTGAGGGATGTGTGTGGGGGAGGCAGGGTGTGCAGAGGGTGGGTGCAGGTGAGGGGCAGGGAGACTATGAGGGACTGTTTTCGTTTTACAGGTGAAAAACAAAAAAAAAAACATTGCGGGACAATTTTTCTGTTTTAGGGGATTTGACACGCTAGGGTGGGCTCCCAGCGTGCCACTTAACTGTTTGGGGGGATTTGGTTGCCAATGGGGATTGGGCACCCTGCCGCACACAACGGGGGAGGAATTGTTGACGGGAATGGGCACCCTGTTGGCACACAAAGAAAGCAGGGGGCCGAGCTGAGGGGATTGGGCACCCTGACATTTAACAATGGGGGTTCTTCATGCCAATGGGGAGTGGGCTCCCCGTTAGCACACAAGTAAAGGAGGGTTAGAGCCCAGGGGATTGGCCACCCCCTTGGCATATAACAAATGGGGGGGAGGTGATTTATACCAACGGGGAGTGGGCTTCCCCATCAGCAGTAGAGAGGGGCAGGGTTAACTGACAGGGGGATTGGGCACCCCCGGAGTCGGCAGTTTGGTGGCCACTGTGCCGCCATGCTCATAATGTCAGCTAGCATGTCCAGGGAAGGTCCGCTGCGTCTGACGAGCTTTGCTCAGATTGCAGTGGACCTTTTCTTAGATGTGCTCACCACATTATGTATGCATGGTGTGACATGGCATGCAGGCTGATTGGGGAATGAGGGACGCACCTACTGGTGTACGCCCTGCATTCGCCCAACAGTGACCACGCCACCAAATCTGCACTGCCGCAAGATGTTGGCTGCGCAAGCGCGCCAACATAAAAATAATCACATCAGGCATATTCAGTATGACTTCTTACAAAGGGTCCATTCTATCCCAGCCCTGGCTAGTATACTTCACGCTAATGGCTCAGATAGATGCCAAAAGTGTAACTGGGGCAAGACAACTTTTTTCCATATGGCCTGGGCCTGTTCCAGTGTGTACTCTTTCTGACTGGGGGTAGTGTCTTCACTAGCTACTGTTTTGAGGGCCCCAAACATTATATAGCTGGAGACTTCACTGCTGGGTATCCCCCTCCCTCTGGGGAGGCCCAATCCTAACCTAGCACAGCCTCTCTTGAATGTAGGCCTGCTGATGGCAAATATAGTGACAGCTCAGGAATAGTTGCCGGATCTGCATCACCAGTAGCAAAATGGAGAAATCAGCTGTTAGAACCTATGAAAATTGAGTGACTACAGTATTCCATGCAATGCAGATCCCAAGTATACTAGTATATGCCAAAATGTGGGCCCTGCTGGAGGAGGCCATTGGCTCTGGCCTTCTCTTCCTCTAATTCTGCTCCTGCCACTAACTTGTTGGAACATGCCTAAGCTGAACCATGATCTATTTGATGGGGGAAGGGGGCCCTAACAGCCAGGACCCAATTGCTGAATTTTCATATGGGAACTGTGCACTCCTGTGGAATACTGCCATATGCTTTTTGATAGAATGCTTGTCTTAAATGTATTTTCTGCATTTCGGTCCCTAGGGTCCTGTTTTTAATCTGTGAGCTCTCCCACAGCCATGTATGTTATCTCTATTGCTTGATATATTGTACTGTAAGCTGTATGTCTTGAACCTTTAATAAACAGTGTTATTATTTTTAAATTAAAATGTATGTATATTAAGATCCCCTTCCTGTCTTCCCCTGTCAGTTTATTTTTGTTGTTCAGTCCACAATTTGAAAAAGACAGCTATACCTTCAGTTTCTACTGCTGTCTGCCTTCTTCCTTTTCTGGTACTACCTCTTTATGTTGGCTTGTGCTTGCATGCCAGCCAACATATTGCATTAGTGGCAGATTTGGAGGCGCGGTCACTGTTGGGCAATTGCAGGACACACATCAGTAGGTGTGTCCCTCATTCCCCAATAAGCCTGCATGCCGGAGCCACACCATGAATACTTAATGTGGCCATCACATCTAAAGAAAGGTCTGCTGCAATGCGAGCAAAGCTTGTCATATGCAGTGGACCTCCCAACGTTCTTTCCCTGGTGAAAACATGGTGGCATAATGCCGACTTCGGGGGAGCCCAATCCTCCTGTCGGCAAGCCCTGCCGCAATGTATGTGCTGATGGGGAAGCTCACTATCCATCGGCATAATGCACCCCCCATTTGTTATGTGCCAAGGGGGGTGCCCAATCTCCCTCGGCTCTTGACCAATGCTTTCGTTGTGTGCTGACGCGGGTGCACAATCCCTCATTGGCTACAGCATCCCCCCTGCAAAATAAAAACTGTTCTGCAATTTTTTTTTTATATAAAACCTGTAAAAAAGAAAATAGTCCCTCACGGTCTCCCTGCCCCCTCCCACAAATCGCACCCATATCTGCGTACCGTGCCTCCCCACACCCCCCCTCACCCCATACTTACCTCCGGAGTCTGGTGCGATGATCTTCGGTGGACCGGGAACACGTCTGCACTTTTCAAAGCCGACCGCGAACTGAGGAAATGCTGGTAAGCTGTATAATGGCATAAATAGGTTTTTTTCAACTTTGGTGCAAATCGCGGGCATTGTTTGGAATTTTTGCACCAAATTTTCAACATGGGGCTATTGGGACCTCTCCTCATGAATTCAGTCACTGTCCTGACATTATTCGGTCCTGAAAGGTGGCTTTGTTGTCACTGCGCAGAATCCCCTTTCTCGACTGAGTAACGAAATGACAGTGCCACTGTTCATGAGTTTGGCTCTCAAAAAGCCTATGTTGCAAATTTGGTGGGAAAAATCAAAAAAATGTCTGTTTTACGAGCATGCATTGCACTGTTTCCACGCACGCTCGTAACTTCGTGAATTTGTAATATTTTCAGTCCAGCTTTTCAAAATTGGCCTTTTTCCACACCTCCTTATGAACAGTACAGCTGTCATTTTATATATCCTGGACAAAATGTGTTTTCGCACGTCCAGCGCAGAATAGGGCGGTCGCTGTGCGAAATCAGTTTTCAGGACAGTTTGAGAAAATGACAGTGATGCTTTTCATGAGCAGAGGTCCTAAAATGCTTATGTTGAAAATTTGGTGATGAACGTCCGTAAAATGACTGTGTGTTACTGGCGATGGATTGCGCAGTTTCCGCACCCTTGTAACTCCGCAAATTTGCAATATAGTCATGCCAGATTTTCAACACTGGCATTTTTTCACACCTTCTTATCAACAGTACAGCTGTCATTTTTCACAGCCTGCCCAAAATGTGTTTCCATACCTGTGTCGCAGTATGATGTGGTCGCTGTGGGAAATCAACTTTTGGGACAGATTAACAAAATCACAGCGCCACTGTTCATGAGGGGAGGTCCCAAAATGCCTATGTTGAAAATGTGACTAAAACATTCCCATAAATAATTGGGTTACGGACGTGTGTTGCGAAGTTTCTATGCATGCTCATGACTTCACCAATTTTTTATATTTTCACTCCAGATTTTCAACGTTGCCATTTTTTTAGGCCTCCTCATTAATAATACAGTTCTCATTTTTCACATCCTGCCCAAAATGTGTTTTCGTCCCTGGGTCACCAAATGGCTTAGCCACTGTGCAAAACCACCTTTCAGCTAACAAACTGATTGTGCCGCTCTTCATAAGGTGGGGTCACCAACAGCCTATGTGGAAAACTTGGAGTGAAAATACCAAAAAATGCCTACAACATTAGGGTTTCCAACTGCAACACCTCACCCTGTAGAGATTGCCAGGCATTGGGGGTGTGACTTGGCATCATTGGCTGTAATGCTCACGCCATTCCACCCCCACCCCCACCCTGCAGCCAGTGGCAGGCACCGAGGTGTGCCTTGGAGTGTTCACCCCATTCTCCTATACTGCACCCATCTCAGCATATGTCCTTATGGAATAGGGTACATATAAGGCCCAAAGACCCCAAAGCACACCACAACACTTGTCAGTGTCTACAGGGTAGGGTGAGGTTAAATGGCATTAGCGTTATAGCTGATGCCCCAAAGGCACACCCTGGCATCTGTCAGTCTCTGCAGGGTGGGGTGAGCTTGGTGTCAGTTCCATATTTCACTGCCATTTCTATTATGCATCTCTAACTACTGCACTACCAATGACAATGCCAGCGAGACAACATTTGGCATTGACAAATGCTTGTTACTCTTCTGTTTGTCTGATGGATCTTTTAGATGAACTGTCAATCCAACAATTCCTTTGCTTCCTTGGTATAAGCTGCTGCAGCTGCTTTGGCTGCCATTTGTTTGGTGGTCACTCTTGGACTTGTTTCTGTAGTGACAGTAGTGTTTTCTGCATTTCCGGTCTTTTACTATACTTCCCTGGTACCAGCTCTAGTGCCAATGTGCAACACTCCTGGAGTCAGGGTATTCCCAGCAAAAAAAAATCGCATTTCTTGCACCAACCATGGTAAGGGTGAGCCAGGAATTACTATCAGTACATGGAGAAAGGTACAAGACACAAACAGCATCATCTTATTTACACACCAATAAAAATAACACAAATATAATTTTAGTAACAACACACCAATACAAATAATGAAAATATAAACTGTCAGATGGCATCAGAATGGCAGATTTGGAAAACTGATTTATCAGCTGTTTTCCACCAGTTATAAATTTAAGCAAAGTTGTTTGTGTTCCATATCTGCTCTAAAAGTTCTTGCTTGTATCAAATTGTAAACCCCCTTTCTAAGCAATAGGACATAATACGTTGCAGTTTCAGGTTAACCTGTTTGACTAGGTAAGGTATTTCTTGCTTTCAACTTCGTCAGCAGTCTTCTTCTCTCAGAGTTTGGATTGTGTAGGGTGTCCCGTTCCTGCAGCATTCCTATGGCTACTTATTGTTGTTATGATCTGACCTCCCTGTGACCTTTTGTTCACAGTACACTACATCATGCCACACTTAAGTAGCTGTCCTTACTGAGAGTCCCTAAATAAGCCAACAAGCAAAAAAAAAAAAAAAAAACCTGGTTCACGCTTGTAAACATTAACCACTTCTTGCCTTCCGAGTTAATTTATTCTTTTAACAATCTCATAGCTTTTAGAAGAAATGATTCCTTTTCACAATATGAAGAACGTCTCACATTCATGTTAACAACTTCTAAAGTGTATGGTTACAATAATAATAATAATAATAATCTTTATTTGTATTGAGCCTTTCAAAAAATCAAGGCGCAGAACAGGCTTTAAAATACATCCAAATAACATATCGTAAAAATCAATAAAATAAATAATATCATCCACATAATAAATAATAAAATCAGATCGGTTCAATATCCTCCCCAAACGCTTTTCTCCACAGAAAGGATTTCAAAGCTTTTTTAAAGCCCCCCACCGTCATGCACTCTCTAATCCAATGGGGTAGAGAATTCCAAAGGGTCGGTGCTGCAAATCCGAAGGCCCAAGCACCGGAAGATTTCAGAACTACCCTTGGAATCTCTAGCAACTTCTCACTGGCTGAGTGGAGCGGTCGCTCCGGGATGTAAGGAACCAGAAGCTCTTTCAGGTAGTCAGGGCCCAGACCGAGCAGGGCTTTGTAAGTCAGCAAACCGACTTTAAAGGAGATCCGCCACTGAACTGGCAGCCAGTGCAGACCCCGCAGCACTGGGGTAATATGGGAGGAACAAGGCGTCCCAGTTAACAACCGGGCTGTGGAGTTCTGCACCAGCTGCAAGCGGCGGATATCAACCCCTGGAAGCCCAAAGTAAAGAGAATTGCAGTAGTCCAAGCGTGAGGTCACAAAGGTGTGGATCAACGTAGGTAGGTCTCCGGACGGAACAAGGTGCTTGATCCTAGCGATATTCCTAAGATGGTAAAAGGATAGCTTAATGACAGCCAACACTGGTGCATGGAGTGTCAGCCGATCATCAAGAATTACCCCTAGGTCGCGCACCTGTTCAGAGATAGGAAGCTCAACCACCCCCAGGAATAAACCTGAGGGATGGTCTGTCCCCCACCCCCCTATCCAGTGACCAGGATCTACAACATCACCTCCATCTTTCCAGAATTCAGCTTCAGCCAGCTGGACCTCATCTATCCTTGGATTTCATCGAGACAGTTATTAAACACCGAGAGTGCTCCATTCTGGTCAGGTGCAAAAGACAGGTAGAGCTGAGTATCATTGGCATAACAATAAAACTCCAGCCCATACCGTCTTACAATGTCTCCGAGGGGAAGCATGTACACTGCAAACAACATGGGGGACAGCACCGAGCCCTGAGGAACCCCACAGGACAGAGAGATAGGGTCAGAGGAAAATACCCCCAACACCACTCTCTGTGTTCTACCAGTGAGGAAAGATGTAAACCATCTGTGGACCAAACCTGAAAGCTCACAGATGTTTTCCAGATGCTCAAGCAGTACCCCATGGTCTACAGTGTCAAATGCTGATGCCAGATCCAACAGGACCAAAATGGACCATTTTTTCTGGTCTCTCGCCATCAGGAGATCATTGAGCAACTGAACCAGGGCAGTCTCGGTGCTATGCCTCTTTCTAAGACCAGATTGGAGAGGATTGTAGATGCTATGGATGGACAAATGGTTGTCCAACTGAGTAGCCACTACTTTCTCAATTACCTTCCCAACAAAGGGAAGGTTTGAGATAGGTCTGTAGTTAGCGAGGGAGTCGGGGTCCAAAGAAGCCTTCTTCAACACAGGTGTCACCACAGCCTCCTTCAGGGATCTGGGATATTCACCAGAGTCTAAGGAGCACCAGACTATCCTCGCTAAAACTGGGATGATAATCTCCCCACAGCCCATAATCAAGGCTGTAGGGCCCGGGTCTAGACTACAGGATGTAGTGCGCATATCTTGGACAATCCTCATAATGTCTTTGATATCCGGCCTTTTGAAGAGATTCCAGAAACGAGAAGGGAAAGCGACCAAGGACTGGTCCATGGCCCTTCCCATAGACAGTGTAGCACGGATCTCCACCCTAATGTCTTTTACCTTATCCGCAAAGAACCGAGCAAGCTCATCACACTGAGATTGTGAAAAGGCTCTACGAACCTGTAGACAGGCTGGGTTGCACAGTCTGTCCATGGTTCGAAAGAGCTGAGCCAGTCGGTTCTGTGCGGCAGCAATTTCCCCGGACAGGAACACTGCTTTCTTACGGGTAATTGCTGACTGATAGAGTTGATAATGCTCTCGCAGTCTAAGATGGTCGGCATTCAAGTGGGATTTCCACCAACATCTCTAACCTGTGTCCTAAACACCAGATCTCCCTCAGGTCCCCATCAAACCATGGGGACCGAGGGTGAAGGGAGAGAGGATGCACACAAAGTGGTGCAATGTAATCCAGAGCAGAGGTAATGGCCTTATTATATGCCAGGACCAAAACCTCTGGATCCATGCATATCACAGGAAATTCTGATAGGTCAGGTGCTGCAGTTAGACCATTGGGAGTCACATCCTATAAAGGGCGGTACTTGACCATCTCCACAGGGATTGGTCTATGCAGGGGGATGCTAAAGTTGAATCTCACAGTGTGATGGTCAGACCATTCCACAGGTTCCACCCCCACGCCGGAGGCCTCCATCCCCAGGAGGAAGACCAGGTCATGGGAATGGCCGCATTTATGAGTGGCACAGGTAACCACCTGTAAGAGGCCCAATTAATTCATCAATTGGAGGAAGTGCTGTTCAAATTGTAAGAGTTCATCGTCGATCCAGACATTGAAGTCGCCCGGCACCATCAACCTGGGGGACTCCAATACCAGGTCAACGATGAAGTCCGCCACTTCCTTAAGGAATGGCTTCTCATCTCCGGGTGGATGGTAGACGAGGGCCAGTCTATAGCCTCCACCTGCCACTATGACACATTAGAAAGATCTGGTCTCCTCAACTCACTGATAAGACCCAATTCGGTCTTGAAACAGACCGCAACCCCCCCACCCCTGCAGTCCAGTCTCGGATGGTGAATCACCGAATACCCGGCTGGAACTGCCACCTCAAGAACGGGGCCAGCATTACCATCCAGCCAGGTTTTGGTGATGCAAGCCAGATCCACTATACTCACCAAATCGGCCATAATAGCAGTCTTGTTCACAATGGATCTGGCATTGCACTCTTTACCGCCGAGTTGGACAGATCCCCTGGGATGCCCCGGCCACCGGCCCATCATTACTAGTGATGGTGCCCTTGGGTATGGGGGTCAAACAAGGAAACCCCCGTTCAAACCTCCATTTCATCCCAGGGCATCTTCTGGGCTTAACAATCCTGATACGAGTGCTCCCCTCGACCATCCTCCACTGTTCATGCCCCCACCCCTCCCCCTCCTCCTACGGCCAATTCCCAAGGCCCGACAGTGCTGATAGACTGAAAAAGCTAAAGGAGAGGGGAAAAGGTATGAAGGACATGAAGGGTGGAGGATGAATAGCACACGACGGGGGAGGGGTAATAATAAATATCCCCGTCCTTCAACCTGAGGCAAGATAATGACCTCTTACTCTAACCAAAACTAAAAATCCCAACCCTAAATTAAAATAACAATTAACCCACCTAATTAAACAACCAAAAACACAAAATCCCAAACCCAAATAATCTAACTTAATCCAAAATTTCTCAAATGGAACCCACTTTCCGGAAAAAAAAATAGAAGGAAATAAACAATGAATAAATAAATAAATAAACTGACTAAGAGGACAAGCACTCACACTGCAAGTCTACTTAGCCCCCGGGCACTCTCACTGCATGGTACTAAAAACATACAATAATTGTGAGAAAGCAGGGACTCCCACTCCCTGAAGCCTCACAATAACCGGGCACTCTCACTGCACGGATATAAAATAAAAATATTTTAATCCAGAGAGTAGGTTCCAGTCAGAAAAAAGGTCTGACAGTAACATATAAAATTATAACTAAAATATAAAAACCCAGGGACCCATCCAAGGCCTTCCCAATACATAAAGCAAGGGTTAGCTCTATTAGAACATCAATACTTGTCCTTCCTAAATCCAGATAATCAGCTCCCAAGGTCCAAAGTGATATACAAATCAAGCGAAAGCCAAACAAGGCTCCATTTAACAACAAATTCTTCAAGAGCAGTCAGAGTATCAGTCACTCCCCACTTTTAATTGAAAAATATTTCTTAATCCAGCTCCAAGAGGGTTACTAAATCCTCATATGTGCAAAATAAGTCATAGAAGAATTTGTAAACCCCAGGTTCTCTCACCACCGGGGAGTCACAATTCAATCCAACAAAAGGAGGGGAACCAGTTCATTCTTGGTATTTAAATCCCAAAAAAGGCCAGAACGCAAGCTATAACAGGCTGAAGAGAAAGGGGATCCCCTCCCACCGCCACAAACAAGCCCCGATTAAACTACCCATGACCCGCAGCTACAGCAGCCTCAAAGCAGGCCAGCACGACCAGCCATGAGGCCCCTTAGGAAAGCTTTGGGTAACACCCCCAGCTTCCTGGGGCAGACCCAGTCAATACCCACTCGGTCGTAGAAGCCGTGACCAGGAATAGCTGTAGGACTGGTGGAAGACTGGGAACCCCTTCACCCCAGCACTGCCTCAGTCTTCGGTAGTCCAAAGTTCAACACTCACAAAGCTCTGCAAAATCCCACCCTGTAAGTCTAATTTCATGGGGAAGTTCACTATGTACTGGGGTAGAGAGAAGAAGGGAACAAAGAAAAAAAAATGACAACTTGAGAAATAATACAGGGAAATACAGGAGGAGAAGCAAGGGATGGATAAAGCTGTTGGACCACCTGAGGGGATAACTTCTAGGACCTACAAGAATATGGCTGCACAACCAATTTTTAAAAATATAGAAAAGACAGGACAGGTAAGGTAAGGGATAAAACAGCATAGAAAAGAAGTTTTTAGTAATTATATTTTCCCTATAAAAATGGGACAGGGTCATGGCCCTATCACACTATATACTGTTTATTTTTTTAATTCAATCTTATTAATTTTAGCATAATAAAACATACACAACATGGATACAATAGCAGCATGCTGCATCGCTACAAATTTTTCTGTGGTACATTCCCAGAATAGAAACCTTTATGGCTTATCGTCCTACTTTCATAAATACCTTTGGCTATTGAATTATGGAACAATTTAGTTTCTTTTGGACATAGTATAAATCACTCATTTTTGCAATATTAGTTCAAATTTTAGGAGGACTTGTGAGAGTTTAGCTGTGATTTTTTCCATACCATACATTTCATTCATTCAGTTTTGCCAGGCATCAATAGTCGGCATTTTGTCTGTGAGCCAGTTCTTAGTAATATTCTTTTTAACCACCTGCATACCGTCATGTAATAATTTGTTGGTGTTTGGTTGACAGAATCCTTCTGGAATGTCCAGAAATAGAAGAAGGACTGAGGTTAATGTTGCAGTAGGATCAAAAAGGACTCTTAATTCACTCTGCACCTGATCCCAATAACTTTGTAATTTGGGGGAAGCCAGAATATGTTGTTAAGATGCTTTGGGTTCTCTGCTTTTTCTTCAGCAGGCGACTCTATAATGTGAGATACATTTTACCTGCTGGGAGAGAGTGCAAATCAACTAAGAAATTTCCATGAAAATAATTTGCAGCTTTACAAAGATGTGGGCTTATGCACATATAAAGTATATTTGTCACATTGTTTTGCAGTAATGTCTGGTTCAATGTCTACTTGCCATTTTGCCCTGATCTAATCTGAATTCAGACCCTCCATCTCTCCTAGTGCTTGATATAGCTTAGAGATGAGAGATTCTAGCAAGCCTCCTTCCAAGATTTAGAGTACTAGCAAGATTATTCATGGAATTGCCCTCTGTCACACTATATTTATCTGTATTGTTATGTTTTTCTGTATTCACTATAAAATGGTCTGAGATCTGAAAGGATACTATACGAATAAAAGCCTGTCTTATTCTAGTCAAAATATTGTGCTTATAATTCTCATTTATAAAACTGTGTATTTTTTAGCATTTCTTTATATTTATTTTTTTACAAAGTCATTATTATGCATAAATAAGATTATTGTGCATTTCCATGTATATAATCTCAGTTAGTAGGCACTGTATCTGTGTCTCTCTGTGTATAAAATATAATATAATATAATTTTCCTACAGATTTTTCCCCAAAAAATATCGATATGCCCTTGCCATGGCTTTTGCCATCAAAGACATTAATGAAAACCAAGAAATATTACCCAACATCACCCTGGGGTTCAGTGTCTATGACTCCTGCTACTCTGAAGCTCGAACCCTTCTAGGTACTATGTGGCTGCTATCTGGTCAGAAAGAGATGGTTCCCAATTACCAGTGTACCTCAGAGTCACAGTTGGCTGGCTTCATTGGAGATTCCCCGTCCTCCTCATCAGTACCAATGGCAAGACTCCTGGGGCTCTACAGATATCCTCAGGTATGAAACCCTTTACTGAGTTTGTTTAAACATCACCAACTCTGATTTTATAGTACTGTGAAGCAAGCAAATAAACAAACAAAAGAAAAAAATCACATTCTATTTATACCATGGGCAGTGACTTAAATTGCTATAACATGAGAATCAATATGACTGACAGCTACAGGAAAATAATATGGCATCAGGGTGAATAACAGGGCAGAAAACACATGTTATAGGGCTATATTATTTATCTCAAACAGTTTGGTTAATGGAAAGAGGGTTAATTTTTGTGTAGCAAGGCTGTTACTTGGTAGATTATATTAGGTTGGTGACAAACCATGCATCATTTTATCTGGTGTTACTTTAATTGAGCATATTGCAGAGCATGTCCTCATTTCTCTAAGTATTGTCAACTACTCATATTTCTACCAACTGTTAGCTTGTATTTGCTGTTTGAATTACCTGTTAGACCTAGTTGTCTCATAGCCTGCTTACAGCATCCTTATTCCTGTTTCCACAGTTTTTTGTGCCCTTTTCTGCTGATCCAAATTCTACCTCCACACTTGATCTCAAGAGCTACTGCGCATACGCAGCTCTAGCTACCATCCCCTTTCATCCTCCCACCTTTTCTCCTTTTGTTCTCCCCAATTAAGTCTTTCCTCTTTTGCTTCTTAACAGGCTCCTCCATCCTTTTGCACACACACTCCCAATGTAGTGAACAAAAGTACACATGTCAGGAGCAGCCTGAAATGCAGCAAGCAGCAAGTACCAAGGTACTGAAAACTGAATTATCCCCAGCTGGAGCTCAGTTGCAACCTGTGTTAGCCCGTCGATGCTTTGCGTCGACTGCCCCACCCCCCCTCAGTTTGGCATTTGATTAATACATTGCTAGGGTCACGTGACTGATCACATGACCTGATGCTGCTAGAAACTGTCCCCACTTCCCAAGTAGTCTGTATATATTACATATCCCTAGGAGTCACCCCTGAGCATTCTAATTCCACCCATACCACTGAACTCTATGACTACCCATCCTTTCCATACCTCACTTGATCCCTCAGCTTCCCATGTTTCACCATTTCTGACAGTATCCCCTTCCACTCTAACCCTCTGGCCTACTGGGTTTTGAACCTATGACCCTATACATCAGAGGCAAGCACTATGATCACTATGCTACACTGGGAGTGCTATCACTAGTAGGGTTCTTGCTATCTTTATTCTGGTGATACTGAACACCTTCATTACACACTGCCTTATCCCCCCCAATACCGATAAGTCCTTTAGTCATGGACTGCCCTGCACAGTAACCTTAGACCACTACACTACACAGGGCATTCTACTACTAGCAAGGCTCCTGCTATCCTTACCTGTAGTTACTTTATTTATTTATTTTTTATTTTATTTAGTTTTTGTTGACCGGGTAAGTGCACTAGACAAATCCTGCCTATTTTCAGGCATGACCCAGATGAGGGGGCTACAGATGAATGCCAACTGATCTTGAACCAGATTAAGCTGTTGGTGGTATTTTTAGTGAATGAGGGAAATTTGGCCAGGACACCGAGGAAATTCCCCTACTCTTTTCGATAAGTGCCATGGGATCTTTAACATCCACCTGAACTACCACCAATCCAGGTAGATGGGACCTCGGTTTAATGTCTCATCTGAAAGATGGCACCTCAGAAGTGCAACACCCCTCTCATGCTGCACTACAGTATCAGTACTGGGATATTAACCCAAGTGCCAGATGTGGGAACTGAACCCACAGCCCTCTGATCTCCCAGCCTCAGAGGTGAGTGTGCTACCTACTGAGCCACTGACACTTGAACCCTGTTATCACACACTGACACATCCCCCCCACCACTGGTAAGTCCCTCCCTAGTCAGGGACCACCTGGTACTGATTGATTATGGCACCTTAACACTACATCCTCCTCAGTGCAATACTAACATTATCCTGGCCACTCTCATCGAACAATAACTCTATACCCACTCCAGCCATGTCTTCCACTCCCATGAGCCACACATCTCTTGGCACCATATCCAATCTACCTGATTTGGCACAGAACCAACCAGAACTACTTCCCACAATAAGTTTCTGCCATCCCACCATGCATGCTATATATCCCTCCATCTCACTGCTATAATGACTTCCACTGCCTCCCCCAAAGTCACCAAGCATCCGCCTATGCCAAAATGTAAACTCCTCAAATACTTTCTGGCCAGACAGCTCCTGCTACTAATTCTCTTGTCAGATAATGTTCACCCTAACCCTGGCCCTCCTCTAAATCAGTCTGGCTTAAACAGTAGCCCTGGGGGATATTAAAATTGCCTCCATCAACATCTGAAGCCTTCTGAGAAAATTAGATCAACTACAAGTCTGGGTGCAACAAAACAGACCAGATGGCCTCTCTCTTTAGTTGAAACTTGGCTTACCCCTGCTGTACCTGACTCAGCTATCTCACTAAATGGGTATATGGTATACAGGTCAGATAGGGTTGGTGGACATGGAGGTGGCTGCGCTGTTTACATCTCGGACTCACCACAACGCCAGGCTTTCCCAACACTGCCACCTAGGGTTGGTGCTCAAACACTTGAGGTAAAAATTACATTAAGTAATAAAGGGAAGTCACTTTATGTCCTCTCTGTATACATTCCACCCAAGGAAAATCATAAAGGCTTCCAAACGTTCCTTGACCACATTGCTAACCTGCCTAAGGGCACTGAAATCATTGCGTTGGGTGACTTTAATACCAATTGGCTGTCCCCTGACTCTAACCCCTGTTAGGATGCTGCTACAACCATCGACCTCCCTCAACTAGTCTCCTCTCCTACTAGAATAAACTACAGGACTGGTACTAGTACCCTTATTGACCTGTTATTTTCTAACCACCCTGAGAGAATCACGGGCACCACAGTGTTACCAGATGCCCTGAGTGACCACTCCCCTATTACCTGTCACTGGACCAATAAGGCTCCTAAACAACCTATCAGCAGGTCCTCAAGAAGAGAAATCAGGAGCCTCTCCTAGAATACCTCTACAACTGTGACTGGTCATGGGATAGCTGCAGAAGTGGAATATTCCCCAAATAATCTTGAATATCCATATTTGAAGGGATGTTTGGGGGAAGACTATACAACTGTGAATAGAAGCAATCAAACTCTTGGGTGATCTCTACTGGGGAGGTTTTAAGGGTACCATCGAGTTGGGAGGAGATAACCTTTACCAGACGGGAAGCCTCCTGTTCTCTAAGCCTCATAGTCAGCAAATGCCCTGCTTTATCTCCCTACTCTATGTAGGTAGAATGTGTCTTTAAAAATGTGTATTCAGACTTTTTCCTTAGTAAATCTGTATATTGATGTCTTAATTTTGTGAGTTCAATCTGCTCTCATTCAGAGGTCTCTAGGGTTGGACTATGTTCCAGTGCCTCTATTTGTGTTAAAAGGACATGTAGAGAAACTTCTCTCTTTTTTTATGGGTAGATGCAATCCAAATACATTCTCCGCAGAGTACGCATTTTAAAGCCCCCCATATTTTATCTACTTTGGTGATGGAACCTAAGTTAGACTGCCAAAAGTTTTGGATAAGGGACTGCAATTTATCTATGACCCAAGGGTCTTTGAGAAGTTGTGAGTTCAATTTCCAAATTTTGTCCCATCTAATATTCAGACTGGGGTTATATATAAGCCACACTGGAGAATGATCTGACAATACTTTGGGAGCTATTCCAGTGTCCGGGATATGGGGCAGGGCTTCAATACAAACTAAAAAATAATCAATCCAGGAAGAAGATTTATGTACTGGAGAGTGAAAGGTATATTTATGGCTTGTTGGGTGAAAAGTTCTCCAGAGGTCACAGAGGCCTCTCATGGTTATGAGTTCTTGTAAAGCTTGTCATGCAGAGGATGGTCTAATGACCCGACCATTCGATCTGTCTAAATTAGAAGTAATAGTAATATTCCAGTCACCTGCAATAATTAAGGGGAGATGTATAAATCGGGAAATCACATTTATTAGACCAAAAAAAAAATTAGGTGATTGGGTATTTGGGCCGTAGACACATCCAAGAAACAATTCTGTGTGATCTAGGGTCCCGTGGAGGAAAATATATTGTCCGTTAGGGTCCTCAATAGCCGTGCTTAATTGAAAATGTAATCTCCTCAGGAAGAGGATGGCTACTCCCCATTGATTGGTGGAATTTCCAGCTGTATAGCTTTGTCTCACCCATTGGCATCTGAGAAAAAGATTCTCCAATGCCAAGAGGTGAGTTTCTTGGAGAAAAGCTATATGGCACTGTAGTATCTGCAAATGTCTTAGTATCTGGTGCCGCTTATTATTAGAACATACCCCTTTAACATTCCATGATATGTATTTCATCTTGTTTCAATTCTTTATAGATAGCCCCCGGGTCTTTTTAAATTGAATAAACCCATATTGTTCCTTGGTTTGGTATCTTATCTTCCCACATATCCCCCTCCCCCCAAAAGTCCCACAAAACAAAAGAATCCCCTTTCCACAAGGGAAGAGAATTAAAGTTAAAGCAATCAAGTTAAACAGAGCACCACAATGCATGATCACTGCAAATTTTCAAAATCAAAAATTATTTCTTACTGTTCCCCAGAGAGCTAATATGGACTACTTCAAGCATGGTTTTATTGGAGAGAGGCGACTACTAAACATGAGACACTCACTCACTTAAATGTAATATGGGCCACTTCACCTTAGTGACATGCTCACAAATGAACTTATAAATCATTTAGTACAAAAGGCTAAACTAATGTTTGTGGTTTTTAATGTATATTGATCCTGTCAGGGATTCTAAAAGAAAGAAACCAAATCCTTAATTTAGAACACTACTGAGCTGTTCAGTAGAAAGAATATATCATCTAACTAAGTAAAGTAATCCGCATATCCGGCAAATTCAGATAATATAAGTCCCCTTTTTGTCTTGACTCCATCAGCACTTGGGTAGCCTCTTTAGGGACGAGAATTAAAGTTAAAGCAATCAAATTAAACAGAACACTGCGATGCATAACCGCTCAGATTTTTCAAAATCAAAAATTATTGCTTACTGTTCCCTGGAGAGATGATAGGGACTACTTCAAGCATGGTTTTATTGGAGAGAGGCGACTAAGAAACATGAGACACTCACTCACTTAAAGTAATGTGGGCCGCATCACCATAGTGACATGCTCACAAATGAACTTATAAATCATTTAGTACAAAATGCTGAACTAATGTTTGTGGTTTTTAATGTAATAAAGAAAGTAGAGTCAGGTAACTTTTATCCTTTAACAGGCTCAGGGCATCAACACTGCTGCAGATCGCAAATTGCTGTGGGATGTTGACACAGGGCATTGCATGCCACATTTACATCAACGTTGTTCACTGATTGACTCGATGTGCTCCAGCGTGTCTCCTCCTGATTCTTTCATTTAAAGAGGTCAGGATATAGCTTCTTCAGACTCTCGGTGGCTTGGGCAGATAATTCAAAGTTATGCCATTCATCCCCATGGAGTACCTGAAGTGTAGCGGGATAATTCATTTAAAAATGGATCCCAGCTGCAATGAGCTTCGCTACTATTGGGTAAAGCTCCGTCCTTCTCTGCCTCACAGTCTTTAGCAAGTTCTGGGTCATCTGGATTCTTCTACCCTCCCATAGCAGCTCACTGATATCTCGGGTTTTACTGAGGATGTGTTGCTTATCCCGAAAATTCACTAAACAGAAAATTATAGGCTGCGGAGGAGCCCCAGGTGGTGGTACAGGCCTTAAGGATCAATGAGCTCATTCAATTATGTAGTCAGGTCATTAAGGGAAGGGCTTGCAAGTTTGCTACACATTTTTTGAATAAACAGGACAGGCGACGATCCTTCATCCCCTTCAGGAAGACCTAGGATCAGCAAGTTATTTCATCTAGATCTTCCTTCTAGGGCTTCCATTTTCATTACCATGGCCTTTATTCTGTGTCAGAGTTGGGTTAGCTCTGGCTCTGTTCTTGTCCTCCAGTCATCAATGGAAGATATACGAGATTCATTATCGGAGGTACGTTGAGTCAGTAATACCAGTGAGGAGGTGATGCCCTGGATAGATGTGACTAAGGTTTCTAGGGATTATTTCAAATGGGAGATACGTTCCAGGAATTTCTCTTCAGTAAGTGCGGCCTGGAGGTTAGTGTCTGTAGTTGCCCCTGCTGGAGATGCCTTTGATTGCTTCGCGGTCTTGTCCCAAGTCGGGGTGGTTGGCCGAGTATGGCAAGGTAAGTTTTCTCACATTTCAGTCTCCATTCTGTAAAGATTGTGATGCCGCGATGTTCTTTGCAGTTTTTTAAAGATAGGGTATGCCAGTTGTTTCTTTTGGAGTCGCTAAAATTGAGTTAAAGATTGTTTTATCAGGGAGTGGAACGGGAGCCAGAAAGAAAGTGTCTGCTCAGGCGGCCATCACGTGCCTCCCCCCCAAGGGTCAGTAGTCTTAAAACAGAGGCTGGCTAAGTACATAGCTACCAGGGTGAATTTAAACTAGGGGGTGGCAAGAGGGTGGACATCAAACAAGGTTTCAATATGAAAGTGACCATTGGGCCTACCCCCCAAATTGGCAAGAAAGGGTCTGAGGAATATACACTCAAGGATGGCTCTAAGCACGATCAAGCAAAGATAGTAGGGAGTACAAGAGGGGAAGTCGGCAAGGAAGGATCCAGGTAGTATCAAAATAGGGTTGACTCTAAAGGAATTTGAACAGGCAGATGAGTTGCATGCTGTGATGGCAGAGGGGGAGGTGGACATAGCTGCCATCACTGAAACATGGGCCACCCAGCACCAAGACTGTGATTTGGTGATCCCAGGACACAAGCTGTACTGGAAGGACAGGGGAAAAAGGGAAGGGAGTGGGAGTAGCCATCTATGTTAGGGAAGGGATATTGTGTAGTAGGGAGGAGGTAGTGGAGGGCAGGGCAGAAGTATTATGGGTTCTGATCCAGGACTCAAAAGGGAGGAGGTTTAGGTTGGAGGTGGTATACAGACCACACTCTCAGACAGAGGACATTGACAGGGAACTAGCGGAGCTGAAAGGGAAGGTCTGTGGGAAGGGAGGCACTGTGATTGTGGGGGACATCAATCTGCCAAGGGTCGATTGAAGCATCCCATCCACCTCGATCACCAGGGAGTAGGTCATCCTGGAGGCATTCCAAGACAGCTTTCTAGTCCAGTTGGTTAGAGAGCCAACCAGAGAAAGTAACATTTTAGATTCTGCACTAACCAATGAAGAGTGTGCCAAGGAACTGGGGGTGTAGGACCCATTGGCAGGGAGTGATCAACACACAGTGTGGTTCTCACTTAGTATGGAGAAGGAGGCAGCCAAGACCAGGACAAAGGTGCTGGACTTCAGGCAGGCTGATTTTGGCAGAATGAGGGTCATACTGTCAGAGCACCTAGCCAGCATAGACCCACACATGGATACTAACCAGAGAAGGGAAGTAATCAAACTCAGGCTAGTGGAGGCCACTAGCTTATCCACAAAGATCCAGAGCAAAAAGGCCAGGGCCAGAAAGCCAAGCTGGTTAAACAGGGAGGTGTTGGCAAAGGTGAGGGGGAAACAAGAACAACCTTTAGGAAATTTAAGAGATCCAAATGGGGGGAGAGGATAAGGAGGAGTACCAGAAGAGATCTGAGGAGGTGAGCAGGGCAGTCAGGGTAGCCAAGGCTTCAAGAAAGCTAAGGCTGGCACAAGGTATAAGGGAGGGGGAAAAGGAGTTTTTTAAATATAAAGGGAGAGAAGGAACAGCAAAGATCAAACTGTCAGAATTAAGAAAGGAGAAGGGTGGGCAGAAAAAGGGGATGAGCAGGCAGAAGCACTTAATGAATACTTCTGCTCCGTGTTTACCAGCAAGAAGCAAGGGCTAATGCCACAGATGGCAGGATGGATGGGCACGGGGAGTGGCAGATATAATGGATGGGGAGAACCCAGTGAGCAGGGTGTTGGAAGGCCTAAGGACCCTGTGGGTTGATAAGGCACCTGGACCAGACAGCATACACCCCAGGGTTCTGAAGGAGTTGGCGGAGGTCCTGACAGAACCACTTGTGGACCTGTTCAATGCCTCTCTGGGAACTGGATGTGTGTCCCATGACAGCAGAATGGCACATGTGGTGCTCCTTCACAAGAGTGGACCCAAGGATGAACCAGGCAACTATAGACCAGTCAGGCTAACATCCATTGTGGGGAAACCGATGGAGACTATAATTAAGGAAAGGTTGGTAACCATTCTGGAGGTGAATGGACTCCAAGATTACAGACAACATGGGTTTGCCTCAGGCAGATCCTGCCAAACAAACCTGATTGACTTCTATGACTGAGTAACAAGGGCACGAGACAAGGGCCAAGTGGTGGATGTCCTGTATCTGGACTTCAGTAAGGCCTTTGATTCCATACCACATGGAAGGCTGCTTAGCAAGTTGAGATACTAGGGAGCGGGGGAAAAACTGGTTGTCTGGGTAAGAAACTGGATCCAAGACAGGCAGCAGAGAGTAGTGGTGGGGTGAGAACTCTCAACTCCAAGAGCAATAACCAGTGGAGTGCCACAAGGCTCTGTACTGGGTCCAGTGTTGTTTGGCATATTTATAGCCGACATCTCACTTGGGATTAAAAACTAGACCAACCTTTTTGCAGATGACACAAACATTGGGGCAGTGATGGATGCAGGGGTGGCAAGGGATGCACGACAATCTAGTTAGACTTGAGCACTGATCAGAAACATGGCAGCTGGGGTTTAAAGCAAGAAGTGCAAAGTCATGCACTTGGCAGCAAGAAACCCATGGAATGTTTATTGGTCGGGAGGTACAATTGTCCACTGCAGGAGAGGAAAAGGATCTGTGGGTGCCTATAACAGGGCAAATAAACCACTTGGCACAGTGCAGGAAAGCAGCAGCCAAAGCTAACAAGATGCTTGGGTGCATGTGAGAGGAATCACCTCCAGGTGAGAGGAGGTCATCCTGCCACTGTACAGGTCATTAGTGAGGCCACAACTGGAGCACTACGTGCAGTTCTGGTGCCCCTACTTGAAGAAAGATGTAAAATTGCTAGAAAGGGTCCAGCGCAGAGTGACCGGGATGATCCATGGACTGGAAGAAAAACCCTACAAGAAGAGACTGAGTGTGCCCAACAGGTACTCCTTGGAGGAACAGAGGGATGGGGTGACATGATAGAAACCTATAAATAAATGAAGGGCTTAAATAATGTGGGTACAGGGGGCATTATTAGGTGGAAGAGAGGGATGGACACTAGGGTACACAGTCTGAAGTTGGAGGGGGCTAGGTTCAGAAGGAAATTAGAAGGCATTACTTTATGGAAAGAGTGGTGACATGATGGAATGCATTGCCAGGAGAGGTGGTGTCCTTAACAACAGTGGGCAGTTTTAAGAGAGGGTGGTTCAAAGTCAAAGAGAAGGTCACAACGAGGGCTATGGAGGAAGAGATGTCAGCAAGCAGGGGTATGACTTCAAATGGGAGTGTAAGGGAGGGAGGGGCAGCTGCAGTATAAAGGGTCTGCTAGCTACACACTCAAGCAGACTTGATAGACCGTATGGCGTGTATCTGCTGGCATTTTTCATATGTTTGTATGCCTAAACTGACAAAAAACAAGATTATTTTTGCATACAGATACAGAACAGTAGACATTCAGATATTTCCGAGCTTAGTGCTATAGTCTAATATGCAAAACTTTGCAAAATAGAGATATTTTTGCTATTTTTTGGTCTGACTTTTGTCTGATTTCTGTAAGTTAGGTGTGATTCACTAAGTTGTATATTCCTTTAGTCATCTCTGTCCTGAGCTCAGCTCCTTTCCCGACTGAGAAGGACAGTCGGCTGACTCCCCCTACACCAGCCATGACTTTGCGTTTTTGTAACAGCTGTTTATTTCATTTACTTGGGATTTGGATATTTGCATTGTACGTTTTGCACAATGCACTTTATGCTATTTTAGATTGCCCCTTTCCTCCTGTTTTATGAGATCCCTTGTTACTCATTTTAAATCTCCTTCAGGATTTTTGAAGACTTCACATCATTTAAAGGAGTGCTCATTTTTAATAATTTCAAATCTAAGGAAAATGCAGAGGAAGACCAAAGAGGAGATACTGAGAGTGTCTTATAAGGCAGTAGAAAGATGGATAATCTAAAATGGCACAAAAAGATGCAGGCATTAAAAAAAATAAAAATGCAAAGCAAAACAGATCAAAACATAACATAAAGGGTCTTATTATAGGGATGAATCACATCTTAAGAAAGAAAAGTGTGCATATGCCATGACAGGAATAATTGGGGGGGGGGGGGCAGGCATAGTTTTCTCAACACATACAATTGGATTGTGAGAAATATGGATTGGCACATATACAATACAGTGAAAACTGAATAATAAGAAACAAACCAGAAGCCATAGAGAGACATACTCCACCCCAACACCATACACAAACTTTCCAGATCCGTTTTTCTCGTGGTAGAAGACATTAACCCCTCACCAGCATGCCCATCTCTCAATCATTAGGTAAGCAGTAAGCCACAACAGGGTGTGTAAGGGATTTAAAAAGCACACTCCAGGGGTGTGAGTCATGAGGCCAAAGGGAAGTGCATCCCAAATCATTTGAAGCACACCCTGGAGGGACTTCCTGCACTTATAAAATTCCCCTTTTAAAATGAATTGTTATGAACAATTAAAAATAAGATAACACATTTGCATGAGTTCAATAGACTAGTGAACTGATTTGTATAATGTCAGAAACTGTGAAATAGTTCCCTTTAAGAGAAGTGTGACAGGCAAATTCTAAGGGTAATAAATATTTATTTTATTTAATTTATTTAATTTTGTTGACCCGGTAAGCCCACTGTGCCTAGAAGTCCCTTTTTCAGGGGCAACCAGGGGGAAGGTGGATACAGATGCTAAGCAACTGAAATTGAACCAGATAAAGCTGTTGGTGGTACTGTATTTATTTTTTAGTGAATGGGAGAAATTTGGCCAGGACACCGGGGAAACCCTTCTACTCTGTAGGCAGGTGGCGCTGTCCATCTGTCCACAGGGATGGCAGACCTTAGTCTGCTGGAGGTAGTGGAGGAGGATGGCTGTGTTCCTGAATCGCTAGAGCTCTTGAGACAGCCTTCAATTTCAGATGGAGAAGGATGAAATGTTTGTGGAAATTATCAAGATATAGCTCTGGGAATGGGAGAATTCCGTGAACAGGAAAGTACAGACCTTATTGTGGAACAGCAGTTAAAAGAAGAATTGGAGCGGAAAAAAACGCAGTTGTTGGATTTGATTTCCATGGCAGAGCAGGACTTTCAGACATGCTGCCAGAAGTTGGAGGCAGAAAGGAATAAACGGAAACACTCCATGGCGAGCTCGACACAAGACGGGAATAAGCGACTCCCTCTTAGTGGTCCACTTAGTGGTTTGGAAGGAGGACAAAGTTATGTACAGAATTTGACAAGTTTGATGCAGTCTGAATTACGTGTTGAGTGTTTATTACCTGACTTGTCCCCAGGTGCAGCATTGCAGCAAGCGGGTTGGCTCTGGAAGGGTGGCCGATGGGTTCAAGATACAACGATTCCGATCCCAGGTTACATGAGTATCAATACCATGTCTCAGAATGGGGCACTGGTTTCTTCTGCAATAACCCCGATAGCACTGTCCAACAATGAACTTCGGTCTCCTCCTACTTTGGTTGCATTGGCGCATACCTGGAAGGAGACAGTAGAGAAGGTTACTACACAGGCAGTGGAGGTTTGCACACAGGAACGCTGTCTTGAGACTTTGGAAACACCATGAGTAAATCCATCTTTTACTACTCCGAG
Organism: Neoceratodus forsteri; assembly: GCA_016271365.2. Taxonomy (NCBI): domain Eukaryota; kingdom Metazoa; phylum Chordata; order Ceratodontiformes; family Ceratodontidae; genus Neoceratodus; species Neoceratodus forsteri. The sequence continues at coordinate 157,598,395 of CM028138.1, forward strand.
TGAGGGGGGATGTTGAATGTACAGCAGGAAAAGAGGCCGAAAAATAAAAACTTTTCAGGCTGCCAACAAAGGACAAGGGTTGGAAGAGGAATATAAAGCCAGTGAGGATGTCCCTCTTAAACAACCTACAGGCCCTGCATCTTATGCAGGTCTTTTTTGAAAACCGGCAGAAGCAGCAAAAGTAGATTTTTGGTCAGACTATGCTAAAAAGGAAGAGCCCCAGTAGTCCCAGATATGGTTTGGGTTGGGAAGCACCTTTTGATGGATTCGATGGGATTTACCCCGCAGAGGTCTATGCATTCATTCACCCACCTGGAGATCATTTATATGATATTAGCTTTGTAACCATGAAGTCTTTGGACAAGTTTCGGAAAAAATATTGTGACGTCAAAGACATTGAGGCTTGGGAAGATTTTTTAGCCACTTCTATTACCAAGCCAACAATTAAGACAGTAACCATCCTTTTTAGGAATGAAGGGGTTTACTTTGCAAATATTATTTTTTGGTTAGAAAAAAGATGTACTATATATGATAATCTGAAACCGATTATGGATGAAAATGGATTCTAGACTGGGGGATGGACGATAAGGGTTCAATTAATACACGATGAAGAGGGTATTCAGCATTTGCCTAGTTCATTTTTTTGAGGGAGAGATAGAGGTATCATTTTTTATCCAGGCCAGCCTAAGAGTTGCTTTAAGTGTGGTTCATTGCAACATCTTAACACTTCATGTGATCAAACCAAATTTTTCAATGTGGGATGTTAGGGCATACAGCGGCCCACTGCATTGCTCCCCCTGTTTGCAATTTATGTGGTGATGAAGGGCATACATTTGCTGATTGTCATGGGTGACTAGGGAATCAGATGAATCATCAGATCAAGAATATTTTTTACATCAGACAAGAAGGCCTTTTTTTCAGAAGCTGAGAGTAGGAATAAAGGGAGAGAAGGTCGTAGAGGTAGAGGTAGAGGTTTTGGAAGGGGGGATGGACATTCCTTCCATCCTCCTAAGGAATGTAATTTAAAAGGAAACAAGATTTCCCATACAGAGAGTCAGGAGACATTTCAATGCCAATTTAGTGAAGAAATGATAGAGAAAGACACCCCCTATGCGACTCTGCTTGGTTCTCCTCAACGAGACCCTAAAAGTCACATACAAATTCATTTAGCAGGCCCTAGTCAGGTAGAATGCCCCACAATGCTTCATGATAAAGGATTGTCTGATCAGGCATGTTCATCTGAGCAAGGGGGAAGACAAGGGGCACTAGGGATAGCGGGAGGAGGACAGCAGAGTAATGAGTGCTTAAACTTGTCCCCTTTACACCTCATGAATAGATATTCAATGTTATCCTCCTGGGGTGAGTTAATGGAACAAGATGGGCCATTGGTGGAAATTGAGGTTTGTCAAGAAGAAGTTGTGGTTACTACAGAAGTTTTAAAATTACCTACACGGAAGGCCAAGGTTTTGGATTCTCAGAAACGAGTTACCCGATCTAGCGGGAAAATTGTAAAGGCTCCTCCTTGAGCCTATTTCTCTGGGTATTGCTAGTATTAATGTAAACAGTATAAAATCATTGGTTAAAAGAATAGCAACTTATGGTGTTTTGTCTCAATTAAACTTTGATGTATTCATACTTCTGGACACTAGACTCCACACAATACATGATGTGACGCAGGCAACAAATAATTGGCCATGGGGTAAATCTTATTGGTCTGTAGGGAAGGATGTTTTTTGTGGAGTAGGGGTTTATTTTAAAACTCTGAATGTTCAGGTATTGAGATTGGTAGATATAGAACCAGGGGGAAGTTTAATGATGAATGTCACTATACATGGTTTGCAAGTTAGATTAATTTCCATGTATGGGTCTCGGCTTAAAGCTCAAAGAATTTCCTTGTTAAAGAGAATTCAACCCTATCTGTTTACAAGTAGACAAGCTTTTTTTTGTGGCGACTTTAATATTAATTGTCACCAGAGAACAGACAGTGGCAAACAATATTGTGATAAGGTATTTTTGAAAAGTATGCTTTCACAGACAGGATTAATAGATGTGCATATTAAAGGTGGTTTAGCAGCAAAATCTACCTATTCAAAAGGGCTTTTAAACTCAAGAATCGATTTCATTTTCGTGCATAAAAATATAGATATTTTAGAATGCATAAATATGCCAATGGAAACATCAGATCATTCCTTGATTGGGATAATTATAGAGAACCCACCCAGATGCGTTAAAGGTCAGGGAATATGGAGACTTAATACCTCTCTTATCCATTCCCCTGCTATAGAGGATTATTTAAAAATCATTGTTAATGATAAATTGATGACGATTGACCTTTTTGATAATATAGGGGATTGGTGGGAAGAATTTAAAAATTGTTTAACAGGATTTTTTCAGGCTCTAGGTAAAACTAGGGCAAGGTCAAAGAGAGAAAAATATCTTTCCTATAGACAAAAATTGAGTCAATTGATATCTAGACAGGAAGGAGGTGAACAGAATTTGATGGGAGAAATTTCTCAGAGTAAAAGTATGATGTTTGAGTATCAATGTAACAGATTTTTATCCTTGCAGAAAGAGCAATTTTTTGGCGCCCAAGGGAAGACGGCTTTGGCTAATCCTTTTTTGGCATGCAAAAATAGAAGAGATCACAGGCAATTTGTAAATGTGATTTCTTTGACAGGTACAATAGTAAACGATAACAGGAATTATGCAGGTGATAGAAAACTTTATAGAACTAAAATTTGGAGAAAAGGTTGCAGACTCTGATTTTTTACAACCGATGTTACAGCAGCAGATCTTCCTCGGGTATCCTTCAGTTGGCAGAATGCGTTATTTAAGAGGGTTACTTCTCAAGAGTTAGGTACGGTTATATCATCTTTGAAACAAAATGTTTCTTCTGGATCTGATGGTTTGCCTAATGAGATTTATAAAGTACTTTGGAAATTAATGCCGACAGCATTATTAGCATTATTTAACTTTTTTTTGATTAGATGGTTTTACCATCTCAGATGTATGAAGGATTAATGATATTTTTATATAAATCAGGAGATCAAGCAAACATTCATAATTGGAGACCTTTGACATTGTTAAATGTAGATTTTAAGATTTTCGCAAAACTGTTGGGTAATAGACTTGCTGCAGTAATGCCAGAACTTATCTGTGAAAATCAATATTGTTCGATCCCAGGGAGATGCATTACGGATGCACTATTGCTCCTCAGAGAAGTGATGGACTTCCATGAGGTGTCTGGAAGTGTAAATGATAATTTGGGGGACTTAGTAAGTCTCGACCAGGCTAACGCCTTTGATGAAGTTTCTCAAGATTACTTGTGGCATTGTTTAGGAGTTTATGGGATTCCTTTGCAATTTGTGAATTGGGTGAAATTATGTTATGCATTAGCCAATGTTTTACCCTACGAAAATGGATGGTTGGGGTTAAGACATCAGATCTATATAGGGGTTCATCAGGGGTGCCTACTTAGTCCCCTTTTACATGTATTTGCTCTAGATTCTTTATTAAGGTTACTGATTAAATCTCCTGGGATACAGGGACTAGAAAGAGAAATAGGAACATGTGATAAAGTTGTGGCTTATGCAGATGATTTATGTCTAATATTAAAAGATGAAGTTTCTATACAGACAGCCTGTGATTTGATCTCAGAATTAGGTAATATTACAAGAGCTCGGATAAATTTGACGAAAACTCATTGCTTAAAATTGGGAGGATTTCCTGTTACAGAAACTCAAGTAGGAGATATTAGTATCGATATGGTTCCATGTAAAATATTAGGAATTTATTTTGGAGGACCAGATATGGTGAGCTATAATTGGCAGCAGACCTTAATACAAGGTAATAAAATGGTAACATGATGGAACAAATGGAAAATGTCTAAAAGGAAGTGAATATATATGATTAAGACATATTTGATTCCAGTGTTTTTGTATGTAAGTCACATTTTTTTGATTCCAAAGTGTTTGGAATCTAAAGTTTTGAGCTGTTTTTTTTTTCTTGTTTTCTGGGAAGCAGGTTAAACCCTATAAGGAGGAATGTTCTATATTTAGCTGTTAAGTCGGGTGGTGTCAATATGATTCAGCCAATTCTATTTTTTTTTACGGTGTTCTTATATAGTAATATAGTTCCTCTTTTAAATCATTATACGCCAAGTTGGAGCTTTTTAGCTAGAAATCAATTATCGATGGTTATTCAAGAATGGAGGGCTGGCTCCTTTCAGCATAAGAACAAGAGAAGTCCAAGATTGGTAGTACGGTGGGAAGGAGTTATAGATAAGAGTAAAGTCTGGCAAATAGGATGGGGTTCAGTTGGCCTTATGTCAAGGAAAGCTTTATATAGGGATGTCTTACAAAGATGTTTTTTAGATTTGCCCTTTTCAGGATTTTCTTTAATACACCAGCAACATATTTCTGAGTATATAACTGATGATCGTATTCCACACCATGTTTGGGATACTGTATGGTTGGGATTACATAACAGAATTAATGTAAGAAGTAATCAAAAACACAAAAGTCTTCAGGAATGGTTTTGCCCAAGAGATTGTTGTGATTCTAAACTAGAAACTATGATGCATTTATATTTTCAATGTCCTTATGTGAACACATTTTGATCCAGGGTAAAACATCGTTGGAAACAGAAAATTTTGATTCCTCCTGATTTGGAATTATTATTTTATGGAATTTCTGATAATTCAGGATCTGTTTATGCAATTAGCACTCTGAGAATATTACATGGATACCTTGTATACTGGATATGGATTAGCAGATGTGGACTGTTATTACAAAAACAAATAATTTCTCTGGAAGAACTACTGTGCATGCTATCTTCTGATACATGCTGTTTAAGACTTCAGAAATGGTTAAAATATGATTCAATTCACTGGTCTACATTATGGGATGGATATGAGTTTATATGAGTTTATAGGGTTCTGGTTCTAGAACTCTAAACTGACTGGCTGTGTTTGAGAAGAGCTCCCAAAGCTAAGTGCTTTTTGATATAATTTCCAGTTTAAAAATTGTTTTGTTTTATGTAAATTTAGGTGATTGTGAAAGACAACCCTGTAAGCTCCAGGAAGATATACAATTTGTGTGGTAGATATTTGTTGGAAGTCAGAAGGATCAACACATTTATTTAGTGTGATCTTTCTACTCTGATGTGGTTAATTTTAATACTTAAGCAATAAGGCATGACCAGGGGTTATGTTAATGGTCTGTTAATCACCCTCTAGGGCATAATGTGGCATGAGGCATTGCCGAGTGCCACATGCTAGGAGGTGATTAACTGACTCGATAACATAACCCCTAGGGCCTTATTGATATTATAATAAAAATGTTTTTTTAAACAGTGGTAAACCTTGTTCAGTATATGGGTAAGTTGTACAAGTATGTTAATAAAAGATTAACATAAGGCTGTTAGAATGTTTACAGCCAATCAGAAAGCTTCATTTCTCAGACCATTGTTATAATATAGTTTAAACCCTTTCTGTATGTGCCTTTGGTGGTGTCTGATATTGAGAACCTAAGTGTCATTTGTGAGTATCCTGTTTGTTTTGGTAGGTACTTTATTTTCTTTGTTAAACAGCTGAGTATACCTATTGCCTAATACTTTATAGTACATTGTATCTTTTTGCTCAGTCTCTGATTTTTCTCTTCTTTCTCTAATGTTTCAGAACTGTTTAGTTATTGTGGCTGAGGTGTGGTACTGTGTTCTTTCTTGTAGTTCAAGGTGCTTTTGGAACTGCTGATTTCTATTGGTTTAAACTACTACATTTTTTCTATTTTAAAAAGCTACATCAACTTGGTTTGTTGTCACCTGTTTGTTGTTGCTAAGTAGCAGATGTTTTGCATTGTGCTCTGATTCTGTGATAGAATCTGTATTAGTAGAAGGTAGATTATTGTGATTGTAGTTACCTTTTGATGGTAAGGATAAAGAGGTGAGATAGAAGTGTATGTATTTTCAAACATTATAGAGGAACAGTGGCAGGATTTTTAGGACAGTAAATTAATAAAAAGAACTAGGAGAGCTTCAGTAGCAGACAAGTAGTGGAATAGCAGTATAACTGCAGTATAATGTGGGGAGTGGTGCAATGCAGTGGCTGTGGGGCAGCCATATTCAGACAGATCTTCTGGACACTGAGTGCTGCCCTATCTGCATCATCTTTCTGGACTGCGGGATGAGGTAGCCAGACTCAGGCGGAAGTAAACTGGGTCAGGGTACCATCACCCCTATCCAGAGACCACTCAGTCCAATGCAGCTGCCTCAAGGATGCAGAGAACGAGGAGTACTTGGATGACAATGGGCTCAGGAGGGTTAGACCAGTCAGGCAGAGGCACATCCCAGATCCTATTCCACTCAAGAACCCATATGCCACACTGCCAAACAGGGACAACCACATAGAGGTACCCAGAGAAATGGAAGGAAAGGATGTGGAGGTTAGCCAAGTGCAAAAGATGGAGATTAGCGCCCAGGAGGTGGATAGGCAGAATAGGGGCAAAATTCAGCAGAAAGGCAGACAGCAAGGTGAACCAGGGATAAAGGACAACCAAGGAAGGGGCTGGAGTAGAACAGCGAAACAGTCTAGGGAGGTCAAATCATGGAAAGTCATGTGTGCAAATGCCAAGAGCCTTAGCAACAAGATGGAAGATCTGGAGGCTGTCATGGTGCAGTCAGACCTGGACATTGTGGCCATCACTGAAACCTGGTGTAATGATAACCACGACTGGGAGTTGGCCATACCTGGCTACAACATATTCAGAAGAGACAGGGCAGGCAGGAAGGGAGGAGGAGTGGCACTGTATGTGAAAATGACATAAGGGCCACAGAGATCCAGGAGAAACAAAATGGGGAGAGATACTGTGGTTAAGCTGGAAAGGAAAATGGGGCCAGCCATCCGCACAGGTGTGGTCTATAGACCACCAGCCCAGGAGGAAGAAACAGATAGGAGCTGATGCTAGCCATCCAGAGGATGGCAGACAAAGGTGAGTAGTACTGGTTGGAGACTTCAATATTCCAGGCGTGGACTGGAGCATCCCAGCAGCAGCATCAACTAGGAGCAGATTTATTCTGGACTCCTTCAGGGTGCCTTCCTCAAGCAACTGGTCATGGAACCAACTCGGCAGAAGGCAATACTGGACCTTGTGCTCACAAACAGGGACAGTGCGATGGGGCAGAGTGGGGAGCACCTGGGGAAAAGTGACCACCAGTCACTGTGGTTTGAAATCACAGAAGAGCAGAACCTAACCACACAAAAACACGTATCCTGGATTTAGGGGGCAAACTTTGGGAAAATGGGAGATACTTGAAAGAGGCATTAAAGGGAATGGGGCAGGAATCAGGGGTTGAGGAACAGTGGGAAGTATTTAAAATGGGGATTACAAGAGCAACAGAATTATGTATTAAGCAGGTTAGCAAGAGGAAAAGGAAGAGGAGACCATTATGGTTTCCAAAGAGGTAGCAAAGAAAGTGAAAGCCAAAAGATTGCATTCATGCAATACAAAGAGACACAGGCAGAATGGGATGGGAGAAGTACCAGGAGAAGCAAGGGAGGCAGGAAGGTCAGTAAGGGAAGCCAAAGCTCAGACAGAAGAACACATTGCAAAATCAGTGGGTAGAGGACAAAACCTTTACAGGTACATAAGTGAAAAAAGAAAGGCAAAGGAGGTATAGTGAGACTGAAGGGGAGGATGGGGGCTGTGTGAGGATGACAACAGTAAAGCTGACATATTGAACAGGTATTTCTGCTCAGTCTTTATTAAGGAAGAGGAGGTAATGGATCTGAATGGGTACAAGGGGTGAGAATGGTGCAGAAATGGACACAAGTCCTTTACATGAGAAAGGGTCCTGAAGGAACTGGAAGTAATAAGAGTTGATAAAAGCAATGGGGCCAGATGGGGTGCACCCAAGGTCCTTAAAAGAACTAAGAGAGGTGGTGGCTGAACCTCTTGCTATCCTGTTTAGCCGATCACTAGAAACAGGGAGGTACCCAAAGACTGGAGGATAGCAGATGTAGTCCCCTTATACAAAAGTGGGAACAAGAGGAGGCGGGAACTACAGACTAGTCAGCCTCACCTCGGTAGTGGGAAGATCATGGAAGCACTACTGAAGGAGAGATTGGTGGAACATCTGGTTGTCAATGGACTACAAGACCCAAGGCAGCATGGTTTCAGCAGGGAAGGTCATGTCAGACCAACCTCATTGAATTTTTGACTGGGTGACTAGGGAGGTGGATCAGGGGAGGGCAGTGGACATGGCTATCTGGACTTCAGCAAGGCCTTTGACACTGTGCCACATAGAGACTATTGCACAAACTGGGGAATATGGGTGTGGGCAGGACAGTAGTGCGGTGGGTAGGTAACTGGCTGGGCAGCAGGACACAGAGGGTGGTGGTAAATGGTTGTCCTCCACAGAGGGAAGAGTGACCAGTGGGTACCACAGGGATCAGTGCTGGGACGGTACTATTCAATATCTTCATCAGTGACATTGCACAGGACCTAGAAGGCAGAATTTCACTGTTAGCTGATGACACAAAGCTCTGTAACAGAGTAGACACACCAGAGGTGTAGGCAGAATGAGAAGGGACCTGCAGAAACTTGAAGAATGGTCAGGGGTTTGGCAGTTGAAATTCAATGCAAGGAAGTGCAAGATAATGCATATGGGCACAAAACCCTGGCACAATATATCAGTTGGGGGTGAGGATATAGCATGCACCAGCAGGAAGGGATCTTGGAGTTATCATCTCTGATGACCTCAAGGCAGGAAACAGTGTGACAAGGCAGCAGGTAAAGCAAATAGGATGCTGGTATGCAGGCAGGGGCATCACCAGCAGGAAAGGAGGTCATAATTCCACTATACAAGACACTAGTGAGGCCGCACCTGGGTACACTGTGCAGTTCTGGAGACCTTACCTACGTAAGGACATAGACAGGGTAGAGAAGGTTCAGAGGAGGGCAAAAAGATGGTGCATGGATTGCATCACAAGTCCTATGAGGACAGGTTGAAGGCACTGAACATGTACTCCCTGGAGAGAGAGGAGGAGAGAGGGATATGATAGAGACATACAAGTATCTTACAGGGAGGAACAGGGTGCAGGAATGCACTATTTTAGCGAAAAAGATGTTCCAGGACTAGAGGGCATGGGATGAAGTTGGAGGAGGGACGATTCAGAGGAAGCGTGAGGAAGAATTTCTTCACAGAACGGGTGGTGGACAAGTGGAACACCCTGCCAGAGGAAGTGGTGGGGGCTGAAACAATCACGGGATTTAAGAATGCATGAGATAGACATAAAGGAATTCTGGAGGTCAGGGGTAAGGGGCAACAGACTTCTAGGAAAACATAAACTGAACTTACAAACTTAAATGGGCAGACTGGGTGGGCCATAGGCCCTTATCTGCCGACACTGTCTATGTATCTATGTATGATGCATTATCTATGGAAGTCTAATAGGGTACATACTGTAAGGGTTTATGAAGTAGTATTTTTTCTTTACTTTTCCTTTTTTCAATCTCTTTTTTTCCTTTTTCTTGAAAAAAACAAAACAACAACAATATTTTTATGAAGATGATTAATTAATTGCTTTTTAAGAAAGGGGTAGATCAATATTTGTAATTGCTATATATTATGGTTAAGTATAATGTGTATTTGAATGTGTATATATATATATATATATATATATATATATCCTATTTTGGTTTAGGTATCGATTCTGTTTTGATTTAAATAAAAAAATTCCCCTACTCTGCTGTAGGGGAACCCTTGGCAGTCTATCGTCAAGACGGCTGCCATCCAAGAGGCTGGAAATGGAAGCCGGGATGCTCCTGGCTCTCCCCTATGAGCTTCTGCTCCTATTGCTAATATCTCAATGGCTGGAGATGCTGAGATTATGTCTCTCAATATTTCTGGATCTGCTGCTGCTGCCTGTGTGAATTTATCTTCTCCAAGACATGTTTCAACTACTGAGTACTTAGACCAAGAGTTACAATGTTCTGTTCTGGCTGACCCAACATGGTCTATACTTTCTGAAGACGAGTTACGGGTAATGATAGCACAAAATAAACACCTCATACTGCAGCTTTTGTGAGAGGATTTGTCATTGCCATCTCATTTACCTGTTCTTGATTGTTCTTCTGAGTTACTGGACAGTTCGAGTGTTGCAGCTCCAGTTGATTTCCTGCCTCCTGTGTTGTTGGCTGGTGAGGTGCTTCCTCCATCTTCAAGTCTGTGTGCTGGTTACATAGATACATAGATACATAGACAGTGTCAGCAAATAAGGTCCTATGGCCCACCCAGTCTGCCCATTTGAGCTTGTAAGTTCAGTTTATGTTTTCCTAGAAGTCTGTTGCCCCTTACCCCTGACCTCCAGAATTCCTTTATGTCTATCCCATGCATTCTTAAATCCCGTGATTGTTTCAGCCCCCACCACTCTCTCTGGCAAGGTGTTCACTTGTCCACCACCCATTCTGTGAAGAAATTCTTCCTCCGTTTCCTCTGAATCGTCCTCCCTCAACTTCATCCCATGCCCTCTAGTCCTGGAACATCTTTTCGCTTAAAAATAGTGTATTCCTGCACCCTGTTCCTCCCTGTAAGATACTTGTATGTCTCTATCATATCCACTCTCTCCCTCCTCTCCTCCAGGGAGTACATGTTCAGTTCCTTCAACCTGTCTTCATAGGACTTGTGATGCAATCCATGCACCATCTTTGTTGCCCTCCTCTGAACCTTCTCTACCCTGTCTATGTCCTTACACAGGTATGGTCTCCAGAACTGTACACTGTACTCCAGGTGGGGCCTCACTAGTGTCTTGTATAGTGGAATTACTGTATGACCTCCCTTTTCCTGCTGGTGATGCCCCTCCCTATGCATCCCAGCATCCTATTTGCTTTACCTGCTGCCTTGTCACACTGTTTCCCTGCCTTGAGGTCATCAGAGATGATAACCCCAAGATCCCTTTCCTGCTTGGTGCATGCTATATCCTCACCCCCCAAACTGATATATTGTGCCAGGGTTTTTGTGCCCCATATGCATTATCTTGCACTTCTTTGCATTGAATTTCAACTGCCAAGCCCCTGACCATTCTTCAAGTTCTGCAGGTCCCTTCTCATTTTGTCTACACCCTCTGGTGTGTCTGCTCTGTCACAGAGCTTTGTGTCATCAGCGAACAGTGAAATTCTGCCTTCTAGGTCCTGCGCAATGTCACTGATGAAGATGTTGAATAGGACCAGTCCCAGCACTGATCCCTGTGGTACCCCACTGGTCACTCTTCCCTCTGTGGGTGACAGCATTTACCACCACCCCTGTGTCCTGCCATCCAGCCAGTTACCTACCCACCTCACTACTGTCCTGCCCACCCATATTCCCCAGTTTGTGTAATAGTCTTCTATGTGGTACAGTGTCAAAGACCTTGCTGAAGTCCAGATAGGCCATGTCACTGCCTTCCCTGATCCACCTCCTAGTCACCCAGTCAAAAATTCAACAAGTTTGGTCTGACATGACCCCCCTAGTGAAACCATGCTGCCTTGGGTTCTGTAGTCCATTGACAACCAGATGTTCCACCAATCTCTCTTTCAGTAATTGGCTTCCATGATCTCCACACTACTGAGGTGAGGCTGACTGGTCTGTAGTTCCTGCTTCCTCTTTGTTTACTTTTGTATAAGGGGACTACATCTGCTGTCCTCCAGTCTTTGGGTACCTCCCCTGTTTCCAGTGATCGGCTAAACAGGATAGCCAGAGGTTCATCCACCACCTCTCTTAGTTCTTTAAGGACCCTGGGGTGCACCCCATCTGGCACCATTGCTTTATCAACTCTTATTACTTCTAGTTCCTTCAGGGTCCTTTCTCATGTAAAGTGACTTGTGTCCATTTCTGCACCATTCTCACCCCTTGTACTCCCTTCAGACCCATTACCCTCCTCTTCCTCAGTAAAGACTGAGCAGAAATACCTGTTCAATATGTCAGCTTTACTGTTGTCATCCTCCATGCAGCCCCATCCTCCCCTTCAGTCTCACTATCCTCCTTTGCTCTTTCTTTTTCCTTATGTACCGTAAAGATTTTGTCCCTCTACCCACTGATTTTGCAATGTGTTCTTCTCTGAACTTTGGCTTCCCTTACTGACCTCCCTGCCTCCCTTTGCTTCTCCTGGTACTTCTCTCTATTCCCTTCTGCCTGTGTCTTTTTGTATTGCCTGAATGCAATCTTTTTGGCTTTCACTTTCTTTGCTACCTCTTTGGAAAACCATAATGATCTCCTCTTCCTTTTCCTCTTTTCCTGGTTAGTGTGCCGACTCTCAGTCTCCCTTGGTGTGGTCTCCTGAGGCTGCTCTCCACACAGCGGAATGGACTGCTTCTACCGCAGAACCTGGCCGGAAGTCCCTGGGGCCTGTCAGTGCTGCTGACATCATTGTGGCAGCTAAGTTGCCTTCCAATTCTGCGGAGGTCCTTGCTTTGCCTGCTAACTCTGTCGACCTCACTTCCTCATCTCCTGCACAGACTGCTTCAGTACTGGAACCGTCTAAGGGCCCCACCGTTGTTCATCCTGCTCCAACTTCTGCTGACCATTTTTCTTCCGAGGATGATAATACTCTTCCCTTGGATAACGCACATCAGGACTCTCACCCGGTAGATGAGTCTTCAGACACTACCTCTTTCTGACTTAGTGACTTATTTCAGAACACTGGCGAACCTGCCCAATGCAGGAGCACTGTCAGACTGAAGTTTATGGATGACATCTGTAAAGCTCCCACCAGGAGGACTGTCCTTCATACTATGCTGTGGGACTCTTTGGGCATTAGGGCAGGGGAATTGTTTGCCTTTATTCACATACATGGTGAGCCTATCTATGATTTGAATTTTAAAAATGGTTATGTCTTAGAAAAATTCTGGACGAAGTATGAGTTAGTTAAGTCACAGCCTTTATGGTCCTCTTTTGTGCTTATCCCTCTCACCAATCCGACAGTTAAAGTTTTAACTTTGCTTTTTCGGAGTGAAGGGGTAAGCATAGCAGACGTGCAGTATTGGCTGTAGCAGTGCTGCAAACTACTCGAGGCTCTGCATCCTATTTTGGATGAGGACCTCGTTTGGACAGAGTGCTGGAAGGTAAAGATTAAATTGAGACAGTCTGATAAAGGTATTGTTCATTTGCCAGGTAGTTTTTACATAGGTTGGGACCGTGGCCTATGGTTTTTATCCTGGCCAACCTCGTACTTGTCATAAATGTGGGGCTTGGACCCACCTTAGTAATACTTGCCACAAACTTAGACGTAGCTTGTGTTTGGCTTACGGTCATGTCAGTTTGGAATGCCCCAACCCTTTGCGTTGTAACCTGTGTGATGAGATGGCGCACTCCTACCATCAGTGCCCTTGGGCTGATCATAACAGGTTAGATCGTTCATCTCAGGATCAAATGGCTCTGACTGTTGCTTCTCAATCCCAGGCCTTAACTTGCACTGAAGCTGACCTGCTCCTACAGTCCACCAGCCTGCCAGACACAGGACCAGCTGCTCCCCTTCTTTCTGGGTCTGTGCAGACTGCTGTGGTGGTCCCAGATTTGTTGAGTCTTCTGCCGGGTCCCCCCCCAGGTCTCTGCCTTGAATTCTATGCCACTCCCTCCCCTGATTCTGCCTCGAGAGGATGGGCCCTTTCAGGTGGTTGCTCCTGCGAAGCGGGGAAAAGGGAAACGGAAAGTCCCAGGTTCTGTTACCCAACCTCCCATTATGACTACAAACAGATACAATGCATTGCACAGGAGAAAACAATGGGGGGACACGAAGGGTGAAGAGGCTGATTCTGATTCCTCTCAGGCCTCCTCCAAGATGGATTATTCCTCTGACTCTCAGCCTGCTCCATCTTCTTCTAAGAAGCCCTCTGGAGTAACTTAATTGGGACTGTTTTGTCCGTTTCCTTGTTCCTTTCTTTCCCATGCCTTTGGGGTCTGGGTCTTCTTTCCACTGTTTAACACTTAATGTGTGTAGTCTGAAATCCTACAGGAAACAACTTACTACTCTGCAGTTTTTGATGGACCTAGATCAGGACATTTATTTTCTCCAAGACACACGTTTGAAAAGTAAGCATGATTTCAGTCAAGTAAGAAACAGATGGCATAAAGGATCTTCCTTTTGGTCCATGGGACAGGACAAGTGTGATGGCCTGGGTATTTTATTTACCGGATTTGATTTCCAAGTCACTAGACTTGTTGACATCTTCCCTGGTAGGGCTTTGGTCTTGGCCTGCAGACACCAACAATCTCAGCTTAGGCTTATTAACGTGTATGCACCACAGAGTATTGTGGCTTGCACAGACTTATGTAGACTTTTGCAGCCGTATTTATACACTAGAAGACAACTATATCTGGGTGGAGATTTTAATTGTGGGCTTACTTTGTCGAAAAGGGGTGGTTCCACTCAGAAAGTTTTTGGTGACATGGCTGCTTTGAGTGTGCTCGTTAGAGGTGCTTCTCTTAAAGATGGTTATTGTGAAGTACACTCTTTGGGTGCAAAGACCTTTTATAAAGGGACCCTTGCTACTCACATTGATTTCCTCTTTGTCTCCCAGAATGTTGCTGTGCATAGCACAGAGGTTTTGCCCTGTGAAACCTCAGGCCACTTAGCTCTTTTGCTCCATTGCTTTCCCTCTGCTGGTTCCTTTTCTCCATGACCTAGATTTTGGTGTAAATTGAATACCTCTTTATTGCTGGACATTCATATCTCTGCATCATGTCTAGAGCTTTTAAGGGCTTGAATTTCCATCCTAGATGCCTACCACTCTCCCCTGTCTTGGTGGGAGGACACCAAGGAGGATTTAAAATATTTTTTTATATAACGGGCCAAATTTAAAGCCGTGAACGCTTCTCTTAGCTATCTGCGTTTATGACAGAGACTGTATGACACTATATCTAGACCTTATGAGTCTGGTATGGATCTTTCTCAGGATATAAAAACTCTGAAGTCTGAAATGGGTAGTTTTCAGTATAATAGGGCACTTTCTCTTTCATTCAAAGCACAATCTTGTACACAAAGCACTAAAGTGTCCTTTGATATTTACAAAAGTTGTGTGGCTAGGGTGGCAGCCTCCCACATAGAACACCTTACTGACACCTTGTCTCATACATTGCATGATAGTTTACCTGAAATTAAGAGTATAGTAGGTTCCTATTTGAGGTTGACTTTTGGGTCCCCCTTACATGTTGTTCCTTCTGTTTTTTTTCTGATATTTCCTTTCCTTCCGCATCGCCAGGACAACTTGATACCCTTGTTACGCCCATCACCTTAAAGGAGGTTCGGTCCACCATTCAGCGGCAAAAAAAAGTACTTCCCCTGGCATGGATGGCCTCCTGGCTGAATTGTATCAGTATTTTTTGGATTTTTTTTCTCCTGTTTTGACTTTAGTTTTTAATACCATACTTATTACGAATTCTGTTCCATGTCATTTTTCTGATACGATTATGATTCTCCTTTTTAAGAAAGGAGACAGATCAGATATTAAGAATTGAAGGCCATTAAGTCTCCTTAATCTAGATTATAAAATGCTTGCTTCTATTCTCCTTAAAAGACTCTCCCCTTTAGCTGAACTCCTTATCTCTGATGTTCAAACTTGTGCTGTCCCTAATAGATCTATAACCTCTAACCTGTCACTTCTTGGAGATATAGTGTATTCTAGTACTACTACTTCACCTTCTCTTTTAATTTCCTTGGATCAGGAGAAGGCATTTGACCATGTAGATCATTCATATCTTTTTCTGATTTTATCCAGGTATGGTATTCCATCTCAGTTATTGGCCTGGATTAAATTACTGTATGCCACTGCTTGGGTCCAGCCACATATAAATGGGTCCCCTTGTGCTTCCTTTTTAAGTTTAAGGGGTGTCCGACAAGGGTGCCCATTGAGTCCCCTGTTATATGCCTTTCACATCGATCCCTTGCTTCGGAAGTTGTTAGATTGTCATTCCATCCCAAAGATTTTGTCATCTTCAGGGTTGTTTTTACCTTCGGTCTCTGTTTACGCTGATGACCTGTGTATTCACACAACTTCTTCTTTTAAGGAAGATGACCTCCTCTCCCTTTTACAGAGTTTTGAATCTGTCTCCGGTTCCAGTCTAAATTATGGGAAAAGTACTGCTCTTTTTCTCCCTTAGAAAGACACTCTTGCTGCTGCTTCCCGGATGACTCACATCCCTCTTGCTACTTCCCCCATTAGAATTTTGGGACTTACTTTTGACATCTTTGATGATGCTTCTTGTAACTGGGGGATGTCTCTGGATAAGACCTCTTACATCATCACCTCATGGAAAGGGAACCATTTCAAATCCTAATTCTTCCTTTGTTTTAGCACCTGGCTGAGAGGAAGAGGGTCCTTCTTTTGAAAATCCTAATTCTTCCTTTGTTTTAGCACCTGGCTGCGATTTTCCCAATACCCTTCTTTTTAGAGGCTTGGGTTTATAATGTTTATTTTCAGGGTTTCTGGGGCAGTCGCCTGAACCCTGTTAAGTGGTCTTTTACTTATCAGGATTATTGCCATGGGGGAGTCAGGTTGCTTAACCCTGTAGTTTTTTTCATTGTCTCTGTTTTAAATCTAACTTACCCTTTCTCATACATCACCAGGCTGAAGTTTAGTATTCTCTGACACGGTGGTTTTCTAGATCCCTGTGTCAGGTTTGGCAGCCCTCCCCTTTGAATTTCCCCAGAATTTTAGGAGGTATAGTCCACCTGGTTACCTTATTTCTACGTTTTTGAAAGTCAGACAATGGAATCTGCAAGTTCTTTCTATTTTGTCTAGCTCTTGTAAACAGTTATAGAACTCCATTCTAGTCTTGCATTTTTCTGATCTGTCAACATTGACTGATATTTATGGAAATGTGCTTGATTCTTCTACTATTTTTTCCCAATTGACTGACTCTAGAATACCCCTGAAAAATGAGGGATGTCACTTGGCTCTCTTGCCATGGTAGGCTGGGTGTCAGCAACAACCTTAAGCATAAAGCTCTGGAAGAGTGGTTTTGTCCCTGGGATACCTGTCCTAATATTCTTGAGACTATGCAACATTTTTTTATAGATTGTCCTTTTAGCTCTCAATTATGGACAACATTTCTTCATAAATGGAAGGACAAGACCCTCCCTATCTTGACATATGAAGTTTTGGTATATGGCATATATCCTTCTTCGTTGAGATCCTATCATCCCAGCACATTGCGATTAATGTTTGCATTATGGAGATTTTATCTGTGGCATGCCAGATGTGCCTTTCTTATGCAGCAGAAACTGTATACTTCTGTGCACATTGTTACACAGATAATTCATAGTATTTGGGAGGTTTATGAGTGTGAAAAGCTTTTACTTTCTATTACTGTCTTCCAGAAGTATTGGAACAATTGTTTGGGGTTTCTTTGACAGTATGTTGCTGTTGCTTATTATAGCTGATAGGGTTGAATTTTGTTATTGAGTTTTGTGTATTTATTATTGTGCTTTTGGTTTCACTTTATGCTATAATACTTATCTTTGTTTGCTTTTTGCTTTGCATTATGATTCTGTGTGAAATCCCGCTACTCTGTATCTGTTTTGCTTTTATGTTTTAATAAAAAATTCCCCTACTCTTTTTCGATAAGTGCCATGGGATCTTTAGCATCCACCTGAACTACCACCAATCCAGGGAGATGGGACCTCGGTTTAACATCTCATCTGAAGGACAGGACCTCAGAAGTGCAGCACCCCCTCATGCTGCACTACAGTGTCAGTATTTGGATATTAATCCAAATGCCAGGTGTGGGAACTGAACCCACAGTCCTCTGATCTCCCGGCCTAAGAGGTAAGTAGTCCCCTTTAAGAAAAGTGTGACAGCCATATTCTAAGTGTAATAAATAGTCCCCTTTAAGAGAAGTGTGACAGGCATATTCTAGGCTGGGCTATGTTTATGTTCCAGTGGAATAGTTTTATAGAACTTTATCCTAAGACATTGAGCCAATTTAATATTCTGACACTACCCCCAGTTATCACTTAATTGGATTTTGACTTATTTCACAAATCCATGATGGGACCCTGAATTTCTTGAATATGTTGTAGAAAAATTGTGAGTCTGTCTGAAACTGAATGATATTAAGGGTCTCTCCCCTAGCATTCTGTGTGAATCTGCCAAAACTGTACTGATTCCCTCCAGTAGCCCAAGCTGGAGGTGGCTGAAAACATCCCTTCTCACTCCTATAGTGACTGGAGGTGGCAGCAAATCACTTACAGTCCTTCCAGGAGATGTCTGTGTATGTCTCCAGTTTGGAAGTATATATTTAGCTAGCCAATCAGCTTTGGGCTTATTCAAGTATTTATGAGGTACTTTACTACCTTATTATCATGTGTGAATACATAATTTGGCGTTGATATGTTACGTTTTCTGCAGAAACATGATTTATGTTGCTTTTTTTAATTAAAAAAAATCATTTTGGGGGTATTTTGGCTAGTATAAAAAATGAATTGCTTAGAATTCATTGCATACCACTGTTAGAAAGGTAATATTGTGCTAAACAACTTTGCAACTAATACTTTGCGTATATCACTTACAGTTTAAGAGGCATTCACTTTTTTTAAGGCATGGTATGTGTGGTTGACTTTTGTCCATCAAGCCTTACAAAATCACTTTGAATAAAAATTATAAAAATACACTTTTTGCATTAGAAAGCTTGCTTTTTAGTAAATCATTACTTTGTTTCCTGTTTATTGTGTATAGATTAATATTTTGGTGTAGATATGTTACCTACCCCCCCTATAAAAAAGGTTTACATTGCTTTTTATATAAAAAAAATCAGTTTTTGGGGTCTTTCGGCAGTATAAAAAAAATTGAATAGCCTAAAATTCATTGCATACTGTCTCAAACCCACTCCTGAGGGTCAGGTCCACTGAGCTCACAGTGCCCACCCCTAGGTGCAATCCATGATTGGGGGGACAGGGATACCCTCCTTGAGTTCTTTTAGAATGCTCACCAAGGTCATGACTGAACACCCACCACAAGGATACAGGGTGTCATCTAAGCTCTGGATAAGGGCACAATACCAGCCTCAAGTCTTGTAGCCAAATATGAACCCTTATTGGCTGTTACACAAATGGGGAAGATCCACTCATCACACTCTCTTTGGGATAGCAGTTTGCTCCTGATTTCATCTTCTCCAACAGGACATGTAACAACCTGGTTCAAAATACCTACAGACTTTTCCTTGAGACTTTGCTATTCTCTCTATTTCTACCCAGATGTCCCTGACAGACCCTTGTTCAATTGGTTGCTTATGGAGGCACCCCTTAGCAATAACAGTTTGTCACAGACTATTTATAACTGTCCCACAATTCATACACAATTTAGAAATCTCGCCCAGGCAGTTTTCTTAAAAACAAATGTTTCTACTAAAATACTTAAATAATAATCATACAGTTATAACTAAAAGATGCAATAATTTGCCACGTAATAACAGAAATAAAAGTGGAAAATTTATGTAAAAAATGCACTGTAACTGTTATCTAAAGTTTACGTTAAGTCCATAGTGAATTGAAGTCCAAAGAAAGTAAATGAAAGATTCAGCTTCCTTTGTACTGGCAGTCTTGCTTCTTGTATTGTCAGGAGAAGAGTGTCCCTTGTAGATGCTTAGCAAAAATGAGAGAGAATGATCCTTGTTCAACCTTATATAGCTAGAGGAAGCCTGAAGAAAAAGAACTGTCTAATCCCAAAGGGGCCTTCTCTTTTAGGCCATTAGATGTCACTCTTGTACTTTCCCAAAACTGTCTTATTAAGGTTCTGACATCACAGCTTCCTGACACATATAATAATCATAAACATGACTTCACGGTTAAAACTTTGATGTCTTACTATAAGATAATTTACAGTATCCTGTCAAGAAGAGCTATTTTCCAAAATCCTGTTTAACACATCCTGGGCTCTGAAGTGCATGGTTTATGACAGGTAAATGGATTTTGGCATCTCTTTGTTAAGGGACCTGGAAATGCAATCTTAGCTTCCTGGCAAACAGCTGCCCCTCAGATCATAGAAAGGCCAAACATTTTAAAAGAAATCCAGTCTCTCTCTCTCTCCATGCGCCCTTTGCCTTAATACTGGCATTCTTGTGGCATGTACACATACACAGAATCACCTAAAAAAAATATATATATATATAACGGAATTATAGCTGCAAAAAATTACTAACAGTTGGCTATCTTACCATGCATGCTACCTTTAGAAAGGTAATTTTGTGCTGAACAAGTTTGCCACTCATGCTTTTTGTGTAGCACTTATGGTTCATGAGGTATTTGCATTTGTATATGGTATGGTGCATTTGTTTATGGTATGGTGTGTTTGGCTTCATTTTTGCTTAGAAATGCCCAGGATGCAGTGTTAAATACCTCTGTATATTCTTTGTATAGTCTATTTGTATGGAGTGCTACTTGTATATTACACTGTACTACCTACTGTATATTTTCTCCTCTCTCCATTCCCCCAGGTCGCATCTCGAATCGAGCGGTACTTCGCTCAGCATGTCTGCCTGGTAAAACTCTTAAATAAATAAATAAATAAGAGTGCAGAGGGCTGAAGGGGTGGAACTCTCAGAGAGCTTCTGTGGAGGGGATGAGTTAAGAGGGAAGTTGATAGTATTTACTTCATGCAGTCATAAGGAGACATTGACCAGGAGACAGAATATGGAGGGTACCCTGTATTTTCTTCATTTGTATCATAAGGTGGGTACTCTGGCTGATTCCTCTCAATTGGATCAGATAAAAAATGTAATCAAACCCGAGGGCTCCATGGGCAATTCATCTGTTGGCCTGTAGGTTGTGGGTCTTCTGGAAAAGAGCTATTACTGCTAAAGTCTCTTCTGGGGTGGAAAGGGATTTGTGACTTCTATCGACCAAATCTCTACCATCTTTTGGTCTTGTTACCAAAACTTATACATGCAACTTCTGGAACCACCTCTTGTGGACCAGGGAAAGTTTTTTTTCCCACTCTGTTGTTACATAAATTGACAGAAGACCTTGCCGAGGGTCTCATGAGACCATTTACATCTGAAGAGGTAGAGGTCTCCCTCCACAATATGAAGGCAAATAAATCCTCAGACATGGATGGTTACCCTAGCAAATGTTTTAAATCCTTTAAAGATTCTCTTCTCCCTCTCTTTCGCTGAGTGTGTGATGCTATTCTTCAAGAAGAGCCTGCCCTCCTTCATGGTGGTATGTTTTCCTTTCTGTCATTCCCAAACCTGGGAAAGACCCTATCTTATGTTCCTCCCACCACTGATTTTGATGCTTGACACTGGTTATAAATTGTTTGCCTCAATACTTTCTCACTGCTTAGAAACCCTCCTACCATCTTTGGTACCCCCTGATCAAGCTGGATTTGTTCAACCTTGACAGACTGCAGACTGTGTGAAGGGTACTCTTCACTTGATTCACCATGCCATCTCTATACAGACAACATTTTGTTTGGACAGCTTGGACACAGAGAAGGCCTTTGATAATACAGTATGTCATAAGGTTTTCCACTCCACCTTGCTGTCTTTTGGATTCCAAGTGAGTTTATGTGATCTCTTAGCCCAACTATATGAATTCCCACAGGCCAGAGTTCAATCTGATGGGAATATTTCTCCTGCCTTTACCCTTCAATGGAGCATGAGGCAGGGATATCCCCTAACACCTGCTTTTAGCCATTTATCTTGAACTTTTGCCACAATATCTTTTCCAAGCTTCTGATAGTGCAGGATTGCATATGGGGTGGGTGGGGGGGCATTGGTTGTCCTTATATTCAGATGATGTCCTTTTGTGTCTGGTGAACCCCATAGTCTACTACCTATGGGTCTTGTAGAAAATGGATTTTTTGAAACCTTATCTGGATATAAAACTTTTCAAAGATGGAGGTTCTAGTTTTTAATTGATTTTCCCTGCTGACTTTCAATGGACTTACCCTTTGAATTGGTCTAGGACCTCCTTTAATTTGGTTCCAACTACTGCAAGACCTCTGGAATCTTTTCAGCTAAATTTTAAGCCCTTGATTTCCCAGGTACTACTGGACTTTGACCACTGATGTCTCCTCCCAGTTTCACTAGGTCACAGGTTAGATGCCTTTAGGATGATGGTATTACCATGTTTCCTTTTTTCTTTCTTTCAATCTCTTGCTCTGTTTATCCCACCTAAAGACATGTGTGCTTGACACCGCCAGGGCTAGGCCTCCCTCCGTGGGTAAAATCAACCACATTACAATTGCTAAAGGGCAGAGGAGGTTTTGGCCTTTCCAGTTTAGTGGACTATTATATTGCTACAGCCCTTTTGATCATGTCCCATTGGTTTCATCTCTCTTCTACTCAGATTTGGGCAACCGTGAGTATGAACTTTTTTCAGACTATCCAGTGAAACATTGGTTCTAAGATGAAGAGAAATGGAGCGTTTAGATTAACTTTGTGAATCTTAGCATAGCTGCATTGGGTTCAATATTAAGGTGATTGGCATGAAAACAGCACCTTAAGTCAGGTGTTCTTTCTTTACTTCCTGCCTGTATCATCCAGATTTTCTCCCAGCTAATCTGGATCCACATTCTTGTGTCTGGCTCAGAGCTAGACTGGGGCTCCCAGTTCAACTCTTTACATCATCTGTTTTTTGCTCCTTTCAGGACCTCTGTGACACATACCCTGTAGGACAGGTGGACCTACTGTACATATATTTTTTCAAGTACGGGCATACTTACTATCTTGCATTTCTATTTCCCCACATTAGAGGAATTGCCCCAATTATAAGACAGATAGGCAATCTCATTCTGCACCAGCAACAGGGCTGCAATATCTTTACCTGGCATTAGTGACTGTGGCAATCTATCTCTGAAGAACTTCTTCTGGCATCTAGGAAGTGGACTCAGGAAATTAATTTTCCCCTTTCTGCACCTCACTGAATGAAATATTGTAATTTTGCACATAAAATGGCTCCATCTGTAGAGTAGAGGGAATATGCATGGAAGCACATGATTTGTTTCTTTATTTCTCCTGTAATGCAGGTTCACCAGGGCACAGCTGCTACCGCAGTGTGCTGGTGTAAATGTGGTGAACCACATGCCACACATTTTCATTGTATCTGGACAAGCTCTTTCTACAGTACCTGGAAATGGAATTGTCTCAGGTTTTCTTACAGCCAGTCACTTTAAATCCCTAATTGTTTACCATTTTACAATATCCAGCATTCTGCAAGGAAAAGTTAGCACACTACATTATATGTATTACAGTGGCCAAGACTGTCCCACCCATCATTGGCTCTCCTCTATTATCCCTTCCATAATGGAGTTGTAAGCTCAGGTCCATGAAATTTACCAGATGGAGAGGCTCTACTTTGCTTTGCAAAACAGGAAACATCAGAGTAGGAAACACCGGGCCCGATGGCTGCTTTACAGTACTGAAGGAGATTCCTCTCTTTTTTTCTATAATTTGGTGGTATTGTCCTAGGTCTCATCTCTCTGCGGTCATTTTGCTTCAAATGATAACCCACCCAGTGCTACTATGTATACATTGTTTTAGACACAGCTTGCCCTTCCTAATTGACTTCTCCTCTCAAGAATCAGTGTCCTTTTAATACATGTAATGCCAATCATTAACAGTGTTCTGCCTTTTCTGCATTTTATTCTGTGTTTTTTCTGTTTTTCCTGTTATCAAATAGCTGGTTATCTACACCTGTATACATGGCTGTCTCAGTATATCACTGCTGCTTGCTATTACCAGTGTTGCTTCTGATGTATTATTCATCTTTTCTTCAATAAACATTACAAATATATTTAAAAAAAATTAAGCCCATGAGAAGGGATTTGGATTTTGAAAATGGTCTGTTTTGGCAAGTGTCCACTATAAGGGTGTCTACGACAAGCAGGCGTATTGTAATAAAATATAATAACTAGCTATCAGTTTTTTCAATGGGCCAAGCCAGTTGATATTTGTCATAATAACCAGCCAGTTATTATGGTAAACATGTGCCAACAACCAAAGCAGCTGCTCTTGAGACTTGCAGTCTTGTACCTTGAGCACAGTTGTTACTCAAATGTGGCCTTTGGAAATAAATTCCCTGTATACATTTTGCTTACTAGAGATGAAACACAAAATCCTCTGTAACACAAAAATAAATAAAAAATCACCAAAAGCTTTTCCACAGTAATGAGCTACACTCAAGACTTATTGTGTGTCTTGAGCACACCAGTGGCTCAGAGGATATTTTTCCCCAAGTATAAAATTCTTGCTTCTGCATTTGAAACAGTTATTTATAATAAACTAACCTGTAAACAAGCATAAAAATCATCACAGGCAACATCAGAAGATAATCCAGTCAATCCCAGTCAAGGAACTAGTTTCACAAGAGAAAGTGAAAGTGGCGTGGCTTGATGACACTCCTCAGACTTTGGGGGGGGAAGGAAAAAGATTGATGGCCAGTAATTATAAAAAAATAAAGTATGGAGTGGTGTGCATTATGAGAATTTAATGCACACTGTCAGTGTCGCAAGCGTCTTGCACCTTAATACACCCCTTGGTGTGCCCTTATTAGCACGTAACCCACACCTCGTCGTGAGTTATTGCTTGCATATAGACTTATCCTGGGGCAGATAACCTTACCCACAGCTATGAACTGTATGAGCAAACCAATTGGTTGACCCTTAATAACAGAATAAAGTTCCAATCCTGCCTTCCGGGGGAAAAAAGCTTTGTTAGGCTTGATGCCCCCCCCTGCATTACGAATATCCTCCAAGCAGCTCACTCCTACTATGCCACTTGAGGTAAAGATCAGAGTACACTCAGCATCCCCTTCAGAAGAGCAACACTAGGACAATGCTCGTTCTCCTATAGAGCCCCTTTTTGGCTGAATGAGGTCCTGGCTGAGACACTTAATATTGCACATCTCCCTACTTTCATGTTCTTAATGAAGCAGCATCTAGACAACATTTGTGCATGTGTTTGTAGGAAAGCTGCACAACCTCCCCTCTTTGACTCTAAATATCCCCCATTCAGTTTATTTAATCCCATATGTGTAGTGAGATTTTAGAAGCCACTTCCCACCTGAACTACACTTGCCTCCAGATTAGCACTCCCCCCGACACCCCACCTCCATTCCTCCCATTGCTCCCTGCCCTTGCCCCAATCCTTCCCACTTACTGCACTTTGGGTATGACCTTTTCCACTCCCCATCTCTCCTGCTCATTTACCCTCTTCAAATCTCCCTTCATTGTCCTGCCTATTAACACTTATTACTTTTCCTATACTTCACCTCACTCTGCTCCTGTCTCCCTCCTCCCCACACCACTCCCTCTGACCTCCCAAGCCTTGCTATTATAAAGTTGTAAATTGTTTGCAGACAATTGTCTAGGTTCTGGGTTGCTTGTTATCCCAATCTGGTCTGTAACACTTGAACATTAGTGCAGCACTATGTTTTTTGCTACTCCTAGTGTCATGATTTCACTGCTTGCCTGTGTAATTTTCATTATTATGTCTCTGTGATTTCTAACTCTGTATTTGTCTTGTACTCACGAAGTGAACCTTTGTAAATGAGCACTTTACTCAAAGATTGTTTCTGAACTATCAAATAAATAAAAATAAATAA
This sequence comes from Neoceratodus forsteri, assembly GCA_016271365.2. Taxonomy (NCBI): domain Eukaryota; kingdom Metazoa; phylum Chordata; order Ceratodontiformes; family Ceratodontidae; genus Neoceratodus; species Neoceratodus forsteri. The sequence continues at coordinate 157,623,965 of CM028138.1, forward strand.
AACCTAGACAGAGAGAGTCCAGCTAACAGAGGGGAATTGAATTTCAGTAGGGTTGTTTATTTTGATAGAATTAAATCATCTGGCCTCTTCATTGCAGCTACTGTCCAAAAACATTGTTACATACTTAGCGGGGATCTGGAGCTGAAGACTTGGCAGATAATAAACCCCTTGGTTACTACAGACAGAGAAAAAAATCTTGGTGACCTGGTTATTAATGGTATGCATAATGTTTGTGTTTCTAACACATGCAAAAACTGATTACCCTCCCACCATGCAAGCAGTTCTTCCTGTGGCCACTGTAGTTGCTACATTTACTATATCAAATGCAACATGTTTGTGTCCCCCATTAATTCCAGAAATATTCACATCAGACATTTTATAAAATGCTCCACTTCATATGTTGTCTATGTAATTACTTGCCCCTGCCCCAAAATATATGTGGGTAGGACTATCTACATCATGAGACAGTACGTACAAGAACATACATGTTCCATTGCATAGCGGTTGAGCACACTGAGCTGCAGATCTGGAGACATGGGTTTGAATCTCATCAACTCCCACTTGCATACTGTGTGACCCTGAGCAAGTCACTTAACTTCCTTGTGCACCCAGGTCACAGTTGGAAACAAGATCTTGCTTTGTGTGCCTTTCCTGGCTAAGTAACCCCCATTACCGCTGCAGCATTCAAAACAATATTAGCCATTTATTTTGCCACCAATCACTCCAGTGAACTGCAATATTTCAGATACAAAACTCTTTCTATTGGTTATATGTATAATCCTCCTAAAGAGGCTAAACCTGCTTTGGCCTCCATCTCCAGCCTCTTATCTGAAAAGTCCTTAGTTGAAACTAAACTACTTGGTAACTTTAACTTAGACTTGCCGAGTAGTGATGAAAATGGTTACAAATCCTTCTTGTCTGATAGCCTCTTCACTCAGCTGATTAGTAAGCCCACTAGACTGAATATTAAGTCTGGTAGGCACATTCCCTTCACTTGGGTCCTTGCCAATAGACCAGAAAGAATAAAAATGGCTGGCTTACTTCCAGATGCTATCAGTGGCCACTCCCTGGTGTTCTGCATCTGGAAAAATAATGCTTCAAAGACCCTTCCAGAAACCATTATGGCTAGAAACCTCTTTAGCTTCAAGGAATCCTGCTTCCTGAGCAACCTGGCAGACATACACTAGAGCCCATAAATGACCTCACAACTAGTTTCACAAGTGAAAGTGAAAGTGAAAATGGGCATGGCTTGATGACACTCCTCAGACTTTGGGAAAGATTTATAGCCAGTAATTATAAAAAATAAAGTATGGCATGGTGTGCATTATGATAATTTAATGCACACTGTCGGTGCGGTATGCTTTTATAAGCCACATGAGCTTCGCTCTTGTGGTTTATGTAGCATCCCACACCTCAGGTGAACATTAAATCCTCATAATACACACTACCCCATACATTATTCTCTATACTTTATGTGGACAGTGGGAGAGGAGGGTGGGATTTTCGATGCTAAGTGAGTTGGAGAAGGGGGCAATCAAATATTTATTACACCAAAACTGTGGGGGATGAGGATGGAAGATGGAATGCTAGGAGGGTGGGGGAAAGGTTAACTTTTCTACATTTTTTTTCTGCTGCTAAACTTCACATACTTTGACGATGAATTGTCTGTCTTCTTGAATTTGGCTATTTGCCAATGGTCACTCTGCAGTGTTTTTTCCATAGCCTTCACTCTTTGCAAAGGGTGAATCATTACAGCACTTTTTTCATGGTGTTGGTTTTAATGCTACCACTTGTGATGCCAGAAAACTGGGTTTGGGAGTGAGCCTGGGCTGCTGGATGGTTGGCTAGGGGAGGATGGCTGAGCATCTCATGGATACTCACCTCTTCAGAGTGGGTAGAATTCTAGTCTCTGCCAAAACCCTGCCACCTGAGTGACCTCAGGTGGTAGTGCCATGGAGCCAGTGTGCAGGGAGGGGAGCATCGACATTCTGACATTTTGGCATCAGATGCGACATCCTTATGAATTTCATAGGAAGGGGAAGAAAAATGGAAAATCCTGGACTGTGCAGGATACTGCCTGCTGCCCTGCTGCAGGTCATGCACCACCAATTGAGACTCTCTCTCCTTAACTGACACTTCAGCTCTGTTCTGGGGTGAGAGGTGGCCCCCAGGCAGTCTTTCCTGTGTGGGGTTATCCACAGGTGACCACAGGAGAGAGGTAAGTCCCTGAGAAGGTGAGCCGGGGCTAGCAAGGCAGAGGGGCTAAAGGGGGCCAGACGGTGTCAAGGAGCAAAAAGTTCAATGAATTAAATAAAAAAAAAAATAAAAAAGGTTTTTTTCTCTTTTCCACAAAAACTACATGACACATAGTGGCTTGACTTTGTATATCCCTAGTAAATCTACCAAAATGGATTACCTAGAGGGTCTACTGGCCAAACCTAAGCGCAGCCATGCAGAATATTACAAGAAACTGCAGGATCAGATTAAAAGCCTTCTTTCTGGCAAAAACACAAATTTATAACATTGTTGGTAACTGTGGTGATTTGAATGTGACAGGTGGGTAGGATCCAGACTTGCCAGACTAAAAAAGCCCAATGTTTGAAATTGCAGGACAGGGTTTTACATAATTGATTAGCAGTTTTTTTCTTGGGACAATGCTAACTGTACAGAAAGTATTTATATTGGTTTTCTAGAAGTGTTATGTTTGTTAAATACAGTGAAGCAAGTGCTATGCATTTTCATAATATTTTAACACTTTTATGAGCAAAACGCTAATCAATTTTTGGAGTTAAATAAATCCCTGCAGGATCAGATCAACATATATCATGTTCCATTTCTAGCAAAAACAAAATGGGAAGACTTAGACAATTAGTTGTGGGGCACAGCTTTGGTAGAGATAATGTTAATGATACCTCATACATTTTATCCCAGTTAATATTCAAAAAAGGAAATGACTGACATGATGTGTTATGGAGAACAGAGAACTGATGAAGGAAGTATAATATGCTGTATGGGGATCATGTCCTTCTACCCTGAGCTGATAGTGATTATTTATTTAAAACATTGGTAACCGGGAAAGGTACCCTGAGCCGAGGCTCTTTTCCAGATTTGACCTGGGGGAGAGGGGAATAGGATGTAAAGTTAGTGGTAACATTGCAGTACAATTACACAAAAATGTTAATACAGGAGTTCCCAAAACATGTAGCACTGCAGTACAATAACACAAAAATGTTAATACTGGAGTTCCCAAAACAGGATGCAGTAAGTAAAAATATATTTTTGGTAGCAATTAGTACAACAAACAAATTCGGTGGTAAAACAAGTGCAATTTGGGGTATAGAGTGAAATTAGGACCATCAAGGTGCTGCTTGATATAGGTGCTCATGTAGCTATATTATGACTACTATGATCTACCTATTAGCAAGCTTGTACCACCAGTGAATTCCTGTAACACTGGTTGTTTTTTTAATCTAAGCGTTATGTACTGTACTGTTTTGTTTGCTGTGATGTATTTCTCTCTTGATGAGGTGCCTTTGTAAATGAGTCTTTGACTCAAAGGTCTGTAAACCAATGATCTAATAAATAAATAAACTAAAACATGTTATGAAATAGACTCCAATGACCAAAAGAGAAAAGGAGCAAAAAAAGGAGGAGTAGAGAAACAGACTAGTGAGGGGCAACTGTGACGAGGGGGAGCATGGTTAGTATGTGGGGTGAAGTAGGAAGTGTGAAAGTGGAGAGTGGAGTTGGTGGAGGATATCAAGGGATAGGAAGGTGGGTGGGAGGCATGTTCAAGGAGGACAGGGGAAGCAGCTGCAGGGGGGAGGGGATAGAACTCTTAGTTGGTGTTTTAGTGTGGTCTGAGTTGGAGCAAGGTGAATGGATTGGGAGAGTTGGTTCCTCAGAGCTGGTAGTCTGTAAGAGAAAGCAGCCTTGCCAGCTTGGAAGTGCGGAAGTAGAAGATTGAAGGAGCGTCAATCATGCAATCTGAGGCCTTAGCCCGATGAGGGGTTATGTGACTGATGCCCGTCCCAAACAAAAATACAGTTTCTAACCAAAATAAGGGATGATATAAATGATGAGCTATGGAGTATGGTGTCAGAACTGACAAATGATGAGAGAAAGATAAGAGGATCCTAACTTAGTCACTCTCCCACCCTGACCTAATTGTTCTTTAGTGACACACTGATGTCAATGTATGTATTGTGCATAGATTATTGAGCTACTCTAGATATTATTCCTTTAAAAAAACTACATTAAGATAAAAGTTAGTGATAACGAAAAAGAAAAAAAAATCTGGAAATGCTGAGTTAGGGTTAAAATAAGACCCAAACTCTGCATGTGCTACAGTATGTAACCAAGATGATAGGATTTCATATGTCTAGTATCTTGCTCATTGACTTACACAGACTGCTTGTGGATTTGTGTAATAATAAAATTACAGCACTACAGAGGATGGGTTGCTTTTTGTGAATCTAACCCTAGGGACCTAAGACACTTGGTTATGTCTCATGACCCCTCTAGAGTTAGATTAACAGATGGTCTCCATGTCATAATAATTAAATATATTCAATAATTATAAGACTAAGACATATATCATTTAGTGTAAAATCTTTGATACTTTCACTTTGTTGATTGATTGATTTTTATTTATTAAATGATACCTTTGAGTACAACAGTTCTTTTACAAAGGTTTCATATCAGAGTTACAAGTTTTACAAAAATTACACAATAGAATTACAGTAGATGCTACAGTTAAGTAAGAGACAGGGTGAAAGAGCACATTCCAGAGGGAAAGGTTGTCTAACAAAACAAGAAGCATCAAGTTGCATAAGTGCAAAGCTGACTGAACAGTAACAGGTTCCAGCAGCAGGCTGTTAGAGAGACAGCAGAGCACAACAATAATGATTGTGACTAGTTCAATGTCAAATTGCACTTGTACTTAACTGCTAGGGCAGCCTGCAGGGATTATTTGAACTGGGCAGACCTGGGGAGGTTCAACATGGATTCTGGCAGTTTGTTTAGCCAGCCTGCAGCCCTGAAGGCAAAGGAACACTTACCCAACTGAATGCTGTGGAAAGGTAGTTCATGGGCATTCCTGGCCATGCTCCTTGTGGTATACTGGTTAGACACTGGGTGGAAGCAGTTTTTTAGCACAGGGGGTGTTAGACCCATCAGTGCTTTCTTGGCTAGTAGACAGGTTTGAAACTTTATTCTACTGTAAAGGGGTAGCCAGTTGGTTAGTGCATAAATGGCACACCTCTGGGTGCATTTGTCGGCCCCTGACATGAAGCAACCTGCTTTAGTGCATATCACCGTGACCCTGCTTAATACAGAGTCACTGGCAGCTGCATAGATTGGTAGTTCATAGTTCAATTGGGACAGAATGGAGCTGGACACAGTCAGTCACTTGATTTCAGCAGTGAGGCTATTTCAATTTCTAAATAGGGCACCCAACCTTCTATTTACAGTGGACACTAGATTGTCCACATGGGGGGTGAAAGATAGAGTGCCATCCAGCACTACCGCAACATATTTGAATGTCTCCACTTGATCCAGCATTAGACCTTTGTTACTGAGGATGACAAGGGGGGAACACCTTTTTCTTTATGTGATTGCTGGTAAAAAGCACGTTTTTGTTGTTTGATAGTTGAGGACTAGTTTATTTATTGGAAACCCTTTTTCTATGGACTCAGAGTTTCCCTGGAGATTAAAGGTGAGATTACTAAAATTAGTGTTCTTCGCATAGATGACAGCATCATCTGCATACAGAAGAACATGAGCTGACTGACAGGCATCAGGCAATTGGTTAATAACAAGGGCAAAGATGAGAGGGCCAAGAATTGAGCCCTGTGGCATACCTATGGACACTCTCTTGCTGTCATACAGGGAGCCACCAATTTTCACCCTGTGTGTGTGCTCAAATAGATAACATTGAAACAAAGTCACTGAGTCTCTAGACAGACCAAGGCCAAAGAGCTTACTGACTAGCACCTAATGACCAGGGCCACTGGAAAATTGCACCCACAATGTTTTTTGCAGAATCCGCAGTTTTCAACATTTTCTGCAAAAAATGACATGTTCCACAATTAGTTGCAATTTTTGAGTTTTTACCTTGAACTTTGTAAAAAGCATACTCTCAAATATATTGACAATTTTACATGCAGACTTGGGTTTGGCCAAAACAATGCAGTGCAAGGTAGGGCAACGGTTTTATGTGACATTGCCTTCTTTTGAATCCTCGTCTTGTTTGGTTTCAAAATCCACTAGTGAAGTATAAGTACACTTAAACACTTATCATTTGTTTGTGTTGAAGCAGTCTATCAGAAAACATTCTGTTGCCACAGAGACTGAAACAAAACATGTTAGAAAAGGTGCAAATGATCCCATTCACCTAAATGTGGTGCTAAATACAGTATGAAGCATTTTTGCAGGTGGTAGGACAGGTTTTTCCTTGTGAGCATTCTTTCATTCAGACTAGTTTTGATTCAAACAACTGAGGAATTTTGGAAGGCCCTGCTGATTTTACACTTGAATAAGCTAGTTGCTAACAGTGATCTCACTCTCAGCAATCTATCACCTAGATGCTCACATGCAAAGACTACAATAAAAACCTGACTAAAGTCTAAAAACAAGCTTACAAAACCCATAAAATGTATCTGAACATTTATCTTTATACAAAATCATTGCAGCCAGAGTAAAACAAAGGTAAATACAGGTACCCTGACTACTGTGTGATGCAGTAAAAATATATTGGTATTTATTTATATTTTTTGGTAACCGGGTAAGGCCCACTAGGCACAAGTGCCTGTTTTCAGAGGCAACCCGGGAGCACTGAGGAGGGTAAGTGACTTGCTCAGAGTTGAACAGTATGCAAGTGGAGGTTGTGGGACTCAAACACAGGTCTGCTAGATGTCCCCAGCTTATTCACAGTTTGTTAATCTAACCTCTGGTCTATACTGCCAGCCCCAATAACCCCCAGATTTAATGTTTAAATATGTGATTTCAAAAATAGTGTACAATACCTACAGTGCAAATTACGAACATGAAACACTTTAACAACATTTTACTAATACTCAATTATTCACCACTGCTTATTTTTTCTTGTACCAAAGTGGGTGAATAGCTGGTACAGCACGGTAAACAGCTGTTAATTAGGCTTTATTATTCTACATCCAGAAACAGAAAAATGTATTTCTTCTGAATTTATTTAATATTGATTTGCTGTGACTCACTTTATAGAATTTATTCAGCACTGTCTGTATAATTTTGGAAGATAGGCAACGCTAACAGTAGCTTATCAGTTTAGTATTTATTTTAGGAACATAAACTTTTCTTTATGTTTTAAATATATTCAAGTGGCAGTGCATTCATTTAGCAGTTTATACTGACTAATACATGCCACAGAAAACATTAAAAGATTTGTTTGTGAAGCACTCAGGGTCTGTAGTAGAACTCCAGCAAATTCCAACAATTTTTGCAAAAAGCTCCGCAATTTTGGGTAGCTTTTTCCACAACTTTCTGGTGGCCCTGCTAATGACTGACCAAATCAAAGGCCTTTGTTAGGTCAGTCTAAATGGCTCTCACCATATTATCTGTATCAAGTGCCTCATGTGTAGTTGGTGTACTCTACTAGTGCTATGTTGGTGCTATGGAGTTTCTTAAAACTATGCTGCTGGGCACATTGCAGTTCATAGTTTTCTAGGTATGTAACTAGCTGGTATGACACAATTTTCACCAAAGCCTTAGACAGTGGGGAGAAGAGTGAGATGGGTCTGTAATTGATTATATTGGAACAATCACTATTTTTGAAGATGGGTGTGACCAGCACGAATTTGCACTTCAATGGGAACTTGGCATGCCTCAGTCAGAAGTTGAAAATTCTGGAGATGGGGCGGGAGAGTTCATCCAGAACCATGGTAAGTAATTGCATGTCAAGTGTGCCCCCCTCCCCATTCTGGTTTTGCCAAGAACCTTTCAAATATACTTCAGGGTATCTTTATCTGATATGATCTTGAAGTAAAATTTAGAGTGCCTTAGGCCAGGGTCCTCCAAGAGACCATATGCATGATCAGGGCCCTTGGAGATGGACTAATCTGGCACATCTGGGATGATGACACTAAAATCTGTGAAGGCTTCACAGATTCTACTGGCAATCATCCATTGATCAATGACCTCTTTCCCGTTATCATGAGAATTCTTGGAGGCATTTTTTCACCTTTTGTCTAGAAGCTCTGAAACATTTCCCCCCGCATCTTTTCCCATTTCCCTAACTAAGTGTTTGTTGAGCCTTGCAGTAGTCTGATTTAGCCAGTCTTATCTCGCTGGTGCATTTGTTTTTGGTGTCTTTACTTACATTTTTTGGAGTTGAGCTAGGACCAAATTTCTTTGGCCACTGACCACAATCTATCCCTCTCTTTCATGAGAGCAAGGAGCTCAGTGGTGATCCGGGCAGATGATCTTCCCATTACCTTACGTTTTTTGAGCATCACAAATTTGTCACAGACTTTAGTGAATTTAGTGATGAAGAATTCAAGAACAAAATCCATATTGCGAATTAAATCTAAGTAGCTCCAGATCAGGGCTAGATGATTTGGGATTTGAAGTCGGGCAGCTTATTTTTGTTTATGACCTGGCTTATGATGAGATGGGGGAGCTTGGGCTGTTTGACTGTCCATACACATTGCACTGGTGAGTGATTGCTTAGGGTGTCAGGTAGAGCCTTAACTGATTTAATCCTGTGAGGGTGCATTACCAGAACCTGTCAATTAGTGTGATGATCCCAGTTCTAAAGTTGGTTCTGGTGGGTTCTGTGACCATGTGTGCTAGGAACAGTTTGGCAGTTCTGCACCTATGGCTAGAGCTGGACTTAGCAACCCAGTCGACCTTGAACTCACCAGTGACTATGCACTCCCAGTTGTAGTCCCTTTTGCCTGAAATATTTAATAAAGCACTCAACGCCAGTTTGATGTTTAGCAGGGGGTTGTAGACTGACAGGAAAATTGGGCACTTTTGCCCTTGCCCTAGAAGTTGTTTAATTGCTCGGCATTTACAGTTCCTATCCAGACATTTGATTTCAAATTTGGAGCTTTGTAGGTCACCCCTAAGATAGATAAGACAGACCCCACCTTGCTTCCCTACTCTATCCTCTCTAACAATATTAAACCATGATATGGAGATGGCCGAGTCAGATTGTGACGAACTACCCTTTGGGCCATAGTAGCTTACAGGGTAGTTTGGATCCAATTCGCTTCTTCTGCCACCACCTGGTTATATTAGAAAATACATCTGTCTTGCTCAGAGACTTGGAAGGTCAAACACAGTAAAATATGATAGAGTGCACTTCGGATGGTGGACTTTAAACAGAGAATGCTCACCTTGTTAGCAGAAATGTTACATTTGCCTTTCCAATAAGGATCCACAGCAACTAGTTCTATGAAAAATAGATTCTTTACTACTAAATACTACCGATATTTACGAACAGGATATATACAACAACCAAAAAAGATTTACACATGTATAGAAAAGGAAAAAAAATAATGCAGTTAAACAGATGACTTAAAGAAAAAGCTCAGTCTAGTCTCACACTAGGATCTATATTTACCTGCTGACTAACCTGAACTGACATTCACCTAGGCTTCCCTTCCCTCACACAGATAAGCTACCTATCGAGCAGGGCACTCACTCAACAAGAGTCAGACTCAGGTCCTCTTCAAAGGTTACCATAAGTCAAAGAGAGAGAGAGCTGGGATCAAACTCCTCAATTTACGTGTTCAGGGCTGTGGGGTGGGACCTCTCCCTGGAGTGATAGCTCTCTCCAGTATTCGCCACCCATGTGAGTGCATGGTGAATGTGTGTGTGTGCACATGTGTGTGTGTGTTTTCACATCTCCAGGCCAAATTGTCTTTTCTACATAGCACTTCCTTACATCTGTTTTATTACTTTACTTCTTCCTACCTGCTGAGTATGCATCTGTGGGACAAATGAAACTCTCCCATCTGGTCTTGTTTTTCCCTTAAGATTTTCCAGTGTCTGCTGCTGGGACATGTGACCTGGAATCCATTTTCTATGCCATATGTAAAGAACTTATATGAGAAAGAAAGAACTTATATGAGAATAAGAAGAAACAAAAAATAATTACACTAACAAAAAAGAGATTAAATTGACCTGGTCACATTCCTATCACACCCCCATGCAGAAAATGAAGGTATGCTTCTTTTGGGTGACCCCCAAAAGACACTGCCAATCATGTAGGGAGTGGGAAGTACCTAAAGTATCATGCAATGCACTTAACTCTGCCTAGACAACCCATCCACATTGGCATTTTGCAAACTACTGCAGTGCTGGATGGTCATCTTATGTAACTGCAGTACTAAACTCGAGCACAATAATTTTGCCCTCTATTTCTGTGGGGTCATGTCAAAGGGATTATGATTTGTGACCACAGTGAATATTTGCCTATAGAAATATGGCTGCAGCTTCTGAAGTACCCACACTATCCTAAGGTTCTCTCTCCCCCTGGGCAAAAGCATCCAGCTCAAATGCAGTGGGGTGTTCCTACCCCTTTGGTGTAACCTGGATCAGTACAGCACCCAGCGGTTTTTTTTTTTTTTTTTTTAGTTGTTTAACCACGAGTAGCACACTAAGCTGAAAACATTTTTACAGGTGCAACCTGAGAGCACAGGGAAGTTAAGTGACTTGTTCAGGGTCACACAGTATGCAAGTGGAAGCTGTGGGATTCAAACCCAAGTCTGGTCTGCTGGATGTCACCAGATTTGCAGCTCAGAGCCTTAAACCACTGCGCTATACTGCCTCCCTAAGGTGTAAGGTGTCCATGTGCACTATGAACTTGAGGTCACAATTGAACTAGTGAGCATGGGTGACCCACATAATGCCTCCTTCACCTTCAGGAAAGTGGATTCACAGTCCTCCATCCAGAGAATTTTCTTTGGCAGTTTCCTTTTTGTCAGTTCTAGGACATGTCTGCCATGCCTAGCCGGCATTTTTCTGTCTTAATTGTCAGCCCTCCAGCCTTCAGTTTGTCACTCTCAGTCAGTCAGTCAGTCAGTCAGTCAGTGGAACAACTCCCTCACATGCCTAATGTGATCCTCCCATATTTGGCTACAAATGGCTATTTTGGCTGTAAGGTATCATTTTCTCCATACCCATACTAGTCCCTGCTGCTCATCTAAGTCCTCCTCTGCCACTATTACCCCCGCTTGTCCCACCTGTACCTAGCACCCTCTGCACCCCCTTACACACCACTCCCCTCCTGTCACATAATCCTTAGCCCCAGATACCATCATGCGCACCTCCATAGCTCAGGAACTTCTATACTGGCCATTAACATGTTCCTGATGGACAGGAATATAAATGATTTTCTTTTCTTCTTTTTGTTTGTTTATGATAATCATACACATCCTGCTCCTGTGGGTATTGTATATATCATGTTACTGTTGTTTTATGTATATCTTACTTGTACATGTGCCATTGGAATGTATATACACTGTTCCTATTGTTATTGTAAACATCTTGTTCCTTTTGTCTTATGTACATTTATCTGTATCTGTACATTTGTCTCTGTCAACAGCATTCCACCTTGTAAATGAGCTTGCTCAATGGTGATCGCCTGGATAAATAAAGACTTTGATTGATTGATTGATTGTCCACGTACACTAGAGCACATTCACCTACCCCAGACAGAATGTGGTTCACAAGCTGCTGGAAGGTTGTGGGCAAATTCTTCATCTGAATGGCATCACTTGAAATTTGAATAAGCCAAATGGGGAAATAAAGCAAACCTCTCCCTGTCTGCATGGTTAGAGGTACCTGCCAGTTGCCCTTTGTCAAATCTATCATGATCAGGTACTGGGCTACCCTCCCCCAGCTGTTCAAAGGTCTTATCCATTCTGGGCATGGGGTAGGTATCTGACTCTATGCAGCTGTTGAGCCTCCTGTAGTTAACACAGAACCTTACAGTAGTGTCTTTCTTTTGAACCAGGACCACAGGTGATGCCCAGGGGCTACTAGACTCCTGGATTACTCTAAGAGCCAGCTTCTCTCTGAGCTCCTCTTGGATGGTCTGCTTAACCCTCTCTGGTACCCTGTAGTGGGACTGCCTCAGCAGCACTTGGATCCCAGTGTTCATGTGGTGTTAAGCCATCATGGTATACTCAGGTTTCCCAGTTAACATCTTCCTAAATGCTCACAGCACCCCCCTCATCTGCTTTGCCTGGGCTGGTGTCAGCTGCTCCAAGACGGTGATGTTATCCACTGAAGAGCTCTCCTGCACCTTCCCAAGGAGGTCCACCAGTGAATTAGCCTCTTTTCCCTCTTCTGCATGCTGCACACAGTGAGGACCATTTCCTCTCTATCACAGTAGGGCTTAATCATGTTAACATGATATAGTTTATGCCTGCACCTCCAGTCATGCAGTTTTACTACATAATTGACCTCACTCACCTTCCTAACTATGGAGACTGGGCCCTCCCATGTTGCCTGCAATTTATTCTGTCAGACTGGGATGAGTACCATCACTCACTGTCCAACTTTGTACTCTTGGGTTCTGGTCCCACAGTCATAATGGGCTTTCAGCCACTGTTATGCAGTGGCCGACTGCTCCTGGGTGAGCCACCCCATGAGCTCCTTAAGCCTGGTCCTAAAGTTCAGGAAGTACTCAACAACAGATTCCCCTTGGGAGGCAAGGTCACCCTCCCACTCATTCCTAACTATAGCTAAGGGTCCCCTCACCCTATGACCAAACAAGAGCTCGAAGGGTGAAAATCTTGTGGACTCCTAGGTGACTTATCTGAAGGCAAACAGGAAATGGGGAACATACTTGTCCCACTCCCTCTTGTGCTAGTTAGCAAATGTTCTGAGCATAGTTTTCAGAGACTCAGTGAACCATTAGACCAGGCCATTAGTCTTGGGGTGATAGGGTAATGCATGGAACTGTTTCACCCTGCACTTCTCCCACAGACTAGTCATTAGTGATTACATGAAATTGTTCCCCTAGTCTGACAAAATTTCCTGGGGACATCCCACTTGGCTAAAGATTCCTGGAGCTTGATAGCCACTTTCTCTGACTCAATGGAGGACATGGCCACTACCTCAGGGAACCTGGTTGTGTAGTCCACGGCAACCAGTATGTACATATTGCCTGTGTGACTCGGGATGTTCAAGGGCACCACTATGTCCATGGCTACCCTCTTAAAGGGTTCATCAATGATAGGCAGGGGTATCAAAGCAGCCTTAGTCTTACCCCCACCTCCCCCCTCAGCATTGTACAAGTTTGGCAGTAATTTACCACTTTTGTGTATATACTAGACCAAGAGAAATGTTGATGAACTGCCTTTTTGTGTGGCTAATACCAAGGTGGCCTGAAAAAGGGATGTCATGGGCCAGGACCAAAAGCTGCTTTCTGTAAGCCCAAGAGACTACCAGCTGCCTGATTACCTCTCCTTCTAGCCCCCTCTATGGTGTACATTCCCTGTGCAACAGCCCATTCCCTCAGTAAACTAACATTTTACTCTCATGAGAGTAATCAGCACTATTCCCCAACTCCCCTTCAGAAGGAAATCCGCCCATGGCTGAGATCTTCTATTTTTGCAGCTGTACTCAGAACTAGCACTCCTAGCTAGCCCCTCATCCACACTACCAGCTTCCTGCTAAGGGAGAAGTTAGCGTGGGCTCCGTAGCCCCCTCTTCACCCTCAAAAGCTTGACCTTTTGCCTGACTGCAAGTAGTAATACTCACCACAGTTTCCCTGTGGTCAAAATCATTCCCCATTATCACATCCACATGGAGATCAGGTATGACTCCCACCTCCTGTACCCTGTGGCCACTTTCCCAGCTCAGGAAGATCCAAGCCACTGGAACTTGGACTACTGGACCCATGACTCCTCGAATCTTGGAAAGCTGCCCCTGCAGAATCTGCTTTGCATGGATTAGATCCTGCCTCACCATAGAGATGGAGATGCCAGTGTCCCTCAGTCGCTGTGTTACTGTCCCTTTAACTAGGATGGGGTGCATATCTATTGAGGAGTTAGGTGGTACTAAAGTCTGTGAGCAAGCTACTATCTCCTGGGCATTGTCTTGATTGCCCCTCTTCTAAATGTTTGCCCTCTGGTTATATTTTTAGAACAGTCATATAACAGATCCCCACTTTCTGGCAAATATAGCATTTCTTTCCCCCGGCTCCTTATTCCCCTTAGGACCACTGGGTTGTGTTTTTGGGCTCAGGTGCAGGTTGGTTTACTTCAGGCTACCCTCCCTGGGTCCCCTGTAAATCATGTTCTGTTCCCCCCATCGTTCCTACACAGCATGTGTGGTCTGCTAGCCACATACCTGTCAGCACTTTCTGCTTCATCCTTAATGAAACTGTATGCCCGATCCAATAACCACACACTTAGGTCCTCAGGTACAATTTAAAAAAAAATGTTTCCTTATGAACAAGTGTTTTATTTGCTCTTCAGTTCAAGCTTTAACTCCATCCACCCTAGATAGGTACACATTTGAACATGCAATTCTACGTAGCTATCTCCTGAGCCCTTTCTGAATACCCTGAATTTTCACCTATAAGACTCGGGAGTTAGCCGAAAACACTTCAGTAATACCCTCTTAACTTTATTATAGTCCATGCAGTCCTGATCATCCATTCTAGTAAATACTTGCACAGTTCAGCCAGCAAGCAATGGTGTAAGGTGGGTTATTCACAAAGGTCTGTCTAATTTAAACTGCACACATACCCTCTCAAATGATTTTAAAAACAAATCAAGATCATCCATCCTCTCTGTATTGAGGCAATATTTTAGAATTAATTGTGTCTTCATGGCTTTGACCTCCTGTGTCATTATTTACAGTTTGCTGCAGTGCTTTCTAGCTCAGTTTCATCATCTCTTTCTTGTGCTGTTGTTTCTGGGCCTGGTGCTGGTGTTGCTTCTCTCTTTCCCTCTTCCTTGCTTCTTGTATAAGACACTTATGCTGACAGTGCTGCTCTCTCTCTCTCCTGTTGCATCTGGATATTGTGCTGGCATGCCTTCTCCTTTTCCTCAGCCTCCAACCTTGCCCTCTGCAGTTCTGCTTTGTTCAGTGCAAACTCCATTTCCATGAGACCAGGCTGATTCTGAGATTCTGCTGCCCCAGTTTTTGGCTAAGGCCTTGATTGCACTGCTTCATCTGCTTGTGGCACAAAGTTCTACCCTGGCTCAGCCTCTGTGATCTCGGTCAGGCTACTTTGGTCACCATACTCAGTGACTGCCTGCTCCACAGGCATTTGTTTTGAAAATGCCTTCCTACAGTACCTTTTTTACCCCTGTGAGGTATTTAAAAGTCTCTATCGCATCCCACCTCTCCCTTCTCTCATCCAGGGTGCACATGTTGAGTTCCTTTAGCATCTCTTTGAAGGGCACTTGATGCAGACCCCTCACCATTTTAGTTACCTTCCTCTGGATCCCCTCCACTCTGTCTATGTCCTTCCATAGATGTGGTCTCCAGAACTGTACACAGTATTTTAGGCGAGGTCTTACCAGCGATCTATATAGAGGCATCATTGCCTCCCTTGCTGTGCTGGTCATACCCCTCCTTATGCATCCCATCATCCCCTTAGCCCTCCCAACTGCCTTGGCACACTGCCTGGCCACCTTTAAGTCATCAGAGATTATAACTCACAGATCTCCCTCTTACATGCCAAAAAACAAATCCCAGAGCAACAGTCTTCCTCTATCCATAAGTTGTAGTGCTCTCTTACTGTTGGTCAAACCATTCTCTGACTCTGTCCTGCAGGGTTCTTTCTTGCTCTCCTTTAACAGCTAAAAGCTGGAGAGCTGGGTGGAGCAAAGGATATACATAACAGAATGTAACAAAATAGAAGTGTTCAGGGGATGAAAAAACAAGTGCTCACAACAGTGCCACAGAGGTGCAAAACTGCAACAGAGATCATTATTTAATCTCTTAAAAATCATATTAACATTATTTTTTTTATTTTGCCTTTCAAATTCTTTTGGAGGATCCATTTTATAGACACAGAAAGACACAACAGGGCATCGGTTTTATGTGGTTAATGCACTTCAAGGTACTAAAAGCACTGGGCAAAAGCCCCTTGTGCCTCATTGTGTACCTGAAGTTGTATTAACCACAGATGACCAATGCCCTGTCACATCTTATTGTATACTTAGATGGGTACATTTGCAGATCCTATGCTTGAGCCATGCTTCTTCAACACTGGCTCAGGGAACACATAAACCTACAGGCTTTAATCCATCTAACTTGCTACATTTCAAAAAAATTATAGAGCCTGTGCTGTTATATTTTACTTGTAGCAATGTAACTGATGAAGACACTGAAGAGGACTGGTCCCAGTACTGAACCTTGCGGCACCTTGCTGGTCATTCCTCCATCATTTGAGTGAGTGCCATTTACCACCACTCTCTGTCTCCTATCTGCTGACCAGTTTCTAACCCAGTTCACCACTTTGGATCCCATCCCTCCATACTGCTCAGTTTCTTTATCATCCTTCTGTGTGGCACAGTACTGAAGGCCTTGCTGAAGTTCAGATATGCCATGTCCACTGCTTTCTCCAGTCTATTTCGCTGGTCAACCAGTTAAAGAAATCCATCATATTTTCTTGGCATGACTCCCCTCCATGAATCCATGCTGTCTGTGGTCTTGCGACACACTGGATTGAAGATACTCTAGTAACTCTGCCAGTCTTTCTTTTACCATGGTTTCCATTAATTGCCCCACCACTGCAGTAAGACTGACTGGCTTATAGTTGTTAGTCTCTTTTCTGTTGCTGCTGTTATGTAGAGGGTCCATTTCAGCTTCTCTCCAGTCCTCTGGAACCGCATCCGTTTCCAGCAAGCTGTTGAACAAGACTGTCTGTGGGGCAGTTATCATCTCTCTGAGTTCCTTTAGAACCCTTGAATATATCCTGTCCAGTCCCATAGCTTTGTCTAGCTTCAGAGCTGCTAGTCCCTTCCGGGCTCTTTGACTTGCATCCACTTCTCCCTCCTCCTTTCCCTGCTATTCCCTGATGGTCTGTTCCCCCCTCCCTCAACTGTGAAGACTAAGCAGAAATACCTGTTCAGGATGTCTGCTTTTTCTTGGTCCTGTTCTGCCCAGTCTCCTCCTCTGCCCTTCTAATCATCAATATCCTACCCATGCTTTCTTCTTTTCACTTCTGTATCAGAAAAAAGTATTTCCCCCTTAGTGATCCCTTTGGTAATTCTTTCCTCTCTCCGCAACATTGCTCCCTTCACTGTCTTGTCTGCTTCTCTCTGTTTTACTAGGTATATCTTCTTGTTCCTCTCAACCTCTGTGTTTCCTTATACCTCTTGAGTGTCACCCTTTTTTCTTTCACCACCTTTGTCTCTTGCTTAGATAACCATAACAGCTTCATTTACATTCTGCTTTTATTCACTTCTTTCACACACGGGTTAGTTGCTTTAGTTATACCCTCCCTTATTTTTGCCCACTCTGCCTCCATCCCTCTCTGGCAACCCCCCCCCATGGTAGCCTCTCAGGCAGTCCCCCATTTCTTTAAAATCTGCTGTCCAAATGTCAGGACCCTCTTCCTTGTGTGGTTAACTTCTGTTCCTGTCTTAATGTTAAACCACATGGTATGAAGATCAGTGGTACCCAGAGGACTGTGATGTCAGCAATTCTGTCACTGTTTGTAAGCACCATGTCCAGTGCTGCCCCATTCCTAGTGGGTTCTGTGAGTAGCTGCCTGGAAAAAAGCTCCTTGTAGGGAGTCCAGGATGGCTGTACTTCTTGTGGAAGCCACAACTGAAAGGCTCCACTCAACATCTGGCAGATTGAAGTCACCAACTAGTGGCACCTCCTACCTTACTTGCCATTCTGATGACGGTTTCTTAAGTGCCTCGTTCAACTCCTCCCTCTGTGCAGGAGGCCTGTACACTACCCAGGTATAGATAGCAGCCCTGGAACCTGTCTCCAGAGTGATCTTCAGCACCGTCAACCCTTACTTTTCCTCTTGGTGCCCTTGTACCTCCATGACCTTGATTCCCTTCCTCACATATGCAACAACCCCACTTCCCCACCTCCCTGCCCTGTCTTTTCTGAACATAGCTGAACACAGAGCCACCTTGTATGGCCATGTCCCAGTTGTGCTGCACAGTGTACCATTACTCCATAATGGCCATTAAATCCAGGTAAGCCTCTGCTGTGTTGACTTCCATCTTTGGAATTTTGATTCCAAGGCTCCATGCATTGGTGCAGATGACTCTCCACACCTTCTTTCCAATCTTCTCACTGCCCTGCTTCTGCCTTCCAGTCCTAACTGTGTTTTCCCCTGAAACTCCCCATGACATTACTCCTACATTTTTGATTTCCACATTCCTTGACCCTTCAATCCTTTACCTTCACTTACCTGGTTTTTACCTCCTTTTCTTCTTCCTTTTCCCCATACCTGTCATTCTGTGCACCTTCCCTAGGGAAGTTTTCTCCCCCATGGCTGTGTGATCCATGACTACCCTCATTAAAGATGGGCGAAGTGGCCAACATTTATTTGCAAATTACTTTGCAAAGTTGGCAAAATTCTAGAAGTGCCGACTTTGTGAAGTTTTCACCATGTGAAGTGGCCCTTTTCAATGTGACTTGCCTACATTTTCTGGTGAGGTTGCTACTTCACTGTAACTTCACCTTACATCACCTGAAAAAGTGATACTTTACCAGGAAATGTCATTGCTAAGTGGCAGAGTGGTGAAGTGGGAACTTCTCAAAGTAATTTATGCAGGTGAATTTCAAACTTCAGTTGCAAATTAAAACTTTTCAACATCTCTAGTCCTCATTATCCTTTGGGGTGGCAT
Organism: Neoceratodus forsteri; assembly: GCA_016271365.2. Lineage (NCBI taxonomy): Eukaryota > Metazoa > Chordata > Ceratodontiformes > Ceratodontidae > Neoceratodus > Neoceratodus forsteri. The sequence goes on from CM028138.1 coordinate 157,642,795, forward strand.
CCAGGGGAAACATCTGTTGCCAAACCTGCAGTGCAATAGAAACCACCACAGTGAATATCTGGGCCTTCTATTGTGCCCAGGCCCTCTTCATGTGCTCCTTAACCTGATTCTGTTGATTTCTAGGAAAAGCAATCTGCATCTCTCACACTGAACTCCTGGTGATAAGATCAGAATCTCTTGTTGCCAGAATGACACATGACTGTTAAGGTAGGTCCTGCTTCTTACTGGGTGATATGGTGCCCACCAGGAATGAGGTGGGCAGCAGTAAACTTGGGTTGGGCCATGGAACAAAAATCATACCCTGATGGTTAACTGGGTTGAACAAAGTTCTGCAGACACTACTCAATTACAACAAAAACAAACAAGCATTTGTCAATGCTGAATGTTTGCTTGCTGGTATTAGCATTGGAAATGCAGGAGTTAGAGAGATGCAGAATAAGAATGGCAGTGAAGTATTGAACTTCACGCCAACCCCACTTCCACCCTGCAGAGACAGACAGGCATTGGGGTATGCATTTGGGTTATCGCCCATAACGTTCATGCTATTTCACTTCACCCTATCCTGCAGACACTGACACGTGTTGAGGTATGCCTTGGGATCTTTGGCTGTATAGTCACCCCATTCCATAAGGACATATGCTGAAGTGGGTGCAGTATAGTAGAACGGGGTGAACTGTGGGTCTGAAGAGTTCAAGGCACACCTCGATGCCTGTCACTGGCTGCAGGGTGGTGTGGTGCGGGTTGAATGGCATGAGCATTACAGTCGACAATCCAAAGGCACACCCCTGATGTCTGTCAGTCTGTACAGGGTGGGACGTTATGGTTAGACACCTTAACATCCCAGGCGTTTGTTGGTATTTACAATACAAATTTTCAACATGGCCTTTTTGTGACCCCCACCTCATGAAAGCATTTGGAACCTCTTCTCATGAACAGTGGCACTGTGATTTTGTTAATGTGTCCTGAACTTTGAGTTCCCACAGTGACCGTGCCATTCTGCGCCAGATGTACGAAAACACAGATTGGGCAGGATATGAAGAATGACAGCTGTACCATTCATATGGAGCTGTGAAGAGATGGCAATGTTGAAAATCTGTAGTGAAAATATTAAAAATACTCGAACTTTTGGGCTTATGTGGAAACTATGCAATGCATGTGTGTAACATAGTCATTTAGTGGAATTTTTTCATCAAATTTTCAACACAGGCATTTTGTGACTTCTGCTCATGAACAGTGTCACTATGATTTTCCTAATCTGTCCCAAACATTGATTTCCCACAGCTATCACGCTATTCTGTGCCAGATGTGTAAATGCATATTTCGGGCAGGATATGAAAAATAACAGCTGTACTGTTCATAAAGAGGTGTGAAAAAAGGGAAATGTTGAAAATCTGGAGTGAAAATATTACAAATGTTCGTAATTACGAGGGTGCATGGAAACTGTGCAACGTATACTCATAACACAGTCATTTTATGGACTTTTGTCACTAAATTTTCAACATAGGCATTTTAGCACCTCTGCTCATGAACAGTGTCACTGTGATTTATTTTTAATCTGTCTCGAATACTGACTTCCCACAGTGACCACGCTATTCTGTGCCGGAAGCATGAAAACACATTATGGCCAGGATGAGAAAAATGACAGCTATACTGTTCATAAGGAGGTGTGGAAAAATGCCAATGTTGAAAATCTAAAGTGAAAATATTTCAAATTCACGAAGTTATGAGCATGCATGGAAACTGCGCAATGCATGCTCGTAACACAGTCATTTTATAGACTTTCTTCACCAAATTTTCAACAAAGGCATTTTAGGACCTCTGCTCATAAACAATGTCACTGTGATTTTCTTAATGTGTCCCAAACACTGATTTTCCACAGCGAATGCGTTATTCTGCGCCAGTAGTGGGAAACCACATTTCTGTCAGGCTGTGAAAAATGATAGCTGTACTTTTCATAAGGAGGTATGGAAAAATGCCAGTGTTGAAAATCTGGAGTGAAAATATTACAGCTTCGTGAAGTTACGAGCGTACATGGAAAATGCGCAATGCATGCTTGTAAAACAGTCATTTTTTTTAATTTTTTCACCAAATTTGCAACATAGGCTTTTTGAGAGCCCACCTCATGAACACTGGCACTGTCATTTCATTACTCAGTCCCGGAAGGTGATTCCACGCAGTGACTGCAAAATCACCTTTCAGGACCAAATAATGTCATGACAGTGCCTGAATTCATGAGGAGGGGTCCCAATAACCCCATGTTGAAAATTTGGTGCCAAAATTACCCAAAATGCCTGAGATATGCACCAAAGTTGAAAAAACCCTATTTATGCCATTATATAGCTTACCGGCATTTCTTCAGTTCACGGTCAGCTTTGAAGAGAGTAGACGTGCTCCCAGTCCACCGAAGATCGTCGCGCCAGGCTCCAGAGGTAAGTATGTGGTATGTGATGAGGGGGGTGTGGGGTGGTTGGGTGCACAGTGGGTGGGTGCAGGTTGGAGGGAGAGGACGGCGACCAGCGTGGGACCATTTACTTTGTTTCAGGGAGATAAAAAAAAAAAAGATGTCGTGGGAAGGTTTTTTTTCCCCAGGCTTGTTTCCAGCACACTGGGGTGGGCTCCCAGTGTGCCACCTGCCTTTTTTTGGGTGGAGGTACTGAAGCCGACAGGGATTGGGCCCCCCCATCAGCAAAGAACAACTGTTTGTGGGGGCATGATGCCGAGGGGGATTGGGCACCCCTCAGCACACAACAAATGGAGGAGGGGGTTACATCATGCCAACAGGGAGTAGGCTTCCCCATCTGCAAATTAACTGGGTCTGGGAGCTGCTGATAGGGGGATTGGCCACCCCCAATCAGCTTTCATGGGCCGAGAGGCGGAGGCACTGTGTCTTCATTGGTCCACCAGTGCCAAATCCCCAAATGCAGTGCCTCCGTTGGCTGCCACAGTGCTATACCTCCACAACCCGCTGCTTTCCTAAGCTGAAACATAATGTTTCTTGCGCATGCACGCAAGCAAACATAAAAAGTGTGCACAAAAACATACTCAGCTGTAGCATAGAAATATGCTACAAATTTATTTGGGGTTTAGTATCCCTCTCCCCTTGCTTTCTTGTTGCATCATGGATTTACTAATACATTTTGGAGCATATTTATATGTCACAGCTATGTGTGTTTTTTGTGCATCATGTTTTAGTTTTGTTGCAGTTTGTTTTGAGCTGGCAGCACACCGGGTTTGGAGTGAACATGGCAGATTTGTACACACTTCTCAATTACCAGCTGCTCCTTCTGGCTCTGCTCATATGTGTTGCACCCTCCAGGCACTCATGAGATATGTGTCCATGCAGCTGCTTCATCCAATCACAGCACATCTTTCCCAGTTTTGTCACACCCCTCCTCAAACTAGAATTAGTGTTGCACGTGAATGTCAGACCTGTTATACCAGACCTGAATCATGTGCTACTGCTAGGATACAAGTTATTGGCACCAATATATCTCAGTCTCTCAGCGGTTGTCACAATCACACATTCTTTAAAAATAGATTGCAAAACTTCTACACAAGCTTTCAACCCTTATCCTTCTTTTTTTGGACTCTAGGGTCTTGATTTGGGTGCCATCTTAGGGTATTCTGGGGTCAGAATTTTCCATTATGCAACAGGGTTTCTTGTGGTGAAAGGTGGAGGCATGCTATGTCATTGACCCTGTGTTGTGCATACTCTTAGGCTTACAGTATTTGCATCTCAATTACGTTCTCTCCTACTGTGTTCAGCAGGATGCCTAGCCCTGCCAAAATGATGAAAGCAAAGATGCATTTAGATGTAAGCATCAGTTGTAGCTTCAGCATTTATTAAAGTACAACACCCTCAGGCTACAAAATCATCCAAGAATTTACAGAGAGATGAAAATGATTACAAAGAAGTGTCAAAACCTAGATAAAGACAATCAGAACAGACTTGGGAAGAGGACCAGATGCAGATCTTAAAAAAAAAAAAAAATGATTCCTCACACAAAGTCCTAGCATTAGAGTGTCCAATAAATAGCACTTGCACAAATCCTGGCCATTTAGTGCTCAGGAACTTTCATAAGGGTGATGGCAAATGCCTGGCCAGCAACCTGAATGCCAGCATCCTACCCCGTGGAGCCACAACATGGGTGGCCTCCTATAAACTCCTCAGCAGTGCTTCCCTCCAGGTCCTATTAAATTCATAGACAACAGGAAAAACTTGTTCTATGCATTCTGTGATCATGGACTAGGCACAGTTGTGGGGTCTACTAGGCAGCTGCCTGGCTGAAATGGAGCGTCACAGTCATGGCCCTCTCCTGGTGCTCTAGGTACCTATCAGCTCGATCCCAGTGTGTAATAATCAATGGGACACTCTTTCTGTCAACTCCGGGGTCTCCCAGGGCTCCATCCTGTGCCCCCTACTTTTTAGTCTCTACCTAAACACCCTGCCCAGTGCCTGCTCCGGCAAAATTATTCTATACGCAGACAATGCCATTCTTTATGCCTCTCACCGAAAATCTGCCTCCTTCCAGGACTATCTCCAATACACCTTCAACCAAGCAGAAAGTTGGTTCAAGCAGCATAGACTTGTCATTAATCTCAAAAAGACCAAGTCGATGCTTTCCTCCCACCATCAAAACAAGGCAAGAAATGATCCCCTCCATATCCTCCCCAGCACTCAACACCCGCTCGAGAAAGTACACACCTACAAATATCTAGGGATTACTTTTTACACTGCCCTCACTTTTCACACCCACATTAATGCCCTCGCATTGGCCACCAACACCCACATTGACCTCCTATACTGTCATAAGGACTGCCTTCCACCCGATGCTCTCCGGCTGGCCATCACATCCTCAGTTCTGTCCCTAGTGGATTGTGGCCTACCAGTATATGGAGCCGCTGATAATACAGCACTCAACAAGTTCCGATTCACTCTGAACAAGGTCTGTAGACTACTGACCAGTGACCCCAGGCTCACCCACACCTGTCATCTCTATTCCACTGCTAATCTCTTCAACCTGGAAGAACGACTCCAATACCAAACCTGCCTAATAGCCAAAAAAATTATTCTCAGGATGTCCTCCACCCCGGTGTATCTGTCTCCCTCCAACATGCCTCCCCCACAGTCTCCACCCACAGCTCATACAAGGCCACCCTACTGGTACCCAGAACCAGGACCTCCCTAGCTCAGAGATCGTTTTGCTACAGGGCCCCCTTCTGGTTTAACGCTCTCCCGGTAACAGTCTCTAACACTCCCAAAATCAATCACCTCCTTCAAAACTGCTCTTCAGAACCACCTGTTCCATACCCACTGCTGAACTTGTCACTAACAGGTTGCTCTCATACTACTAAGTGCACTTTTATCAACAAAGTCCTCCGGACTACCCCCCCACCACCACCACCTGGCACCTTCAATCCCTCCTCTGCCAGATACCTGCATATCAGGGGCCTCCTAAACTGAACATATGTAACTACTGTGTATGAACTGTACAAAACATATGTAACAATGTCTGCATACAAACTGTGTAAATATGTGTAACTCTGTATGTCAACATTCTGTAATCTTGTGCCACTGTTGTCCTTCCTGTGACGAGGTACCTTTGTAAATGATCCCTTGGCTCAAAGGTTGTAAATCCGATTGTTCAAATAAATAGATGACGGCCAGTAGAGGCCATGACTACTTGACCAGTGTGGCAAATGAGGTAGACTGCCTTGGAACCACTGCTTCCCCCAGACATCTGGTACTGCTCTGGGTGAACCTGAAACAGATCCCAGATGGCACTACCAACTTTTGGGTGGGACCACCAGCCTGTCTGTGAGGGCTTCTACTCCTCTATTCTTATTTCAAACACTTTTGAGCCCTTTGATATCCCTTTTGCAAGGTGCTTCAATATGTTTTGTGCCAAAGTGTGAGCATAGCAGAGAACCTAATACTAAAGGTGACTTCACAACCCGAGGTAGGTTAGACTGTGTCATCCTAGATTTGTGATGGTTGGTTCATGTAAATAATCTTTAACTTCATTTGTTTTGTATTATTTGCTTTCTTGGTAATCATATTCTATTATTGCGTATTTAATTGTTTGCCCATAATCCTTCTGTTTCTCCAGTATCACATCTGGAAATGAGCCTTGGCTTAGTGTGCATTTCCTAATCACTATATTTGAATAATTCTAATAAATAAACTTTACAAACACATACAAGGTAACATTTTTATTGAAAGAAGTGTTTTTCTTTAAAGAAAAGATAAAAATAAATCTATAATCCTCATTGAAATATGTTAATCCCCTTATACTTGGATACTTGGACATGTAGGAGTATGGGACAGGGTCCTATTCTACCCTGTCACATATAATAGGACCCTGTCCCAGAGTAGAAATTTACCTGTTGGTAATATGAATCCACATCCCACCAATCAGTGATTATCAAAAACACCCACCCATGTGTCCATTTCCTTATCTAGCAAAGATTTGAAACAGTCGATGTTACAAGCCTCCGTTAGTTCTTGTCGCAACCTGTTCCACAGATTCACCACCCTCTGGATGAAAAATGCCTCTCTTGTATTAGTCCTGTATTATTTGGTTCTGATTTGCTCATCATGCCTCTATGATGCTAACTAGTATGTTTCAGCTCAAAAGCCGTATTGGCCATTAAGTATTTGTTCTTAAAGAGATTATATATTAAAATCAAATCCCTCTTTACCCATTTGCTTTCCAGACTATGCAACCCCAAATGAACTATGCTGGCATGATAACTTTTGTTCTTTAATCTGAATACTAACTTTGTGAATTTCCTTTGAACTCTTTCTCTGGTACTTATTTCACTTTTCAGATATGGGGCACAGAACTGTGAACAGAAATCCAGATATGGTCTGACTAATTATAGCTATATGGGTATTAAAACTTCCTTTTTTCTGTTAGACAAAATTTTCCCTTATAAATCCAATGATCCTGCAGGCCATAGCCTTAACTACCATTAACTTGTTACTAATCTTAAAGGTTAGGTTAGCTTGCACTATTACCCCCAGATCCCTCTCCTCCCGAACTGATTTCAGTTCAGCCCCACCCAACCTGTATTTAGCACTAGGGTTATTACCTTACTTTGCTTATGCAGTACCACACACTTATCAGCATTAAACCTCTTACCTCACTCACCAGCCCATTTAAACAATCTGTCCAGGCCTGATTGTAATTGCATGATGTCACTGTCTGTGAGAGCTGGTCCCCCTATTTTAGTGTCATCAGCAAATTTGTTAATATGACTTGAGAGACCACTGTGCATGTCTATGACCTAGATGTTGAGAAGAAGTGGTCTGAAGACTGAGTCCTGTTGTACTCCACTAGTGACTGGGATTTGCATGGAGGTTTTCCCCTTAATTCTAACACTCTACATCCTTCCATGTGACCCGTTTTGGACCTAAACCACTGGTTTGTAATCCACCCACATATTAGCCAGCTCACCAACAAGCCTTGAATGTGAGACCATACTGAAAGCTTTGCTAAAATTCAGGTATAGTATATCACTTGGGGTGTTATAGTCAAGTAATTCACTAATGGGTTCGTAGAAGGCTATCAGATTGGTGACACACAACCTCCCCTTGGTAAAACCATGCAGGGTCACATTTAATACCCCTCTACACCTAATGTTTTGACAAAATAGTCTTTTAAAATGGATTCCATAACTTTAACCACTATTGATGGTAAACTAATTGGCCTATAGTTTTGCATCATAAGCCTATTACCTTTTTACGACTACATAGTGGAACTAGACTGATGTCTTGCTATTACAGAGAGAGAGAGAGAGAGAGAGAGAGAGAGAGAGAGAAGGAGCTCTGAATGCACGTGACCAGATACCTAGACTGTGTCCTTTCACAATGGAGTTCAAGCACATGCAGTCCTCTCCATTGACCACAGTGCTGTTCCTGCCCCCCCCCCAGGCCCACTATTTCCCTGCTCTGTGCTTACTTCCAGATCACTTCCAGGTTCAGAGATAGCACTTGTTTTTTCAAAGTGGTGGAAGCCTTGCTTCTGTCCCTATATTTACATGTTTCCCTAGAATCTAGTGACACCCCGACCCTCTGATCACCACCCCCCTTATATATGTAATGTTTCCCCAGTGTTTAGTGGCACCTCCTGCCCTCCAATCGCTGGTCCCAAATTTATATATTTCCTTGGTGTCTACTGGCACCCCTTGTCCTCCAATCACCATCCCTCTATCTATGTAATATTTCCCTGGTATCTAGTGGTATATCCACCTTCCAGTCCCCATCCCTATATTAATTTATCAAATGTGACTTGTTTCTTTCTTTTGTTTGTTTCTCTAGTGTCTAGTGGCATCCACTGCCCTCCAATTGCTGTCCACCTATCTATGTAATATTTCTCTGGTATCCAGTGGTACCCCCACCCTATGATCACCGTCCTACAGTTTATGTAATATTTCCCTGGTGTCTAGTGGCATTGCAACCCTCTGATCACCATCCCCCTATGTAATATTTCCCTGGTGTCTAGGGGCACCCCCTGCCCTCTGATCACCATCCTCCTAGCTATGTAATATTTCCCTGGTGTCTAGTGGCACCCCTGCCCTCCAATCACCATCCCCCATCTATACAATATTTCCCTGGTATCTAGTGTCACCCCCTGCCCTTCGATCACTATCCCCCTATCTATATAATATTTCCCTGGTGTCTAGTGGCACCCCCTCCCCTCCGATTGCCATCTCCCTAGCTATATAATATTTCCCCAATGTCTAGTGGCACCCCCTGCCATCTGATTGCTACCCCCCATCTTTGTAATATTTCCCTGGTGTCTAGTGGTACTCCCAGCCTCCAATCACTGGTCCCATATTAATTTTAAAGATCTGAGCCATAATAAACAAGCATTTGTCAATGCCGAACGTTCACTTGCAGGTATTTGCAGTGGTGTTTGGCACGTATGGTGCTTTACCCTAATGCCCTGTGTGATTGCTGGTATTTGTACAATAAATTTTCAGCATGACCTTTTTGCTACCCCCATTGTGCGCTACATAGGCGGAAACACGTTTTGGGTAGGATGTGAAAAATGCCAGCTGTACTGCTCATAAGGAGGTGGTAAAATGGCAATGTTGAAAATCTGGAGTGGAAATATTGAAAATTAAACCCACGAAAGGTATGGAACTGTGTAACGCACGCCGAAACAGTCATTGTTAGAATTTTTCACCAAATTTTCCAACACAGCCATTTTAAGACCTCTGCTCATGATCAGTATCACTGTGATTTTCTTAATGTGTCCCATACATTGATTTCGCGACAATCGACCGCGCCATTGTGCGCTACATGGGCGAAACACATTTTGGGCAGGATGTGAAAAATGACAGCTGTACTACCTATAAGAAGGTGTGGTAAAATGGCAATGTTGAAAATCTGGAGTGGAAATATTGAAAATTAAGAACCTACAAGCTGCGTAGGAACTGCGCAACGCACGTCAGCAAACAGTCATTTTTAGATTTTTGACCAAATTTCAACATGGGTTTTTGTGACTTTCATGAATCATGTCACTGTCATGGTGTTATTCAGGCCCAAATGGTGATTTTGCGAGTGACCGCGCTGCGGATCATAAATCACCCTTCATAGGCCTGAATAATGCCGTGACAGTGAAATCATTCATGAGAAGGGGTTCCAAAACTCCATGTTGAAAATTTGCGCAAAAATTCCAAAAATGCCTGAGATATGCAATAAAGTTGAAAACCCCTATCTAGCCCATTATACAGCTTACCGGCATTAGTTCGCAGTCGGCTTTGAAGAGTGCAGACGTGTTCCCGGTCCATCAAGATCATCGCGCCAAGCTCTGGAGGTAAGTATAGGGTGAGAGGGGGTGGGAGGCGGGCGCAGTGGGTGGGTGCGGGTTGGGGAGGGGGCTGGAGACTACGGGGACCGCTTTCCTTTCAGGTTGAAGAAAAAAGACAACATGGGACATTTGACGTACTGGGTGGGCTCCAGCATGGTACCAAAGCTTTGGGGAGGCATTTGGGATGTGGAGCCGACGGGGATTGGGCACCCCCATCGGCAGATGACACGTGACGCTTGCCACGCTAGTGGGCTCCAGCGTGGCACCAAAGCTTTGAGGGGGGCCTTTGGGGGGACGTGGAGATGACGGGGGATTGGGCACCCCTGTCGGCAGAGGACCCAGGACGTTTCCCATGCTGGGGTGGGCTCCCAGCATGGACCAAAGCTTTGGGGGGGGGCGTGAGGCCTACCAGCGCTGTGTATGACAGCGGTGGTTTTCTTTGAAGCGAAGACCACCGCTGTCATACACAGCTCCCGCACCCATTGGTGCAGGACTGCCATGCTTGCTTAACGGAGCAGTGGATTGAAAGGGAGAGGCACACCTCCAAAGTGTGCATTTATCAGTAACGCCCGCGCATGCCAGTTTAACGAAAAACCTCCCTCAATGTGTTTTTCCTCTTCAAATCTCTGATAAAGAAAATGATTACTCACCAATCTGACCCTCCACCCCTCTTCCCACTCAGCAATCACCACTCCACAACTCCCCACACCCCCAACACACCCTCACTCACCTGAACTTGTCCCATGGTGTGGATCCACTCCCTGATCAAATACACATCTTGCTGCTGGAACAGCCATGTTTACAAGAGACCTGGAGCAATCACTTTGAAACATGCTTGATTCCATGATTTACTGTGTATGGGGGTCCCTGCAATAAAAGAAAAAAAGCAGGGCCACTTGAGAGCTGGACTTATTGCTTACATGAAGACCTCCTTGAACTTTAGAATAACTAAAATGAAAAGCCTTAGTAGTTATGCACTCCCATTAAAGATGGAAAATGACAAAATCAAATTAGTAATAATCATTGTATATATACTCCTCCCCCCAAAAAGTCAGTGGATGTGTGCATAAACATGAAAGAAACTTTAGAAAATTTAATAGAGGAACAAGAATTCAGCCCAATTTAGATAGTAAGAGACTTTAATGCCTGGGTGTCAGATGGGAAATATACAAGAGATCTATATAAATATATCTTACAGTGTTTCCCAGCAACCAACCATACAATGAGTTATTTTAGGAAACTTAAAGATACAAAATATCATAAATGAGGGAAAGACTTAATAACCTTCCTCTCAGAGAATAACTTCATATTATTGAAAGGAAGATCAACTGGAGATCAGGAAGGATGTTACACACATAAAGGACCCATGGTTTTTTTCACAATTTATCTAGTTTGGATTAATGTGGAAGCACTAGTAGAATACAAAATTTAATGGTCTTGGACCGATCAGATTCTTCCCATTATCCAATATTAACTATGATACAGATACAAAATTCTGACGGTGAACAAGTAGACATATCCACCCAGGAGGGTGACATGGAAATCCTGAATCTTAAAGGATCAAGTGGCAGACAGATACCATAAGTATATTCTAGGAACTATTCACAGAAAAGCAGTGATAGTATCTTTTAGAAATTGCCAACTTTACCAATATAATACAAGAATGGCAAAATATAAATATTTATATATGGCTTCTTTTTGCAAGACAAATAAAAAACAGATTTCGGGTCAGAAAACATAGTTCAATAACACTTGCAAAAAAGATTAACAAAAAATGAAATCAGATGGCTACAGCAATAAAACAAAGGAGAACAAGAAAGAATATCAAAGACTTAAATAGAGTAAGGAAGACTTACAAGCAGTTGTTAGAACAAGAGAAGAATAAATATAACACCAAACAATGTTAAAAGTTGAGAAAAGCTGCTATTGCAAAAGATAACAAAACATTTTGGAAAATTGTTAGTGTAGAATATGGTCAATATTCGACTAAAATTAGTAGCTTATGTCACGCCAGAAGTCTAGGAAGCTCATTTTCAGAAATTATATTTCTTAGAAGAAGAGGGATTTTGGATAAATAATTTAATAATGAATAAACTGATTGAAGGGGATATATTATACCCAGCCCAATGGTTATAGGGAAAATTGAAATATTTCATGCACTAGTCACAATATCTTTGAATAAAGCGCCTGGACCTGACTGTATTTTGGGTGATGTATATAAAACCTTTCCGAATTGGTGGATACCAGTCTTTGCCATTTAATTCAACTCCTTGATACAGGGACAGAATATCCCAGATAGTTGGAAGGGGAGCATTGTCTTCCCAATACTAAAGAAATGAGACCTAATGGACCCCAGAATGTATCGGCCTATACGTCTGTTTGACGTTTCACAGAAAGTATTTTGTAAAATTATATTATATCGACTGCAATCCTGGATTAGTGATAATTCAGTACTAAGTGAATATCAGAATGGTTTTAGAGCCAGTAGATCTACGGTTCAGCATTATGTTTTAAAACATTTGATATGGAAATATGTTACAGTTAAAAAAAATAAGTTATTTTGTTCTTTTGTGGATCTATCAGCAGCATTTGATAGTATAAGCAGGGCACATCTATGAGAAACATTGCAGAACTTGGGTCTTGATTATACTCTTCTGGACATTCTTATTAGACTGCATAAGGACACTTGGACCCAAATATAATATAACCAACAGTGATCGACAACAGCAAAAATTAACGCTAACCTAGGGGTTCATCAGGGATGCATACTGGCCCCACCTTTGTTCAATTTATACATTAATTCTATTTTGAAGAATCTTGATAATTCTGAATATCATTCACCAAAAATTGGAAATAATAGAGTTTCACTCTTGGTATATGCGGATGATTTGGTTTTGATTTCTACATCTTTTTTGGGACTTCAAAGGAAGCTGGATAGCTTTGCAGAAATGTGCAAAGCTAATGGCTTGAACATAAACAAAGAAAAAACTATGGTAGTAATATTTGGTAATAAATCCAAACGAATGCCTACAGCTGTTGTAAATCATGAAAGAATTGTAACCATTAAATATTATTAGGCCCCATCTGGAGTACTGCATGCTGTACTGGAGGCCACACCTTCACAAGGACATTAACCAAATTGAGGCAGTCTAGAGAAGGGCAACCAAAATGGTGCAGAGACTGCATCAGAAAACATATGAGGACAGATTAACTGAACTCAATATGTATACCCTAGAGCAAAGGAGGGAGAGAGGTGATATGATTGAAACATTCAGACACCTTAAGGGCATTAACAAGGTGAAAGAGTCTAACATGTTTCAATATAAGAAAAATAGCAGGACAAGAGGACACAGCATGAGATTAGAGGGAGGCCGATTAAGGGGTAATGTGAGGAAGTTCTTTGTCACAGAAAGGGTGGTGGATGCATGGAACGGCCTACCTCAAGAAGTGGTAGATATGAATACAGTGCAGGGCTTCAAACAGGCATGGGATAGGCATAAGGGAACAATAAAGATCAGTAGGAATAGATAGGCCATTGACAGAGCAAAGGCCTATGGCACATTCATAAGGCAGAAAAAAGAAATGGGCAGACTGGATGGGCCTTGAGGTCCTTATCTGCCATCAACTTTTATGTTTCTATGTATTATGATTATTTAGGATTACGTTTTGCGCAAAATAAGTCATGGAAGAGCCACATTTTGCTTACGCAGTGTAAAACGAAAGTGGCATCTAATGCTTTAAGGCTGTTTAATTCCAGACTGGGCAAAGGTACAGTTAAAGGAATTCTTAGGGTTCTTAATGCTAACTTGAAGGCTAATATTTTGTACACTTCAGAGGTATGGGGTGATTCAAATTTAAAAGATTTTGAGTGCATCATTAATAAATTATATCATTATATTCTGATGGTACCACAATCAGTTCCTGCAGAAGTTTTCAGGATGGAACTTGGACAGTTTTCTCTGGAAATTACTGCATGGTAATAGAAAAAATGAATATTGTTTATGCTGGGACTTTTTCATCTCCTAGAGACCAGGATGCCCAGATGTTGTCTGGAAGGGGAAATTACTTATGCAAATTTGGGCTTAATTTCCCCAAATATTAAACTGATTCAAAAAGAACTTTACCCCGTGGGACTATGTCACCTTCTTTATGAAACATAGAAACATAGACTTTGACAGAAGAGAAAGACCGCTTGGCCTACCTAGTCTGCCCATTTCCCTACCTACTGGATAAGCTGCAGATCCTAGTTAGCCAACAGCCTATTTTTTCCCACCCCCCACAAGAATTGCCTTATATTTGTGCCATGCATTCTTGAATTCTCCCACAGTTTTAGACCCCACAACCTCCTCAGGAGGGTGGTTCCATGCATCCGCCACCATCTCTATGAAAAAATACTTCCTCACATTGCCCTTAAGCCATCCCCCCTCTATCTTCAAATTGTGTCCCCTTGTTCTTGCACATCTCTTTTTCTTAAAGATGCTACACTCTTGGACTTTGTTGATTCTACTGAGGTACTTAAAAGTTTCTATCATGTCCCCCCCCCCCTTTCCTCAAGGGTATACATGTTAAGCTCCTTTAGTCTCTCCTCATATGGCTTCTGGTGCAGACCCTGCACCATTTTAGTTGCCCTCCTCTAGACTGTCTCCATCCTGTCTATGTCCTTGCAGAGATGGTGTCTCCAGAACTGGATGCAGTACTCCAGATGGGGTCTCACCTACTGTCTGTACAGAAGGATAACAACTTCCTGTTTTCTGCTGGTGATGCCTCTCCCTATACATCCCAGTATACCCCAACCTTCCCTACTGCCTTCTCACATTGCTTTCTAATCTTAAGGCCATCTGGTATGATTACCCCCAGGTCCCTTTCCAATTTTGTTTGCTACTACCTTCCCCCATTGTGTACTCTCCCCCTGGGTTTTTGTTTCCCAGGTGCATTATTTTGCACTTCTTTGCATTGAATCCAAGCTGCCATACTTCTGACCATTCCTCCAATCTTGCCAAGTCCCTTCTCATCCTTTCCACGCTCCCTTGTGTATCAACTCTGTTGCAAATCTTTGTGTCATCTGCAAAAGGGCATGCTTTTCCTTCCAGTCCATCTGCAATGTCACTTATAAAGACATTAAAAATGACCAGACCCAGTACTGAATCCTACAGTACTCCACTAGTAACCCCCCTTTCTTCAGAGTGGACTCTGTTTACTGTTACCTTCTGTGTCTTGTTGTCAAGCCAACGTTTTACCCAGGCTACCACCCTGGGACCCACTCCCAGGCTGGCTAATTTGTTTATTGATCTTATGCTACTGTTGATGTTGATATATTAAACAAACTTGTAGGATATTTATCAGCAATACATTTGTAAATATTTTAAGGAATAGAAAGAAACTGATGACTCGAAATAATTTTAGGAATGAGAAATGTTGTATTGAGTATAGGTCATGGATCTATTCATATTTTACGACATTTATTTCAAAGAATTGTAAATATCAAACCAATTGATGTGACTTGTATATTTTAATGAGATTTGTATTAGATCATTTTATGTTTTAACATTTTGTAAAAGCTTTTTGCCAATCAAATAGACTCTTTTTGACTTTGACTTTGCTGAAACAGCTGACTGTAATACGAGAAATTAAGGCAAGTGTGATTCAGTGTATTTCAATGGGGGTTTGAACTCTGAGGCATGACTTTGTCATTTTTGCATGTTTTCACCCCAGACTTTCAGTATGGCCCTTTTGGGACCCTACCTCATGACCAGTGATGGTGGAGTTATACAAATCAGGCCTGAAAGGGAATTTTGCAGTCACTTGGTGAAATCACCTTTCAG